>OZ030018.1:62230993-63430993 GCA_964023405.1 Apodemus agrarius
GCTCAAGGATTTACTATTTCATGTGATCCTGAATATCAAGTGTTTATCTCCCAAGAAAGAAATGTAGAGGATAATTCTTTATAGACTTTTTGAGATGGGGGTCTCACTATGTAGCCCCAATTTATCTCAAATCATGTGTGTGTAGCTCGGGGCGGGTACTGAACGATCAGTACTCTTGCCTCATCCTCCAGGGTACTGGGATGCCAGGCACGGCCACCATGCCCATCCTGTGCACTTGCCATTTGGATGGAATTTCAAGGATATTGCTGGAGGCACTGGAGTAGATTCCCATCGTCTAAGGACTCCACAAGCAACGCTTTCCTGTCCTCTCCGGGCTCACTCTGCAGCAGCACTTTTTAACCCGTGGGTCGCTGCCCCTTTGGGGTTGAAGGACGCTTTCACAGAGGTCGCAAAAGACCATCCTGCATACCATAGATTTACATTATAATTCATAACACTAGCAAAATTACAGTTATGAAGTAGCAATGGAATGATTTTATGGTATGGTTGGGGGTCGGCACAACACGGGGATCTAGGGAACTGTATTAAAAGGTTGAGAACCACAGCTCTAGACGAAACAATGGATACCAAGCGGGCTGACTTCACTGGTGAGGAGCCTGCTGGAACTTTCTACCCCACTTGGATGCTACTAATTAAATTTTAATTCTACTTACATTTGCCTTGTTTGAAAAAAGGGGAGGGGGAAGAAAGAGAGGAAATGGCCAACGGAAATTCTCTGGAGATTCACAGTCTCTCTTCCTGCCAGGAACCTGTCACTGAGGTATGTCCTGTGCTGCCAGGCCTCACATTTACTCTGCATTCATGCTCCAATTATTTCCACATGTAGTTCAAGAAAAATGGTTGGCCGAGAGCCTCGTTTTCTTTCTTCTTCCTCTTTTGTAAATTCCCCCATACCTAAATTCCCAATTCTCTCAGTTCTGAGTGGTGAACACTCTGGGGCAGCTGACTGAGTGGTCCCAGACAGCCAATTTTAGAAGCATCCCCTGCAGCGACAGCCACATGTGCGCGAACATCCCTGCTTGCTCTCCGTTCTCAGTCCCAAGCAAGCTGACTCTCCATCTCCCCAGGCTTCCCCAGCCAGGAACCAATTAGCATTCATTCTTCAAAAATCTCAGTGGAATGCAGAGTGCATTGTTCTGATTTGGTGGGAGGAAGGAGAGAGACGGATAAAACCAAGAGCCATCTTGCTCCCTGTTAGTCAAGTCAAGCAGTGTCTGGGTGTGGCTGGCCAAACATGCTTGCCAGGGAAGGAACTGACTGTGGCAAAAGAGCCACGGTGGCTTTTGTGATTAGGGAGCAGCTTACTCCTCTCCTCACACCCATTTGCAGCTTAATTCCATTATCCCAAGTTGCACACGGCTCCCTGTCTTAGTCACTGTTCTATTGCTGTGACGAGACACCAAGACCAACGCAACTCTTATGGAAGAAAACATGTAACTGGGGGCTCACTCACACTTTCAGAGGTTTAGTCCACAATCATGGCAGGGAGCATGGTGGCAGGCATGTGTGGTTTGCAAGCAGTAGAGTGAGTCTGGGTTTGGCAAAGGCTTTCGAGACCTCAAAGCCCACCCTCAGCGACACACCCCTCTGACAAGGCCACAGCTCTTAATCCTTCTAATCCTTTCAAATGGTGTCACTGCATCATGATACTATTTGAAATATTCAAACGTATGAGCTTATGGGGGTTATTCTTATTCAAACCACCACAGTTGTCTGAAGAGAAGCCATTGTCCTGCAAATTGGTTCCCATGACCTTTCACAGGTTGGTTGCCCTACTCTCATCCATCAGCACGTACTTAGACTCATTAACAAGTGCACAGCACATGATCTTTTCCTCTCTCTTATGTGACATCACTGTTTTTTGTTTTTGTTTTTGTTTCTCGAGACAGGGTTTCTCTGTGTAGCCCTGGCTGTCCTGGAACTCACTCTGTAGACCAGGCTGGCCTCGAACTCAGAAATCCACCTGCCTCTGTCTCCCAAGTGCTGGGTCTAAAGGCGTGCACCACCACTGCCTGGCTATGACATCACTCTTTCATGAGGCCTTGCCATCCTTGGCCACATTGCAAGGGATGCTCTTCCTTCTAGATTCCTTGACTGTAGAGAGCAGGGTGAGAGACCTGTGAGTAGAGTTAAGTGTATATATTTCTTTCCTTTCCAGCTGAGCTTTCTAGGGGACAGAGGTTCACTTTTAGGGTCCTTTTGTAGACCATAGTATATCACCCATGTCATCCAATCAACCTTAACTAAAAGAGTATAGAGTCAGACTTGAGTCACATCACTCTGGGTTGGAACAGCAAGGCATGGTGACAGTACCAGCTCCTCCCCTGGAACTAATGCAAGGATGAATTCTTCTGTAGAAAGAGTCCAAATACCTCACTCCTCTCCACCAGACCATCAACATTCAGGCTGAAGTTTTACCAATCTGGGATAGCCTGAGACCCATAAAAGACACAGTGTGTGTCTCTATGTGCACACGTCAGCTGATAGGCAACGGGGGGCTGAAAGAGCTTTTGGCCGTGTCTTTTGCCTATGATGACTCTCGAGGCAACAGGAGGCTGAAAGAGCTTTCGGCCGTGTCTTTTGCCTATGATGAATGTATGCTGTAACTGAGGTATGCTGAATGGATAAGAAAGGAGAGAAAGAACACGGCAGAAGTCAGGTGGGGCTGCAGGGAATACAGTCAGGCTGAGGAAAAGCAGCCTGACATCACTGTGGCCCAGTCATCGGTGAAGCAGAGGCAAAGGGGAGCCAGTGAGACAAAGCAAGAGAGATGGTGATGTGTTACTGGCACGGTTGCTTTGCGACCTCTTCCTATGGCCCTTGCCCCGTCACACCTTGCGGTGGGTTTGGATATGCTTGGTCCATGGGAAGTGGCACTATTAGGAGGTGTGGCCTTGTTGTAGTAGGTGTGGCCTTGTGGGAGTGGGTGTGGCCTTGTTGTAGGAGGTGTGGCCTTGTGGGAGGATGTGTGCAACTCCCAGTGTAGGAGAGACCCTTCTCCTTGTCTGCGGAAGATAGTCTCCTTCTGGACACCTTTGGGTCAAGATGTAGAACTCTCGGCTCCTCTAGCACCACGCCTGCCTGGATGCTGCCATGCTTCCCACCATGATGTTAATGGACTGAACCTATGAACCTGTAAGCCAGCCCCGGTTACTGTCCTTTAGAAGAGTTGCCTTAGTCATGGTGTCTCTTCGCAGCAACGGAAATCCTAAGACCTGAAACAAAACTTGCCTTGCTTTGCCCCCTCTTTTTTGGCAGACATTTGGGTCTCCTGGCTCCTGGCGGAACGTTTGCGGCTTGGCTCCTGACACTCCTTCTGGCTCGTGTGCTATCCTGGCAATGGGCTGGAATTTACTGGAAAGAGAATTGGGAGGAAGGGCCCGTACTTAGCTGGACCTATGTAGTGCGCTTTCCCTGGGATTGGGTACTTGTCGACAGGATTGTGATGTCCAACTGAGACTGAGCTCATCGGTCAATGGCATGGGCTGGGGCTAGCCGGATGACATGGAGGTCAGATATGATGAACCAGAAAGAAATAGGAGACCTGGTGTAGTCGGGCAACATTGCTCTCTGGTCTGAAAATGGGGACAGAGCCCTGGGAATCTTTTGGGGGCTGTGTCAAGATTTCAATATCCTAACAAAATATTTTTTTTTCCTAGTCCAAGAGTGCTGAAGGGGTTAAAACTCAGAAACTCCCAACTAAATGAAGTCTCCATATGTGTGCGGCTCGGTAGGGTTCTAAGAGAAGCAGACAGATGTAATTAGAAGTGCTCAGACATTGTGTTGCCATGGAAACTGCTGGCCAGGAGAAACCTGGAGTCCCAGGAATAGTCTTCCAGGGAACTGCCTGAGGCAGGTGGTACTTCTCCAGCTTGCCTGCTTCCGGGCTCCTGGCTCCTGCCTAGTTTCCTCCTGTTCCCTACCCCACCTCTCAAGGACGCTAAGTGTGAACCAATGGTTCCCTTCAGCAGCAAGGAAGGACGAGTGGATTGTCAGAACGAAGTTTTCTGCGCTGTCTGCTTCTGCACCTGAGGCTGAGGGCCAGGAAGGGAGGCCTTGCACGCCATTTCTATTTTATTACATAGCCAGTAATTCTAGGAAGTTCAGTGATACAGGACAACAGGACAAACAGGAAGTGTCTGTGGATGTGGCTGCCAGCCTCTGACACAACTGAATGTAAAGGGGACCTTTCGTGTAGCTCCAGGCAGACCCAGTGGGCACAAACTATGACCGCAATCGCCTTGATGATGAGTCTATGGGGGGGAAGGGGGAGAATTATTTTATAGAGTAGGAACTCTAACTTGATGAATGAGGGTCCCCAGAAACCCAGCTGCAGATTTGGGAACTGGATGTCAGTGGGACAAATAGATACTAAAAAACCCAAATGGAATTTTTCATGAACTTAGAAACTTCGAGGAATCTAAGAAATTACTACACAGGGCGTGGACTACCTCTTGCAGCTCCTGCTTCAACAGTCATAGGATTCTTAGAGGTCCTGTTACTGGGATGCTGGGAGGTTGGGATGAGGGACCACCTATGCTGGGGAATTGGGGCAAAGTGGCTGCTTACCCTTCTAGATGTTATCATTATAAATCTCCTTTGCTTCTCTAAAAAGGTCATTTCATACATTGTCACCAAAAGAAGATGGTGCCTATGAACTGCTTCCTGGTAATAAAGTGACCAGTAGTTAATCATTCCCAGCAGGGGAGCTTAATAAATCTCTCCTGGAGAGGAGACATTTCTTGGGAGTTTATTTTTGTACAGCCCTTAACCATAAGCAGTGGTTCTGGGATCCTGTGGTTAGGAAGTCTAGGGAAAGGTCAGAATCCCCCCAAGAGACCAGCAGACATGACTGTGGAGGCCTAATAGATACAGACTGAATATTATGAGCATCTGGCTCAGCCACAAGCACAGTTAGAGAACTGTAGGATGGTTAGAGGGTAGGGCCCACCCAGGATGCATCTACTAGTATTTTCCCAGATGCTGGCAACCCCAGCCATCTGTCTGGTAGGGGTTTCTAACAGTAACTGCACGCTGGCAGTGGCCCTGATCTCTACTCTGGCTTTAGATTGGAAGTCACTGAGCTCACAGCCTCATCTACCCGTACTTATGCCCTGACTCTCAGACTGGAAAAGTGGGGTACAGGTCTTGGATAAGTTTGGGACTGCCCCAAGATTTCTGCAGTCATAAGGGATACTTATGGCTTACCAGGACTGATTTTTTTTTGGGGGGGGGGCGGGTTTCGAGACAGGGTTTCTCTGTGTAGTCCTGGCTGTCCTGGAACTCACTCTGTAGACCAGGCTGGCCTCAAACTCAGAAATCCGCCTGCCTCTGCCTCCCAAGTGCTGGGATTACAGGCGTGCGCCACCATGCCCGGCTTCCAGGACTGATTTTTAACCACTGCTCTCTCTGCTCTGCCAGGTGGGAAGATCTGGCAGTTCCCAGGTTTTTAACAATTAGTTTTAGAGAAAGATCAATCTTTCAAGAACAAATTAAGAACTACATAAAACCAGTTCCAGTGGAGGAAGTTAAGGCTCTAAACACAAATTGTAATCTTTGAACGATCCTTATTGCTGTCCAAGGTGAAATGAGTAGACTCCATTTCAAAGACAGTAATGAAACAGGGCAAATAATCAAACAGTAAAATAACACAGAGACGGACAGACAGACAGACAGACAGACAGACAGATGGACGGACGGATGGGCAGCTGGACACAGACACACACACACACACACACACACACACACACACACTTTCTCCCTCAAACCACGCTACGTCCATGTGCTGTAGGCTCGAAGAAGAACAAGGCACAGCCCATGTCTGAACAGCTTGTAGTTTAGGTTTGAAGGGAACATACACATGGGGTTTCAAGCAACAGAAACACTGCAGTCTGATAACGGTCACTGAAGACTATGCACAGCCAGTACCATCTATGGCTGAGTGACGCTGTAGCTCAGACCTGAAATGTCCTCCCAACCCAGGGTTGTGAGCTATGCCTTTTAAGTATGTTGAACTTGGCTGTTGGCACTGTTTTAAAGGCTGCAGATCCACCCCTTCTGAGGTAGGGTCTGGCTAGGAAATAGGTCCCTGGGGGAAGAAGGCTGTTGAAGATGAGATCATCCATGGTTCACTCTAATTGCTTCTGCTTCTTGGTTGGTGGCTGTGACAAGGGCCCCCAAGAGCAAGTCCCCAGCACCAGGGACTTGGCCACTCTGGTCACCATGCCTTCCTTGCTGTGATGGGCTGAACTCTTTCTGAAAGTGTGGGCCAAAGCAAGCCTCTCCTCCGGAGGTTGTTGCTAGAATGTTCTAACTTGTCAGGTATGTTTGCTCACCAGAAAAGCAACAGCATAACGGACAGTTGTCTGGACGACAATCACAGCATACCAGATGCAAGGTCTTCTATTAATTTAACACTAGCCACTTTTCTAAAAAAGCCAAAAGGAGCACTTTGCAAAAACAAATAAAAGCTAAAAATTTACTTCAAGCTGTATTTCCCAAATGTTACCGTTTCAACATGTAATCAGTATTATTAAGAAATCTTATGGGCTGGAGAGATGGCTTAGCGGGTAAGAGCGCCGACTGTTCTTCCAGAGGTCATGAGTTCAAATCCCAGCACCCACATGGTGGCTCACAACCATCTGTAAAGAGATCTGACACCCTCTTCTGGTATCCGAAGACAGCTACAGTGTACTCACTTATAATAAATAATAAATCTTTTAAAAAAAAAAAGAACTCTTACATATTTTTCATACTAACTTTTGACTTAATTATATATTCTTAAATACGTTTATTAACTTCCCTTTTCTGACAATTTCATACCTGAGCATAATGCACCCCATTGTCTTTCCCCCTCCCCTCCAATCTCTCTAATCACCTCACTCCTCCCCCACCTGTATTAACACTCCCAGTTCCTATAAGTCCCTTTTGTATGTTAATGTCTTTTTATTTTGCTTCATGACCCACTGAGTTTGTCCAGGGTGAGCTGTGAGGACGTGATTGTGACACTGTCTCCTGGAGCCTGGGTGGATCATGGGTATGCTACTGCAGACAATGAGCGCCCTTCTCTGAGCACCTACCAGTTGCTCATCATTTAGCGGGAAGGGGCAGATTCTCTTCGCCACCCAAGAATGACTACTGACAGACCTGGTCTCATGCAGGCCCAGTGGAGGCAAACTCAGCAGCTGTGAGATCACGACTGTAATGGCTGCATCACGTCCAGAAGACAGTATTCTACAGCCTCTAGCCCTACCTCGGGCTCCTACAGTCTTTCTGTCTCCTCTTCTACAATGTTCCCTGAGGCTTACAGGGGACCGAGTACTCAGCTGCCACCTGTTCTAAGAACCTAGAGTAGCCAGGGCTCTCTGCAGACACCTCCATTCACTGCAGACAGTTGACCCTCTGACTAAAGCTGAGAGCAGTATTTATCTATGTTTATAAACAATTTTTTTTGGGGGGGGGGTTTCGAGACAGGGTTTCTCTGTATAGTCCTGGCTGTCCTGGAACTCACTCTGTAGACCAGGCTGGCCTCGAACTCAGAAATCTGCCTGCCTCTGCCTCCCAAGTGCTGGGATTAAAGGCATGTGCCATCACCACCCAGCCTTTTTTTTTTTTTTTTTTTTTTTTTTTTTTTTTTTACAAATATTTCTAAAACAGTTTGGGATCGTGCAAATTCAGCCACACAATAGTTAAGTTGCTGTCTAGGGCCTAAGACCTCCTCAGCCATGGATTTTTGACTGGAATTACTGTGCCAAGCATGAATTCCCTTATGTGGAACCCCAGGGAGGGGCTGGGGAGGCATTTTGCCTGGCAGGTTGGCAGTGAGGTTCCTGGGAGTCAGAGCTGGTGAAGGCCACTGATGGCCGGAGCCGACTGCAGAGTGCTTTCTGGAACTCTGAAAGCTAGTTAGATGAAGGAAACTTCCATCTTAGATCACTTTAATTTCTCTTTCTCTTGCAACCAAGGCGTGCGGTATCTTTAGCGCTAGGACCTTATCAGCTAGTTCTGCTGGGTAACTCAGATGGCCAGAGTTTGTATTTTAGGGCAACTTCTGGGCTTGACTGACGAACAACTCAAAAGAAGATAATTGGATATTTCTTATTTGAACTGGCTACATTTGAGTAGTTATAGCTACTCAATGGCTACTTTATGGCTAAAGAAGCTATTCATAGTAAATATCACAGCTCTCCATAGTGAGTGCTAAGTTCTGACCTTACTGAATCAGAGGCGGAGCTGGGGGACGGGGCGGAAAGATTTTATATAGCTTTGAATGTTCTAGAAGCATATGTGTAGCTGAAGTCCACAGGTAATGTGAACATAAGGGCGAGGCGGTGACCGAGCTGGCCCAGGAGCAAGCTGTGAACGTGTGACTACCTAGACTTTGCAGCGGGCAGGTGTCTCGGGCACAGAAGCCTCACTTTGGCTCTGCTTTCAATGTCCAAGGCCCAGGGACCCCAGCATTATGGTTGGGTCCAGTGAGAGGACGAGGCAGGCAAAGGGGCTTGCTGCCCAGCCCAGTGTCCCGAGTTCAATCCCTGAGGCTACACTGGGGAAGGAGACGCCTGATCAACAAATCGCCTCCTGAGTTCTATACACATGCCTTCACACGCACACCAAACTGTACCTCATAAGGGAATGGAAATGTATTTTAAAAAAAAGGTCTGTTATTTGCTATGTTTAGACTTTGAACAGCTTAGCTCACAACAGGGCTCTCATAAGTAAAGGGTTAAATAAACCACATATTTGGAGCTTTCCCAGACAATGAAGTGGATATATCTTGTCAAAACTTTTTCTCCTCATCATTTTCTTATTTAGATTCGTTTGAGTTCTCCTCTCTCTCTCTCTCTCTCTCTCTCTCTCTCTCTCTCTCCTTTTTTCTTTTTATTTATTCACGTACGTGAGTACACTATCGCTGTCCTCAGACACACCAGAAGAGGGCTTCAGATCCCATTACAGATGGTTGTGAGTCACCATGTGGTTGCTGGGAACTGATCTCAGGACCTCTGGAAGAGCAGTCAGTGCTCTTAACTGCTGAGCCATCTCTCCAGACCCCCCCTTCTCTCTCTCCAACACACACACACACACACACACACACACACACACACACTGCTGTTAGTGTTTTGAGACTAAATCGTTGAAAACACACACATTTTATTACTGAAACATTTCTGCCTTGCATTGTTCCCTTGGAACAGCTAGGATGAAACAGCTGCAAGATGTACATGAACTAGCTAGGCCCGGGTCTCAGCTGACAGGAAGCCTGAAGAGTGACGGGCAGGTATTCAGTTCCATTGCACTAAGACCATCTACTATTTGGGGGTGGGGGTGGGGTAGAGAACAAAATCCCATGAGTCCCCTCAGCCTGTATCAACAGTGCACAAAGACCTTCTTTTCTGTCTAAAATGGGTAACAGAAGCTGTACTCGGTTATGGCTAGATTTGCAATTATGGAACAAAAGTATCCCAAATACTATGTAACAGGATCGTTCCTAAAACCACCACCCTTTGATTTAAACTGACCGACCCTGGAGAAATGCCGCCTACTTAACCGCTTTTGGTTACGTGAAGGGACTTCCAACTCCACCTAGAGGTGGAGCGACATGTAGCGGTGAGTTGGAAAACCCCTGGTCTGTGGGTCAAAAGTAAGAGAGTTTGGAAAGCCCGGTTGCAGGTCATTTGGGGGTTGGGAGGTGTAGCTCCCTGCTCTCCAGGTATCTGATCAGTGCTGTGCACAGTGCTGCGGAGTGGAGCTTTTCTGTGATACAGGACTCCACCCCCCACCCCTTGAGATCTGAAGATGTTCATCCAGCGGCGCTGAACGCTTTTTGCTTCCTTGTTTGGAGACCTCGCCCTACAGTGGGCGCAGGGGCGCACGCGCAGGAAGGATTCCCCGAAGTCAAGGTCTCAGTGCACGGCAAAGTCGGGAGAGAAGGAAACGTGTGGGCTACGGGGAAAGAATCACCAACAAGAATGTAACGCTTAATTCTACAGTTCCGGGAGTGTTTGCTTCCTCTGGGAATGGTGCCCACTTAGAGCAGAACTGCTGAGCATGGAAGTTAAAGACCAAAAATGCTTACGACTCAGATAGCCTCTGCTAAATGTTTCAACTTCTTTAGGGCCTGAAAGGATTAGAATCCAGGTGTCTGGTTGGGCAAAGTCAGCACTGCTAGGACGTTCGTGGTTAAGGGAAGTGTGCACGGGCAGGTGCTGTCGACTTCTGTCCTCAGCACAGGAGACGTCCGCAGACTGGCGCAGAGATGGTGATGCAGGGACACAATCCAAGGCAGGGAGGGCACCATAGGACCGCAGCCTTGTTTACCGTTTAGTCCCTGGATAATTCAATACAAGTAAGACGCAGCTCTAGGACCTGGGAAACCACTGGTGCGTGAACAGACAAAAGCTCTGTTTTTTAAGGAGAATGCATTCTAGAAGGATTGTTAGTAAACAAAAGCAAGTCCATTTCACACCGAGGCGCTGGAGGGAGACAGGTACGGTCACGGAAAGCTGAGAGAGAAGGCGTCCTTACTGGGTACAGTTGGTAACATCTGAGCCGAAAACGGGAGCGTGGACTGTTGGTTCACTCAAAGGGAAGGGCAGTGCAAGGCAGGATGGGAATTGTCACCCTCCCAGAACAGGAAAAAGGCCAATGTGACTGTGGTTCAGGGCACAACCGGAAGGACGAGGTGGGGGTTGGGGGGGTGGGGAGGTGGAGGGGAGGTGGGACAAGGGCCCAGAGCCACTGAGAAGATAGGACAGTGGAGGACACTGCACAGAGAGTGACGTATGTGGATGGGGCTTTTATGACGATGGCCAGGGCTGCTGAATGGACAAACAGAACATCTTGGTGTCACTACACTGCTCCTGTAGTGACCATGGAGACAGGAGAGTCCACACAGGGGATAACTGACAGCACATCTGGTAGCATTTGCTCAGTTCCTGGAGAATGGGTAGTGACAGTTAAACACCAGAGAAAGCCAGATGAGCCTTTAACCCCAGCACTTTGGTGGGGTTTAGATTAGTCTGGTCTACATAGTGAAATCAAGTCCACTAGAGCCCCTGGTTTTTTTGTTTGTTTGTTTGTTTTTTTGTTTTGTTTTGTTTTGTTTTTTTTTTTTTTGGTTTTTGTTTTTGGTTTTTTTCGAGACAGGGTTTCTCTGTGTAGTCCTGGCTGTCCTGGAACTCACTCTGTAGACCAGGCTGGCCTCGAACTCAGAAATCCACCTGCCTCTGCCTCCCAAGTGCTGGGATTATAGGTGTGCGCCACCACGTAGAGCCCCTGTCTTAACTCTGAGAAAATTCTTGAGTACTTTTGCTTGGTTCCCCAAATATCCAGAGGTAAGCATGGACAGACCCATGGGATGCATAGACCCAAGTCACTCCCAGAAGACTCTTCCCTTGGACTAGCCCAGGGCTCCAGACAGGTCCTATATCAGCTCCATGAAATGGGTACATTGAGACCCAGGGTTGGATAGAGATAGACTCCGGATTAGCACCTGGGACACTAGCCTTGGGATATTCATGACAGCTGGGCTCACACATAATCCCAGCATTTGACAGCTGAGGCTGGAGCATTGCCCATCAGTTTGAGGCCATTCCGGGTTACACTTCTAGGATGAGAATCACCATGGAATAGTTCATGCTTTGAATACTCTCAGCCTTAAAGACAGCCTTAATCTTTGTTTCTCCCTTAAAGAGAATGCTAATGGCTTTCTAAATATGGCCACTGTCCCATCTGAGGCCGCAGAGTGGTAGCCTAGAGCCTGTAACAGTATCTAGCTACCTAGAAGTCAAGCACACTCGTACTACATACTCACTTGGGTGAGCATGCACAGGTGCACACACACTCAGAGTGCAAACATAAACACACTCACACTACATATATGCATGCGCACACATTCACCACACACACACTACAAACTCATACTACAAACATACACCCATAGTACAAATACACACACATTCACACACACATTCACACACACACACACACACACACTATACACACACTATACACACACACTCACATACACTCTCACACTACAAACACACAGACACGAAGCCAACAAGCCAGCCACACAGAGAGCAAGCCCCACTCTATGCCCCAGAAGAAGACATTTCCTATAAACCAAAACCAGCTACCTGGGAATGGGGTCTTTAGATGGCAGGTCACTGTAACTCTAAATGGTGACGCCACTTACACTGAACAAGATGACATCACCTGTAAAAATAGCCCAGTCAGCCAGGGAATCAGCCTGCGTGGAGAGCAGGCTCCGAGTCAAACCACCATTCAGTGGGACAACTTAAGCAAGGCATGAGGAGCCTTCTGCTTGATTAGACAAAGAAAGGGATTCTGAGCAAAATGCAGTGTCCTTAGCTATAAAATGATGGAACCAGTTCAAAATCCTCCAACATCAGTTGTTCTTACAGGATTCTGAATCACCTCTCAGGATTTGAGGGGGGGTTGAGGGGGGATTTTGAAAAATGCCTAAAATATCAAATACATAAACAAACAAAAAGTTCCGTATCTCCTACAGATCAAATTAAACAGGTCCTTCAGTAGAAAATAGGCAAACTTTTTCCTGGTTTCTCCTTTCTAGGAGAAAGGCGCTTACTTTATAATTTTCCTGAAAATTATAATTTATAATTATAATTTATAAATTTCCTTACAAAATAGGAAATTTTATTAAGAAATAAGGGTCTGGAGAGAAGGCTTAGTTAAGAGTGCACACGGCTTTTTCAGAAGACAAGAGTTTAATTCCTGGGACCCACATCAGGTATCTCACAACCAACTGTAATGCCAGCTCAGGGAACCAATGCACACACACACACACACACACACACACACACAGGCACACACACACACAATTAATTAATTAATTAATTAATAGCGAAAGCTTCAAAAAGAAATAAACTCTGGCAACCCCTAAAATAAGCCAGGCTGGGTCTCCCAGTTTCAATAAACCAATCAAAAACAAGTAATAGAAGTAGAAAGGAGGAGGTTTATTCCCTGCGGCCACACTAGGAAAAGTGCCACCCCCAAGTCCATCCTCAGGGTCCTAATGGGTATCATAAGGTGTGCTAAGTAGTTTGGGTAAAGGTGCAGCCCCTATCACTGGCTCTGGACCCTCCTGAAAGGTAATCGGACAAGTTGGAAGAACTGTGTTAAACCTCCTTCTAGGACACAAGCCCCGCCCCCCGCGGGCACTAGGCTCCGCCTTTGCCCTTTTCCAGCAAGAGCTTCCTGGAGCACTTTGATTCTCTTGGGGTCAGCTGTTCCAATAGTCTGATAGCCCGAGGGTGGGGCGCACGTGTGGAACGTTGTAGTTCCTGCCACGACAGTCACACGGCGAAGAGCGAACTTACTATACACCCAGTCTTTAGTAAGCCCCTGGATGGCAGCCCTCACTCCCCCCTCCACCGTCCAGAAGGGAAACTGAAGAAGCCAAAGTCAACGGGTGTTCCTCGGCCGGGTTTTTCTTGGTCCTTAGCCAGCCCGTGGTGCACTGCAGGAATCTTGGATGAACAAGATGCAGATACCGACTGATGCAGAAAGAGAAAACCCTGCCTTTAAAATAAATGCCTACCCAGGAAATCATTCTCTGCATGCCTGTCAGTAACCCAAGGCAACACAGGTTAAGACAGGAAAGAAAGTGGCAAATGAAGGGGACAAGGGGAAGGGACAGAAATGATGACCCCGGCACAATCACATTCCAAAAATTCTTGGGACTAGAAAAGCCTGCAGTTTCTGGGGTCGCCTGGCCCCACCCTAGTTGACGGTGGAATCCTAGCGACAGCGTTGTGAGAAGCCTGAGCTAGCCATTTGTGAATGAATGTCTGTAGGACCTTTGCCTGCCTCGAAGCTGTGAAGCTTCCTGGGCCCTCAGGATAGAGGCTGTCCGTGAAGGGGACTTGGGTGTCTGTCCTCACTGTGAGCACATGCACATCCACTCCACTAGACAGAGCTGCTCCTGCAGGCATCCCTCCTGTATCAGCACCACCACTGATGCCTGGGACAGTAATCAGGCATCCCCCCCCCAACCCCAGGGGTTGGCTTTATCCATTGTCTTGCTCTCTTATAAATGCTATGCCCCAGACATCACTCCTTCTCCACAACTTAGTCGGCTTAACTCATCGCAGATGTTATGACCATTTTTGGTTAAAGCAGAATGGCTGACCGACCGACATGAGTTCATGAGCAGTTAAGTTTCATAGTCACAGCAGATACGCACTGTGCCCAGGCTTAGACGTCGTGACCGTATACAGAAGCCAGAAGGTGCAACAAGGCGGTTGGTTCATCAGAGGAAACTCCAATACACATCTGTCCCTCCCCGTTGGTTTCCACAGGGATCTGTTGCTGAGGAAAGTCTTACTCTGAGATACTGGCAGACAGGCTTTGTTTCTTGGGGGGTAAAGTTTAAACCAGCGTGCATGCGTGTGGATGCGCAGATGTGTGTGCATACATGTGTACAGTTCTAACTTGTACAAGAACCTTTATTAGGAAGGGCAGACATTGCATGGTTAGCACTTATCCATGACCAGAAGTCAGGGCTATCTACCAGGGCCTGGAATCAGAAGCCAGGGCGTGGCACCAAGTACAGCAGTCGGCTGAAGCCTCCGGGCTGGCCTCGGCTTGCTTACTAAGGTCACTGGATCTCAGTGTTGATGACAGAGACAAGGACCAGTGCCTGACACAGCCCCACTCATTGCTGACTCACAGATCAGGGCCAGGGCATGGAGACAGGACACCCATCAACACCTGTTCAGGAGCTCCTAGATCCTGGTCATGAGCCAGGCAACACCATGAGAGGCAAGAAGGATCCAAACAACATTTCTACACAACTAATTTTGTAAGCCCTTTGCGATACTGCATCTGAAGGAAAATGCGAACGTTTTACGATAGTTGGGAGAAAGTTGGTTTTGTCATGAAAATCTTCGGAGTGTGGATGGATCTTTGTTTTGTCACTGTCGTGGTTGTTTTTAAGATCCCTCCCTAAATCCCAGGGGGATCTGGGATATTCCAGTCCCCACCCCCACCTCCACCCCTGTGTTGATACACAGTTGCCATTTGAAGTAGAAAAACCAAATGACTCATCTGTGGAGTAATCAGGACTTGGGATTGCAGGGCACAAAGGCCCCTGAGGCACCACAGTCCGGGCTTCGATGACAATACATAAGAGGGGGACCAAGGGGCCTCCTGCCTCCCTTCCCTATTTTCTTGGTCCTTGGCCAGCCTCTCTTTCCCATGGGTCCCTGTGGATGGGAAATTGAGGTAAGAGCTAATCAAATATCCTACTTCTAAGTAGGAGTATTTTGATGATACAAAATGTATGGATTTATAGGGATAGATTTTATACTTCAGGCCACTCCCACTCTGGGGGGAGGGGGAGGGGTTAAATGTTTGTCTCAGTCCACACTTAGGGTACCACTGGGCCGGCTATTCATTCCTGCCTCCCCTGGCCCAAGATGGAGGGAACTTGCTTGAAGCTAGCTCCCTCCAAGAACAGTAATCTCAGCCATGTGGCCAGCGGTAACGTCTCTCAGTCCTGAACCTCACCAAGCAGCGGAATCCTGGGCAGGCTCATCCTTCACTCTCTTGCTTCTTACATGTGTGGGTACGTGCCAGTCCCCCAAGACAGCTCGGGGCTGACTTTGAGAAAAGCAGGAAATGAGCAAGGAAAGAGACCAGAGAGAGCAGCAGTGCTGGGGGGAGGGGGTGGCGTAGAGCCCCGCGGGCTGCTGGGAAGGCGTGGTGCCAAGCAGCCGCTGCTGTCTAGACTTTAGCTGGCCTCTCCCAGAGCAGGGGCGAATGAGGGAGGAGGGGAGCCAGGCCAGAAAGCCTGGAGCCCTTTGTTCAGCTAATGCAAACACGGGACCGAGCTTCTGACAGGCTCCAGGCTGGGGGCTCTCTCTAAGACATTTCGTCTCAGGAGCTGGAATCCAGCTAGAGGCTGAGGGAAGTTCTGCTAATCCATCCATCATGGAGAGCTGGGGATGATCTTATTAGTTCCTGAGAACTTATGGTTCCCCACCCCACCCAAACTGAAGTGAGTAACATCCAAAAGATGCACACTGTGGGACCGAAGGACTGTGTTTAAAAAAAAAAAAAAGTTTCCAGTTGTGTTATTTTAGCTTGTTCGTAAAAAGAACTAGCTTTTTGAAGGAGGCCCCAGGACTCTGAGGAAACTAGTTGATTAAAATGTACAGACATAGAAATGGCAGCCACAGTTCAATAGGCTTATGACTCAGGGGTAGGAGGCTCTGCTAATCTAAGCTGGGGGGAGGGGGGCTTTTCTTCTGAGTGGCAGAGGGGCCCTGTGGCAGGGTGCATGGCTTTACGGGTGCAGTGCAGGATGGGATTGGCCCCACCGGCCCCTCGGCCAGGCCTCTGTGCACTACACAGCCATACTTAGCAATCAGATTGGAGTTTAGAGCCATTTTGCAGCCTGACCTCACATAGTATGAAACAGTTGTGGATATGCGTCAAGGACACAGAAACCGCCTTAAAACATCTCCCGAGTCGCTGGCCGTTAGCTGCTAATGTTCCCACATAATAATTGCAGTTCCACACGCGTCGGAGAAGCAGCTGGGGCTGGATTCGAGTGGGGTCCATGTGGGTGGGGCAGGCCAGGCTGCAGTATCAGCCCAGGCACTACAGCCATTTAGCACTGATGTGCCTTGCGTAGTTGGTGATGAGGACCGGGCAGTGCTGGGACCACGAGCAACATTGTTGGTGTGTTTTCGGAGCCTGGCTCCTGGAAATCAGACACCGGCACAAACCACCGAGCTTTGACTTTGGGATATCAAACCCTGGGTTTTACATCCTGGCTCTGCTAGTGGTTAGGGAGCTGACGTAGAGTAACGGAATCGTTTCTTCAAGGGTAAAATGAGCTTTATAACAGTTACTTATCCGTCTGGAGGATTAAATAGAAGCTCTCTTTCTGCTTGTGCTACACTGTAGGTCCCTTTCCAAGTTCAGCTGCAGGCTACTTCCTCTGAAAGGCTTCCCTGGACCTCAGCACAGGGTAGATTCTCAGCCCTGTCCCACTGTTTCTCACACTGGACGGCTCTGAGGCCGTGACCTTCCCCCTGCCTACCTCTCCTACCGACCAGCCATGTCCCTAATGCTGGGACCCTTTAATACAGTTCCTCATGTTGTCCTGACCCCTTCTCCCATCATAAAACGATTTCATTGCTACTTTATAACTGCAATTTTGCTACTGTTGTGAACCATAATCTGTGCTTTCTGGTGGTCGTAGGCAGCCCTGTGAAAGGGTCGTCAGGACCCACAGGCTGAGGACTGCTTCACGAGACCAAAAGCTCTAACTTAGTGCCCCACAAGGAGCGTCAGTGTGTGAGACTGTTGGCTTTCCTCTTTCTAGTTGATTCTGAGAGAATGAATTATTTCAGAGGAGTGATACGGAGAAGCACGTCAGGGTTTGTGAGTTTAAACTGTGTGAAGACGAGCGGGAGGTTTGTAGGTATTCCGTCAGCTCCTAACAGCCCATGCACTTCGGGCTGATGTCTAGAAGGGGAGTGGGAAGAACGTGAGAGGAAAAGCTAGACAGTAAGGATGGGGGGGGGAGGGTGGCAGGGGGGAGCCCTGACCTGGGAATGGGCAGCTGTGAGTACGTGGAGCTGGAGTCAGGCTGAGCTCTGGGTGGAGCAGTGTTCTCTTAGCAGGACCCGATGCTTTCCTCCAGAGAGCCAGATTCTGTATTCCTGACAGTCGAGAAACGCGTCCCAGGACCTCTGCATCAGGGACTACCTCATTCTCCACACGGTCACTGGCACTCTTAATAACAAAGGTGCTCTGTAGTAGGGTCTATGCAAAAGACAGTCCTTGGTGGCCAGGCAGTGTGACACCAGCCTGTCACCTGGGCATGAGTGATGCAGAGGCAGGAGCATTACAAATTTAAGACCAGCCTGAGGCACACAAGCAAGATTCCACCGTAGGGGCTATGGGACGTGCTCAGTGGTGGAGCTCTTGGCTTGGTAGAGCTGGGTCTAGGTTTCAATGCTTTAGTTTAACTAAAAACAGATGAACAGGCAAAGAAAACAGACTTGGAGATACCTGGGTCAAGAACAAGGGACAATGAAGGGGGAGATGTGGGGAACCTCAGAATGACAAGAAAATGGGAAACGCCAGAGCCCAGACGAGACACCATTTCAGAGAAAGTTCTGTACAAGATGTCGCCACAGCCACCACGCTGACAGAGAACCCAAGGTCAGTAGGCAGAAACGATCCCAGCTGCCCAGCAGCAGCCCCTGGAATTCTGGGTGAGCAGGGGCCACGCATCCCACTGCTGTCTCTCAGAATTCTCTAAACCCGATGCCAGAGGTGAGGACGGACTGCTCAGTCCTGGCGTCCCTCACGGCCACAGCCATTTGGGCTGTCTAGGGTGATGATGCGGGCAGCGCCTCCAGGAAAAGGCCTGTGCAGTCCTATTAGTCTCGCGCTGCTGCTAATGGAAGGAAGTGTGTAAAGTGACTGATTTCACAGCCCAGAAAGGGCCATGAGGTAATGCCTGAGGCTTAATAAGTCGTATTTATTAAGTATCAATGAGGGATAAAGGAAAGACTGGGGGAAGATAATTTTTTTCCCTCAGATGCAGGACTTTAATTTTGACAAGAAAGGAGAAAAAGTCACTTTCCCTACATGGATTCAAACATCCCATCACACACATACATACACACACACACACACACACACACACACGCAGAGACGTGCACACATACACACACAGGCACACAGAGAGACACACACAGACACACACATGGGACACACATACACACATGCATGTACATATACACACAAAGACACGCAGAGACACACACATACACAGACACATACACAAGAACACACACATGTGCCTGCAGCGCAACATAGCTTTTGCCATATGTCACATGGTTCTTCTGGCAATGGCCTGACTGGTTACAAATAGTGCCTGGCAGACTGTTCAGAGGGCATACCAGGCATCATAAATTTAGACTTAATCCTGGGGATAGTGTAATAGTGATCACTTCCAAATGAGGACATAAAAAGTCCGTGAGGAGATTACACGGAAGTCTTTCAACCAAAGCAGAAAATGCAAATTTACAGCTATATTTTGTACTCCAACTACCCAGAGAGCATTCTATTAGCAAGTTACTGCCAGACTCTGTAATGCAGAGGCTGCTTTCTGTGATAGCAGCAGCCCTTCCAGTCTTAGCTGGGGCGAGGGTGCATTTCCTTACCACAGCCAAGAAATGGCTCACTGCTGCGTCCTCGGCTGATGGCCAACATGAAAGGGCTTGTTTTACTTAGATCCTTGGGTCTGGAACTGGTCTATGGCTTCTCCTGAGACTTTAAACCTCAGTTCCAGCAGCTCTTCTCTCTGTTGTCTATGTCAGCCAGACCATCCTGAATTCTCCCATCTACTTATCCTAATTTCATTTAAAAATTGTCAGTGCTTGCCAAACTGGATTGATTATTCCAGTAGAAATGACAAATAGCTTGCATCTCACACAGGGACTCTGATTGGTTGCTAATGGCTACAAGGAGTATTGTTGAATGAGATTTTCAAATCTCCTCTGAATTCCGTAGGAAAGAATTCTGTGATTGATTAGTCATGTCTGTCACGGGTAGGGGAATGTAGGAGCTGTACGAATGCTTTTTCATGCTATCTCAGCAGGCCATTTACTCCAGTGTTGGCAGGTACTTATTTTCATTGCCTATGGTGTTTAATAAGACCATCACACACTACTACTACTGACTTGATCAATTCTCTGGAAAACCCACTAGTTTTGAACCTCACCTTGCATATTCTCCTAAGGCTACCTCTGTTACTTCTGTTCTTTTGATATTTCATTGTCATGAGGATTCCTATGACCATTTCCTTTTATAATAAGAATTTATCCTCCTAATGTCACTTTAAAGAAAAAGCTAATGCTGGTCTGGAGATGGCTCAGTGGGAAAGCACTGCCCGTACAAATGTGAGGACTGGAATTCAGATGACCAGAATGCACATAAATGCTGGACAGGCATGGTGGTCTCCCTACAGCCCCGTACTTTGAAGGCAGAGACAGAGAACCCTTAGAGTAAGATCACTGTCTAGTCATCTCTGAGCTCTGTGTGCAACTGAGATTCCTTGACTAATAAGGTGGAGAAAGATAGAGGATGGCATCCAACAACAATCTTGGGTCTCCACACACATTTACATACATTCCCATGATGCCCCCTTAAGTGTCCACACATACGTCAACATTGACCCATACACAGAGATCACATGACCACACACATGAGAAAAAAGTATTGTGCTCTCATACAACATGAAGCTAAGATACATTCATAAAAGTTTAGAAAATGGGGCATGGGGAGATGGCTCAGTAGTTAAGAGCACTGACTGCTCTTCCAGAGGTCTTGAGTTCAATTCCCAGCAACCACATGGTGGCTCACAATCATCTGTAATGGGATCTGATACCCATGGTGTGTCTGAAGACAGCAACAGTGTATTCACATACATGAAATACATAAAATAAATATTTTTTAAAAGCTTAGAAGATACAGAAAAGACTGGAATGAAGAATAAAATTACCCCTATGGGTAAGGTTTTCTAACACAGCCCAAGTGGGTGTGCCCTCCCTCTTCAACTAGATGTCTGGGCAGTTCTAATTTTACAGCTCTTCTAGATAACATGATTGGCATCCTATGAAGACTCTCCTTAAATATAACAATTAGCTACACATCCAAATACTTACATAACATCTAATTGCAAGACTCCTGGAGAGAGTGCGTTAACCTTTTCACTGATATGTAAAAATTCATTATTGCTAAAACATGGACTAAGAATCTGCCAAATGTCACTAGACACCAAGAGACTGATTAAAAGAAAATCTCTCTTCACCAAGGAATGATGAACGCGTGCTGGGACAAACCCTTTGACATCCGGTTTCCACTACGTGACTTTTCTGCCTTGAGCTCAGAGTCTTTCTCACCAGCTTCCTTTGTCTTCACTGGGTAGTGGCTGCCTGAGAATGTCCTGGGGTAAAAGGTCATCAGGCTACATGTTAGAGATATATGGATTTTACTAACATAGAGAAATTTTGAGAGCTGGAGAGATGGCTCAGAGGTTAAGAGCCCTTGTTCTTGTAGAAGACCCGGGTTTGATTTCCCAGCATGCACATGGCCAATTACAACCAGCTAAGTCCTGTTTCTTTTCTGACCTCCAAGGGGAAAAAGTACACAGGGGGTACAGACAAATGTGCAGGTAGAATATTCATAGACATAAAATAAAATAAATCTTTTTTAAAAAGGGAATTTTCAAAATGATGGGAGGACCTATGTCAATATAACAGAAAGAAAATTTTTTTTGAAATTGGGTCTTACTATGTAGGTCTGGCTGGTCTAGAACTTTCTATGTTGACCAGGCTGTTCTTAAGGTCACTTGCTAATAATGTTATTCTTTTCTTTTAAATTTTTTCTAAAGTTTTATTTATTTATTATATGTAAGTATACTGTAGCTGTCTTCAGACACACCAGAATAGGGCATTCAATCTCATCACAGATGGTTGTGAGCCACCATGTGGTTGCTAAGATTTGAAATCAAGACCTCTGGAAGAGCAGTCGTGCTCTTAACTGCTGAGCCATCTCTCCGGCCCTATAATGCTATTCTAATCTACACTCCTGACCCACCACTAGACTGCAAGAAAATAGAGCTCAGGAATCAAGCTTTGCACACCATGCTGGGTTCTTCTGTGTATGAGTGCAGAGCATTCTTGGCCTGGATCAGACAGTGCTATGCCTGATGGAAACAGTGAAGGGAAGTCCTGTGACCTTCGTGGCTCCCTCTCGGAGAAGGCATCCTTGCCAAAGCCACAGGGTTTGGAATGGGCAGCCTGGGAAGACATATATATATTTAACCTCCAAGGTCATTCTTCATCCGACTTACAGAATTAACATACATAATTTTTCCTAATAATATAACAGTGGGTATTATGAAGTCAATAAAATAGATGCTTATTCAAAGTGTTCTTTTGGATGTCCAGTTATGTGGAGAGGAGAAAGAAAAAGAAACCATCACCTTCCAATCCATCAATGTGGCCCTGGATATTTACAGCTTATCTTTTATTTTTAATTCTTGCCCAGGCTTGCACTGCTGTCTAGTCAACCACTTCTTTTCTTTTCTTTTCTTTCCTTTCCTTTTCTTTTTAAAAAGATTTTATTTATTTATTTATTTATTTATTTATTTAAATAAACACCAGAAGAGGGCGTCAGATCCCATTACCGATAGTTGTGAGCCACCATATGGTTGGTGGGAATTGAACTCAGGACCTCAGGAAGAGCAGTCAGTGCTCTTCACCGCTGAGCCATCTCTCCAGCACCCCCAACCACTTCTTTCATCTCTATATCCATCTTAGCCATAATCCCTACAGCCACTTCCTACTACAGCCTTTCAACTTGTTCGCCCGAGCAAACTGTCACCCAGGTCACTTTGATAGGAACTATAGTGCATCCACCTTCCACAGACATTGAGAGCAGAGGCACCTCCATCTGCCAGGTGCCGGCCCATCTGTTTTGGCTGTTCAGTGGTGTCCAGCTATGTTCCCGCCGGCGCCTTCAGAATCACAGCAAGACGTTTATTTGCTACAGGATGAACAGGAGATCGGTTTGCTGGCTAATGTGTAAGCGTCCAGTTCTCTGGAGCTGTAGTTGGGGAGTGTGGGTACACTGCAGACTCACGAACAAGTCTATAGAATGCAGAGGCGCTCCCAACCCTCCCCAGCCTGGCAGATACTAATCTAATGGTTAACTATGTGCATGTGAGGAGGTGTAAGTGACATTAAGAAGTGTGACTTCCTAGGGACAAAGCCCCAACAGTCTGCTAGCCTGGTATGCCTAACAGCTAAGCACAGCACATCTGTCTGTGGAGCTGTTAGTGCTTCTCCACACTACTGTCTCAAGAGACGCGTTCCCAGCTCATGGCTCAAGTGTGGATTCCTTGCTGGAATGAGTGATCGCCTCTGTAAATCTGTCCCTTGTTTATGTAATATATAATAATAAATTTCTAGAGCCAGAATGCAGAGTATAACTAAGCCAGGGCGTGTAGGGGACACTTGGACACTTACTAAGATTATCCTCTTGAAGCAGGCAGTTGGGCTGTGTGTCTTCTCTGGCCAGTTATGTCAGAGGAACTGAATTACACTCCTCGAGACTCCAGGGGCACACAAACTTATACCTGGAATTCTCTATACCACTCCCCGCCCCCGCCCCCTCCCCCCCCCCCGCCAATTGCATAGTTTCCCCCCAAATAGTGGTCATTTCCGTAGGATGGGTATGGAAAGAGAGAGCAGGCCAGGGGATATTAGCAGAAGCCTTCCCTCTGCTGCTGCCCCAACCAGATCCTAGTCCGGTCCAATACGTGTATATCTAGAGCCTTGCGCAGAGCTCTGAAGAGCGCATGCGCGTGCGCGTGTGCTCATGTGGGTGGGGCATTATTGTATTATTGTGCTGGAGGCTGGCTGCGGGGACACCCTGGTGGTAAAGTAGAGAAACTGCAAAGGGGGCAAACAACCTCAATGTTACTCTGAGGTGGCAGGTATCAGCGCGTGGAAACTACGGAAACAACAACGCAATACTTCCCCTTAGTGAGATTTAGTAGCAGTTTCTCAAATCTAACCAAACAGAATTTACACACTAGCATTAAGAACATCCCAGCTACCCTTACCCAAGAAGGAACAGCTCTGATTCCGAAGCTGACTCCACAGGCTTTGGGCTTTTTCAAAAAAACCAACAGGATTTGTAAAACAATCGCAGCTTTAAAAAAGTGAAATAAATCTTTGTGTTTGATCATTAAAGCAAAGAGAACCAAGAAAAACTCTCTGTATCTTCTGTCTCCTTTTTTTTGAGTTCAAAAATATTTGCACAACGTAACAGATCTAAATTTTACTAAAATGGACTCATGCCAAAAGACTAGAAATACCATATTTGAGTGTTTGCTGAATGTTCTTATAGTTAACAAGGGGAAAAAAATTTCTACTGCAAGCATCATTAACTGCAACTATGGTGTTTAAAAGGTATTCCAAATCACGTCTCCCAGGAAGAGGGTTAATTTACTTTTTCTCGTCCATGAGTAAAGATGTAAGTATTTAACACATGCATTAAAGCTTGCCAAGTGTTATCTGGAGGGTCAGGCAACAAAGGCTTGGTTGATTACAAGATACTAATCGTTAGTAAAGTGCAGTCATGAAATGCGGGGCGGTTGCGGCTGCTGTCTGTGATGCCCTTCCCTGTGTGTGTGTCGCGTGCGACCTCACGGCCCCTTTTCGGCACCAGCTCCCCTGGTTTTCATGCTCCGCACTTTGCGTCTTCCCCTGCAGGTTTTGCCTGGGAACTGAATGTTCTTCCAGAGAGCTCCAGCAGGAAACTGCAGCTAGGGGCCTTACTACCTGGGGTGGGCTGCTCTCCGCTGTGCGGTGGGATGAGGAGGCTGGAGTGAGGAGCAGGTCCACTAGAACAGACCTTGGACTCACAGTCTCAGGGCGGACGAGACACAGACCCCGTTCGCCTTACTTCTGCAAACAGTTCTGTCTTTTCATAGAGTAGCTGGCAATTCCTAAGCTGGCTATGAAATTAACCAGGAATTCACTTCATCAATCACAGAACAGTAGCTCTTTTTAATTGGTTGATTACTTTTTATTTATTTATTTTTTTTTCAAGACGGTTTCTCTGTGTAGCCCTGGCTGTCCTGGAACTCTCTTTGTAGACCAGGCTAGTCTCGAACTCACAGAGATCCACCTGCCTCTGCCTCCTGAGTGCTGGGAACAAAGGCGTGTGCCACCACTGCCTGGCTATTTCATCATTGTCTTAATTAATCATCATTATCTGAGACAGGGTCTCGTTATGTAGCTCTAGCTGTCCTGAAACTCACTATTAAGACCAGGCTGGCTTTGAACTCACAGAGATCTAGCTGCCTCTGCTTCCAAAGTGTTGGAATTAAAGATAAGAGCCACTAGCTAATAGTTTTGAGGGCCATCACAAGGACAGAGGAGTATTCTTTAACCAGGGTTAAAAATTGGGGCTATTTTCTCTACTCAAAGAAAATGGCTGAGGAGTAGGAGGCCCTGAGAGGGGGAGGGATCTGGTCACACACCGATCCACTTCCAGAGCTAATCAGTTATGTGAACATGGGCAATTTCATGAGTTTCTTTAACTTTGTTCCCTGCCCTGGAGAATGGAACTAACAAAGCCCACTTCACAGGGCTAAAAGGCTTTAAAAGAAATGGTAGAAGCGATCCAAGTACTTGGTAAAATTCTAAGCCTTCATGTTCGCAAGCCGGGCCTGTAGTGATGGGCTGTCCAGGGTCTGGAGCCAGATGCTTGGGCTCGCATCTTGCCCACACTATTATAACTAATTTTATAAGTTACATAAACTTCTTTGACTCAGTTTCCCTAGGTTTAAAGTAGAATCTTAATTCCAGGAGTAGCTACCTAATAAATACTTGCTGCTTTTATTTCACTGGGAGTAAAAATAGTCTGTTTCTACCTCAATCAATGATACAGTGAATTAAAAGGAACACACACACCAGTACAGTGTGTGTGTGTGTGTGTGTGTGTGTGTGTAAGTCCTAAAGACTGTATGCATTTATGAATTCTGGGGTAGAGTCAAGCTGTGATGCAAAGGGTGGGGCTACACTGTAAAATGAAAGGAAAACTCAGAGGGGCCGTAAGCCGCCCACCAGGGAGCTATTTCTTCTGTAATGTGCATTCCATTTCTTCTCTCTCATGCGTTTTAATTCCTTCCACATTTCCTGCCACAATTATCAAATGTTTAGTTTCTGACCTCACTTTCTGGAGACTGGAGCCCAGGGAATTTAGAATTGTTTATTTTCTGTCCATAAACCTTTGAGTTAATGGAGGGGCTTGTGCTCATAGGGCTTGTTGGTTTGTTTGTAGTGTCTCAGGAAGGTCACTGGAGTTGAAAAGAAAACATTACAGAGAGAGAGAGAGAGAGAGAGAGAGAGAGAAGGGGGGGGACAGAGAGAGAGAGAGACTCTACATGTTTTAACTGGAAACCAGAGGCCCCCAAAAGGTAGAGCTGCAGATTCCCACACTTGCTTAACTAAGTTTAAGGGGGGAATTTGGGTTGTAAAAGGCTCTTATGGGGCTCAGATAGAAACAACGACAACAACAAAAAACCCAGGGCATTTTACAAAGAAGAAAATGCATTTCAGGGAATCTCACTCTGTGAAGGAGAAAGGAAATTTCACTTTGCTGTTAAAGAAAATAAAATCTTTTAAATCTGCCCCGACCAGGAAAGACTTGGAAAGGAAAAGTCCATAACTATTCTCAGTTTCCTCTGAAGTGAACAGAACTCAAGGCGCCTTTTTGAATTCTGAGGCTGCTCTGGCCGCCGCCTCTGCTCCTAACCAGTCTGTCCCCTCTCCCCACTCCCCAGCCTCCCTCCATATTAGGCGTGGTGGGGCTCCAGCTTATGGCCCAAACTACTTCAGAATTGAGATCTAAGTTTGTTAGGTAGAATTTCTGCTTCGAGCGTGCCAGAATCCCACTCCGTCGGAAGGATGGGGGTCCTGCAGTCCCACCCCCAGAGAGCATCCCTGGAGTGCACACTCGACCGCTGGGGCGCAAACCCCAGAGACCGGTCACCTACCTCGCCGTGGACC
The DNA here is from genome assembly GCA_964023405.1 of Apodemus agrarius. Lineage (NCBI taxonomy): Eukaryota > Metazoa > Chordata > Mammalia > Rodentia > Muridae > Apodemus > Apodemus agrarius. The sequence goes on from OZ030018.1 coordinate 62,257,672, forward strand.
AGGGCGATGGTCACCAGCGCGAGCGCCAGCCAGCGTTTCCACATCTGCGGAAGAGAGAAGAGGGTGAGAGTGAAGGCGCTGGGCCCCGCTCAGACCCTAGAAACTTCTTCGGGTCCCGCAGATTCATCCCTTCCTCCCAGCACCCTCGGTGCCCGCAGCGACCCGGCCTCTGCACCGCGCTCACCGTGCTCGGGTCCGGGACTCCGGAGGACACTGGGCAGGGTGGCGGCAGCGAGTTAGAGGGGTAGGTGGGAGCGCGGCTGATCACCAGGCTCCGAGGAAGTCCGACCTGGGCTCGCCGCCCCTTAAGACCCCTCCTTCCCCGCCCGCCGGCCCCCCAGCTCCTCCCCATTCTCCTCCCCTTCTGCAGCGCGGCCCCCGCGGCTCCCGCTGCGCTCCCTCCTCCCGGCCCCCGCCCGGAGCCCAGGAGCGTCCATGCACCACAGGCATCCGCGTCCTCTCCTAGACCCCTACCAAGAATCCTCAGATTTCAGGAGAAGGCACTATGTGTCCCTGTCTCAGGAGACCCTGGAACAAAGGCGGGGGAAACCACAGAAACCCCACGCCCAGGAGGGGCGCTGGCCTGCGGCAGCGGGGAGTGTGTGTGTGTGTGTGTGTGTGTGTGTGTGTGTGTGGTGGGGGGGGCCGTGACAGAAGGAACTAGCTGCTGCGGACTGCAGCCACAACCAGATGGGAACACAATGGGCATCCATGCTAGGGCTGGGACTCGAACCTGAGCATCCCAGAGCCACCCTTCATTGTTGAAAGGGAAAGGGGAGGGTAGAGGATGTGAGGGTGTTAGTTACTACAGCCCAAGAAGGAAGCGGGCACAGGAGCCCAAGATGTGTGGCGAGCAGAAAGCCCCTTTGCATTCAGCGGTGTACTGGGTGTACTAGGGAGAGGGGCCAAGTGCCCGGCTCTGCACCGTTTTCACATGCTTCCTTCCCTCTGATCCAGGAACTGTAATCCCTCTCCACCTCGCCAATGTGCGTTAGCACCCTTGACATTTCTGGAAAGCTCCCTATTTATACCCCTGATCTCCACGATGTTTCTTTCCCCAGAGGTTGTCAAAGGTGTGCCGCCTCTATAATAAGGGTGCCGAGCCCCTATCGCTTTCCTGCCCTGACTTCCCTATCTCTAGTGGCCAGGAATAAATCTCAGCGTGACACATGTCAGACCCAACATCTGGTTGTTGACTCCTGCTTTCCACCAGCTCAGGGGTCGCTCATTTTTTTCTCTTCAGGCTTGCCTCCAACCGTCCTGTGCTTTTCCCGTAGGAGAGCGGCCACCATAGACTAAACGGTTTCTCCATTGCTCGCAGAGATCTCCTAGGCAGCCCTTCAGTTCTGTGCCCAGGTCTTCTTTGCTACTGCAGACTCTCAGGCTTCAGAAATTCATGAAGCCCCTGGAAGCAGATTGATCCAGATAGACTCATTCTTGACTGCACTGGAAAATAGTCACCAGGTTACTTCGCTCTGGGGTTTAGATACTACCGTGCCATGTCTTGGTCCACTGAGAAACTTCATCCTCTCTCCTCTCCCACGTCAAATCCAACCTTTCTGTCTTCCTTGTAAGCGCTCCATTGCACCCTGTGGCCGAAACTTTTCACCTTCTTTACCACACACCTGGCTGCTCACCTCACACCAGGCTTCATGGCGTGCTCTGAACTTGTCCTAGCTTATCTTCTTCCAGGTCTGCTGAATACCTACTGCTGAAGTCTTAGGAGGTTTCAAAATTATGCCTAAATTCTCCACTGCGATAGCCCGAGCGCTGCACGGGTGGAAACAAAAATGTAAACTCCGATATGGGTCATATTGGAATGTTGGCCGTGGCTTTAGAACCTCCACAGCTGCAGCTCCAGCCTCAAACACACCCCAATAGGTACAGGGAGACTTGGAGAACATGCTTGTGTAAAATCGGCTGCGTGGAAAAGCAAAATAAATATAAATAAATAAATAAAATATATATAAAAAATACTCGTTGTCCTCTACACTTAAGAGGGATGCTCTAGTTACTTTTGACTATTGACTTGACATAGCCAGAAGCTAAGAGAAGAATTGCCTATTAGATGGGCCAACGTCTGTGGAGGCATTGACAGGGTTGATAGTGGGTGCTGGAGGACCTAGCCCACTGTGGGTGGCGTCATTCTGTAGGCACCTGGTCCTGGGCTAGAACACTAGCTGTGCATGAGCCTGCAAGCAAACCTGCAAGCAGCATCCCTCCCAGATTCCTGCCTCAAGTTCTTGCTTGGGGCTCTTTCTGCCCTGACTCTCTTCAGTGATGGACTGTGACCTTTGAGATGAAAGTTGCTTTTGGTCAGGCTCTTTTATTGAAACGGAAAGGAAAATAGAAGGCGGTGAGTGTGACGCACTCTCTGAAGCTCGCCAGTCTGTTGCAAGCCTTCCTACTTGTTGGATCAAGATGAACAGGGCATAAGTGGCGCCCGTCCGTTACCCTGCCTGTCAGTGTGCTAGGGTTGAAGAAATGAACTCTGATGAACTCTAATAACTACATTGTGTGCCCTCAAACCTGGCAAGGCCGTTCCTCTACTGGAAGTCTCTTGATTGCTCTCAGAACTGAAAATGAGTTCCTCTGCATCTTTTGCTTGCCCTTTTCTTGACAACAGCTTGGGGGTAGTAGAAAGTATTTAAGTTTGAGGTCAAACCAAGCTGGCTTTCTATGCTGGCATCGCACTTACCAGCTGCTGACATCTGCCCTCTCCCAACCTAGGTTCTGGTATCTGACAAATGGCAGTCACAGTGCCCTTCAGGGGATGGTGTGTTTTAAAGTGGTGGGCTGTAAAAAGTGCCTGGCAGGTAGAAAGCAGGGTTCTATAAATGGTAGAACCATTATTATTTTATCGATCTGTCTTGCATCTAAATTGTACCCAGTACTATGTGCCAGGTACACAAGCTCTTGTAACATGCCATATTTTTAGGAAACTGTTACAAGACACCGAAAGCTTTTTAAAGTGATTTCTATCTTCCGATAAGAAAACCAAAGATCGGAAAAACTCAGATATTTTCCCAGTAAAATGTCTTGGTGTTTTATTGTACACTATTATTCTCTGTTTAATATTTAGACATAATTGTTCTTGATTCAGACTATAACTGTATAGTCAACAAGCAGAGTCAAAAGAAACAAAAGTAACATCAAAACTAATTAGAAGAAGGAGTTGGGCCAGGCAGGGGTGGCACACTCCTTTAATCCCAGGACTTGGGAGGCAGAGGCAGGCAGATTTCTGAGTTCGAGGACAGCCTGATCTACAAAGTGAGTTCCAGGACAGCCAGGGCTATACAGAGAAACCCTGTCTCAAAAAAACAAAAACAAAAACAAAAAAGAGGGAGTTGGGTTGGTGAGGGATATTTTCCATTGACAGTGACAGATATTTATTTAAGTGGCTTCTCTATAGAGCCAGTTTAGATAAACAGTTGTGAAGTCGCCTAAGATTTATTGACCCCGTGTGCTGAGAAGTGCGGGGGGGGGGGCGGGGGGGGGGTAAGGGCTGGGTTTAGGGACTTGTTTTCACTTTCAACAGTCATCTCCTTCCTGGGATTTACTGGGTGGTTCCTGAGAGCTCCAGTCTGTGCTCAGCTGACCCTAGAGTGGGTGAACGTGGGTGACAGGTTAGCCCTTTTTCTGGAGATGTCATAGACATCTTAAGATATGTTTTTAAAGTCCAAGTGGTGTTTTTTGTTGCCTCCTCCTTCCCTCCTGTTTCTTTCTTCCTCGTTCCTCCTTTTCTTTTTCCTCCTCCTCTCTGCCCCCCCCATCCTTAAATGGACAATGGAATTGTTTTCTCTTCCCCAGTACTGGGGTTTCATGTGTGAACAGCCCAGCTCCAAACAGATTTTCTTTGTGTTTCTTTAACTGATCGCTGTCACTGGGGGCATTGGCCGACTTAGATGCGTGGGGACTTAACCTTAGATCCATCTAAAGACCGGGCTGATCATGTCTAGAGGTTCAGGGACTAGATTCTCAGAGTAGTTGTGAGTCCACAGCTTGGACTGTGAATTCTGTTCTTCAGAGTGGGTCGTGGAGGTTCCAAAAGGCACTGGGAAGAATATTACAAATCCCCTTTTTTGCTTTTACCTGCATAAAAACAGAATGTGGCTTTGCAAATATGTAGATTGAATCAGGCTCCACATTTAGTCGGTGTATCCAGTCAATCAAACCCTATTTGCCAAGCGTTAGGAGACGAGCTGAATAGTACTGATAAGAGCTAGTTCCTTATGAAAGTCTGTGCTGTGTTGTGCTGCAACATGGGTTTACGTGTGGTATTGTTTGGTTTGAGCTAGATTAGATGTCATTTCAGCTAGAACAAATAAACAATAAAACACCAGAGACCTCTGAGTAGAAGGCAAAGCTTTGTCCTAGAAAAGCTTAGGAAAGAGTAGAGTTGACATTGTTCCTACTTCACTGTCACCGGGCAGGCGGTGGTGGCACACGCCTGTAATCCCAGCACTTGGGAGGCAGAGGCAGAGGCAGGCGGATTTCTGAGTTCGAGGCCAGCCTGGTCTGCAGAGTGAGTTCCAGGACAGCCAGGGCTATATAGAGAAACCCTGTCTCGAAAAACAAACAAACAAACAAACAACAACAACAACAACAAAAAAGTTCACTGTCTGCCACACTAGCATGGTGAAAATAATGGCAATCAGATCTGAACAGTTGATCAAGACTTCAAAAGTAATGATAAACCTACATCAAATGCAGAGATTAGAGTTAATTTAACTCGGTGGCAATGCATGTACATTGTTATTGATGAAACCCTGATCTTAAGTGTCTTGGGGTACTGGTTAAGTGCTTAGAATCCGCAAGACCTTTAGAACTCTGGATATCCAGACAAAAGGCAAACCTACTGTGTTCTTTTTCTTCAATGACATTTAAAGACATGTGATAGTTAATATGATACTTTAGAAGATTTCATTCAGTTAAGTGCCTTACAAAAGACATACCTTTGGTGGGGGTAGGCATCTCCCGGTTTTATTCACACACACACACATAGTAAAAATAATTAAATGAAGAACAACATTTTGAGAAGGTAGAATACATTCTTTGGTTCCTACCCTCCCAACCCTGTGCCTTCAGCTTTTACATACGCAGATTCTATTAACCGCAAATAGAGACACTTAGGGAAGTGTTTGTATTAGTAATGAATACATTACAACTTCTCGTCCTTGTCATTATTCCCTAAACAATGCTGGCTAATGGCCAGTGGCAGTATTTACATTTTACCAGGTACTATAAGCAATATAGGTATAATTTAAAGTATATATGAGTGTATAAAATAGGATATATGTAAACACTGCACCACTTTACATAAGGAACTAATTATCCGTGGACTCTGGACACTTCAGAAGTACCCCAGAAACACTTCTCCAGGATAACAAGGGATGACTGTATATAAATTGCCATAGACAGTCAAAAAGAAATGAAAACAATGACAATGGATATTACAACAAATTAGACCTTGTGGGAGATCTGATGTTAAGTGAACAAAAACACAGCTGTCTCAGATGCTCCTGAGAGATCATTACATTGGTTACCTCCAGGTTCAGGAACAAAATCTGCAAAGAATTGCGTTCTGATGAGTTACTAAGGCTGGCAATAGCAGGATAGATATATTCTTAATAATGCATTGCATCTTTAATGGAAACAGCATTTTCTGCAGCAGCTACAGGAACGAAGCCACACAAGGGAGGAGGAAGTCATCCCAGGAGGGGACTATAGCCAGGTTCCTCCACGAATCCTTCCCTGAACTATTCATGGAAGAGGGACTCAGCAAAGACCCTGAGGCTGGGGCTGTACGGCATGTGACAAAGTCGCTGATACGGTTAATCCGACAAATCTTACACATCGCTGCACAGCCAACTATTTGTAATACTTAGTAATGACATGAGAAGTGACTGGAAATGTCTTATCCTTACTGATGCTCCCAAATGATCTTGGGACAGAGGCTTTAGATGTTGATACACTTGAAAATCTGCATTGCTATTTGACAAAGAGACAGCTGTTCCCAATTTGTTATTGTCTATTTATGTGTTGGCACGGTCCTTCTTATCAGATGAAAATAAATCCTCACACAATCCATCACTTCAGGATAGAGAACAAGGCTAATAAGGACTGTTAGAGAGCAATTGCTTTGGAAAAGAAATATGGAGAAATATTTTGAAATTGGATTCTTGGATGTGTTTTGCTAATTAAGTGATTTTTGTCTGCATTAAGACTTTTATAGGTGCATTTAAAAAAAAAACCTCTGACACAATCTTTTAAGTGGTTTATTTAACCCTTTAAATAAGAATATAAAAATACAACAACTTTTAATTAAGTTAAAGAATGAATAATTTATAGGGAAATTTACTTGCTAAAGTTCCACAAAAACCTTTGCAAGACTGATTCCTGGGACTGAGGAATTTGGAGACTTGAGTTTTTGGGGGCTAAACTGGTGGCACTCGTCTTCTTTCAGATGTGTGAGTTTGTGAGAATGTTCATCCTGGAGGTTCACCATAACAGACTGCTGTGGAAGGAGATGGCGTCAACGGCCCAGGCTATACCTTCAGAATACAGATGGGCTTGTGGCTCTGAGATGTCACCGGTAAGCGTGCCATTAACCCTTTCCTCACGATCCTCAGCTTACCTTTTGCTTGGTGTCTGTCTCTTCTTGTAAGGAACAGACCAGTGGTACCAGACTAGAGCTACCCTACGATCTCAGTCTTAATCATCTATCCTAATATAATAAAAGTTGCGTTTAAGTTTGGGGTGGGTGCATGTCAGGCAAGGGCAATAGTTCACGTCTCCAATTTTGACAGCTAAAAAACCAAATGTGAAATAAACTGGCCTTAGAAGCAGACTTGCAACATTGCTACAATATTCAGCAAATGTTTCTAAATGGAATGATGACGTCACACTTAACTAATTCATTATTGTTGTTGTTCCAATGAACTAAAACAATGTTTTGTTTGTTAAGTTAAAAAGAGAAGGAAGGAAGGAAGGAAGGAAGGAAGGAAGGAAGGAAGGAAGAAAGGAAGGAGAGGAGGAAAGCCTCTATAGTACAATGTATGAGGCACTAGGTTTAGACCCCGGTACCACACATACACACATATATTGCGGTAGTTTGTGTGAAAATGGCCCCCATAGGCCTATAGGAAGTGACACTATTAGGAGGTGTGGCCTTGGAGTAGGTGTGGCTTTGCTGGAGGAAGTGTGTCACAGGAGGTGGGATTTGAGGTCTCATATGCTTAAACCAGGCCCAGTGTCTTACTCTCTTCCTGCTATCTGCCAGTCTGGGTGTAGAACTCTCAGCTACCTCTCCACCTCTCCACCTCTCCAGTACCATGTCTGCCTGTGTGCCACCACGCTTCCTGCCATGATGACAATGTTTTAAACCTGTGATCTGTAAGCCAGTCCCAAGGAAATGCTTTCCTTTGTAAGAAACGCTGTGGTCATGGTGTCTCTTTACAGCAATAGAAACCCTAAGACACATAAACTCAGAAAGTGTTTTTTAAATGTCCATTGGTTTATCTTTAGCTCCTCATGTCCTTTCCTGATGGGGTGTGCTACAATGTATAACTAATCCATAGTTACTGTTGGGGGTATGTGACTGGAAGCCTAAAGATCACTGGCTACAGAAAACAAAATCTCACACTTAGGCTAGAAAGACTCCTTAAACACATTATTTTTATAGTTAGTTAATCAAATGCACAGAGACATTTCAACTAATCATTGAGACACCCTGTGACAAGATCCGTTGATCAGCATCTTTGGGGAAATAAAGTAGTATTCAACACTTACACATTTATCGATGCTATCTAGCACAATATCCCTTTCTAAAGGTCAAAAGTACCTCAAGACACATACAAATACTTCTAAGGAATTTCTGGAAAATTTCAGGTTAGCTGTATACATATTCATGGTATGCTCGTAAAACTGTGATACTTACCCGTTCATGACAATCATGGCAGGCATATGTAGTTAGACAAAAACCAGAACTTGGTGGGATGTTTAAATGTCGTGAGGTGGGGGACCTGCTCGTTCTTCTGGAGTTCTGTGCTTTCGCTGTGCTTAAATAAATAGCGCTTCATTTTATCCCAGTGGTCATCCTGCTGCCCCTCCCAACTGCTCATTCCACCACCCCCCACCCCCCGGGCAGCAGTTTCCATCCTGGGTGTCACGACCCCTTTGGCAAACCTCTTTCTCTAAAATATATTCACATTATGATTCATAACAGTAGTAAAATTACAGTTACGAAGTGACGACAAAAATAATGTTATGACCGGGGGCTCACCACAACACGAGGATCTGTACTAAAGGGTTGCTGCACTAGGGAGGCTGAGAACCACGGAGCTGGAGGAAAAGAAAGACTTGGAGAAAATGAGTCAGAGCATTTCATCTACTTGGCCACAGCGATGACTTCAGAGCAGGCGTCTGATCAAAGTTGGCCAACAGAGCTAAGGAAATCTGATTCTTTGTATGTACCCTGTGGGGAAAGCTGCCCCTCTGTGCTATTGGTCTGGGTCCTGTCTGCCTGTCTGGATCTATAGGATACCTTGGTCTGGGACCTGAAGAGAACAAGACAGAAAATGAAGTCAAGAGTATCATCAGAGTATGACCCTTGACCTTTGGAGCATGTTTGTTTGTTTGTTTTGGGGTTTGTTTTCTTTTAGACACAATTGAGAAAAGTGCAACTGATCATCAGGCCACAGTTGTTATTATAGAGTATTTAAGACAACAGGATACTATAAACACCTTTACTAATCCTTTAAACGTAAATGTTCGTCAAGGTTCTAAACTCACATATCTGGAAAAGGGGACGAGGCTTTCTCACACATTGGCAGAGGAGTAAGATCTTAGAGATCTGAATGGAACTTCTAGTTGGTTAAAAAAAAAATGTCCCTAGCCTCACATAGTAGACATCAGAGAGGTTTCAACCAGCAACTGATGGGATCAGAAGCAGAGATCCACACAGAAGACAGGAAGGAAGGAAGGATTGTAGGGGCCAGAGGGGTCAAGGACACCACAAGAAAATCCACACAATCAACTGAGCCCATAAGGACTCACAGAGACTAAACCAGCAATCAGGGAGCCAGCATGGGTCTGACCCAGGCTCTCCCCATGTATATTATAGTTGTTAGCCTGGTGTTTGTATGGGCCCTCAACAGGGGGAGTGGGCCATCTCTGACTCTTTTGTCTGCATTTGAGATCTTTCTTCTCCTACTGGTCCAGCATTAATATGAGGGGATGTGCCTAGTCTTATTGAAACTTGATATGGCATGTTTAGTTATATCCCTGGGAGATCTGACTCTTTCTGAAGGAAAACAGAGGAAGATCGGATCTGGAAAGAGGGAGTAGAAGGGAGGGGCTGAGAGGAGAGGAGAGAGAGGAAACTGAGGTTGAGATGTAATCCTTGAGAGAGGAATTTAATAAAAAAAAAAATCTCTGCAATATATAATGTTACCATATATGGTAGAAGAGTGAGCGTGTTCTTATACGTCAGAGATGTGATTAGGGCTTTGAGCAGAGGAGGATTATCCAAGAGGGCAGGCCTTAAAGGCAGCCATGTGTATTATCCTTAAAGGGACAGAACAGTGTGCACAGATAGAAGAGAAACACGGGGGAGAAGGTGACATGAAGAGAAAAACGGAGCATGGTGTGTGGCGACCCAAGCCAAGGAACATCGGGGAGGTCAAGCACCAAGAACTGTGTGAACGAAGTACAAGTTCTTCCTGGAGGGATGTGAGCCTTAGTGACACCACAGAGCTTCCGGTCACTAGCTTTGTGTGGAGCCCGAGGTCTCCTCATTTCAGACAACAAGGTAGCTCCAGGAAACCAATGTCAGACATAATGCTGTGTGCTAGTTGTCTCTGTTTCTCTGACTCTGTCTCATTGTCTTTCTCTCTGTCTCTGACACACACACACACACACACACACACACACACACACACACACAATCTCTGTTTATGGTGCAGTTTTGGTTTTTCCATACGGCTATAAAGAAAGCTGATTTGCAGCTCAATTTACATCTCTGCCTTGCCACTCTACTGAGATACAAGCTTCTATTCTTCTAAGGCCCAAAGACCCATCCAGGGAGGGGTTCTGATTAGCGCCACTACGCCCTGCACTCACCCCTTCAACAAATTCTGCCAAGAGGGAGGTTGGACAGGGTTTGGTTTTGATGCCATCCAATAGCAGAGTGCCCATTCCATCAGTAACTCCTCAGTCCACACGGAATGGAGAAAGGTTTCCAAAGAAGAGAACCTAGACAACTAAATAGCCACTAAAAAACAGTAGGTCCGAAGCCTGAACTCTTCCCCAGCTTACGGGCACCGTAAAGACACATCTGGTTCTGTGAGCCTAGTCAAAAGCTTGAGGCTGGGGAGGTCATAGGTCGCGCTGGGGAAGCTACCACTTTTGTTTTGCTAAGCGGGAATGTGTTCACACAATTGCTTTCTGAATAAATATGTTTATGCCATTGCGGGGGGGGGGGGGTGCTGCCTTCTGCTTTGGTCAGAGAAAAATCCCTCGTACAGTGTGGCGGTGGGAATTATAGAGACTCAGAACTGGTCCAAGTAACGACAGCGGTTGTTGTGATCATGAAGAAAGAAATAGGTGTGAGAATATGTTCTACTACGGAGGTGTGGGGGTGCTTCAGCGGGCCCATGCTGAGGCATCCCTTCCTCATCCCTTCCTCCCCCCTCCCCCCTCCCACCCCCCACCCCCCGCCCAAGGGACCAGAAACATGATGGTATAGTATAGAATAGAGTTTATTCAGGGCATGGGGAAGGGAGTTAAGGGGGTAGTGGAGGCGGAGAAAGGCAGAAAGGAGAGAGAAATAGAGGCCTGCCATGACCACGTGGAGAGAGGGGGGAGGGGAGGGGGAAGGAAGAGCCCAAGAGGGCAAGAGAGAAGCTAAGAGAGTGAGAGAGGGAAGAGAGGCAAGCGGCCCCTTTTATGTTGGGCTAGGTTTACCTGGCCGTTGCCAGGTAACTGTGGGGAGAGGTTAGACAGAATCCTAACAGCAGTCACCTACAGGATGCTCAGTCATAGGCCGGATGTCCGTCCGACTCCCTCACAACCCTGCAGTGGATGGGGAGGAAAGGATGCTCTAGTCAGAGGGTGGGTGGGATTGGGATGAAGGATGGCAGTGCCCTTGTATCCTTGATACCACAGGGTCGTGATTATCAGACTTGCACAAATTGGGCCTGTCAACAACCTGCCACAGTGCGTGTGAGGCAGGGGAGGCAGCACAGGCCCGGCCACTCCATGAGGACTGGGTAGACATCTATAGGTAGATGATATTGGCTAGGGGAAAAAACTCACAAAGCTGTGGCCACCCTGTAGACGTTACTAGCCAGTGGGAGAGAGATGTTCTTCAGCAGTAGGGAACTTACGCTGTAGTAAATAACCCCTAACAGAAGTTAGTTAGTTAGTTAGTTAGTTGTTAGTTAGTTAGTTAGTTAGTTAGTTAGTTAGTTTTACTTATTTTTTATGTATATGAGTACACTGTAGCTGTCTTCAGACACACCAGAAGAGGGCGTTGGATCCCACTGCAGATGGTTGTGAGCCACCATGTGGTTGCTGGGAATTGAACTCAGGACCTCTGGAAGAGCAAGCAGTGTTCTTTTCTTTTCTTTTCTTTTTTCTTTTCTTTTCTTTTCTTTTCTTTTCTTTTCTTTTCTTTTCTTTTCTTTTCTTTTTTCTGAGACAGGGTTTCTCTGTGTAGCCCTGGCTATCCTGGAACTCAGTCTGTAGACCAGGCTGGCCCTGAACTCAGAAATCTGCCTGCCTCTGCCTTCCAAGTGCTGGGATTAAAGGCGTGCGCCACCACGCCCGGCTGCAAGCAGTGTTCTTAACCACCGCCCAGCTGCAAGCAGTGTTCTTAACCACCGCCCGGCTGCAAGCAGTGTTCTTAACCACCGCCCGGCTGCAAGCAGTGTTCTTAACCACAGAACCGTCTCTCCAGTGCCTAGCCAGGAGTCTGTGAGAATCCCTAATAAAATGCAGTGTGCCACCAAAACCAAAACAAACAACCCTCCACCCCCTTCTCACCCCTAAAAATCATGAGGACGACCAGCTGGGGCAAAGGAGACGAGCAGGCATGGGTGAGGAGCAAGAAGGTGAGGCGAGGTGAGTATGCTTTAAAAAATACGGTGTGTGCACTGCAAATATGACAGCGGAACCCACAGCGATGCATAATCAATGTGCATGCATAAAAGTAAAGTGTGTGTGTGTGTGTGTGTGTGTGTGTGTGTGTGTGAAGGTAAAGAAAAAGAAACCAAAGTGCTTGCTTGCCCTGAGCACAGGGAAGATTTCTTCTCTAGAGCGGGTATAAGCAATTGTCTTTACAATCCAGGCACAGACTGTAAAGGCTGTTAGTTTGGTCAAAATGGCCGTCTAATCCTAAAGGCTGCTGTCTGAGTGGGCTGTCCTGGGTTCACCTAGCGGGAGCTCAGTGGCATCTGAGGGTCTCTGGCGGTATCTTCTCTCCTGGTGAGGTTTCCATGGCCAGGGGCCCAGGGCTGAGAGATCCTTTGACTCTCTAGCAGTTAGCTTTTCTTCTCTTTCCTCCCTCCTCCCTCCCTCCACTCCACCGTTAGCCTTCTGTCCACCAATATGGTGGTCCTCAACCTCTTTGAAGTCATATATCAGAAATTTACATTACGATCCTTAACAGAAGCAAAGTCATAGTTGTGAAGTAGCAAGGGAAATAGTTTTACGGACGAGGGTCACCACAACCTGAAGAACTGTATTAAAGGGTCACAGCATTAGGAAGGTTGAGAACCACTGCTAACATCTTCTTTTTCTCTTCTTTTCCATTCTTACTCTTGGGGCGAGAAGCAGGATGTGAATATGCCAGCCTCAGGCTCTGTAGAAAGCAGTTTTTTCTATTTTTCCCCATTGAGGAGAAAATGCCTTTTCTTGCCTAGTTCAGGTGGAAGAGTCTCTTATCGGCATAGTCACTGACATCACAAAACCTCACTGACTGACAGGCGCTCGCTCAGTCCGTCTACACAACTCCCCAGGAGCGAACGGGCACAGGAGCAGTGGTAGGGCTTCTACCCCACTCTTGGGTGTCAGAATTCACCGTTGAAACCTAGAAGTCGATGAGAACAGATCCAGTTACTCAGAGAAACTGACCTGTGCACACGGGTCACGCTGAAGAACCCCGCCCATTAAGAATGGCGGATGCGGCAGAAACTGTTCATTCTTAGCAGCCTCTCACTGTGTACAGTAGCGCTGCTGAATAGCCCTGCAGAGTGAACCTTACAGGTAGCAGCAGCCTTCTCCCGCTGGGGTTCACCCTGCCTGGTCTCTCCTCCACGAACCTTTTAGTTGCTCCAGAGAAAGCTTTCTTTTACATTACTGCAAACTAGATAGCTGTGCTGAATGAATGCGGGGCTGAAGAAATATTTTTGCAGGGGACACATAGAGTCTGTCTGTCTGTCTGTCTGTCTGTCTGTCTGTCTCTCTCTCTCTCTCTCTCTCTCTAACACACACACACACACACACACACACACACACACACACACGGTATGGAAATATGCTACTCTAAATGGAATGAAAATCTCTACATCTGATTAAATGTGTTCTGGAGGTCCCTTGGATTCAGTGGTCTGCTGGGAGAACTCCCTGCACTGAGACTCTGACTTATCACGGAGAGAAGACATAAAGCAAAGTCAGGAAAGGAAAGGGTGCTAGGGACAAAGGGCAGGAAACTGGTTGTAATTGCCTAAGAGTCCTTCCCCTTTGAGTCCCTGACAAGCTTTTTGGAGACTCGGTTTGTAAGACCCGAAAGAAAAACGGGGGCACCCCAGCACCCCACGGTTGGAAGCCGTCACCCCAATCACTCACAAGAAACAGTCTTGATGCAAATAGTAAGAGGATTTTAATTCCAGAGCTCTGGGGCCACGGCCATCTCCCACGCGGGGTTGATGACAGTGAACCCTGGGTACGGAAACATGACTGCTTTACAGCAAAACCTGCCTACACAAGCCACTCCATAGCTTCTAAGCCAATCAGTTCAAGCTCTCCGAGAACCAATCAGTCTCCTATAGAGGCCAGACAAACCAGCCAAGTCATTTCCGCCTACGTGGCCGCCACGCACAGGGTCACGCCAGGGTTACGCACAGTGTCACATACGTAATTCCCGTTATGGGGCCGGCGCATCCGCTGCAGTGACCTTGCTGACCCAGCGGCATCCGCCCTTGCCTCAGTTTCTCCGCAGGAGGTGAGGCGGGGGGTGACGCTAGGGACCTTCCAACCTGTAGCCCTCATCCTTCCAGGTTCTCAACAGAGCTGATCACTTAGCCACCTTCTCTCTGCCGCTTGCCAGAAATCCAGATGCCTTGGAAAACATTAAAGGTTAACATATATTTAGGGTGTGCACAAATAGTTGTGGGACGGAGTGGGAATTTGAATGCTTGGTCTCCAGTTGGTGCTGCCGTTTGGGAAAAACTTGGAAGGTGCGGCCATGTTGAAGGAGGTGTCCCCAGAGGTGGGCTTGGAGAGTTACAAGAACGCTACCATTCCAAGTGTGCTCTCTGCTTCCTGCTTGCGACCCAAGGTGTGAGCCATCAGCCTCTGCTCCATCTGCCATGTCCGCTGTTGGCTGCCATGCTCCCTGCCGTGACACTCTTACCCCACTGGGACTGCAAGCCAAACATACTTCTCCTCCTAGGAGTTGCCTGGGTTGTGGTGTTTTATCACGGCAATAGAAAAGCAACGAATGCAGGTACACATGTATGTGTCGATTCCGTGATCCTAAGCCATACACGATTGTGAGTCAAAGCTAATAGATTTAGATCGAACAAAACTGAGACAGAAGGGCACAGAATCTCATCAATCCGGAGAGTGCTCTATCTCCCTTTCTAAGAATGAATATTACACAGACATGCAGACGCGAGAGTCTACAGCTCACACGGAGCGAGAACAGGGCTGCCGTCCCAGATCCCCGCGAAAGATGCTCACGGAAGCTGCTGTGCTCTTCAACCTTGAAAAGCTACATTAAGACACGCTGAGACCTCCGTGTTTATGGTCCTCAAGCCGCCTTCCAGTGAGCACGTTCCCCTCACTAATATGGATGCATCTCTCCCAAGAAGCCTGACGGAGCCTGTTAATGCAGGAATAAATGTTCCCTTCACTGAGGCACTCGGAAACTGAAGTGAGATTAGTTCTACTAGAGGGCACCCAAGGAGGTTCTGGAACATTCTCCTACCCCATGTTAGCCAGAAAACACAAGCTGGTTTAAGAAGAGCTGCAAAGTGTCTGAGCAGAGGAATCGTGAGGAGTGACGTAGAGAAAAGCCACCATGTCTGCCTATTTCCTCTTCTGTGAGGAGTGTCCTGAAAAAACAAGGTGACGCCCCCCCCCCCCCCCCGCCTCTCTACCTGCCGGCTGGTGCCCTAGTCGCTTTCACAGGTTATTAATGAGGCAGGCAGAAGAAGCCAGGGTGCGCTGGGACAGGACTCCTCTCTGTGGGAGACTCTGCCTCTGTGGAGGCTGCTGGCACGGGCTGAGGAATGGAAAGATTCCCTGTGGAGTTTCCACTCTGAATCTGCCAGACTGAAGCGATAAGGTGACCACAATGAGGGGCCCCCTGAGACGCGATTGTTCAACTCCAGCCCCTTAGTCTGACTCTGAGGCAGGAATGAAGTATATATGTCAACGTATAGATTATGTATATCTCAAGAGCCAACCTCCTGTGACTGTAAGTCGGAAATGCTTCAGATGGGCGGGGTGTGGCTTTAACGGGAACTGAGGCCCACTGGTTGGCGAGAGGGAAGAGACCTTGGCAGCTGACTGAGACCACAGGGACCAGAATGTGCTTAGGCAGGAAGGTTTCACCCCAACGCCGGTATCTCGTTTCAGAAAGGATAACTTTTCTTTATCTGGCATGTGGGCTTTTAGTCTAGCTTGGAATATCTCCGGGCTTTAGCACTGTCTCGGAGATACTTTCCCTGTCCTGGTTAGTCCCCGAAGGGCTTCCGGAAGTGGACATGACAAGGCTGTGTGAGAGAGTGTCTGGTCACGGTATTGGAGTACTTTCCATACGCAGTTGTTGAAAAGCAAGCTGCAGCTTCTTTCCCTGTAAGAGGACCAAGGCAGCACGAAGCCCCCTGGTATTGGGGCTTTGAATAAAGGGTTCTGATTGAGCCCACAGCTGCAGCCCGCTGGCTCACCTCAGTTCTTCGCTTCTTAGTTTCTTCTGTCAAATGGGATCAATTAGAATAGCAATATTATCCAGGCTTCTTCTGAAAACAGGATTGAATATGGAATAAAACATATATATATAAAAAAAACTGTAGTAGTTCTTTCCTTCTGGTAGACCCTAGACTGGGGGGTCTGGATCATAACCTCCTCCCCCGATACTCTCAGTTAATGTTTATGCACAGTTGCTTTTTAACTTAGCTTTTTATTCTCATTAGAATATCTATACTGAAAGAGCTTGCTCCCCTGTTTAATTATAGAATAACTAAAACTAACAGAGACTTTCTATGCTGCTCTTTTAGAAACATGGGCTCAGAATGTGATGCCAAATACTACGGCATGATTCTGTGTCACAAGTCTTTGGCGGTATCAGCTTTCCAATCTCAAAATCCCATCCTTGCAAAGCTTATTTTGAAACTTAAAAACAAAGACTGGACTTCATTATCTGCCCCTTTGTTGTAACAAACCTATCATGGGGCCATGATCACTTCAGGTCTAGGTCAGAGGGAGACCAGTGAGGGGTAGAAAGGCGTGTGGAGCACAGGGCAGAGAGGGAGAACACCTTGGGCCACTGTGGCCTGCTTTCCAGTTTCGTCTGATTTCCACAAGGGATCAGTCTCAAGACCTTACCTGGTGTGTTCAAGTCCCTTACATACAACACCATAGTACTGCGAATCACCTGTATACATCCTCATGTGTACTTCAAATCATCTCTAGATTATTTATGAACCTAATGTAATGTATAGGCCATACAGAATGTTGCTATGTACTGCACTGTTCCAAAGGACAATAATGAGCTGGTTAGATTTTTTTTGTCAACCTGATACAAGCTAGAGCCATCTGAGAAGATGGAACCTTCACTGAGAAAATGCCTCCATCAGGTCGCCTGTAGGCAGGACTATGGGGAGTTTTCTTGACTAGTGATCCATTCAGGAGGAACAAGTCTGCTGTGGTGAAGCCATTCCTGAGCAGGTGGGTTTAGCTTGTATAAAATAAGCTGCCTGAACGGGTGGCGAGGAGCAAGCCAGTAAGGAGCATTCCTTTGTAGTCTCTGCGTGAGTTCCTGCCTTTCCTCCTCCAGTGCTGACTGTGACCTGGGACATCAAAGTCAAAAAAACCCTTTTTTCCCCAAGTTGCTTTTGATCATAGTGTTTTACCACAACAATAGAAAGCAAACTGGGACAGATAACTCTCTCTCTCCCGATAGATAGATGATAGATAGATAGATAGATAGATAGATAGATAGATAGATGTAGGGAAGAGGTGTTGATTCCTTCATTGGTTCTTGATTGTGTCAATAAAGGAGGCAGAAGCCAATTGTTGGGTGAAGGAAAAAAGGTGGGACTTCCGGGTCCCAGGAGGAAGAGAAGGGGCACAAGCGAAAGGTTCTTAGAACCAGGCTTTGGAAGGAAGAGGAAGCTGCAGACATGTAGGTCTTGGGACCTCTAGAGTTTATAGCCTCCACCACGAGCAGGGGCCAAGAGGATGGGGGGAACCAGTTGATACAATTAGGGCAGGAAGTTCTTTGCCCGGCCATTGAATTATCTGGCTAGTTTTAAAATAATAAAGCTGTCTAGTGTTTTCCATCTGCGGTGCTAAGGTGGGCAGGAGGAGAAAGAGGGCAGCTGGGGTGGTTATTGGCAGCTTGTCAAAGCTAGTCGGGAGGGGTTGGGGGAGCAATAGCAGCTCCCGCTAAAATGTCCAACTGAGACGGCGTGTTCCCGAAGCTAAGCCGCTAGTGCACACAGATCACCAGGAAGGCAGACGCGTATGCTTTAAAATTACATCCAACAGATGGATATTAGACATACTGTATTTTCCCACCTAAATTGGTTCAACCCACGGATGCAAATCCCACCATCTGAAGGACCAAGGTATGCCAAATGTGTTATCCATGAATCTGGACATTTTCAAAAGATCCTAGAATTACCCTGTCAAAGCCAAGGTTCTCCTCTGCGGAAAGGCGGGATATATATTCCTGCTGGGTTTTACTAGCCTGCAACATCTCGCCTACCTGCCACTGGAGTTGGATGGGGAAGCCTCAACAGTCTGGACAGAGCTGGATCTTGGACGCTCAAGCAATGTCAATAAGTCACCAGGATGGATCTTGGTGAAACCATGTGCAGAAGAGTTCATACAGGGGTGAGAACATCATCCTTCAAATCAAGTCTAGTTGCTTCTGTTCACATATTCAGACACCCCAGTTGTCAGGTTCTGGACTAGCACAGGGTAGTAGAATGACAGCAGGATCTAACTGTAGGTTGTAAGCAGAAAAGCTCCAGATAACACAGTGGCAGTGAAAGTGTCAAAGAATACCAAAGACCAGGTATGGACATTTAAGGCGTCGATGCTGTCTGGGAACTTTAGTGTATGTGAGCTTCTTACTTGCTCCTGTTTCTAAATCTAGTTGATCACAGTATCTTAGAGATCAGTGGGATTTTAGGAAGACCCAATTAAAATGAGATAGTCATAATATGATATCATAATGACAGGATTTTATGCCTTAGGGGCATTGGATCTTGATAACTACAATTCAAGATTTGACACCTGTGCTGTCTAGTTTTATGTCAACTTGACACAAGATAAGAGTCATTTGGGAAGAGGGAACCCCAACTGAGAAAATACCCTGACCAGAATGGCCTGTGGGCAGCACTGTGGTACATATTCTTAATTAGCAATTGATGTGAGTGGACCCAGTCCGTTGTGGGTGGTGCCACTCCTGGAAACGTGGTCTTGGGGTATTGAAGAAAGCAGGCTGGGCGAGCTTTGGGGAGGAAGCAGCGCTCCTCCGTGGCCTGTGCTCTAGCTCCTGCCCTGACTTCTGTAGTGATGGACGTGACGTAGAGCTGCATAAAGAAAAAGATTCTTTTCTCTCCAAGTTGCTTTCGGTCACGGTGTTTCATCACAGCAATAGGAACACTGAGTAAGACAGGAACGATATTGCGTCTTTATTTTTCTTGTGAAAATCATAATGGCTTGAAGTGTGTCCCTTTGACATTCATTCTGAAGCTCTGACGCTCATGTACCTCAGAAGGTGACCACATTTGCCTTAGAGAAGCAGTCAGGCTAAAATGACATTGTCAGGGGTTCTAACTCAATTTAATGTGTTCCCTGGTTCTAAGGACATTCGGACACGTAGAGACACCAAAATCTATACGTGCAGAGAAAGGACTGCACAAGGACAGAGTGGGACGGCCGCTGCCCCGGAGGAAGCTCGGTCTGCTGCAGACCCCTTTATTTTGGACTTCCAGTAAATTTTTGTCATTTAAGCTACCAAGCCTGTGGCACGTTGTTATAGGGGGCCTACTAAACTCTTGCAAAGGTTATTTTGAACCCCACATACTAAGCATGGACTTCACTGTTATTTATATTGTGGGATGGAAGGCTCTGGAAGGTTTGCAGTTTCAAGGCTGCCCAGTGTATTTGCCATGGCTTCTGGGAAGACACAGGATAGTCGCCAAGGCTTTTCACCTGGGGACTATGGTTTGATAAACCAGGAAGAACACAGGCTATCTTCCTGTTCAAATTAGGTCTGCCATGCAGAAGATGTGTTGTGGTTGTAAGGGCTCTAATATCTCTGGACCCCAGTTTGCTCAGTTATGTGACCCAGAAGAGCGAGCTGTACGTGACAGGAGCTTACAATTTCTCAGATTCCATGTGTAACATCCCTGCTCCGGACCTGGCACACAATAGCAGGTGTCAACACAATTCTCTTACTACCTCTGCAGAGCAATATCAACCTCATGTCCTTCAGAAAAGCTGAAGTATCAGCTTCTTCTCGGTGTTAAAAGTAAGGAAGCTATTTTAAAAATAGATTTTTTTTAGCCTCGTGTAATGAGACTCCAGTGTCTTGGTAGTGACAGGGGCAAACATTCAGTATTCACAGTATTCTAGTTAGTATGCTTGCTAACTAGAAATGTTCTCCAAAGGCTGTCAGTGGCTGAGACTACAGTGTCAACATTCTTTGTCCTCCAAACTATTTCCAGCTTCTATTTTAGTCCACCCTGACAGCCCTAGCTGTCCCATACATGCTCTTTACAGCGACCTTTTAAAAAACAAACGTATTTTACCTTTTTCTAAAATGTCAATGACATGTGTGTATGTGTGTATATGTATACGTATGTGTGTATGTGTGTGCATGTATCTGTATGTGTATGTGTATATGTATGTCTGCGTGTATGTCTGTGAGTGTGTGTGCGCACATGTCTGTGTGTATATGTGTGCATGTATCTATGGATGTGTGTGTGTGTGTGTGTGTGTGTGTGTGTGTGTGTGTATGATTTTTAAATCAAGTAAGCACCAGATGCTCCAGAATAAAAGAAGTACACAATGAATTTGGTCATTTGGCCAGTGCTGTCCCAGGGAAGATAGATGATAATGACTGACAGCTGGATGGCAGAAAGACTGAGGAGTGAGACCGTGAAGGTACACACAGCAAAACGGATGAAGAGGAGCCAGGTCTGAGCAAGCCATGTGGGGGGTGGGGGAAGGGCCTGAAGAAGGTCAGATTAGAAGCACAGACGAGATAAGTGTCGGCAAAGAGGTAGGAGGGACCAGCTCTTGGGGCCCACACAGGCAACAGGGAACCCAGGTCTAGGAGGACTGGGACTCCTTCTTGGGGCAGGCAAGAAGGGCAAGAGTTAGTATATTTAGGTCAGCTTGGAGGGAGGGGGTCAAGGTGAGGCAGTCGCGTCTGGTAAGCTATTTTCATGGGAAGGAATGCTGGGATGGAGGGGCAGGCTAGAGAGAAGGATGGGGGGACTCCCTAGACCATGCTAGGATAGAGGGGAGGGCTAAGACGGTGATGCAGGGAACTATGTGGACCAGACAGAGAAGAAGGTCGTTAAACGGGGACCAGTGAAGTCATGGCAGGTCAGGGCTGAGGGCATGGCTGAGGTTGAATGAAAATGGGTATATAGAGACAATTATGTTACTAAAGTTTTTTTTGTTTGTTTGTTTTGTTTTTAAAGAGGAATGTAAAGAAGTATTTTAGGGGGGCTGGAGAGATGGCTCAGTGGTTAAGAACACTTACTGCTCTTCTGGAGGTCCTGAGTTCAAATCCCAGCACCCACATGGTGGCTCACAACCATCCGTATAAAAGACCTGACACCCTCCTCTGGTGCATCTGAAGACAGCTACAGTATACTTAGATATAATAATAAATAAATCTTTTTTTTAAAAAAAGAAGTATTTTAGGGTTTTTTTTTTTTAATGTAGGTAAAAAGATCATAAGAGTCAGATGAGTAGAGAGTTTGCTGTGAGATGCTATCTTCTAGTAATAGTAGAAGCAACACCCATAAGAGCTAACTGACATGTCTGCCCAAGCGAGAGCTGAGCAAGGGTGACAATGAACGAATGGGTCACAGTGGACAGGGAACAGCCTGTGAGTCCTCAACCCTGCACAAAGAACTGAGGGACGCTGGGACTGAGAGAGGGCGTCCTCCCCAGGGAAGAGCACACCAGCTGGTTGTCCAGTGGCAAATGGTCAGCTCTGAAAACATATACACGAGTAACATTACAGAGACTCAACAGGTTATATTTAGGCATATATATGTATATACACATACATACATACATACATACATGCACTCAATAACAATTGGTGGAAAAGAGGCTGTGAATTTGGAGATGGGAAGGCTTGGCGGGAGGAAAAGGAGAGATGACGTAATTATAATCTCAAAAATTAAATAGAAAAAATAGGTTTGGAGGATGACTTGGCCGTTTACAAGCGCTTGTTCCTGATGAGAATATGGATTTGGTTCCCAGCACCTTCACGGTGGCACATAACCATTTGAAACTACAATTCCAGGGGATCTAAAACTGTTCTGGCCTCTGCAGGCACCAGGCATGTGGTGCACAGGCACACATGCAGGCAAAACACTCATACATATAAAATAAAATAAATGTACCAAAAACAAAAACAAAAAACAGAAGACCTGAACCTTATGGTGCAAGTGAACTCTGTTAAATTCTAGGACAATCACCAAGGGAGTTCCCATCTCGGGGAACATGGAATGAAAACAACCAAAAACCCAAACTAAAAGATCAGAGTAGAGCCACACACGGGCGGGGTGTTCCGTAATCCCAGCACTCTGTAGGCAGAGGTAGATGGATCTTTGTTAATTCCAGGACAGCCAGGAATACATAGTGACCCTGAAGGAAAAGAAAGGAAGGAAGGAAGGAAGGAAGGAAGGAAGGAAGGAAGGAAGGAAGGAAGGGGAAGGAAGGAAGGAAGGGGAAGGAAGGAAGGAAGGAAGGGGAAGGAAGGAAGGGGGAAGGAAGGAAGGAAGGAAGGAAGGAAGGAAGGGAGGGGAAGGAAGGAAGGAAGGGGAAGGAAGGAAGGAAGGGGGAAGGAAGGAAGGGGAAGAAGGAAAGAAAGAAAGAAAGAAAGAAAGAAAGAAAGAAAGAAGAAAGAACAAAGTTTTGTTATATATATATATATATATATATATATATACACACACACACACACACATATACATACATACATACACACACACACACACACACACACACACACATAGTGAACAATGGGAATGATTTTCAAAGCAGTATCCTCCCTGAACAAAGGAAGCTTGGGGACTTCACTGAGGCACATTCTGAACCATGCCCAGCTCAAGGTCATGGACAGGAATGTGTCCATGGCCCACAGGAATACTCTGAGGGATGTTCAGCTTGCTTAAGCTTGTTCTAAAGATGGCAGGCGTGAACACCTCCGAGCATGCTCGGTTTTCCCCAAAATATGTTAGTTGAGATGAAAGAAAGGCACATCGAAGGGGCATTAAGGAAGGAGTTTCCCAACACAGATGTCTCTTTCACTTCGTAGTTAGCAGAGCTACTGGCAAGGAGGCCCAGCAAAGGATGCCTTGAAGGTCACCTACTGAAGCCTTTATAAAAGGGGAATACGTACCGGTCTCCTCTGTGTGCGGCCAGCCGGCTCACAGCGATGCTCTGACCTCTGTTGTGAGCGGAATGCTGGAAGGCTGCTCAAGGTCCTTCCTACTCTGCTGTCAGGGCCGCCAAGGAAGGTTTCTGGAAATGACCCACAGTTCTGGTTTCTGTGCTTTTTCCACACTTCCAAGCGGAAATCCCCAGCATCTCCCTGGAGACAGGCAGCCCCCAGGCTGGGCCCCACTCCGCGGGGCTTCCCTTCCTGAGACCCCTGGATCCAGATAACCTTTTGTTCTCTATCTCTAGAGAGTGCAGCTGCTTCCTGAAATTTATAGCATGGGCCAGCCTGCTCCTGGTAGCCAATACCTGCTCAGCCAGTTTAAGATGATGTCTTCCTGAAAAGTCACTGTTACAGCTTCTGTTTTTCTCCTTTCCTTTTTTAAAAGTTAAACCCTGATCATAGTGTCTCTTTATTTTCCCAGGGCTGCCATAATCAAACACACTTAAACTGTCTTAAACTGCAGGGCTTCGAGCCTCAGCTCTGGAGGCCAGAAGTGGTGCCCACAGGGCTGACTTCTGTGAGACTCATAAGAGAGAAGTATGGCACAGGTCGGTGTCATTGCTTTTTGATGACCATTTCCTTCCTGGGTTTAGTCACACAGTCACACAGTCTTTATAAATGGGTCTCTCTAGATTTCCTGTTTTTGGAAGGAGACCGGCCATATTGGATTAGCACTCTATTTCAGCTTAAATTGATTACCTCCATAAAATAAGTTCGCATGCTGAGCTAGAGTGACTTGGGTCTTGAACATATAAACACACAGGGGTTGTTCTGATGCTAAGGTACTGTTCCCCAATTGGTTCTTGATCTATCAGTAAAAAAAGCCAGGAGCCAATTGTTGGGCAAAAAGAATAGGCGGGACTTCCAGGACCCTGCAGGCTAGTGGACAGAGGAGAGAAGAGGGGAAGGTAGGGAAGGGGGAAGGGGAGGGGAGGGGAGAGGAGGGGAAGGGAAGGCAGGGGAGGGGAGGGGAGAGGAGAGGTAGAAAAGGTGATAAGTTATGTGAGATCTCGGATGGAGTGACCACAGGCTGCTCCTATTGGGAATGTCTCTCTGGGAGTAGATTTAACTGAACACCTAAAGTTGAGGGCAGGCAGAGAGGTGTGGGGCTAAGGGTACTGATAAGGTCACGCTTGCCAGGCAGGAGGTAAGTAGAGCCCAACAACTGTGCCAAAAAAGCAAGTTGAAATTGAACAACTGTGTGTATCCTTGTTTTTTATCCATGGGTTCAAGGGCATCTGGGTGGGGGCAGGTAGCGCATCCCGTTCCCAGAACCTTAGGCAGGGTAGCAGAGCAACCCGCACCGTCATCACTGGGAGCTACGAACTGATAGTGAGGACATACTACGTGCCTGGTGAACAGCAGTGAGAAAGAACACTGTGTTTAAGTCTCAGCCTGCTCTTGGGTCCTTCAGAAAGTCACCAAATTTCTCCTAGTTTTTTTGTTTTTTTTTAAGCGTCTATGAAATGAGCAGAGTAATTCCTATTTTAAAGACCAGACACTATAAAGAAATCCATTTCTCCATCTGTCCTTTCTCTTCCACAGCTCATTCTATTTTTCTTACTTTATTTTAGAAGAGAAGGTGTAGTGTGTTTGCTCGTAACTCACTCCGGGACCTGAATGACGAGGTCTGTATTGGTCACTGGGAATCCACATCTCTGTTCCCAGTTCTCTGCAAAATGTTTGCTCTTCTGGATTTCCTCCCAGTCTGCTTTTGTTCACCACAACTCTTCTCTCCCGTCCTTTTGTCACAGTCTGGGTGTGTCTCTGCTACAGACCCCACTTTCCCAGGCAAGTCTCAGCCAGATTTCTCGCTGTTGGCCACACCCCTGCTTCTTGATGGACAAAGTGCTTTTCCACATACTGCTTTGTTAAGAAAGACTTGTTCCTGGCCTCTGACAAGCTGGGAGTTGCTTAGAATATAAGGGTTTGCCTGTGAGCAGCGCCACTAAGTATAGTCATCGGCACACTCAGCGTTTGGAAACAGAGGAGCATTGTTTAGGTTTTGAACAGCTTCCATCGTGTAGGGGTCGAGTGAATGACCCACACACCTGCGTCTTATATTTAGAAAAGAAATAGGTTGGTTTGTTTGTTTTTAAAGTAGGAAGAAAACTTTTACAAACAGGGTTTCTTGATTTTTTTTTCTTTTTTTGAGACAGAATGTTGAGATCTCCTGCCTCTTCACTGCTGGAATTACAGGTACAGGCTACTGTCCAAGTCTTCTCCAACTTACCATGCCTAGGACTCACCTGAGGATCTTGTGAAGCGTAGGTTCTAGTTCTCAGGGTCTCCATCAGCTTGAGATTCTGCCACATTGAATGGCATCGCATTTCAGAGACCTCAGGGTTGGTATTCTCCAGCAGGGCATCATTAGAACTGCCCAGAGTGGTTCTAGAGTGCAGCCTGGACTGGAAGGCATCTCTCTGGCCCATCCCAGACTTCAGTGTGCATTTGAGGAGCCAGGGGATGTTAGAGATCATGTCCTGGTTCAGGCAAAGCCCGGGATGCTGGACCGTCATGCCAAACATGCTGCTCAAAGGGCCACACTGACTAGGAGTGACAGTCTGATTTCGTGTTTCTCAAATTAACTTGGGGATGGTTAATTGCTCCAAGTGGGGGCTGTCTGTGCATTGTGAAGTATTTAATAGTATCTCTGACCTTTACCAGTTGCACACACCCACCGTGCCCATTTGGGGAAGGTAAATATGTCTCCAGATATCCTGCGTGGTCAGAATAGAGGTGTCGGGACAAAGTCACCATCATCACCATCATCACCATCATCACCTACTGAAGCAGCCTAGTCCAACATACTGATTATACTGGCTAGTTTTTATGTCAACCTGATGCAACCTGCAGTCACCTGAGAAAAGGGAACCCCAATTAAGAAAATGTCACCATAATGTCTGGCTAGAGGCAAGCCTGTAGGGAGTTTTCTTAATTGGAGACTTATGAGCCCATTGTGTGTGGACTGGTGGTTCTGGGTTCCACAGGAAAGCAGGCTGAGCAAGTCATGAGGAGCAAGCCAGTAAGCAGTCCTGCTCCCTCCATGGCCTCTACATCAGCTCCTGCTTCCCAGTTCCTTCTCTGCTTGAGTTCCTGCCCTGGCTGCCTTTGATGGTGAACTGTGATATGGAGTCTCCAAGTTCCTTTTGGTCATGGTGTTTCATCACAGCAATAAAGACCTAACTAAGATACTAATTTATTGGAAATGGAAGTCCAGAAAATCCAGTGTTGCAACGTTCTCATCTTCTAAGGAGCTCATTACCTCCAGATATTGGAAGCCTGACGAATTAAAAAGCTAATGTTGCCTTAAATAGTTGGTAGATAGATAATTACATCTCTCGGGATGCCTGTGTTTGGATTCTCAAAACCTATTGTGTCAGTCTCTTTCTCTGTACTGTAATGTGATACCTGAGGCAGCCAACTTAAAAAGAGATAAGGTTTACTCTGATTGTCAGTTTGGGAGGTTCCAGTTGAAATAGGTGACCCTATTCTTTGGGCCTCTGAAGATGACTGATTATCCTAGCAGAGCACGTGATGGAGCAAACAGCTTGCTTCACAGTTGGCAAGCAGAAAAACTGACAGGAGCTCCTCAGTACTCAGCAAGGGCCCCGCCTCTTAAAGAGCACAGTACCTCCCACTGTTGGTACCCAAGGGACCAAGTCCTTTAACATGGACCTCTGAAGGACACCATGTGTATTTAAATGACATCCCTTTGAACATATTTCTTTTCTGAGCATCATTATGTGAAGGTTTGTAATGTTTTAAAGGTCTGTAATGTTTTACATCAACCTTTAAAGATCTGCAAAGAGTACTCGTGGATGAGTCATTGACCGGATGGATATACATTTTAATTTTTCTTAGGTGGATAATAGAATAACTGGGCCATACAATGGGTTTATATCAGTTTTAGGAATGAGTCACAGCTGAATGTTTCTTAATGAAGAAAAATAAGCTTTGAGACCAGGACTGTGGCAAGGGGAAGCCAGTCTCGATTATCTCAGTTGACCCAAAATAATCCTGAGTGGTTTTTAAAAATTTTTTTTTATTTTCTATATTCTTTGTTTACATTCCAAAGGCTTTCCCCTTTCCCAGATCCCCACCACCATACGTCCCATAAGTCCTCTCCCCCCCAACTATTCCCCAATCATCCCCCCCCCATTTCTCTGTTCTGGATCTACAAAACTGGATCCAATCTTTTCAGGTCCAAGGTTCTCTCCTTTCTTCTTCTAATCCTGAGTGTTTACAACAGGAATGCGGTAGTGACAGATTTAGGAGAGGGATGAAAGTAGAGGTGGAAAAGAAATAAGAAACTGGAAGGCAATACAAAGCCCTTTGAAGATGGCAGAAGAGACTATGAGTCAAGGAATTCAGGCAGCCTAAGAAAGCCCGAAAACATAGAGGGCAGACTGTCCTTGGAGACTTCGGGAGAAAAACAGCCCTGTTTAGACACTGATTCTAGCCCAGTTGAGGCAAGAGCATAGGGAATGGTTTAGGGAGCTGGGACTCCACTTGGTTTGGGCTATATTCCTGACAATTATGGGCAGTCGGAGCCTCTTAGCTGTGCATGCTGCACACAGTAATCCACTCTGAAAAATACACTATGCAACCGGCTAGCAACGGAGGACTCAGCTTGCATGGAGCTGCAGGCACACCCATCTCTAAACAATGAAATGTTTCTCTTCCCCTGATGGACCCCAAAATTTAGACAGAGTCCATTCAGTCAAACCATTCTCACGTCCAGATAGGAGACCAGAAATGTGAATCTGGTCTGCTCTTGTCTTGGATGCATTTGTAATAAGGCAAAACTGTGTCCTCCAGTGAACTTTTTAAATTAATTTAATCTTATATATTACATTGTTGTGAGAAATATTTAAAAAGTGACCCACCAACTCTCCTGCCCCACCAGGCCACAGTCCTGCTTTAGTACTGACACTGGCAGGCCACAACACTATGTCCCTGCAGGGTCCTGCTTGTGTGACCCCGGCTCTCCTTCGGTCCATCTCTCCTGTGGGGGTCCCGAATACCGCTCACTTCCACACAATGCCCCACATATCCCATGATCTGCCACCTCATGCCCTAATTACCTGGTAGAATCAAGACTCTTAAGGTTTAATTAACCAATCAGGTTTATGTGTAAGTAATATCACAATTTACAAGATGTCAATACAATAATTTTAGAGCCAATTGATAATGATAAAAACTTTATCCCAACGTTTCTAACCTTGTGAAAACTTAACTACTTGCTGGTAATTGCCTCTCGGATCCACATTTGTGGACATGATTCTTCTTCTTTACCTTCTGGTACACTCCCTCTCCCCAAAACTCTTAGCTCTGCCCCTCTTTTCCCTGTTCAATCACAGACCTCCTCTGCACTAAGCACAGGGAAAATCCTGCAACATTACATCTTGACCACAGGTTCTCCTACCCCATCTCCTTCCCCACCGGCCTCATCATCCACTTCCTCTCTGTTTTCCCTTCCTAAAACAGAACCAAATACAACTGGCAATAAATAAATAAATAAATAAATAAGTAAGTAAATAAATGGAATGATTCCTGGTGATGTTCTGCTGTACTCATAGATTGGTGCCTAACCCACCTGTCATAAGAGGGGCTTCGTCCAGCAACTGAGGGAAAGAGATGCAGAGACCCACAGTCACACATTACACAGAGTTCCCGGAATCCTGCTGAAGAGGGGGAGGAAGGAGAATAGGAGCCAGAGGGGTCAAGGACACCACAAGAAAACTTCCAGCGAACGCTTAAGAAATGTCTTCTATTTTTCTTAGGCATATGTAAAATTTTAAACTCTGAGCCATTGTGGGGAGGGACATACACAGTATAGGAATCATTATATAGTCCAATCTACCTGTTAAAAGAGAGAACCCAACTGCACCCCTTAGTTACCAGCCCCCCCCCCCAGATCCCATATAAAGAGACCGTGGGCAGTAATCTGGGGCCTATGTATACCTTCAGTCTGTGGTCTGTTACTCTGTTGCAGTATGTTCTGATCTCTCCTATAACCTTGCTTCTAATAAAATGTCCTTGCTATTTTGCAATCTGTGTGGGCTTTTATTTCTTTCTTGCATAAGAGGCCAAGAACCTGGAGACATCTGGTCCAGACCATAGCCAGCAGTAACCACAGTGAAACCCATTTCAAAAGTTTGACTTTTAGCACTTTAAGAGAATACATTTGTATGTTGCTTAAAGCCAGTGAGTTTGTAGTAAATTGCTATAAACAAATATACAGGGGAAAGATTAATAGTGTCTTTTGTGGGGGGAGCAGAAACACTTTTACCTTGAAGTGGGGTAGGGTTAACTGTAGGTAACTGAAGGATGTGAAGGATCTTGGTTTGGGAGGAAAACCATATTCCAGGTTTGGAATGGTGAATGGCACCTTTATGAAGGCCAAGGCAGAACTGATGGGTGTGGATGGGCTAGGTCAGTGCCTAGTATATCAAGGAAGAGTGCCTTGGTGCTTGTTACGGGGAGTCAGCCAACCGATTCCGCTAACCGATTCTGCTCACTGCATCTGCACTGGAGGCCCACCCAGCACACTTGCTTGGAGAAGGCTTCAAAGCTCTTAAACTTGGATGCATATTAGAAACCAATTGGGAAGATTTGGAAAATCTTACTGCTGGGTCTGCACCCATAATAAGTCAGAACCTTCCTGTGGTGGTCCTGTGAAGCTACCGTTGAGAACCTGTGCTGTAGAAGATAGGTGGGTGAGGAGGCCCCCAACACTGAATTTAACGCTGATTTAATGCACTTGCTTCTGGACTGATAATACTTGGCACATGGAGGAGGCACCTACTCTCTTGGAGGGAATGATGTGGGTAGGAAATCTGGCATCACCTGATTGCCAACAATTAGCATGTGCTAGAGCGAGGAGGGAGGCTCTTTCAGGTCTTCTGTAGGCTGTGCTCACTTAGAGTCCTTGTCAACTTGAAAGGACATCGGATCACTTAGGGAAGGAGTGGCTGCCGGTGCCTGGAGGGATTGTCTTGATTAGGTTAATGGAAGAAAGAGCACCCGCCCTGAATGTAGGCGGTGCTGCCGCCTCCTGTTTGGGTCCTGGATTGAATGAGGAGGACCGGAACTCAGATTCATCTCTCTCTGCTTCCTGACTCTTGGTGACTTGTGACCGGCTGGCTTCTGCTCCTGCTGGCATGCCTTTCCTGCCTGCAGCCATGTCTTCCTCGCCACGGTGGAATGCTTACATTAAATGGTAAGCTGGAATAAATTTTTTTCCTTAAATGGATACTGCCAGGCTGTTTTATCACAGTAACAAGAAAAATAACCAACCTAGACCATAGCAATAGTGCAGGAACCACGAAAGAAAAGCTGTGGGGACTGTTTAGCAGAGTGTGGGAGAGGCTATTTATCTAAATCTTGGCATCCAGAGAAAGTTGCAAAACCTGTGCTTTTGCTAGGCTGAGATCCATATTATAGAAAAAAAAAAAAGGAAAATCTCTAATGTAGCCCACATCTGTTGGATTTCCACAAGGGTTTCAGTACAGATCATGAGATGCTTTTCCCAGGAAGCTTTCCTTACCCCCCTACTTGAGCTGGGGTCTCCCATTAAACACTCCTCTTTTTTGT
This sequence comes from Apodemus agrarius, assembly GCA_964023405.1. NCBI lineage: Eukaryota > Metazoa > Chordata > Mammalia > Rodentia > Muridae > Apodemus > Apodemus agrarius. The sequence goes on from OZ030018.1 coordinate 62,288,426, forward strand.
TTGCAGACAGAGTCTTTCTCTGAATCCAGGCTGGCCTCACACTCATGATCCCCCTGCCTCAGCTTCCTAAGTTACGGGTACTATGCCTGGCCTTAAAGCCTTTTTTTAAATAGTTTGAGCTCTACTAGTAGATGCCAGTGTTTGGCAATTTGTGAAAACCAAAAGTGTCTTGAGACTTTGTCATATGAAACAAAGTCATTATGATTTTGCCATGTTCGTTGGGGACAAGAACTCCTTCGGATGGGAACTGCCAATCTAGAGTAGCACAAAGCGGTGGGGCAGCACACACGCATGCACAGCACGCATGCATGCACAGCACGCGCACACACACACACACACACACACACACACGCACAGCATGCACACACACATGCACACACGCACCACATGCACAGCACACACGCATGCACAGCATGCACGCACACACGCACAGTACACACGCACGCATGCACAGCACACACGCTAAGCTCTGCAGACCAAATGGCAGGTTCCTCCTCATTGCCTCTCAGGCTTCCTATCTGCTAACCCTTCTCCATCCAACTGCTTGAATGTTCAAAGCTTCAATAAGTTGAAGGAGGACTTGCATCTCTGTGGCTTAGTAAGAAACTCTTACTTTCAGTCCTGTAATACTGACTTCTTCCCTGGGCCTTGCTCTACGTAAGGAGAATGTCTCTTTCTGAAGTGTCAGCCACTGCCGAAAGGGTTTCATGGAACTGCAAAAATTCTTGTGGCCTTGCAGAATAGCTGAGACTCTAGAGAGAGAATAGATCTGTGTGCAGCAGAGGTGACCCCGGGGAAGTAGTTGTCATAGATATCATAAAAGAGATCACTTCTAAGTCCCTGTGCATATGCCTTTTTTTTTTTTCACTTTGGAAAGTATTAGCTGAGAGATCCACACAATAGCTCTTGTCAGGCCAATGAGTGGTGTTTTTCAAGATGGATTTGATCACTGCGGTACTATGCATAACTCAGTCTCAAGATGAGTTCTCTGTGCTTCCCAGGTTGTAGAAACCTGGGAAATAAAGCCATACAAAGAACCTAGGGAGTGACTGTGTCAACCCATGATGCTTCTGGGAGAACATTTCCAGGTACCCCTCAGGATCTAAGTCAGGGTGCAGACGAACCTGTCTCACACTCCTACCCTGCATTTCTTCCATAATTGTGACCAAAAAGACATCCGAGACAGTATGGCTTCCTCTGAGTTTAGAAGACTAAGTGTCTGGTTTTCATTAGATAAAGAAGTAGTAATTAGGGTCTGGAGAGATAGTTCAGCAGTTAAGAGCACTGGCTGTTCTTCCAGGGGACTGAGTTCAATTCCCAGCACCCACATGACAGCCCACAAGTGTCTGTAACTCCATTTCCAGAGAATCTTCTACCCTTGCACAGGCCTGTAAACAGAAAACAAATACACATAAAAATAAATAAATCTTAAGACTAGTAACTACATCAAAAACAAGGTCACAGATTGAAAGTAGGCGGCATGAGGGACCCAGGAGGTTCTATCAGAATGATAGTACAATGGGAATGTATAGACATGGCACGTATTAGTCAGGGTTCTCTGGAGTTCCAGGACTTACGGAATATCTCTGCATATTAAGGGAAATTATTAGAATGGTTTAGAGTCTACAGTCCAACTGACCCAACAGTGGGCAGCTGTGAATGCAAAGTCCAAGAATCTAGTAGTTGCTCGGTCCCACGGGGCTAGTCCTCTGGATAAGCTGGAGTCCTGAAGAAGTGGGTTCCAACAGGTGTGCTGGCGAGCAAGTGCACGCGGGTGAAGAAGAGCAAACCCTTTCTTTTTCCATTGTCCTTTTGTAGGCCTTCAGCAAAAGGTGTGGCCCGTATTAAAGATGTGCATCTCCATGCATGGATTTGGATATTGCTCTGTCCCAAGCTGGCCTTGAACTTAATGATCTGCTTGCCTCTGTCCCCAGGAATTAAAGGTATGTACTCCTTTGCCTGGGCCTAGGTTTTTCATGGCCACTATGCCTCAAGATCTGGATCAAAAGCATATGTCATCTCATATCAAGATCTGGGTCAAAAGTCTGTGTCTTCTAGCCTCCCGATCTGGATCACAGGTGTGCCCTCCACTCTGGGTTGTAGTTCATTCCAGATGGAGTCAAGTTGGCAACCAGGAATAGCCATTGCAATCCATCCCTTGTCAACTTGACACAAATCATATCTCATGTCTAAATGAAACAATAACAAGGTCATAAATATGCCTAACATGATATAACTATCCCTCATACAATCACAAATGCACTGTAAATTTAGATTAGGTCAATGTCCCTTGGGAACATCCTTTTAGTATGGCAACTTAAATACTGACTGATATTCTCTTAATTGGTGTTTAAAAAATTGGGAGAAAGCACAAATATCTATAGAAATGTGTTTTTTGTTGTGTTTTTTTGTCTATTTTTGTTTTTTAAAAAGATTTATTTATTTTTACTTATATGAGTACACTGGAGCTGTCTTCAGACCCACACCAGAAGAGAGCACCCGATCTCATTACAGATGGTTGTGAGCCACCATGTGGTTACTGGGAATTGAACTCAGGACCTCTGGAAAAGCAGTCAGTGCTCTTAACCACTGAGCCATCTCTCCAGCCCTATAAATGTGTTTTAACAACAACAACAACAACAACAACAACAACAACAACAACACAGAAGCACTTGTGCCACTATAATCCTCATTTCTGCACCTGGTCATGTGTTGTTAGCTGGTATTTATAACTACCTTCCTCTACTACCCATTCTGTATTTCCTCCACCCTCTGCAAGCACTTCAGTAGCTCTTGGCTCTTTTCCTGGAGGACTGACCCACACCTTCATTCCTGATGGTCTGTGTCCTTTGTCATTCTGCTTGGATTAGGCTGTTGTAGTTTCCCACTGACTTTAATCACAGGACATGGTAGTACTAAGAGATGCCCTAAAGGATCTCCTGCATTCCAGGCATAATCCTTCTTACTTCCATTGTGAAGATGCAATCCAATTTCCCCATGGTAATCTGGATCTATCACCCCTCCTAACCTCTCTTGGCCTTTTGGTTTATGGGCATTAGAAGCCTAAAACAACCAGGGGGGAGTCTGAGCTTCCAGTTCGATGGAATGTTTGTTGTGGCTCCAGGCACTTTGGAACCAAAACTTGTAGGCCAGCAGAACCTAGAATTGTGTGGACAGGAAGTCAAGAGTCACTTTCCTAGGGGGTCACTAGGAGTGATAGTGACTGGAACTATTCCCTTTTCCACCCTTGATTCCTGGACCAGTGTATCCTGGCTATGGTATCCACTGTACCCTATATCAGATGCTGATTCAAAGCATATACTGCCTTCTGTAGAACTCTGCCCCAGCCCTCCATGCTTCTGCCACCTAGTTGGTGCTGTAACTGTGTCTTTAAAAGGTCATTCCATCTTTTTATCAGACCAGCTCCTTCAGGATGGTGGAGAACATGGTAAGACCAGTGGATTCCATGATCATGGGTCCACGGTCACACATCTCTGGCTGTGAAATGAGTTCCCTAGTCAGAAGCAATACTGTGTGGAATACCAGGCATTCTGTAAGTCCATAGATGGTGGTTCTGGAAGAAGCATTATGCTCAGGAAAGGCAAATCCATAACCAGAACAAGCATCTACTCCAGTAAGAGTAATAAGCTGTAGCCAGGTCTGCCTTGGTGAGTGGAAGCCCATGTTGTTGAGCCCAAGCATAACTCCCATCTCTGCCACCATGGCTACTCTGTTCATGTGCCCATTGGTCAATGGCAGGGATAACTAGGAAAAACGGTTGCTTCTGTCTTGTTAGGGTTTTATTGCTGTGAAGAGTCTCACCATGATTAAGGCAACTTTTATAAAGGACAACACTTCATTGGGGCTGGCTTACTGGCTCTTTGGTTCAGTCCATTATCATCATGGCAGGAAGCATGGCAGCATCCAGGCAGGCATGGCGCTGGAGGGGCTGAGAGTTCCACATGTTGTTCTGAAAGCAAACAGGAGAAGACTGGCGTCCACATGGTTAGGAGGAGGGCCTCAAAGTCCCCCACAGTGACACACTTCTTCTAACTAGGCCACATGTACTCCAACAAGGCCACACTTCCTAATAGTGTCACTCCATGGGCCAAGCATATTCAAACCACCACGGGGCACTTGATACGATGGTTAGTTAAAATGTCAATTTGACAAAACTTTGAATCACTTGGGAAGAGAGTCTCAGTAAGGGATTATCTAAATCAGGCTGCCCCTTGGGCATGTCTGTGGGGAGATTACCTTGATTACCTTGATGATGGAAGAACAGCTTGGAAGTAGGCAGCACCATTCCCTGAATTTGGGCTCTGGACTATGTGGTAGAGAAAGCTAGGTGAGAATATATATATATGGAGGTACAGACAGTTATAACCTCCCTGACATGAGCTCTGAGAGCTGAACTCGGGTCTATCCTCTGTAAGATCAGTAGGTAGGCTTAACAGTTGAGCCATCTCTTTATCCTCACCACCTAGAACTCTTAATAAAAATCCCATCAAATTGCAGAGCATATTTTCTGACCTTTTCACTTAACAACAAAGGGAACGCACTTTACAGGTGAGAGCTGTTGCCAGAGGTCATTCTCTACCCTGTAGGTCGGAGTCACAGAAAACCTGGCAGTCTAACACACCTGAAGACAGACATGTGGAAAGACGCAGATGATAAATTGGAAGATGTCCAGGATCCTGGGTCCCTCCGCTCTTGGAGTTCATCTGCTTCCTTGTTCTCAGACTGTGCAGACTCCCCTGTTCCCAGATACATGATACAGATTCCTGTTCTTGCTGTGTGACCATCATCAGTGTCTGTTACTTGACGGATGTAGTGAGTGTTTGGACCTGACCAAGTTGGCTTTATCCCTGAGATGCAGTGATGCTTCAACATACGCAAGCCAGTAAAGATAATAAAGCACATAAATGGACTTAAAGACAGAAGTCACATGATCACCTCAATGGATTAAAAAAAAGACTGAGAAAACCCAACGTGCCTTCATGATAAAAATCCTACAAAGAGTAGGACTAGAGGGAACATACCTCACTGTAATAGAAGTTATAAACAGGAGACAGGCAAATGGAGGCACACTTGAAGCAATTCCGCTGAAGTCAGGAACAAGACAGCAGGGTGTTCACCCTCCTTGCTCCTTTTCAACCTTGTGCCTTGCTCCTTTTCAACCTTGTGCTTGAAGTTTTCCTACCTCAGTGTACACAGTGGGGACAGTCCCCACAGGCAGGCCCAGTCTCCCAGGTGATCCTAGAACTCAGCAAGATTTTAATATATATATATATATATATATATATATATATATATATATCACTAAGTCTTCTCTTTCCTTCCTTTCCCCTCCCTCCCCTCCCTTTCCCTCCCTTTCCCTTCCCTTTCCTTCCCTCCTCTCCTCCTCCCTCCCCTTCCCTCCCCCCTCCCTCCCTTTCCATTCCCTTCCCTTTCCTTCCCTCCTCTCCCCCTCCCTCCCCTTCCCCCTCCCTTTCCCTTCCTTTCCCTTTTCTTCCCTTCTTTTCGTCTTCTCTTCTCTGTCTCTATCTCTCTGTCTCTGTGTCACTCTCTGTCTTTGCCTTTCTCTCTCCCACCCTCTCTTTCTCACTTTCTGGTTTTGTATAACAAGGGGAGACAGTCTCTTGTTATGCATCCTAAGCTGGACTAGAACTCTCTATCTAACTAGGCTATGCTCAAACTCACAGCAATCCTCTGCCACTGCCTCCTGAATGCTAGGATGACAAACATGTACCACCACTCCTGGTTCCTATAGTCTTTATTTTTATTTATTTTGTTAACCAAAGTGACATCAAATAATAAACACATACAAAGATGCAGATAAGTTTGGTCTTTTTCCCCCAATGAATATTCATTGTCTTGCCATGTCTGACGTCTATATAGAACTTTAGCATTAAAACATTTAGGGTTTGTTGGCTGATACTCCTTTCTTCCATATTTATAACTTGTACATTTAAAAACTGGTTGAAAAACACTATTAAGTGGTGAAAATGCTTAAGTGGCACAAACACAAATTGGAATTAGTTACGAAAAAGAGGCTGCTGCCAGTTTTTATTACAAACAGAATATTACAGAATTATTAGCTTATTTATGAGGAAAAACAACAGACAACTTGAATATCATAAGCATATTTAAAAATGATCACAGCAACACTCTGATATCTTGGAGGCAAACTGTTTGCTTTAACATAGATAACTCTTACTCAAGCTTTTGAATCAATGCTGTAAAAGTACTTGAGTCCTTCCTAGCTCTTTGTAATGCAAATTTCAAACAACTGAATCTTATTTATTTATTTATTTATTTTTTGCTGTAATTCCAAAACCAAGTGAACCTTGGTGCAGAAAGGAAGAAGTGAAATAACCGTGATATTGTTCTGAAGACATATTTCATGTGAGTCAGGAAAGTGAACCACAGAACTAACCAGGACACTCTCTGTCTGTCTTTCTGTCTCTCTGTCTCTGTCTCTGTCTCTCTCTCTTTCTCTCTGCCTCTCTGTCTCTCTATCTCTCTGTCTCTGTCTCTCTCTCCTTCCTCGCCCCTGCCTCTGTGTGTGTGTGTGTGTGTGTCTGTGTGTGTCTGTGTGTCTGTGTGTGTGTCTACAAGGAATCCTGGGATCAACCTCAGATGTGCTATCCCTCAGGAGCTGACCACCTTGTTTTTGAAACAGGCTCTCGGAGTAGAACTTGGGGCTCACCAGTTAACCTAGGGTGACTCGCCAGCAAGCCCCAGAGATCTTCTTGTCTCCCATTTCCCAGCACTGAAAGTCCAAGTGTACGTCGCTATACCCAGCTTTTCTTTCTTTCTTTCTTTTAATGATTTATTTCTTTTGATGCACATTGGTGTTTTGCCTACATTTACTTCTGTGTGATGATGCCGGATCACCTGGAACTAAAGCTACAGTTGTGAGCTGCCATGTGGCTGCTAGGACGTGAACCCGGGTCCTCTAGAAGCCTATCCGGTGCTGCTGACTGCCAAGCTCTCTCTCCAGCGCATACCTAGCATTTTATATGGGTGCTGGTGGGTGTCTACCTTAGGTCCTCGTGCTTGCATGCGAGTCCCTTGTGGACAGCTGTTTGCCCCGCACCTCCACTGCATCCAACTAAGGACTCCTGAACCAGTCCTCCAGCATGAACGACAACATTCTGATATTTTCACTGTATCCTTGTTGCTAGGGAACATAGGTCTAATTTTTCATGAACATGGTGTTGCATGTTTGTAATCCAAGCACTCAGAAGGCAGAGGCAGAAGGATTGCTGTGAATTTGAGTTTAGCCTGGTTAGTGAGTCTGTCTCAGGCTGCATATCAAGGGACTGCCTCGGCCCAACCACCAAACACCCGTGTCCATCACTTCAACACTCCAAGATGGCCGGCAGGTGGTATACCTGTCTCTTTCCAGTTCCCTGGCCACAGATTAGGGGTGGTGGCTCACAGCCACTCAGACCTATTGTCCCTATGAGGACTGAGAATGTGGAAAGATGTCACAGGCATTTGTGAGGTCCTGTTTGATGTGTGGTGTGTACTCCTTAGTGACTGTTACAGACACACTGGTGATGCAAATTAGTGAACTTTGGCTCTCCCAGGGACTGTCTTGAGTTTTAGTTCAATTTTAGATTCGGTCTCAGCTGACTGTCACTCTGTACATTAAACTCTGATAAGTTCCCTATTCTGCACATAGGAAATAGATCAGAAGATTCATGGCTCCCTAATACGCACGTTGTAGGACAGACAGACAGACAGACAGACAGACACACACACACACACACACACACACCACAGTAACATATTTGAACCCGGCTAAGAGGAAAATGAATGAAGCATCTTGAACATCTAGTAAGTGGTTACAGGGAGTAACACTAAGACAGCTTAATCATCTGTCGATTAACTGTGTGTGTCAGACTCACTTTGAGTGTCATCTGTAAATATATAATGTGGTATATTATGTAAGATTTTCAAATACATAGATCTTGTAGAACAATTAAACAGAGATGATTAACATACACAGCGTCTTGCATATTTACTTTTTAACTGTCCTGAGGACTCTGAAAATCAGCCTTGTCAGCAAGTCGTCATCATTATCCATTGTTGTCGTTTAATACAGGAAGTATTAAATCTTGAATATTTTTGAATCCTTTAATACTTAAAGGCGATATCATTATTATTACTATTATTTCGTTTTGTAATAAGTTTATAATTACTATTATTTCATTTTATACAGTAGTTAAACAAGTTGTTTAGTACCATGTTTAATAACTGGCAGAGCCCAGGTCCAAACCCTAAGTTGTCAGATTTGAACGTCTGCTTTGGTGCTTGCTTCTCTCGGAAGGGGGTAGAACGAGGGGGTGGAGAGCCAGGCCTGAGAGGATCAGCAATAAGGATCCTGTGGTGGCCTCAGAGAGTGGATGGGGCTGGGGCTTCCTCAGTTCTTGATATTCTCACAGTTGTGGTGTGTGTAGGGCCTTGAATCTGCAGTCTTTCTCTCCTCCCTAAGATGCATTTTTACTTCAAGGGAGAAAGCTGGTCTGGGTTCTGCTCTCTGCTGGGGTCTGGAGGGAGTTGGCTGGCTCTCCTTCCTGAGTATACATGACTAAGAGAGCTGGGAGGGCCTACAGCGAGAGACCCATCGCCAAGAACATCTTGGGTGGAGAGACTTGTGGAACATTTTTTCCACTCTGCATCAGATGGAGTAAAATTGATTAGCATCTAATTGGTTTCAGCTGCGCTTAGAGCAGTGCATAAGAAACTTCAATGTACTTTACTAAATTCAATTCCTTATGGTTCACAGATCGAAAGAATAAAGAAAACAACACTCCGAAATAGAGAAACCAGTGCTTTGCGTCGCATTTTACCCATTTGGAATTCAGACTACCTTGAGTAAAGTTTGAAGAAAGAAACCAAAGAAAGAAATCTCTGTCCTGGAAGACGCTTGGGCAGTGGGCTGCCTAGAAATCAAAACATCTGTGTTGGGTCTCGGCTTTCCCTGACCAGCCTCGTGGTCTTGCGAAAACCTTTTCATCTCCCTGCACTGTGCTTTGGTCCCTAGAATTATTGAGAAATTAAGGAGCTTGATCTTAGCAATCTCCAAAGTTCCTTTCGTCTCACGTTTCATACTTGGTCAATTGTTCTCACGAGCCGGAACAGTCCCAGAATAACACTGCAGAGCAACTGCTTTCGTGAATTAAGGGCCAGAGGACGAACGAAGGGCTGGGAAATCTGTTTCACTGGGTGTTTGGGGGGCAAGGACGCCTCAGTGCCTGCCCTTCTCATCTCCATCCATAAAAAGCGACAGAGGACACTTTCTATGAGTGCAAAGCGCTTTGCTAATAGGTTTGACAGTATTGGGTGTGTATCTCCCTGATCAAAGCGTGTGCTTAGCACACCCAAGGTCCTGGCTTCAATTCCCAGCATCCCAAACAAAAAGAAAATAAAATTTGTTTCAAAAAGGATGGTGCAAACGATTTCTAGGAGATACAGCTTGCCAGGTAGGCTTCCACTCCTCCTTCCTCTTTTTACCCTCTTTTTAACTATCATTTGCTTAAATTGTTCCCACTCTCCTTGCCCTTTATTCCCTATTCCATTTGCTGTTTTTGTCTGCCTAAGTCTTCCCTCCACCCCCAGTCTTTGCCAAAATGCATATAAGTCCAAGATGGCAGCCTGAAGTGTAAAACATCCTGGAGAAGCTGTGCCCTGTGACTCGGCTGTTTAAGAGCCCTGAAAGGGAGCTCCTTGAAGCCTATCTGACCACCAACACTTCTTGGCCCCCCATTACCAAATCTCAAGTTAGCATTTCACTAACTCGAAGGCTCAACCCCAAGGTTGGTGGAACTCCTGACACGTCTCTGATGGAAACTGCAAATTCCGCACCCCCCCCCGTGCCCTCCCCCCCCCCCCGTCCCCCAGGGCTATGAGGCTGAGAGTAGGCTTGCTGAGCACAGAGGAGACAGGAGGCACCTCGCCCTGGCCTCAGTTTCACTGTCTCTAAGAAAGAACAGTTGTGTGTTGTAGGGTTGTTCAGATGATGTTGTACTGCTGTCTTCTCGTTGGAGATGTTCAAACATTTACAATGATTGAAAAACAGTGACTGTGACTGTTTTCTTGAATACATACAATGTATACCGTGTTAGCTAGTTTCAACAGAAAAATGAGTCATTTGGGAAGGATCCTCAACTGAGGAAATGCCCCCAACAAGATTGGCCTGTGGGGCATTTTCTGATATTGGAGGGCTAGGGTTGCTGTTGAAGATGGGCTGGTGGTTCTGAGTTTTCTAAGGAAGCAGGCAGAGCAAGCCATGAGGTACAAGCCGGCAAGCAGCATTCTGTGTTTTTCTGATTCAGTTCCTTCCTCCAAGTTCCTGCCTTGACTCCCCTGGATGATGGAGTACAAGCTGTAAGATAAAATAAACCCCTTCCTCTACAAGTTGCTTTTGCTCATAGGGTTACATCACAGCAATAGAAACCCTAAGACGTACCATTTGTCTCTCCAAATGGAATGGTGATCAGGATAGCCAATCAGGTGATCGATTGTCGGACCCCAGGCTGCTGCCTCCAGGGTCCCAGGCTTCCGGGACACAGGCTTCCGCCCTGGGTATAAGAACAGAGAATGGCTGGAGTCCCATTATAAAGAGGAACGCTGATGAACTCTTGGCTTTGGCTGCAGTGGGTCACTAGGAGGTACTGTCCTTTGCTGTCCGGGTAGGTTTGTGTTAGCAACACAAGGAGCTGTGAGGCTGAAGGCAAGGTAAGACTCTGAAAGTCCCAGGCTTGGAAATCCAAGCAGCATTTTCCCAAAGCAGAACTCTCTTCCAACGATAAATTGTGCACTAGAAAACCAAGGTGTGGGAGCGTTTGGTTTCAGGCATTACCCGTTTGACTGACGCATGGGTTCGGGAAAGGCAGCCTTATTAGACTGGAAAGTTCCCACTGGAAATATCATGTGTCTCCCTGCAAAGGGAAGGAAGGCTGGCAGGCAGCGAATGCTTCTTAACGCCTTTGGCATCTCTTTTCCATCTGGGCTTACGGCTCGCCTATTCATCAGTGATTCACGAGCGTACCACATCTCACAAGTCTCCCTTTTTTCCAGAATCAGTAACAGATTCTGTGTCCCTGAACCCCCCCTGGGTCCCCAAAACAGAACAGAGCCCACAGAATGAGCCCTTCTGATTAGTGAACCTCACCCTACCACACACCCACAGCCTCCTTCTCTTGTGGCTTTATTTACTGTACCTCAGGGACGGGACTGTCTCTCTCTCAGCCACCGATCCTCCTGAGTTTAGGAACCTGTACCTAGGAGTATGGTGGACTCCTTGGGACATAAATAAGAAGAGGCATATCAAGCTGGGTTGTCAGCTCTAGGTATTTGTGCCGTTTATTACTGCTATGGGTGTATAAACGCCCTGGGTTCCATCCCCTGTATGCTGGCTTAGGGAACAGGGTCCTATCATCTGGTGATTTACACTCCCTAGAAGTTCAGCCCCATTCTTCTAGCCTTGCCAGCCTTGGCAATAAGCCCAGACTCCATTTTATAGGGTTCTCATCCTATGCTTTGTCACTGCAGCTAAAACAGTACCCGGACGCGGACCCTCCAGGCATTTCCCCTAACCTCCCAGCTCCAGTTCACCTTGAGTGAACAAGTGGACTCTGGAAGGCCATTATAACAGAGAGACAGTGCGGGAGTGTAGTCTCTCTCTGGCAGCCACCGTTCCTCGAGCACAAGCCGCAAGCGTGGCTGTGGAAGAGGAGGGTGTGGTAAGACGTGTGCCCCCTGCTCACACTCTGAACGCGAACTCTGTTTATCCTCCAGGCCCCTGAAGCTCTGAGCTCTCCTGAAGGGCTGCTCTTTCTTTCTCTGCCATCCCGAGGCTGAACTCCAGTGAGCTATTTAATGAGCTCAGCTAGCCTTATCCGACTTTTATAAATCGACTGATTGAGGTTTATGAGAAAACAAGCCAAGTTTGTGGAGAGTGCCGTGGATAACAAGTTCTGTGCCACTGCTCTTGAATTGACCTTATTAAAAACTGATTACAATTTGTTTCTTAAATAAAATAATTCTTCTGAAATCAAGGATGCTAAATACATTGGAAACTGACTTGGGCATCCTAGACTTTTAGTTTGCCCATTTCAACTTTATTTTCAGCCAGAAAATCTGATACATCTTAAGATCTGTTGTTTTCTCCACAAGCCATAAACTATTTTTAGTTACTGCAGAGGACTGCTGTTTACTTGCAGAAGAGATTTGCTTTTAATCAATCAAATCTACTTTATGAGTGATTGGTCATCTGGGCAAAACTCATATGTACCCGCCTTTAAGAGATGAATAAAATTGTGAAAACTCTTATTTATTATAATAATTCTATATTTATATATCATTCCGCTAGAACATATAAATTAAGGAAACCCCACCCTTCTCCTGCCACTAGTTCAGCTCTGGTTATTTGAGTGTGAGCCCTTTCACTATTGTCCATGAGGGTTTGAATTCCACTTTTTTTGTGGAAGAAAGACTTTTAGGCAATCCTCCCTAACTGGAGAGTTTGTGTGCTGAGGTCACTGTGTTCTTGGGCTTTGATCCAGAGTGACTTCATTTCTGCCTGCTGGGATTTAAGTGGGACTGTTAATGTAAGGGCCATAGTTTGTGAGCCAAGGGTGTCTTTTCTTTTGACTCATGCTAAGTAGGACTGTACTGTATGTTAAGACACTCTCAAGTTTCTCCAAAGAGTATTTCAGAACTCTACAGGGTCAAACCTGGGGATAATTAAAACATGCATACTAGATCTGATAAAGCTTACTGAGTGGGATTGGGAGTTGGCATTGCGATGGAATGGGAGTAGCTATTGAATGTCCTAAAATAACAGCTCTCCATCTCATGTTAAATGCATCAAAATGGATTTCAGCTGTATCTAACAGTCAATATGAGAGTCCTGTCGGGTGTGTTTATAAAACTGGTTTGAAGGAAACAGTAAAACTAGCTCTAGAATTTCAAATGGGAAACCAAGTGTTCACTGATCACAGACCCGTCCATTAGGAAGCGCAGCGTTCTTACCCAAGAGCAGCAGGCGTTCGTGTAACTGACGCCGCTGGGAACCGGAATGGAAAGGCAGCTCAGAGTCCTTGAGAAGAAGATTGGCACTAAAATTATTCCCCCAGTTAGTCCCTCCAGACTTCAGGAAGAAAAAAATCATACTTTAAGGGATTATTGAGATGTGCAGAAGACTGAGATTGTAGAAGAATGGTTTTTGCAACATTTGTTTCAGTGAAATTTTGAGCCAATCAAATTGCCCTAAAGTAGAAAATTGGATAAACAAATGATGATACATTGTCAAAACGGAATCCTATTAGAACAATGTAACGCCTTCCTTGCATGGCTTTTCCCAGGATTCTATCTCCTTTCTTCCCAGAAAAAGAGGCCAATGACAACAAGGATACTTTGCTATGCGGCCAACTTTGCAAACCATTGTGGTCACTTACAGGAGGGTGGTGGCAGCTATACCCGCATAGTCTCTTCCTCTCAGTATTTGCTGACTGCTTGTTTGTCCTTGAGGAGCTGGGGCACAGCCTCAGCGGCCTTCTCACTCCTCCCATAAGGGATCATAGCAGTTGTGCGTCAAGACAACATGATCATATCCAATCTGAGAAAACAGCATCAGCAACAAAGTTTATAAGAAAACTGTGATATATTATCTTATATATTTTAAGAGAACAAAGCAGGTTGCAAAACTGTAGACTCTAAAGTTTAATGCATATAATATTGACCTGCCAAAAATGATATTCCCTAATATTAGTGCCATAATGGCATGACTGTTATGAGCTAACAGACAACTTTCTGACTGGATGTGAGGCCAGCTCTACATGAAGAAATTCATGCCTGGTATTGTAAACCTGGTCAAAAACTGGTGGCTTGGATACCAAAGGCTCTAGGGGAAGCCTACTACTGTTTTGTTAGCTGATCATACTGTCAAACTGACTTCTAAATATTTGTGTTTATATTCATAGATTAATGGTTTTCTCAGACTTTGGCTAGAAGCTTCTTTTTGTAGAAGGCAACAGTTAATACAGAGTTTCATGACTGCCTAAGTACTTAGATTAAGTGACTGTTGAGTGTCAGCCTTGAAGTTGACATGTATCAACTTCACCAAGGCTGCAGCAACATCACAGAGGAGGAGAGCAGAAGGAATGTAAGAGCCAGAGAGTGGGGAAGAGTGTATGAAATGTTGTCTGCTCGACATGACATGGCTGGTATACTCATGAATTCACTGCAGCTCTGGCTATCATACCTGCACAAGATCAAAGAAAGGATTCTAATGACCCCCAAATTGAACACTGGGTACTAACATGAGCTTCAGGCTTAAATACCAGGCAAGAGGTCTGCGTAATTGAACAAGGTGTCATCCCAGCCATCCTGGGCTCTTCACTGGTTCAGCTGCAGTTGTGCAAGGTGGTCCATTCTGCAAGGTGGTGGACTACGTTGTTAAATTGTTAATTCGCTCATTGCTGAGGGAAGAGCCTCACCTTCATGGATAACTGTCCTCATTTGGGGTGACTTAGGAGGAAAGGGTGAGGAGGAAGACTTAGACTTTATACCTTCTGCCAAAGTGTGGACACAAACAGAAGACAATGATGCCAAGATTTCTCTTGACTTTTGGTCACTCTCTTAGGTTTGCTTTCTGTTGCTGCAATAAAACACCAGCCACAATCTGCTTGCAGCGGAGAGGGTTTATTGGCTGACACTTCTAAGTGACTGCCCATCACTGAGGGAAGCCAGGCCAGGATCTCAAACAGGAACCTGGAGACAGACACCGAAGCCAAGGCTGTGGAAGAACACTGCAGCCTGGCTTGCTCGCCATAGTTCGTGTAGCCTGTTTTCTTATACAACCAAGGACCACCTGCCCAGGGGTGATTCTACCCACAGTGCTCTGAGCCCACCAGTATCAGTCATTGCTTTAATTAAGATTTCTATTGCTGTGATGATGAAACACCACGACCAAAAAGCAAGTTGGGGAAGAAAGACTTACCCTTCCAGATCAAAGTCCATCATTGGAGGAAGTCAGGACAGGAACTCAAGCAGGGCAGGAACCCAGCACCACCAGCCTTCTGGATAAAACCACTCATAAAGGGCTAGGCCCTCCCAACTCAATCAGGAAAATGCCCTACAGTTGTCGCATAGGGCCTTGTGACGGGGCAGTTCCTCTGTCGCTCCTTTCGTGCTGGCATCTTTCGTTTGCTGACATCTTGAAGTCCAGGTGCTATTGAGTCAAAGCAATGTCTAAGTGTATGTCCTATGGTTAGTCATATATGTCACTTTCCTGGTCACTTACACAATAGCTTATTTGGTCATGGTCATTTAGATGATAGCTTACCTAGACATAACTCTGTTGCTTCCTCCCTTCGGTACATGGGAAATGCTCCCTCCATTGTTTTGTAGCACTCGGTATTCTTGCTGAGAAATCTAGCGCTGTCCTCATCCTCCTCTTTCTCCTCCCCCTCCTCTGCCCCTTCCTCCTCTTCTTCCTTCTCCCCTCCTCCCCCTCCTCCCTTCCCTCCTCCCTTTCCTCCTCTTCCTTTCCCCTCTTCTCCTCTTCTCTGTCTCCTCTTCTTCCCATTCCTCCTTCTTGCTCCTTCTAAGTTAATCTGTGTTTTCTTTCTGGAACACTCAATATTTCACTTTACTCTTTGTATTTTATTCTCTGTCTCCTTACAGTATGGTGTTTGTTCTTATTTGTCTTTTGGAATCAAGAGTGAACTTTCGAAGCACACCTTTCTGTTGATTTTCTGTGGTCTTCCCCATTCTTTCTCCGGGGTGCATATTCTATGCATAGGACAAAACGTGCATATTTGAACTGTTTTTTTTTTTTTCTGTGTTGTATAAGGAGTGACCTCTTCCCTGGGACCCCTCAAAACCACGTTCTCTCTTTAACGGGCCTAGAAGTCATTCCATTTTATTAGCGTCATAAAAATACCTTGGGCTCCAGCTTTGCTTCCAAGCATTCTGGCTGGCTCTGCTGCACTTTCATTTGCTTCTTCTTTATGCCTGTTTGTCCCACAATGGCTAGTTCTTTTGTTTTTCCCCATAACTTTCATTCTCTTGTCTCTTTGAGCTTTTTTTATTTTAAGCAATTTGTCACACCATATTAAAATTAATTTCCCCTTGCAGTGGATGTATGTCCTGATTTCATGTTTACTGACTGTACATTTTAAGCTCAGGCTTCCTAATTCTGATTTGCAAGCTTATTTGAAGGGGAAATTGTCTTGTGGTTTGTCTGTGGCCTGTTTCCTTTCCTTCCTCTCTGCTCCCATTGTATCTGTTTCTCTAAATCTAATTGGCTCTGGGCTATGGGATCCCAGTTTTTTTGGAACGCAGCTTAGGACTTGTGATAGTTAATGCTCATTATCAACCTGACAGGATCGAGAATTGATTAAGAGACAAATCTTTGGGCGTGGTTGAGGGATTTTGTGACTTAGGTTCTGGCCAGGTCTATCTTGAACAGAATCAGGAAGAGCCATTCTACAGTGGGCAGTCCCATTCCCTGGAACTGGATCACAGAATGCATGAAAAAAGAAGCTAGCTGAACACACACACACACACACACACACACACACACACACACACACATTCACTCATTGCTCTCTGCCTCCTGGCTACCAGCTGTGACCCGAGGCCATTGTGATTTCTCTGTGTTTTTCATACATTATCGTTGTGTATTCTGTTGTGTTTTTTTCTCTCCCTCATTTATAGATATAGTGAATTATTTTTTTCTTCAACATCCTTAGTGTAACTTTTGTTTTATGTTTACATAATCATTGTGCATCTGGGTTTGAACAACAAGGTCACAGTGTGTGTGTGTGTGTGTGTGTGTGTGTATTTTTGCTGTTTTAGAGATTGACCTCTGACCCTGTGAACTTCTGTCAAATTTCATCAGACATTCAGCAGCCATGTTTAAAATTTTACTTGCTATGCATTGTTTTCTGCAACAAATTTGACCATCAGTTGGTGCCTGGGCCATCGATTGCCACACTAAAGAACTAAATGGGAATTTTCTATTGACAAAGTGAAGATGACATGCTGTGTTGACGTAGAATGGAGCACACACTCCCATCAAAGACACATTTATTCCCACTGAAATAAGATCTTTGGGTCTAAACTGATTTGCAATGTCTGTGGTCTCTAAAGTGCAGTAGCAGATAAATAAATTCCCTAGGATTTAAGATGGATATAAAATCATAGAACTTGATAGTTTAAAGAAACATCAAAGATGGTGCATTTATAGGTTCCTCGTTTCTGGGTCTAGAAGAGATGCTAAGAGAAATTAAAAGTCCTTTTCAAAGTTACACACTAGGCAGGATTAGTGCAATTGGGTCCTCTTGGGTTTGCATGTCTATAACAAAGCTGTCGATAACATGTATCAAAAGTGACAGAGGTAGAAGGCTTGATAAACGATTTCTACTCTGATGGTTAATTATTTACAAAGTGGAGGCACTTCACAGAACAAATCACATCCAGGTTTCTTAAGCCCTCAATTCTAATCTACTCTGAGTTTTAAAGCATTGATATGCACATACCCGCTTTCCTTGCTCCAGACAGAAAGCTGCACTGGTGAGGACACTTGTCTATTTGGATAAACACAGAAGAAAAACTAAGAGTAATTCCAAACATAGAAGCAGTGTATACTTAATGGCCAATTATCATTAAATTAAAACATGACTCTGACTAAGCAGAAGGGTGATTTATCACAGGAACTTAGTGTCCCCCATAAACATGTTGACAAGGCTGGAGAACCAGACTGAGGGTGAGTTTCTCAAAGTGTACTCTGCCATGATCTATTACTTCTGCCCTTGGCCAACACTTTAGGCCCAGCCCACAAAGGTATGTCACTACTGCCGAAAGCACTGGACACTAGAGTAAACTAGGAACTCACAGAGATCTGCTTTTACTGAAACCTGTAGTCATGACCACCATTGCTGCTGTAGGTAACACAGTCCTGGAGTTCACGCTGTGATCTCTGCTGGGCCTGAAAGTTAGTCACCTTCCTCACCACTCTCAGCTGCATGAGAATTCTCCTGTGCAAAGCTTGCTCCTTCAGGCAAGATTGCTATGCTTGGCTATCTCTAATCATTAGGATCCGGTTCACATCTTAACATGCTAACTGCAGAGGGGG
The DNA here is from genome assembly GCA_964023405.1 of Apodemus agrarius. Classification (NCBI taxonomy): domain Eukaryota; kingdom Metazoa; phylum Chordata; class Mammalia; order Rodentia; family Muridae; genus Apodemus; species Apodemus agrarius. The sequence continues at coordinate 62,306,586 of OZ030018.1, forward strand.
AGATGGTTTCAGTCTTGAAGGGATAGAGCTCAGGTGTACCAGGTAGTGAACAAGTTTGCCAGTGTTTATTATATTTAAAATGTCAAAGATGTTCAAGAGATGAAGTAATTGAGGCAATTCTGATGTTAACATTTAGGGTAAGATGGCCTATCACATTAAACAGTCCCATTCACCCCTCTGAACTCATTCCTTGCCATCTCCACCCTTCACAGTCTTCTGCAGACTAGGGCATAAGATTAGCATTAGCTAGTTTCCTTGGGCTCTGCCTTTGGGTGGGTTTGGCCAGTGGGGAAGACTAACAGGAGTTGAGATGACTGAAGCAGGCTGAGGTCTGGGCATGTCATGTGCATCCCCCAATCCCTACCTGGATGGGATGGGATGCAAGATGTTTTTCTCAGGACAGAGAGCCCTGATGGGTGATCGCTGCTCCAGCTGGAGTCCTGGCAACCGCTCCACCTTCCCTCTTGCCCTTTGGGTCTAGTAAGGTATCCTTGACCGCGATCCTCTCTTGTGATATCCTTTATCCTGGTAATCTGTTTAAACTCTTCTCAGTGACCGCTATTTCCATGTACTCTCAAGCCTCGCTTGGTCCCTGGAGGACACACCCATCCCTCTGTGATATGCACTTGGATCTAGTTTTCTAATCTCACCGGGCAGAGTGCTGAAACACTGTTTTCTTCTGAAACATGAGCCTCTGATTAAATGAATCAGATGAAGAAAACACTTTTTAAGTGTGACTGTAAGAGAAGTCTGTTGTCAAGGTTTTAACATTTAATTTTGAAACAGCGCTAACAAATTTCTTCTCAGTCCTCAACATGTATCAGGAAAACATTCCCCACATCCCAAATTTAGAGGGCCATTTCAGACCAAAGGAAACTAAGACCTCTCTCTGTGTCTCTCTTTGTGTGTCTCTGTCTTTCTCTGTCTCTCTGACTCTCTGTCTTTGCCTGTGTCTCTGTCTGTCTCTGTCTCTCTCTCTCTCTGTCTCTGTCTCTCTCTCTCTCTCTCTCTCTCTCTCTCTCTCTCTCTCTCTCTCTCTTGGATGCTGGCTAGTTCTGAGGCAAGCCCAGCTGTTGAGAAAAATGGATTCACAGACACAACACAAAATGATAGCTATTTATCCTGTCTGTCCACATATATAAATAGACGTATTGCCTCCATTTGGCAGAGAGTACCAACATTACCACTTTGGGTGGATTTTTTTTTTTTTAATGCAGAGGAAAATGGTATGAATCTGAATCTTCATAAAACTCTGACTGGCTTCTTGCTTAATAGCTGCTTCCTCTAGTTCCTTTGATTGATGGACAATTTCCTCTTACATTCTAACATATGTCTTAGCCACTGCTGCCATGTGTAACATAAAATACTCTGTGTGTGAAATTCTTACTAATATAATCCAGCAATGAATCAAAGGGAATTTCTATTGAATTCAACTCTCCACTCCAAACCTTCCTCCAGTCCAAATTTTCATAATAAAGTGACAGTAAATAAAGTCAACTAGCAGTAGAGGTTTGGTGTGCCCCTACTTCTCCTTTTGGAATTGAATAATGAAATTACTAAGCTTCAGACTGATGAGTATAGGAAGACATTACTTTAGCCTTAAAAACCACATTATTTTTAATGTTTACTAAATGCCTTTAATTTGCTTCTGTTCCTCTCAGAAATATGGTGTGTGGTAGCTGCTCTCAAGCAGACTAAACTTAAATGTGGACTTGGTGAAAAGTAATTAAATCTCATTAAATGCCAAGCTGCATAGCATTTGACAGATAGATGTTTAGGGACACTGAATGTGTTCCTGCATGCTACAAACTTTAATGATTATAACTAGCTTGCTGGCTTGAAATGGTGATTCTTATAGATGACAGTGTTTGGTAAATATGCTCATATCTTAAACAACAATTAATTAATTAATTAATTAATTAATTTTATGTATATTGATGCTTTGTCATCATATACATCTGTAGGAGGGTATTGGATCCCTGAGGATAGGAGTTACAGACAGTTGTGAGCTGCCATATGGGTGGTAGGAATTGAACCTGGGTACTCTGGAAGAGCAGTGAATGCTCTTAACCGCTAAGCCATCTCTCCAGCACCCCAAGCCTTATCTTAATACATCTTGAAATCTTTCTCTATTTGTAGCACCTATATCATAAGCAATTTCTAGAACTTTCACTGTAATGAACTAACACATTTTTACAACCTGTACTTAAAACAAATTTCATTTTTTTGAATTTGCAAAAAAGATTCGTATTCCTATTCAGTTTTTCTGACCATTTGCAGACCATAGGCCTAATTTATTAAAGTCATTTGGACTCTGGTACTATTATTCAGTCATCAGCTGTTGTCAAATATGATCGTTGAAGGCTTCAATCTGAGTAGGCCTTAATTATATAAAAGTTTAGAGTCCTCAGAAGTTGGTGAAATGTTGCTGTCTGTCTTAATTCATGTCATCACTGATGTCTCAGAGCTGGGAAGATGGTTCAGTGAGTAAAGAAAATGTTATACTGCATGAGGACCTCCAATGGAACACACAAAAAGCTAGACATGGTGATGTGCCTCTGACTTCCTCTGCTGATTAGGCAGAGACAGGAGGATCCCTGGCTAGTCATTTTCTAGCTGGTAAGCTCCAGGTTCAATAAGAATCTCAAAATTTATAAATAATAATAATAATAATAATAATAATAATAATAGCAGCAGCAGCAATGGGGAGAGTGGTGATAAAGACACTTGACATCAACTTCCGACCTCCACCAGCATACATAAGTGCAGTCCCCAACATGAGCATGTAAGCACACACAGAGACATGCGAGTAAATAAAGTCTCTGGGCAGTGGTTGCTCCCTTTCTTATGGGTGAGACCACAGATGTTCAGGACAATGAGCTGACTTACTAGCAAGTAAAGATCTGGGGGAAGGGACATGTCTTCAGATTGGTGCTGGGGTCTATTCTCTTTCTTTGAATCAAACAAAATAACAACAATAGCAAATACCATCCCCTCCAAAAAAAAAAAAAACAAAAATCCAAAACACCCACATATTTAATGGAGATATTTTGTTTATTTTTATTTTACAAGTACGTGTTGAGGGCATTACCCCTCTGGCTTCACCTGGAATGCACCTCTCTCTCACACTTCCTCGTGCTTGGAAACAGTTCGTTCTGTGGGATATCATATTGTATTTATTCTGAAGTTTGCCCTTTTCAGAACAGGATGTGTTTTAGAGTTCTTCTGTAGCATGTAGTTTTATGCTTTACCCACTTTTAGCTCCAGGAAGTGACCACACTACCAGCCCCCACCTGACTTTCCTTGAATCCTCAGACAATACACATGCACCTAGCCCTTGCCAAACATTCCTAACCAGCCTCCTGTAGTAGTGGCCACAGGCCCCAGCTCCTTCCAAGACCTCACATGGCTGCTGGCTTCTTCTCCCTCCAAAGCATGGCAAAAACTCCTCCTCTTCTTCCTTGCATCTGCCTTTTCCTCCTGGGACCTGGAAGTCCCACTTGTACCTTCTGCCCAGCAATTGTCCCGTGGCTTTTTTTATTGACAGATCAAGAACCAATTGGGGAACAGGACCTTAGTGTCAGAACCACCCCCTATATTCTTCCTCTGTCAGGATGTACCTGTACCATTCATCCTTCTATCTAATGCATAGTGTTCTGCTTTAAAAGTGTATATATTGATTTTGCATGACACTTGATAGCTCAATAGTTCCCTGATTAGGGTGGCGTGAATCTGCTAGGCACTTAGTAAAACCATGTGTGTAGGTTACTTTTCTATTACTGTGAACAGATTCCTGGCATGAAGCAGCTAAAGGCTGGAGTGACATACTTTGGCTCACGGCTTGGCAGTATAGTCCATCATAGCAGGGAAGACATGGCAGTGGGGATGGCTCGTGGCTGCGGCAGCAGGGATGTGGGACTGCTTTCTCACAACTTAATGGACCAGGACATGGAGAGGCAGGGCAGGATTCCAGAGCTGGGCTGTAAATCTCAATGCTCTCCTTGCACAGATCCACTTCCTCCAGCTAGGGATCTACGCTGCTCTGTGTTCTTATCTTTTGAGCCCTTCCCACTGTACGCTTATCCTCCTCTCTATACTCTTCTAAAACAGTCTTGAGCTATGAATAGCTTTAGGGACATTGTTCTATGATGGACATGGATCTGCTGACAAAGCGCTGAATAAAGTTATTTCTAGCAGATGTCCCTAACCAGCAAGCCAACTGAGCCATGCCTCTCTGTCTTGTTCAAGTGAATATTAGAAGCGTCTTTGTGGAACACTGCACTGATGGAAATAAAAGAGGGGCTACATCTGGTGTTTCCACATTCCGTTCATCTTCTAGCCTTACTGAAAAATGGAGTGAAGGTAATGTGACTTGGTGGTCAGCTTCTAATACGCCTTACGGAACCCTGCAAAAGTGACGCTAAGTTCATGCTATGAATTCCAAAATGCATTTTCTGAAAGAAAGAAAGAAAGAAAGAAAGAGAGAGAGAGAGAGAGAGAGAGAGAGAGAAGGAAGGAAGGAAGGAAGGAAGGAAGGAAGGAAGGAAGGAAAGAAAGAGAGAAAGAGGGAAGGAAAGAGAGAAAGAAAGAAAAATAAGTCTGTATTCCCGTCTGGCTCTGGTTCCTGGCACCCGCCCCACTTTGTTTCTCTGAGAGGGGAGGCCTGTAATCTTTCATCCAGTCGGCCAAGCCTGAGCCCTGACTTTGCTCCGACTCTCTCAATTCAATTGACTCCCTGTGCTATGTGAGTTACTCTGCCCGGTTTGAGGTTCCTGTTCCTTGCTAGAGAAGAAAGAGGCAATTGAATGGCTCTACGTTCTCCATGTTATCGGCTAGCAGATCTCGGGCTGCAGCTCATGTGGCCCTCCCTTCATGTACCTGCCTCAAGCTGTGTGAGTGTTTCCAGAGCTCCTTCTGGGGTCCCCAGCTCAGGTTCTGACTTCTGCATTCTGTCCTGTTCTTTAGAGGATTTGTAGTACTGATTTTTCACCCTCTTGGGCTGTGTCCTCTCCCTCATTTTATGGGTGTGTCACAGAAAACATCACAGAACATCAGTTTGGCTTATGCACAAACTGTTATGTACAAAGTTTAGTCTTTTAGCTTTACAATTAAAAATAAATGTATTTTTAGTGCTTCTGGACTTTGAGTCATATTTGTATTTTAGTGAATCTATTTCCCAAAGGTTTCAAGCAGATATCCTATTGTGCTCAAATCCCACACCCCCTTTCTATTGTAAAATCTTGTAAAATCTGGTGTGATACAGCTGTGTTCATCTTCAGGAAGGCAAGGACTACATTTGATTTCACAGGTTTGCTGAAGTGTAAATTTCTATCCTATAAATGTTGCTAACAAGTCCTGCTGATTAAAACTGGGTGTAGAGTAAATCTTCTAGTATTTTATTAATTAAAACGTGTGTGTGTGTGTGTGTGTGTGTGTGTGTGTGTGTATACACATATGTTTGAGTGGGCAGAAATGCTACAGCATATGTGCAGATTAGAGAATAACTTTATTGAATTCACTCTCCCCGCCTACTGCTCCTCAGGGGACTGTACTCAGGTTGCCAAGGATCACTATTATTCCTTGAATCTTTTGAGAAGTGAAATCATCAGGAAGGCCAGTCCAGAATGTATTAAAATCTAAGACCGCTGTAGAGATTTAGAGCAGATGTCTAAAGAGTTGAAGTAACACATCAATATTCCATATTTCCCCTGTGACATTTTTATCACGAGCCTTACAGAGGCATCTCCCGGTGTCTCTATTTAACCTCACATTCTTAGCACGTTCCCACAAATACCAGCATTCCCTCCCTCTGCTTTAATTCTCTCCACATGCTGTAGGCCTGCATTCCATAGTTTAGTTTTGACACATGGTGGTACTATATACCAGTTTTTTCCCCATCAGATCTGTCTAATATTGTAAGATACACCCCCACTGAATGGATGAAACCAATTCCACTTTTCTATTTACATAAATTGTATTTATCCATCTGGTCAATGCTGCAGTGCATAGCCTATTCTTCTAAAGTGAATTGTATAAACTTGAGTTACCTTGAGTGGCACGGAGGCTGGCCTATAGCGGCCAGTCTCTTTGAAGATTGACACGAATAGAGAGAGCATCCTCAGCCCCCAAAGCTAGTCCTCATCTGTTAGCTGACTGGTGCATGTGAGAGTTTAGGCTAGGTGGCCCTCAATTCAGGACAGATCATCAGAGTCAATTCCTCAACTGCCTGAAAACCTTATTTCCCCCTCTGCTCAACCCTGCCTCCTCCCTTCCCTCTATAAGGGTCTCCATCTCAATGCTATTGCCTAACAAATTTACTATATGCAAATCTCTGTCTTGGATCTTACTTCTTAAAGACTAGGGTTTCAGCCTTGAACAATCCAATTGTTTAAAAAACAAACAAACAAACTAACTAACTAACTAACTAACTAACTAACAACCTGTGTTATATATTGCACACTGAAGTATAAACAATCCAGACATGTAAATTACTGCCACTCCAGCTCTCTGCTGCTTTCTTAAAATAACTAGGCTTCAGCCGGGCAGTGGTGGCACACGCCTTTAATCCCAGCACTTGGGAGGCAGAGGCAGGTGGATTTCTGAGTTCGAGGCCAGCCTGGTCTACAAAGTAAGTTCCAGGACAGCCGGGGCTACACAGAGAAACCCTGTCTCGAAAAACCAAATAAATAAATAAATAAATAAATAAATAAATAAATATAATAATAAAATAAAAAATAAATAACTAGGCTTCTCTTTCTCCTGTGTGAATCTTCCTTCTACGCCTCTTATGTTAGCTCCCACTTACAGATTTAGAAGTTTCTTCTTGACTTCCTTCTGTCCTGCCTCCAGGCTTCATGTAATGCCCTATTGTCACTTCTAAACCATTCCCTCCCATCCTTCCCTCCCCAATAATTTTCCTAACATGTAGGGAATTCTTTGCTTTATCAGGAAACCACGGAGCCATCTTCTGAGCTACCTTTGCTTGTCAACAATCTTCACAGCTTTGATCTGGAAGAGCCAAGAAAACTGTGCAGTTTGTCCCTCACCTGTAATGGTTCCTGACCAGCAGTTCAGAGCCCTGTTTGAAGGGATTCCAAGAGAGTCACCTCCTCTCAGGGGTGACTCAGTAGGCTCAATCCTCGGACTGGTTCTTCAGGGAATGTTGTCCATGAGCCCTGTGTGTCAGTGTGGGCCTTCTGGGAACAAGACAGGAACTATTTAGAGATCAAGAGTTAGGGTCAAGGGGAGGAGGAAGCAGGCTAGGGAGGGCAAAGACAGTTTTCAAACCCTATTTTGAATCTGACATTAATGAAGAGAAAGTACAAGGGGAATGCAGAGCTGGGTAGAAGAACTGCCAACCATGCTAAAGGTCTAACAAGGACTTGTACAACCTAAGGGAGTGTTTGGAGCTTATAGCAGGCATGGCTAGGCATAGGCTTTTCATGTCTGCTGGGAAGGGCATGGCCTGGTCTTGAAAGTTTATGTGGATCCTGAAAGCTGATGGACACATGCGCTCCTTTCCTTGTGGAGAGATGCAAGTGGAACACACTTTGGTGCCTGCACTGTCTCTACTCCTACAACATCCTCCTCAGACACTTTCTAGGTTTCAAATCTTTCCTCATAAAGAGCTTTGCTAGTTACAGAAACATTTTAAGTAGTGATGAGCATCCGGGGACTGGCCTGAGCATATCATAATTATCCATTAACTCAATCTACTGCACAGCAGTGAGGGAGGTGCTGTTTTCTCTATTTTGCAGATGGTGACTCGGAGGAACAGAGAAACCTGGTGACATTTGTGAGGTCATGCACCTCACAGTAGGTAGTGAGGCCATACATTCATCTATTGTGTGGTAGTTTCCTCTTACACTAAAATCTTCCATTTTGGGAGGAAGATTGTTAAGATGCTAAAAAAAGAAAGTGAAACAATAGGGTAATCTGTGGGGATGTAAAAAATTTCATCCCGCAAGGAAGCTTTTTTAAACTCAAGAAAGAAAGGACTCAAAACAGATCCAGGAAGTTCCTGAAACTGACCAGATTTGCTAGGCCCTTCCCTCTCCATGCATATATAGGTGCAAAGGACTTAGACTCTTTCAAACCATCCAAGCAACCTGAAAGAAATAGAGACCAGTCAATCTAAAAGACTCTCAGACCAGTCTAGCTTCCTGGAAGCAGCTGAGGTCAGCCGCACTGCACAGAAGGGGCTCAGCCGCACTGCACAGAAGGGGCTCAGCCGCACTGCACAGAAGGGGCTCAGCCGCACTGCACAGAAGGGGCTCAGCCGCACTGCACAGAAGGGGCTCAGCCGCACTGCACAGAAGGGGCTCAGCCGCACTGCACAGAAGGGGCTCAGCCGCACTGCACAGAAGGGGCTCAGCCGCACTGCACAGAAGGGGCTCAGACTATCTAAGCTGGCAAACCAGCTCTCGAACCAGCTGAGTCACCTGCAGGCTGGGCAGTGTGTTTCAGGTTCTGAGCCTTGTGGGCGATCACCCATGCCTGGGGTGGACTTTGGTGATGTATCTGTCTTTTCATTTCTGCTTCTATAAGTAACCCATTGTCCCTACTGCTGTAAGTAACCCCAATACAATTCCTTGGTTTACCAATCTGGACTTTGGTGGTATCCTTATTTTGGTCTGTTTTTGGTTCCCTCTCTGTGGTGAATAGATAAGGTTTAAGCCAAAGATGAGTTTTTGGTAGGTAGCATCTCCCACTGTCTTCCCCAATGGTAGCTAGTACTGCTATGTTCTAGGCCCTGGCTGAGTCTGTGATCACAAGATGGTTCTTTGAATTATGTGGGTTGTTTCATACTGGAGGTTGCCACTCTCTTATTCTTTCTGAGGAGACTTGGCCTATTTGCAGAGCAACTAATACCTCAATGGACCTCCCTCCATCTATAAAAAATAATCTCTTTCTTTCTACCTGTTTGCCAAGATTATTCCAAGAGCCTCTTGGCCTGGAGCTTGGAAGAGGCTTTTAATTCACTTTCATCTTTTCTTTCTTTCTTTTTTTTTTTTTTTTTTTTGTTTGTTTGTTTGTTTTCGAGACAGGGTTTCTCTGTGTAGCCCGGGCTGTCCTGGAACTCACTCTGTAGACCAGGCTGGCCTCGAACTCAGAAATCCGCCTGCCTCTGCCTCCCAAGTGCTGGGATTACAGGCGTGCGCCACCATGCCCGGCTCACTTTCATCTTTTCTAAATTGTTGTTTTCTACACTTAGGAAAGAAGCAGAAAGATGAACACTTAGTAATAAATTAATATGGAAAGCAACTAAACTATTTTAGGGAGATTTTTTTTTCCTGCAAAGTTTTTTTCGGTTAACCTTCTATCTCCTGCTACTCAGAAAATTAAATTAAAAGGAATGTTTAATTCCCCAAGCAAACTGGTCAATCCATATTTCAGGAGAAAACAAGGTTAATATTTATGCTCATTAATCTGATCTTTCTCTAGAGAATTTATTCATTTGATTAATGTTTCTCACTCTTTCTCTCCCTCCCTCCCCTCTACCTTGTTAATCTTTCCAATAATTTTTGTTTGAGGATGGTTTACGATGCCCTTATATGCCCTTAGTTTAAGAAAATTGATCCATAAGGTTTCCATGGGAACTGGAAATCTCCACCATTTTTTTTCTCATGGTCAACACTGGGGCAGTTGGTCTTCTCTTGTGTTCCTGTTTTGTGTACCAGCACTGTTTGGGCAGCCTTGACTTGCCATTCTACTGTGAGGCATGTTTTGCCAGCTTTTAGAGATAACCACGCCCAATGCTATGCCCTTCCACCAATAACATGCTTATAAGCAGTCTCACACCCTGGGAGCATTCCAAAACACTGAGGGGTCAAGTTTTTCAACTTATGTTCTGTGACCACCCATATCAGATCACATCAGGAACAATCTTTAAAATGGAGATGTCACTCCAAGAACTACTAAGTCATGATATTCAGAGCTGAGCCCAGTCACATGCACTTTCATAAATCCTAAATGCATTAGAATGTAAGAACTGTGGCTAGCCAAAGTAGTACAAATTAAGAATGGACCAAGAGTAGAAGTTTTTGTAGATAGCCACAAGCTGAATTTAAAATTTATTCAAAGGAAAACAAATTAAAATAGTCAAAATAATCTATAAAAGAATAACAATGTCCAGAAAATATGGTACACTTATACAATGGAGTACTTACTACTCAGCTTTTAAAAGCAACGAGCTCGTGAAATTCTTAGGGAAATGGATGGAACTAGAATAATACCATCCTGAGTGAGGTGACCCAATCCTAAAAGAACACACATGCTATGCACTCGCTGATAAATGGATATTAGCCCAAAAGCTCAGAATACCCAAGATACAATTCACAGACCACATGAAGCTCTAAGTGTAGATACTTTGGTCCTTCTTAGAAGGGGGATCAAAATACCCATGGCTCACAGCCAACCAATGGACTGAGCATAGGGTCCCCAATGGAGAAGCTAGCGAAAGGACTCAAGGAGCTATAGAGGTTTGCAGCCCCATAGGAGGAACAATAATATGTACTAACCAGTACCCCAAAGCTCCCAAGGACTAAACCACCAACCAAAGAGTACACTTGGAAGGACCCATGGCTCCAGCTACATATGTAGTGGAGGATGGCCTTGTCATACATCAATGAGAGTAGAGGCCATTGGTCCTGCGAAAGCTCGATGCCCCAGTGTAGGGGAATGCCAGGTCAGGAAAGTGGCAGGGGGGGTTGGTATGTAAGGTGGGGATGGGATAGAAATTTTTTGGAGGGATAACAAGGAAAGGGGATAACATTTGAAATGTAAATAAAGCAAATATCTAATTTTAAAAAGTAAAAAAAGGAATGACCATGTCGGAAAATTGCTATTTCCTGGCTTTAAGACATGCTGAAAAGCTATAGTAACTAAAACTTACGTGAGTGAAACAAAATAGACTCTAAAAATAATACACACAAAAAACTGTCATTTGAAGCCAGGCGTGGTGGCACACGCCTGTAATCCCAGCACTTGGGAGGCAGAGGCAGGCGGATTTCTGAGTTCGAGGCCAGCCTGGTCTACAGAGTGAGTTCCAGGACAGCCAGGGCTACACAGAAAAACCCTGTCTCGAATACCCCGCCCCTCCCCCCAAAAAAAACTGTCACTTGAATTTTGTAAAAGTACAAATGCAAATCAAAGGAGAAACAAATGGTCCAGACACAATTGGAGAACTGAATGTCCTTAAACATGAAAATGAACCTCAAGCCATACCCCAAAATGGCATAGTCTGGTCAGGGGTCTAAACATAAAATGTGACACTATAAAACCTTTAAACCTTTAGAGTAAGATGGCATACCGGAAGCTGCCTCATGGTGGCTTGGTGAGAAGAGAAGAATGAGAGAGGGCAGGAAAGAGAGGGGGGGTAATCGGAGACAGTTGTAACGCGCTTTGAGATTACATTTCACTACATAATGGCTATCACTGAGAAAAGAAACAACAAATGCTGGGAAGATGTGTGCAAGGAGGCCCCTTTACCTCCAACTAATGGACTCTAAACTGGGGCAGCCACTATGAAATCCGTGGGGAGCTTCCTCAGATTGAAAATTGAATTACCATGTAATCGAATTGTACCACTCAAGTGTATTCCTGAAGGACTCTAGGAAATGCTTCTGTATCCATGTATTTTACCACTGCATTGTAGTGAAGCCATAACTCAGGTCTATATTCCAAAGAGCATGAGTTTTACTTATTTACTAATTTTTCAATCAATTGAGATATATCTGAATCAAAACTACTACTAGAGTCCAGCCAACTTTTATTGAACACCTACCACGGTCAGGGCCTGGAAATAAAGCCTTACTCGAGGGTCTCCCTGCCTGTCCTTCCGCCATCTCACTGGAACGTACAAGAAAGGGCCTAAGCAACTGCAGTGGAGAGGGGGGCGGAGCTCTGCAAAGGATGGCTGGGTCCAGAGCCCTGGGTCTTATGGAGAACCGTGTGAACCGCAAGCTTTGAAAGTTGTAAGGCTGAGACTTAGCAGCAATCAATCCCATTGTAAACCAAGCAAAATAAAACAGGGAATGTAACAAGCATGGGAAAATGTAGTTATTGATCAGGGAAGGCAAGGTAATTAAAAGAAAACTCTAAATGTGCCGAGGTTGAATCAACAGATGGTACCCTGCTTCTAAAAAGGCAAGTCAAGTAATTCAATATCAATTTCCCCCCAAGGAAGGAACATAAATGGAGAAAGAGCGTGCAGTTGGATTGACTTTAGATGCCATGAGAAAGTTTTTTCTACTTTTCTCACCTTCCGTAGAAACAGAGTTCTGTTCTGAGAGCTATTGTTGAAAGAACATCAAGGCCCGCCATTGGGAACATGATGGTGACCGTCCAAGGACACCCCTGTTCTTCCTGGATGTGATGGAATCACCTGGTACCTTTGGTACCATTATGTGTTAAGGATGACGCTTCTCAAATCATGGCCTATGGACCAGCTACAAGGTACCACCTTGGAAATGTAGAGTCAGAGGCTACCGCCACTGCTACTGAATCAGGAATCCTGGCGCTAGTTTGTGCTTTTAGTAAGTCCTCAAGATCATTCTTAAGAATATTGGGGGTGGGGGGGTTACAAAGGGATCAAAACTATATGCTGTGCTTGACTATTACAGCTAATGAAGGAAGGGGTCACCTGCAGCTGACCCGCACCAGGCCTGAAGACTGTTTATGAATGAACATCAGGACTTGCTTTGACCAATCAAGTAAAATGTAGTGCCAGAGTCTGTCTTTACAGAGCATTAGTTTTCAATGCTTAATTATAATAGCATAATGAATAGTGCTCCTGAAGATGATATCTAGGCATGTGCTCATGCAGGTCCTAAACACGTACGCCACTGTGCCCTTCCCCCAGCCTTGAGCTGGCAAAACCTCCTAAGGGTTTTACAATCTGGCTGGAGTCAGTGCCTGGCCTCGCTGCATTTGCATCTTCCTGCCTGAGCTTTGAAGAGCTTGCAACATAATCCAGCTGAAACAAAGGTCAGGTCTTTGGGTTTTTGCCTATATTAACAAAGGCAGAGCTGAAAATTTCTCCATGTTTCTCTCCTCTGTCCATCCTATTTCCATCTCCAGCTCTCCTTCCAGGGGTATCTGGTTCTCCATGGCCTCTGGACAGCTACACACACACACACACACACACACACACACACACACGCACACACACACACACACCACATTAAAAAAGATAGAACAACTTTGAATCACCAGCTCCTTTCTAAATCATTTTCAGAATTTTAAATCTTTTTTTCTTAGCAAAATAGTGAATTTTGTTTAGAATGACTGTGTCTTCTTTTTGAAGACGTGAACTCTTAGGTCCCCTGTGGGATTGTGGTGTGAGACAGTCTATAGTTTGGTTGGGCAAGCCCACTCCAGAGACTCAACTTCATAATCCTGTGGTCATCAGTCACGTGTGGCCATGCCCAAGGCCCCTAGTGTTCTGACTGGACTCCACCTCTGCAGTCACCTGGGCACAGCCAGGCTTTCCTCCCCGCCCCTAGGTTACCTGTTGCCAGGCAACCCAGCTTACTATAAATGGAGGCTTCTTGCCTCTCCTCGCTCTCTCATCCCGCTCTCTCATTCTCTCATCCGCCTCTCTCATTCTGCTTTCTTGCCCTTTTCTCTCGTCTCTCCCCGTCTCTCTGTTTCCCCTCTTTCTCTTTCCACATGGTCATGGCCTTCTCTCATCTCTCTATCTTCTCCTTTTTCTTTAGTTCTCTATTTCCTTTTTTCCTCTCTACTCTTTTTGTTTGTTTGTTTTTGTTGTTGTTGTTTTTTGAGACAGGGTTTCTCTGTATAGCCCTGGCTGTCTTGGAACTCACTCTGTAGACCAGGCTGGCCTCGAACTCAGAAATCTGTCTGCCTCTGCCTCCCAAGTGCTGGGATTAAAGGCGTGTGCCACCACCGCCTGACTTTTTCTCTCTACTCTTTTAATAAAAAAGCATGGAAACTATGAACTGTCCCTTATTAAGTTCTGCTGCTTAGAAGCATGGAGCAGACCTCGGCGTTTGCAGCCACCAGGGGAAGGTTCGAGCCACCTTACAGCCCAGCCACTCTCAGCCAAGCAGCTCCCAACAGGTATCTGTCTCCATGCAAATGGCCTCACCCGCTAGTCAAAGTCCTCCCCGCTAGCTGGGAAGCCTCCTGCGTGCTCCACAGGCATTCGGCAGCCCCTACTCTAGCGCGGTGTCCCTATCCCCCTTCGTGGGCTCTGCCTGCCAGAGTCCTCTCAGAGAGGACCTGCCGCAGTTGCCCGTCGTCCCGGTTCCTATTTTTTCCCACAGTCCCCCATGACTTGCATGGCTTTGGGTGAAGAACCAGCCTGACTCCATCCATCTTATAGTAAAGTCAAACTGGGTTCATTCTGTCTATGATTAAATGGCTGTTTCTCAAGATTGGGCTATGCCCGACCTTTGACCTTAACTACAAATGATGCTGTACTGCCTGCCCCAGGAAATGGCATCCATACTTTAGTTTCAAAAGGTTATTATGACCATCTGTTGTTATGACTACCCTATGACCACCTTGCAATCATAAGCATAACTCACTTGCTATGCCTATGTTCTGTTCCTGTAATCCCACCCATTTTGCCTGACAAATAATCCATTTGGAAAACCCCTAATTCTGAGCTATAAAAACCTCGCCTTCCTCAAGTCCAAAGCTGAACTCTTAAAAAACACAGTCTTATGGAGAAGCAGCCCACATAAACTAATAAAAAACAGTTTGATGAAATTAATTGCTTGTTTTGATTAGTTTGAGGATGATGATTTGGGTGAGTGGCATTCTTCCTCATATCTTTGGGGTTAACATGGAATTGACCTGACTGAAACATGAGGAGGTGAAGAAAGGGCAGACACAGATACATGGGCAGACAAGTTGGGATAGGGCAGACCATGAGCTCTGACACAGACTAACCAGCAGCCCAGAACCCCAGTGGGTTTATTTTCTACAGCTGATCAGAAGAGTTGAGTTTATTGCACACAGCTGAACTAGGAGTCAGGCTTAATCTCAGGAGGAGGTCTATCAGGGATCAGTCTCAGGCTACAGACACCAGGGAGGAGGAAGCTAAGGTCCATACTTTCTGCACACATACACACTGTCATCATTTGCACAGACCGGGGGAAGTCTTTGCCATTTCTCTGAGCCTAATCCATGAATTCATGCCATTCCCATGAGTCTTTAACAGGGTCATATTCATGCCTTCACGGAGGACTTCATCCCCTCCACCACACTTACGTCTGCTTGCTTTTCTTTTCTTTTCTTTTCTTTTCTTTTTTTTTTTTTTTTTTTTTGATGTTAAGTCTGGTAGGTTTTGTTCTTTTGCAAACAGCACACAGTTAGCAGCTGAGTATAAGAGATTAAGTACATAAATCTACTTTTTACCCTTGGACAAATGCTTTAGGAGAATTGTAAGACTGCCATCCCAAGCCTTACTCTAGTTTGAATTGCTGGGCAGCCTTGGGCAAGCTACAGAACACCTCTTAGAGTCAGTTCACAGATTATAAGGGCAAGACGCTAATTATCCTTGTCCACACAATGGCTGTGAAGTTAGTCCAGTGGAGAGAGATGCACCTGGAAGTGTGCTTGCCTCTCAGTGAGCGTCTCTCAGGAAGGGTCTCCATAACCTCCATTTGTCAATTTCCCCATCATCAGAGCATCCGTGGGGAAGCCTGCAGCCTGGGCATGGTCCAGACTCTTCTGGAAACCCGACCAACAGCACAACCATTATCATCGGAACCATTCTGGGCGAAGGGAAGCTCAGAAAACATTCCAGCCTGGGGGATAATGGATAAAACATTAGATGGTTACAGGAATACATTAAAGACTTTCCATCAAAACTGGGAAATAACTTTGCAAATTGGTGTCTGATTCCACAATAAAAACTGCTCTAATCCTTGGGGTGAGCAAATTGGCTTAGAGCAAATCTGAGCTTCCCCGAATGTGGATTCCATGAAAGCAGGCTGCATGCTGAGTATATCATCACCAGCAAGAAACAGATAGGGAACAGCTGATGCCAGTGTCTAACTGTCCTAGGAGATAAACTTCTGCTTCTGGTAAATGGAGGAAATTTATGCTGGAGTATTTGCTAAAGGCCAAATTGGTCCCTGTGGTACATGCAGCATTTCTGAAGGAAAAAAAAAATGTTTTTCTCCCTAAATAATTTCCTGACTTAAGGCAATTATTTCTATAATGTATCCGTTATTGGGATGATCCTCCCAGGACCTGTAGGACTAAGAGGATTTTTCTAAAGCGTGCCAACACTGAAAGAGAAGGAAGATATCTTGGCTTCAGTTAAAAGAGGCATGCAGGGGATAACTTTTATGTCAGAGAAAAGGTAATTTGGGGTTTACCTAACTCCTGCTGTGTGCCAAGCGCCTGGGTAAATGTTACACATGTTAACCTTATCCTTACAGCAGGTCTGTGAAGTGGAGTCTAACCCTCTCATTTTAGCATCAAAGGCCCTATGGCTCTGAGAAGGTCAATGGTGTGCCCAGAGCCCTCAGCACAGTTGACAGCAGAACAGCTTAAAGCTCTCTTCTAGTCTAGACAGTAGCTGTGAAGTCCTGTGCTGGGTAGTTCCTATGACCCTCTATTTCCTTTGCAGTTTTCTCCATTATCCTTTGTATCCAGGGAAGCTGGCCCAACTCACCTTCTTTTGCTTTCTGTTGTATCTGGCGGGCGAGGACTCTCTGTGCAGGGAGTCAGAGGGCAGAGCCGACTGAGATGACAGTGTGAGTGCTCCCTGCAACTCCTTCCTGCTCCATCTCTTACTGGTCTGTGCTCCCCACACAGAATGTCTGTCTAGGTCTTGAGAACTCTCCTTTCCTCTGAGGCCCTACACAGCACTCACATCTCCTCAGAGCCCCAGTCTGAGGGTGCCATGAATTTGTATTGCATTTGAGCTGGCCCAGCTTGGAAGATTCTCCAGGCTTAGAAATGATCTCTCCTCTACATTGATACTAATTTAAGTAAAAATGTTGAAAAACAGACATGTCCTGACTCTCCTTCAGTGGTCCGTTCAAATAGTGCTTGGTTCGATGTTGGGGGGGGGGGGTGCGTATTTCTGTCTTTACTTCCTGCTCACTGAGAGAAGAAGAGGATTTTAGGACCAGAAGCACCCCACTGGGCCATATGTGGTTTCTGAAAGATGGCATTCAGAGCTGAGGAAGAAAATAACAAGCTGACATTTGTATAACATTCTATAACTTTACTTTCATTACTTTCTATTTAAGGATATATTATGGGAGGGATGCACATCCAGGAAAAAAAAAAGCGCTGAACACGAATCAACAGTAAGGTCATCTTTTAAAAGGCTGAATTCCTATCCAGACACAGCAGCCGCCCCTGAACTATCTCACAACGCTAGTGAGACAGGTCTACTTTGACAGAGCCAGCCAAATCCTGTGTTCTGCGTGACTCTTCATGAAAGCTGTCAGGACAATGACGAGGAACTAGAAGCTGCATATTAAACAGGACAGATCTGAAGAGTATTTTTTCACACGTTAATTATATCAGAAGGAATACAACCTTTGATGATCAGCAAATAACAGTCCTAACATTGTCAGGAGTGTCTCTCTGGGAAGCCTAATGCCGTGTATAAACAGGCAATAATTTTTTTTAAAAGATCCATTTTGTTATGCTTTTAAATTTGAGTGACAAGACATTTGGAACCGTCATATTTCCAGAAGGTTGCCATTCTATTATTAGATAATTACAGTACTTAACATGAGAAAGGATGGTAGAAGTGATATTTTAAATATATTTCCATGATTATAAGATGTCTCTTTTCATCTCTAGGAAGCCGTCTTACCTCAGCGTCTACTTTGGCTGATATTAATTATACCATGCCAAATTATGTCGTTATCTGTACTGGAAAATCAGCCTTTTATTTTTAACCTTTCAGTCATGTGTAACCAGAGAGACACATATAGGTGGGTTTTACTTTTAAATCAGGCTGACAGATTTTTGTCTTCACATTGGATTGCAGATATGTTTAAAGTAACTAAGGACATAGTTAAACGTAACATCTTGCTCCTGGGTATGGTTCCTTTTCTTCCCTTTTTTTTTTTTTTTTTTTTTTTTTTTTTGATTCTGGAAGCATTTTTTATTATTCCTTTATTAGCTTTTTGGTTGTACCTTCTTACATAATTCTTTCTGTAGTTACCATAGAGATAACAATATGCATTTTTTTCTATGCATTACAGCCTCACCTCCCGTGAGCTATGTGGAGCTTACTGCTTCCTGACTACAGCAAGATCCTCTGCAATGGTTTTGCTGTGCTCGCTTGCTTCTTTACAGCCGCCACTCCTGAGACACTGGAGCCTGAATCTACACGGTGTCCACAGTCAGCTGGCGTCCATGCGGAGTGGCGGGTTTGCCTTTTGAGAGCTCTGACCAGGCTGCATGTGAGACCCTTCTCCCTGCATGTGAGATCCGTCTCCCTGCATGTGAGACCCTTCTTCTTCAGCCTGAACAACTCCCTAGAACTTCTGGGTCTCTGTTCCTGACATTGGCTCCTTGGAGGTTTATTTGTCTGAGAACACCTTAAACTTAACCATTTAACATCTGTACTGCAGGATGGTTTGCACAACACAAAATTCACCCATTTTGAATGTGAAGTTTGATGCGTTTGTGGGTGTTCGCCTTGTAAGCCTCCCTATCATGGAGGTTCACTAATTCCTCATCGCTGTGTAAGTTCGTGTCCACCATTTTACTGTCCACCCTTGCCTCAGGGAACCACTGGGCTGAGGTGCTAGGTGTTGTCATCTTGCCACTTTCAGAACGGCTTTCCACTGGGCACGAGGCCCCAGCCTTCTGTGACTGGTTTCTCTCAGTTAGCATTCAGTTTCTGAGATCCATTGGTAGTTCGTACCTTAAAGTAGTGAGTGTTTGGGAAAGTAGCTCAGGACTAGAGTCCTGACTGAAGTACTCAAGGCACCGACAGCCCCTCAAGCCATCACCACCACTGTAACAAGTCTCCTTCCCATGCATATACTATCTTTTGATTATCCCACTCATTTACTACACTGTAGTACAGGCCTGGCCTCTCGGTCAACAGTTCCCTCTTGAGGAGTTCAGCTTTGCTCGTTTGTGAGACTTGTTGACTGTTTGCCACCAGGCAGGAGCAAGAAGCTCGTGACTTTTAAAATTTGGAGGCCAAGGAACTCCTTGCTGAGTGTCCATAGCATCTATAACTAGGCATGCTCAAACCTAGGTTAGATGGAAGGCATCTAACTAATTGGCATATGGCATGATCCTGATCAGTTGTTTAATCTGGGGAAGAGGTTCTGTTTGCATTTTTTTTTTCACAAAAAGAATATGGAGCCCGATGGCTGCCGGAAAGATTGGTTTGTCATTTGGACACAGATCCTGTATCTTCCAATCACTAAAGGATGGCTAAAAACTTTGTCATCCAGTTTATCTGGTGCTTACCTGAAAAAAAAAAACAAACTGTCTCTGTTAATTCTCAAAGCCACTTCCCCCACACTGGGAAGCCAGGCTTTGTGTCTGAAAGTTGCTACTTGCAACTGAATTGGATACCTCTGGACATCGCAATGCGAGTTAATCCTGTTCTTCTTCTAACTCTTGACCTTGTATGTTAAGCAGACTGGCTGTCTCCACCCAGGCTCTCCTGGATTGAAAACTGGCATGACTGTTAAAAGACGCTTGCAGACCCTGCAAAACCTATACAAGAGGATCTCCTTTCAGGAGCCACATAGAACTCAGATCTATGTGTGTCTGCTTACGAGCCGGCGTGGGCACCAGTGAGAGGTGCAAGGCAAAGCACTGCAAGGGGAGGACCATGTTTTCTGTCTCTGGGTCCCCTGTGAAGCAAACCTGATTGCATAGAGGTAGGTGCTTAAAGGCACTCCTTAAAATAACAGCAAGGAAGCCTAAGTCCTCTCCTCCATAAAAAGACACCATAAAGTATCTAGGAGGATCAGGTCAATACTTCCCCTCCATAGTTAATGCCCACCATCCTTTGATGGATGACTGTCCACTTGGATGTTACCTCCTCATCTTAAAACTAACAAAAAGGGAGGAGATGTAGAGAGCCATTTTGGGGTGTCATGCCACCTGGTAGGAACTTGACTAAGGTGAAGTTCCTCTCCAGCCTTTGACGAGTAGGAATTCCCATGCTAGCCAGGATCCTGCTCCACCTAGGGTGGAACACTCAGAGTGAAGGGGAAGTTCATTGTTCCTCCAGGTCTATGAATTCCTGAATTAAGCAGGTGACCCACCCAGCTGCCTGATCAGTGGAGCCAACGCCCAGCAAACAGCCAGACCAGTTCCCTGCAACACATCCTGAAATTTGAGGGAAACGTTCCCCCCCCCATATATATTTGGAGACCTCCATTAAACTTTGAGCCTTGAGCAGGAAATCTTGTCTTGACTCGATGTTTCTCTCAACACTGTTCCTATCCCCAGCTTTCCTTCCACGTGGCCTGGCAACCTGTTTGAATGTAGCCTCGGGTAGCTACACATGACACCCTCGGTTGAGCATCCAACCACTCCCTACCACCTATGTGTGCAACTCTGTCCTAACTGCCTATGGCCTTGGGGTGGGGCTGGAATATATAGCCCAGGGAATACTAGGAGAGGGAACACCATTAAAATGGAATCATCATCCGAAGTGGAAATGTCTGGTTTCTTTGCAAACTCTGTTGTGTCATGTGATGTTTTCCTGGAAGTTGTTTTGTGAGAGGGCATAAGATGTTTTGCTGGAGTGGATACTTGAGAGGGCACGTGATGTTTAAAAAGAATATAAATATAACCCCACAGAGGGTGGGATGGCTCTCTTGCATTGGTTCACCTTGCAACCTTGCAACTTGCTTTGCTGGTCTTCTCTCACCTTCACTTGGAGAGAGAGAGGAGAGAGAGAGAGAGAGAGAGAGAGAGAGAGAGAGAGAGAGAGAGAACAAAGAGCTTCTCACCACTTGCTTGAACTCTGTAGCAGGAACAGCAGGGCACCTCTATGTAAATGCCAGGGGCTGCACAGCTGCAAAAGCATCTCCTGCAGGAGGACCTGATGGAGGCTGCCTGAGAGACCACGGATTGCTGATGCAGACAATGCCAGACAACCAGGAACTGCTGTTTAGAAGAGATGCTTTCTTGGAAGGAGGAGGGTATTAAAGGAGCTTGCAGCAGTGCTCAGAGAGAGAGGTGTTTCTCACCTGCTCCTGGAGTCTGTCTCATTGACTCTGGGTCACCTCACCCCACCCTCCAAGGGCAGGTAGGGTTGGGCAGAGAGTAGTCAAGGGCACAGTCAACAGGACTTATGATTCAGCAAGGCCTCCCAGTTTCTTCTGGATTGAACCTTTACTACTGATTCCTGTTTGGTGTTTGCCAGTTGGACTGGACTGCCACTACTGATTTATATTTGATGTTTTTCGACTGGACTGCTGATATCCTGACAATGAAGATTGAAACAATTCCCAAAAGACCTACTTCTAAACAAGTTCACATTCCCCTGGTCCTATTAACCATCTTCTTCTGCTACTGTAAGACCCGAAAGAAAAAACGGGGTATTCCTGCACCCCATGCCTCGGAAACCGGCACCCCAAAACACTCACAAGAGACAGACCTGATGCAATTTTGCAAGAGGATTTTAATATCCAGAGCTCTGGGGGGTTACAGCCTCCCCGCGCAGGGTAGAAGTAAGCCCAGCGAGAACTGGCTTGCCTTGACCTTTTATAGACTTATAACAGAACCCGCCTACCACAAGTTTCTAAGCCAATCAGTTCAAACCATCCGAACCTGCACTCTCTGATAACCTATCAGCCTCTCACAGAGGCCGGAAGAACTAGTTAAGTCATTTCCGCTTACGTGGCTGCCACACAGTGTCGCATCCATCCTCCCCCACTGGCGTTGGGGACCCAAGTGTCCCCCACGTGCCCAGGCATGGAGGATTCCTAGCTTATAACCTTATCCTTTCACTACCCTTGGTCAGTGGAGTAGAAGGGAGTTGGGTCAGTGGAGTTGAAGCATTTAAGAACCCTTAATAAAGTAGGTTTTGAAAAAATCTAAGCCTACTTTATCCCTGCTGGGTAAAGACTTTCCTGTGTGGCCTTTGGCCGGGGAGTAACCCCTCACCTCTGCTCTGTAAGGAAGCCCAATAAAGTCATTGGTTTTCCATCATAAACTGTGGTGGATTCATGTCTCAATTTGCAATTGGGACCTTAGGAGAGGGGGAGACATTGCTAACATCTCCTCCAGGGAAGGAACTTTAGCAACACAGATATTTGTGCTGTTTCCGGGGTTTTGTGTTTACTTTTACTATTAAGAATGCTTCCATTATGGGTATTTGCGAACAAACTTTCTGTGGACATATTTTTGTCTTTCTTGTGTATTTACCCAGGAATGGTGAGTGTAAAATGAACACTTGAAAAAGAAGTCCCATACCGACTTCAAGGTGACTGCTATTTTGCATCCCTACGTGCAATGAACCAAAGGTTCCAGTTACCCAGCGTAGGCCAAGGCTTGTGTTGCACAGCCATTGCCAAAATTTTTCCATTTCAGTAGCTCCAGAGGGTCGTCTGTAGGCCTGGTTTACATTTGCTTGAGTGGTAAGGGTGTTGTTCCGTGTGCTTTTGAGCTGTTGATATGTCTTTGTTGACTACGCTCTGACATCATCAGTCACCACAACTGTATCTGACTTTAAATGAATTTGGAAGTCTGAACTCTACCAAGGATTCTGTGATACCTGGCTTTTCTGTGCCATCAATTTTAATTTACTTTAGTGGACTGTTAGGAACAGTTTTAGAAGGACTCTGTCCTTACATTTTTATTGGTTGGCAGATGTATCAGCAAGCGGCAGTATGTGGGATACATCTCACTTCTATAATACAGGTTTTGAAGGAATTGAAGTGAAGCAGAACTCTGCTTTACCAACTTGAGATTCAAATCAGGGGCATGGGCTCGGGAGATGGCTCAGTCAGCAGAGTATTTTCTAGGCAAGCATAGGGCCTGGAGTTCAACCTCCAGCACCTATATGGAGGAAGCCAGATGTGGTGGGACACACTTGAAATCCCAGTGCTAGGGACATAGAGACATATGTGGGTTTCTGGGGGTCTCTGGCTAGCCAATCTGCAAGCCCTGCATCCTACTAAGACACCCTGTCTCCAAAGCAAGGTGGACGGTTCCTGAAAAATACTGCTTGAGGTTGCCCCTGGTGTCTACATGAATCTCTATGTGTATGCATGTGAACATGAACACATGTAGGTACACACACACACACACACACACACACACACAATTGAGACAATTGTCCCAGCTTTAGAGACTGATGCTGAAAGGATAAGGTTATAAGCTAGGAATCCTCCGTGCCTGGGCACGTGGGGGGCACTTGGATTCCCCAACGCCAGTGGGGGAGGGTGGACACGACACTACGTGGCGGCCACGTAAGCAGAAATGACTTAATTAGTTCTTCCGGCCTCTGTGAGAGGCTGATAGGTTATCAGAGCGCGATTTCGGATGGTTTGAACTGATTGGCTTAGAAGCTTGTGGTAGGCGGGTTCTGTTATAAGTCTATAAAAGGCCAAGGCAAGCCACTCCTCGCTGGGCTTACTTCTTTACCCTGCTGGGGAGGCTGTAACCCCCCAGAGCTCTGGAAATTAAAATCCTCTTGCAAAATTGCATCAGGTCTGTCTCTCGTGAGTGTTTCGGGGTGCCGGTTTCCGAGGCATGGGGTGCAGGAGTACCCCGTTTTTTCTTTCGGATCTTACATTGCCAAGGCAGAAAGGAGTCTGAAGCTATCTTGCATCTCTTTCTGACATCCTTGGCAGAATATGGAGGCACCAATGGGAAATTTGGAGATTAGAGGCATGAGGTCACCTTCTGAGTCAAGCTCATGAAATTCAAAGACAGTGAGCGTGGCCAACCATTGTTGGATACATGGAAGACTGTCTGAACTGGACTGAACAAATACACCCACAATCAAGGTAGGCGCTTGGGTATAATCAGAGGAAAACAGGTCCAGAGTGCTGGTGTCCTTTAAAGACTTTAATCAATTGTATTGTCCATATCCTGCTTGGCAGTAGACTCTGTAAACATAGTGGTGGTGGCTGCTGGTGGTAAGGCTAGGTTACAGAAAATGAAAGTCCAAAGATCTGCAACATGGTGGTGCCTTCCCAAGCACTGTGTGGAAGAGACCCCTACCTGTTGTTCCTTGTGGTTGCTGGAGAAGAGCGCCCAGCTGTGGGTGGACAGTGTGGGTGCCGGGGCTCTCCCTGGCACCCAAGTGTCCTTCCTGCACAAGTATTCATAATCACCTCCTGTGTGTGCTCTGAACAGTGGACATGAGCTTCCAAGACCCTAAGAAGAAACCTCACCTAGTAAACTGGTGAGTTGACTGTGAAATGAGCCCCATAGATGTTACTGATCTGAGTGGCCCTGGATTCTTCTCTGAGAGTTTCTGAGGTCCTAATGTTAGGAAGTGGAAAGTGGTCAGGTCTACAAGGTTATAAGCTCTACCACCCACATGTCCTCTAGGTAAGCACAGCCTTTTCCTGCAACACAAAACTCTGTCTTGGGTCCTTTGTGATGTCAAGGGTGAGCCCTACAGTATTCACGGAAGTCAAAGACTATCAACCCTATCAGACCCAACTTTTAAATAAATGTTTCAATTGCATCCTCTCAACTGTGGAAATCCGCAAATAATACAACTTCCCACTCACTCCTATTTTTAAAAACTCAATACTCTTGAAAATAAAGAAAATACTGGTGGAAAGGAACAATTTGCAAGACAATAATATGCATTGAAGTATGTTGATGTGTGGGGGTGGCTAACAAGAAGCCATACATTGAGAACAGAATGAACGAGACAGAGACAAACAGAGCAGGACAGGTGGGCGGGCAGTGAAAATGCCAAGAGAGGTATTGATTGCTTCCAGGGAAGTGCTTCTCTGACATGGCAGCTGCTGTGCTGGAGTTCTGAATCAAAGTACAATCTCTTGTTTTAAAAGTGTTGAAAGGGCACTTACTGCAAAATTCTGTGTTAGAACATTACAAAAGTAATTTACATGCCCAAGTAAAGTGGGATTGAATTTCATACCTAGGAAATTGCAAGCAGTGTTTTCAGAGTCAGAACTGTGTGACTTGTGAGGCTATATGACATTCATTGACTGTTGTGCCTGTGCTGGGCATGACAGGACATCCTTTTGTCCCTCCTTAGTAAATGCCATCAATGTGACTGTGGTGATCAAAAGTCTCTCTTCAAGTGTCTAGGACTTCCCCATCGGGAGTGGTGCCATGCTGTTTCCGAGGCTTTGAACTGAGCAGGACTCACTTGAGGTTCCAATAAGGCAGGTGTGCCGAGTCCCACGGTTCTGTCTTTTCATGCCTTGCCATAGCAGAAAACCCCAGGAAAGGTGATGATACAGATGGGATGGGGCAAGTATAATTTGGAGGGAAACACTGAGTTCCAGGTGGAGCCCTAAGTTGGAACTTGAGAGGGGGAACCAGGGTGTGAATTGATTCTAGGAACCTGAGCCAACATATGTAAAGCACCAAACTAGAATATGCTACAGCTCTAGGCCACATGGATATCCTCATCCTAAACTGAATCGTGAATGTCTCCCAAAGGTCATGTATTAATAATGTCCTGGCCATGAGCCTATGGACTGCCGGAAGGTAGATGAAAGGTTGTGAGTAGAACCTAGAGGAAGGAATTTCAGTCATCCTTGAAGGGGGTATCAAGATGGATTCCCCTTCTCTTTTTACTTCCTGTCCACCATAAGGTGAGCATATCTCTACTGCCACATACATGGTGTACTGTGCCACCAAGGTACCATGTACTGAAACCATGACCCAAAATAACCTTTTTCTCTATAAATATCCATTCTCTCGGCTATTTTGTACCAGTGACAGAAAACTGACACACCACACTTTCCCTCTGTGCCTAGGAGCCCAGATCTAGCTGCAAGGGAAGGATTAAACTTACACGGGAGCCTGAAAGCACTAACTTTCTCCCTGGAACTGGAGCCTGGGACTGAGACCCACACTTCATAGTTCATAGCCCCATTAAAAAAAGACTCAGTATAAGACATGAATTCAAGCTGTTCACATTGCGACTGAGAACACAGGCAACAGCCTCAGTTTATCAACCCCAAACAACCTGGATGGGACATGTCTGCTCAGCGACATCTGAGTTTCTTACATTATTTTGGCACGACTAATCAAGTCATTATTCCAACAAAATTATGCCTTACAACCAGATTGGAATGTTGCTAGGAGCATCCCTCACCCACCCACACACCCGTTATCTCTTGGTTTCCTCTGGGTGGACACAGAACAGCTGTTTGGAACTCAGATCTGAGGCTACTTCCAACCGCAGGCCAAGGGAGGTGTGGCTATAAACTCAGGGCGGTGTTTATACCGAATACCACAATTCACAAGAGTTAAGTCCATCGTTCTGTGTTCTGCTTGGGATCCAGACTGAGCTCAGCCCTACAATCCATGCTTTGTGACTCAGAAGCCAAATGGCATTCGCACAAACTTGATACTCCCTGTGGGCCATCTGAATGGGAGAACGCCTTGCCTCTTCATTCTGCTCTCAAACACCCATCAAAGACAATGATCTAATCGCTACTCGGTATTGGAATTACTTGTTCTTTTTTGCTCCAATGGGTTTAGTGGGCTTCTTTGCTGCTTGCAGCTAGTGCCTGGAAATGGTTTTTTTTAAGGCTCTTATTTCAATTATGACTCTTTTAGGTCTTATTACTTCATCTGCCCCACGATCATTACGGTGGAGGCTCCCATACAGTGGGTAACTGTGGAAAGAACAAATCCATCTTTTATAGTCCTTGATGGGATGTATCAGTGAGATTGAATCTCAGCAAGAAAAAGATAAGCACTCCGTGTGCGAGAAACAAAAGAGATTTTCCATTTTAGCATGCAGAAAAAGGATAAGAAATAAAAGCATTATCTACAATTACCAAATAATCAAAGCAATAATTTTTTTTCTTCCAGAAGCTTAGATTCCATCCTGCTTAAGACGTTACTGAATTACACACCACGGTTCTGCCATTGTCTGGCTTCTAGCGTGACCTCTCTCTCCACTCTCATCCACCTCCTGCCTTTGTATATCCAGCATTCTCTAAGCCTGGCCCTGCCCTGCTACCAAAGCCTGTGTCTGAGTCCCATCCAGGGCCTCTCACCTCTCTCCGTAGCTTCCACTCAACCACCAACCAAGTACTTGATTCCTTTGCAGTTCAGAGCAGAGTGATCTGTATTCTATGTTATATGTATTATGCGCTAATACATTTTTCTGTGTTCTCTTCTCTGTGAATGTGTCTTTTAGATTCTTTTCCCTGTGTGCATTTGAAATTTAACCAAGATCTACTTCTGTGCTTGGGAATCCTTGATGGGTCCTATAGTGCCCGGCAAATCAAGTCCAACTTCATGAACACGGTGTTCAGTATGCTTAACGATTTGTACCCAAAAAGTCTCTAACAAGCCAACTCCACTACTCAGGGTGAGGAAGCTGAGCAGAAAGCCCAAGGTCATCATGGGCTGTGTCTTCAGCTTTTTTTTCTTTTCTTTACATTTTTTGTTTTTTCATTTTTCTTTTCCTTTCTTCCTTCTTTCTCTCCTTCCTTCCTTCTTTCTCTCCTTCCTTCTTTCCTTCCTTTTTTCCTTCCTTCTTTCCTTTCTTTCTCCCTCCTTACTTCTCTCCCTCCTCTTCTTCCTCCTCCTTTCTTGGAGACAAGGTCTCCCTATGTACCCCTGACTGTCTTACAGCTTACTATATAGAGGCTGGCCTTGAACTCACAGAGATCCACCTGCCTCTGCCACCTGAGTGCTGGAAAAATAAAAGTCTGTGCCACCATACCTAGCTCTCCAATAAGTTTTTTAAACTTCCCTGTACCTCAGTGTCCACAACAGTGGGAGGACAATATAGTAATACTTCGAGATGAGAGAATCAGCTAAGTGTTAGGAATTGAGACTAGACTGGAGAACTGCCAAGAGCCCCCTGCCTCTGCTCTCACCGCTGCCTTCCCAGTGGCTTAGATGTGTCTCACGTTGTGCCTTTTCCCAGTTACTAACTTCTGAAATACTCTGGCTTTTGCTCTGAACTTTAAAAAAAAAAAAGTCCTTAACAAATTCTTCCTCTTGCACAAGTTTCCCCAGCTGCTGAGCTCCAATCTTCTCTTCTGGTTACGGGTTGTCCTCAGGACCTACCCTTGTAACTGT
The DNA here is from genome assembly GCA_964023405.1 of Apodemus agrarius. NCBI lineage: Eukaryota > Metazoa > Chordata > Mammalia > Rodentia > Muridae > Apodemus > Apodemus agrarius. The sequence goes on from OZ030018.1 coordinate 62,334,783, forward strand.
GCAAATAGTCATCTGTTGCACGCCTTTGCAGGACTGCCATTACCTCTGCACTGTGGTGGTCATCATGAAGGCAGTTTTTCCTGGCCTACCCTGATAAGCTTGGTTTTTTTGAAGGCAAAAATTCAGGCCTGGCGGCTTTGTCCACAGCCTTTTCCAATGGAAGCTCCCTAGATATGCACGCATTGGAAATGATTTGATTGACAGGTTGGGTGTAAGAGTCTTTGGAGTGGTGAGCTAGAAGTGTGGCAAAGGAATCTGAGGGGGTATGACATCTTCAGACAAGAAGCTCCATTTCTACCTCACACCGGATGGGCACATGCTACCCTCTCCAGGAGGATGTGCCTGGAGCTGACTCTCACAGGGATAAGATCGGGAACTGATTTTCGCAACTGAAGGGTGCTCTTAGCCAGCACTTAGCCAACTGCTGAGAGGAAGGGACAGTCCTTAGGGCTGACTGTAACACGAAGCGGCCATCTCAAGAGCAGCTGCTTCGAAAGGAGGCATCGTGCATTTAAACGCCCCTTCCTTGGCTGTCCAGACTTGCTCACATTGGAAACCTTAGGCATCTAAGGTCAAGGGTCAAGTTAGAAATATGGTGTTGGGTTAGGGTTTCTTCAGTGTAGCACACATGCTTTCTCTGCCTTACAGGGTGGCTGTGATTGTGTATCATAACCTGCGGTTCCCTCAACCTCCCCCTGAGGGTGTTCCCAGGACAGTAGTCTCTGGCCTTGCCGCCTGTGTTCTGTAACTCTTCTTTTCTCCTCACAGTAGACTTACAAGCCTCTACAAAGCAGGAGCCCAGGACCTCCCCAGGCTGGGGCTCACACGCTTCTCAAGAGTGGGATATAATCACATCTCTAGCCAAAGGAGTGGTATGGAGTCAGCCCCTAGGGCATTGGATGGGATCATTTTGTTGGGAGTGGCCCTACTTACCAATATCCTGGAATCTTTCTCCTTCTCCACCCTGTCTGGGAAAGTAAGCGCTTGGGAAACGTGACAGAGGGAGAGCAAGGCAAAAGTGGGCTAAAGACTTGTATTGGAGCCGTCTCTACTTACATCTCGCATCTGAGTCACCAGCCGGATCCTCTCCTTTCAGGTTCTCACGACAGGACTAATGTCATAGCTGTTGATGACAGTAGAGGCCAAGGAGGCGAGGCGAGACCGTACTGAAGCAGGGTGCCCAGTGTGTGCAAGGGGTCAGAGGAGCCGGCCTTAGACTCAGCCTCGTCGGTACATCCCGCTGGCTCCCCTCCCCTCCCGTTGCCGGATGGTCACCTCGATGTCCTGGACACTCTTATTCAGATGTTCTGTCTTCTCTTTCCTCCAGTACCATTTTGAAACCCATAATACCCTCTCTTCTTAGCTTCTCTTTATCTCCCACCTCCACCCAATGCAGCGGGCCTGCCTTCTTAGGCAATGCTCTCAGCCTAGACACTTGCAAAGCCATTATCTCTCTGTGCCCATGAGCTCATTTAGTACCTGAAAAAGCATCCCGAGGTGGCCTTAGGAATTAGGGGGAATAATTTCTGTTATACTTGTTTTTGTTTGTTTGTTTGTTTGTTTTTTGAGACAGGGTTTCTCTGTGTAGCCCAGGCTGTCCTGGAACTTACTCTGTAGGCCAGGCTACCCTCAAACTCAGAAATCTGCCTGCCCCTGCCTCCCAGGCGCTGGGATTAAAGGCATGTGCCACCACTACCCGGCTAATTTTTGTTATGCTTATCTTGTAGGGTAGATATGAAATTATTTTATAAAACATAATATCACAACCTGGTGGTACAGGCTTTTAATTTCAGATAGCCCAGATACTTGAGAGTCAGAGGCATGAGGACTATGAGTTCCAGGCCCGCCAGTGTTATAAAGTTAGTTCAAAGTCAGCCTGGGTAACTTAAGGAGACTCTTCCTCAAAATAAAAACAGTTTTAAAGGTCTGAGAGGAGGCGGGAGGGGCTCACATGCTCCTACCCCTACCTGAGGAGTTATTGATGAAATTTCAATAGCTGCTGGGGGACGAAGAATCCGTTTTCTTTCAGGGTGTGGCCCCTGGTCCAGGTGTCTATCCCAGCATAAATTGGGTCTGGTGGATTTAAAAACATAAGAGGACATGAAGTAGAGACAGAATAAAAGGTAGATCTGGGAGGACCTGGAGGAGGAGTGGGAAGTTAATATGATCAAAATACCCTGTATACGTGTATGAAATCGTTAATGAATTCATGAAAATACAATATTGAAAAAGTGTGAGGATGTGGCCCAGGGGTGGAGTACTGGCTTGCGTGCGGGATGCCACGGTTCATACCGTCACACCTCAAACAAAACAAAGCAACGGCAATAATGATGATGATAACGATAATAATGATAATAAAACAAAATTCCATAGAGCAAATTAATATTTATGCGTATCAGTTTTATTTTTTATTTAGTCAAGCTGACACAAGGTAGGGTCATCTAGAAAGAGGGAACCTCACTTGAGAAAATGCCTCCATCAGACTAGCTCATAGGCAAGTCTGTGGGGCCCTTTGTTGACTGATGATTGACATGGGAGGGCCCATCCCGCCATGGCTGATGCCGCCTGTTGGTAGTCCCGGGTTCTGCAGAAAGCAAGCTGAGGAAGTGAGATAGTTTGGCAGTTAAGAACACTCTTAAAACCCTCTATATCGAAGAACCTCAGTTCAAAGCCTGGCACCCGCAGGACAGCGGCACGAATGACCATCTCTAAGTCCAGTTTCTGTAAGTGCTGCATATGTGTGACTGCATGCAGCCTGTGTAGGTGAAGGGCCCAAACACGTGAAATAAAAAAGAAAGCAGGCTGAGCAAGCTACGGAAAGCTACCCAATACACAGCACTCCTACGCGGTCTCTGCTTCGCTTCCGGCCTCCAGGTTTCTTCCTCCCTGCCGAAGCAAACCCTTTCCTCCCCAAGTTGCTTTTGGTCTTGGTGTTTGTCACAGCTGTAGAAACCTAGCAAGGGGCCATGTTTAAAATTGAAACCCAAGGCTAGAAAGAAAGGCAGACTATAGGGCTTATCTAAACCCTAGAGATGTCTCGTATTTTCCACGCACAGACGATGAAATCAAGACTGGGAAGCAGGCCAGGATCAGACAGCTAAGCTGGGGTAGAGCCAAGACCGGAGAAAGGCTCTTCAGAACCGTTCCCCCGGCTGTAGGAAAGACAGCCCCTGAGCACGCAGTCTGTCCTCCGCTCCTGCAAGCCCTTTGTAGCAGGCAGGTCCCTGGCTCCTCAGGCTTGGCCACATCACAGCCCTGGCTGCGCCCGGGTTATCTGCCTCCCCGCTCGGCTCTGTTGTTGCAGCTTCGTTTCTGTTCCTCACCTCCAGCCGACTCCCGGGAAAATGGTTCCCACGTGAAGTTACATCAATACTGCAAAATTGATGACGCTGTGGGAGAGACCCAGAGATGAGCTGCGGACCGTTTGGGTGGGAAAGTGAGAGTCTTAGTAGTCAGTCTGAACGCCGGAAATGGAGTTTTTTTAAAAGATTTATTTATTTTATGTATATGAGTACACTGCAGATATCTTCAGTTCAGGCACACCAGAAGAGGGTGTCAGATCCCATTACAGATGGCCGTGAGCCACCATGTGGTTACTGGGAACCGAACTCGGGACCTCTGGAAGAGCAGTCAGTGCTCCCAACCGCGGAGCCATCTCTCCAGCCCGGAAACGGAGTTTCTGTAAGCAAGGTCTAAGTACGAGCTCGTGAAGCAAATGACACAGAGGTGGCTCAGAGAGCGTGCGAGCCGGTGGGTGGTGGGCGAGGATACATCCTTCCTCTGCCTATTTCTCTCCAGATGTTGCCTTCTGGGTTCTTTTTGCTGTCCAGTGTAGACAGAACCCTGGGAACTTGTTGAGGTCATGCCTTCTCCCCCCAACCCTCACCCCCACCTCTCCCCTCACCCCCCCCCCCAGCTCTGTGAAGGATGGTATCTGCAGGGTTTCCGAACATGAATTCTATTCTTTAGTAAGTGTGCCCGCAGGGGCAGGGAGGTGCCAGGCCACCCTCTGACCTGGAAGGTAGCCTCACCCTTGACCTTTAGAACACACTGCCCCCAAACCCCCAGCAGTTTTTGGTTCTGTCCTCTGGTTTCTTCTGATTAGAGGTGGGAAATGGTAGCCCCCTCAGGGTTTCCTCTTGGAAGTTCCCGTTAAAGATTTAAGCATAATAAGCCCCCTTACCCTACCTACTCTTGCCCAGACCCATAATTTTAGAAACACATCTTAACCACTCGCCTGCTTGATCACATCTTTCCCCAACTGGTCTATGATATCGGCGACTTGACCACAGTGCCCCCATCTATTCCTAGAGACCCGCCTCTCTTCCCTACCTAAGACACATCCCCATCTTGAATCCACCGGCCTTTGAAACAGCTGTACAGGCACGCCGCGGCCATGTTTAGTTTAGGAGCAGTGTCTGTAGGAAGGAGTGCTTTGTTAGTTTCCAGAGTGATGCAAAGCTTAATTTAGAAAGCAATGTAACTTCCATTGTTCTCCTGGAAGTCGGGGCGGTTATGGATTGCGCTGCAGAGGCGGCCTGCCTGATGATGCTCGCATTTCGCAGTGCTGGGGGTTTTCTGGTAGCAGTTCCATTTTTTATTCTCCTTCAGAGACACCGGGAGAGGCGTGGGGGTGTGCAATGGGAGCAGTTACTCCGGGGCAGACCTGTCTCATTCAGCCTTTACAGCCGGCTAAAGCCCCTGTGAAGGGTCAGCAATCAGGAGGCGCTGTTAATGCTGGGAGGAGTCTGTTAATGCTGGGCGGAGTCTGTTAATGCTGGGCGGAGTCTGTTGATGCTGGGCGGAGTCTGTTAATGCTGGGCGGAGTCTGTTGATGCTGGGCGGAGTCTGTTAATGCTGGGCGGAGTCTGTTAATGCTGGGCGGAGTCTGTTGATGCTGGGCGGAGTCTGTTAATGCTGGGCGGAGTCTTACTGCGGGTTTGCCCTCTGCTCCCTACTTGGATCTTACACTTTGCCCTATTTGCTTGTGGAACTAGGAGATGAGAGCAGCCACCTAGTTCCGAGGAAGGAAAGAACGTGCTTAGACAAGACCTCAGCTTCCATCCTTGGCTCCTGGAGAACGCTAACAGCCTAACTTGAAGGGTCTCTCGGCCTATCCAATCTAATTAGTTTCTTCCACTCGGGACTCATGTGACTATTGTTGGAACGGGAGGCGGGGCCGTGGAATTAGGAGGGCCATAAATTAGGAGGCTGCAATACTCATAAGTCCACAGCATCAGAGTTGAGAGAGCGCCTCTCCACCGTGCCTCTGAGCTTCAGGCCAAGCAGCTTCTGCTAGCCTAAAGTCATACGATCTCCTGGCATTTTACAGACACGCTTAGCCACGTCTTCTAGGTTCTCTAAGGTCTAAAAGCCCAGGAAGAGAATGCAATCTCTATTTTCCTCAAAGATACACACACACACACACACACACACACACACGAGTAATTGCAAGTTTGGAGAGAAATACAATGAGGGTTTCCCTAAGAGAAGATTTCTGTAAATAAAGATAGGTACTTGGCCTGGAGTGTGGTGCATGCCTTTAATCCTAGCACTTAGGAGAAGGCAGAAGAATCAGAAATGCAAGGATATCCTTGGATACACAGTGAGTTCAAGGAGGCCAACCTGAGCTATAAGAGGCCTTATCTTAAAACAAAACGAAAAGGAAAAAGTAAATCGTTCTGGCCCACACCTGCCCAGAGAACCTGTCAAGGGAGATGTGGGCAGAGAGGGGAGCAGCCTTGGCACTTTTTATCCGGATTACAGCAGCCCCTAACGCTAAAAATTCCACTGTGCTCTGGAACTGTTCGGGAGACTGTTGTTCAAGTCAGAAATCCCCTAACTGGAGTTATCCGCTTTAAGCTGACAGTGGCTTCTCTGAAAGACCCAGGAGACCCAGTCCTAGCACTCAGTGAGGGAGACAGCCTTTGGAAGTTAGCGGCAGGCTGAAGTCACCGAGCAGCTCACTGCGGGGTGGCAAGGGGCCGCTTATGCAAAGACAAGGGCTTGAAAGATGCGACCGCACAGCCACGTGACGGTGGACTTCGCCATCTTCGCTTACCAGCATGTTTCAGATTTTATTCAAATTGCCAGGCTTTGCTGTATTTCAGAGCTCTCTCTGGGGGTGGGCTCATCCCCTTGCATTTTCCATAGCTTTTATTAGTGACTCGGGGATAGTGCAGAGAAACAAGAAAGGAACTTAGACACGGCAAAGTCAGGAAGACAAAAGCAAGGCACGGAGGCGAGGTGAGCCTGGGAAACCGACGGGAGACTTAGGAGGAGGGGGGCGGGATTTGATTCTACAAACTCCGGAAAGCCTATTAAGGCGGCCTGCCAGAGGTCGCGAGGTCCTTCAGGGCGGGGATCGGGCCGTCCTGGTTGAAGCGTCCCGGGATTAAAAGCTGAAGAGAAACCACAAAGGCCCATTGTTTTATTTGTGCTTTGACTTGGCTCCTGACCATTGGATCGCTGGAGTTCTGATAAACGTCCTGAGCTCCCCCTACTGGCTGCCCTGAAGAATGTCACCATCAGGAGCCCAGGAGAAAAGGATTACGTAACCCCAGCTTTGACCACTTAAGACTTTTTTCTCCTTTCCCAAGGTCTTGACTTTTCCAAATCCTGCTGCCTAATGCCAGAACTTGAATGCCCTGACTGATTGCCAAGGTCCTAAGGCCCAGAGGAGGCAGCTATGACGGACCCATGCTAATGGGAGGGCAGGCAGGAGGTAGCTGAACAAACATTTAAAAAAAAAAATGTTACGCAAATAACAGTGCTGCGAAAATGCCTGAAAAGGGGACTTTTTCTGAACGTTCATCTTCTTACCCCAAATGTGACGCTAGCATTAAACAAGGCCTCTTTGCTTAGGGGGTGGGCCTGCCCGGTCTAGGTTGGAGGCCATCCAAAATACGCCCTAAGGTGAACCCAACTCCTGCAACAGTGAAGGCGCACCCGGCTCTCCTCTCCTTCTCTCTCCCCTCGGTCGTCAGCTCTGCAAAAGACAGAATGTTCTCTAAAAGACAGAAGACAAGTCTCTCTGTCTCTCTCTCTCTCTCTCTCTCTCTCTCTCTCTCTCTGTGTGTGTGTGTGTGTGTGTGTGTGTGCGGGCGCGCGGGCGCGCCTCCCTCCTTCCATCCCTCCCTCCCTCTCCCCCTCTTCCTCTTTCTCTCCCCCCCCCTTTGTCTCTGTCTCCCCTTCCTTCCCTGCCTCTCTCCTTCTCCCTTGTCTCCTCTCCTTAAGGTTGATATTAAATAAGGCAGAAGCCGCGTCCTTCCTAAAGGACACAAAGGCTAGCCTTCCTTATGAGAAAAGCCAAGTCCAGAGGCCCCAGGCAGCGGTTGAGGGAGAGACAAAGAAGGTCCCACTTCGTTGGAGCAACAGGAATAGGATATGGGAGTCTGCAGCTATTGGCTGGGGCAGCCACGCCCGCGGGGAGTGGTCCTGGGTCGGCAAGGGAGACCCCCGTGAAGGAGGAGCAGAGTTTTCAGATGTGGGACTAGGATGCTTACCAATAAAGGACCTTCTTATGCCTCCCTCCCCTTCTCTTCAGAGATTAGAACCCAAACTTCCTCTTAAAAAATTAGCAATTTACCGGGAGAGGCAAAGTGGCTTAGCGAGAACCGGTCTCAAAACAAAACAAGCAACTTTGCTCTCATAAAAGAGCTAAGCCTCTTTCGGGGCAAAAATAAAACGTCCCTAAAACATTGTTTAGGTCGGTAGCATGGGGCTATTTTCAAAGACTCCGGGCGAACGCCCAACGAATTCCATTTCTTTTGTTAACCTAGAGGCAAACAACCATTGGTTCGCAGCATTGCCGGGAGCGGCGCAGCCCTGGGGAAATGGCCCTTGCTCTTTCGTTCCCTCAGGACCCCGGGAGCCGCCTATCCCTTGTTCTCCTTCCTCTGGCAACTTCCACGTTTCCCTCTCATCCTCCAGCAAGCCTCTGGCCGACACTAACTCCTCTTCTTCCCAGGGCTGACTTTTGTGCTGTGGGTCTACTTGCATCGACAGGGTGCTGAAGTGGGAGGGAAAAAAAAAATAGAAAGCTGTTGTCATGTGTTTGTGGGATGCCAACACATCCGACACCCTGCAGGGACCTGGCAAAGCTAGCATATTACACAGAACTCAAGGGGATCCTTTATTCCGTCGGCAAGACACCTTTGCAAAATTCCTGGCAAGCTGACCACAGCCTCTAAATTATGCCTCCCATCTTGAATAGTCCTTGTTTATTGTCACTACAGAAGAAGATTTGGGGAACTTGTGAGTCCCTGGGAGCAGAGCGGCCTTGACAGACACTGCATAATACAAATAATATTTATTGCCAATGAAAGATTCACAACCGAAACCAGTCAAGCTCTGCTTCGGTTGAAAGGGGGGAAAAGAAGAGGCAAAAGATAAATGCTCTGCGGAAGATGAGATTTCTGTGTTGCAATAGCTGAACGGATTGTAACATTTTCTAACTTGGTAGTCATAGGGTAAAAAAAAAAATGAAACAAAAACGAAAAACAAAACAAAACAAAACAAAAAACAACCCACAAAAACAAAAGAACAAACGATGTTAGACAAAACCTACTCAGCTGCCCCTGCTCTGGGTGCCTGCTGATCACGGCCAGCAGGGGGCAGGCTTCAGCCAGATATGGGAAATTACTAGCAGCGAGCCTTAATCCAAGGTTGTAAACTGTTTGGTACTATAAATTTCGGCTCTCAGTGTCTGCTTCACACACCACTTCCAGAAACCATAGTCCAAGGTTCTTCATAGGTTTGGGGAAACCATCGTTCAACTAACCAGGTCCTTGACATATAATTTTCTCTGTATAGAATAAGAGCTTGGTAAAATCGGGCTGGTTCTGTCTGTATACCCCCACTGGGTGCCGCAAGCTGCTATTACATGCCCAGTCACTGCAGTGGTTTGTCTCCTGGGTCTAACAAAGTCACCCAAAGCCATATATGTTTATGGTGGGGTGTTTGACTCGGAAACGTAAGCTCCAGTGCCACAGATCCAGTGGGAGCCTCTTGTGACTTTCTCTTTGGTTGGTGAATGTGGGAAAATCCTGGGACTGGAGAGAAGGCAAATATTTCCTTAAGGTCTGGGCCAGTCTCATGCTTCAGTCCTAGGTATATATGCTGGAGAAAAAAAAAAAAAAAAAAAAAAAAAAAAAAATCCATCCATCCAAAAATCTATACACAGATGTCCATGGTACATTGTTCATCATGACCCCAAAGTGGAAAAATCCCGCCTGTCCCTTGGCTGGTTGTTTAGCAGGACAGTGAATATCTCAGTCAAAAAAAGAAAATGGGGTATTGAGCTATTAACAAGGATGAACCTTTACCTCTTTAAGCTACTTGAAAGAAGCTAGTTATAAGAGATGCTGTATTGTGTGATTCCATTTATACTCCATAGAAACAGAAAAATGTGTGGGTGTTGGGCGCTTGAGGAAGGGAGACATGGGAGGAGGAACTCAGTGAGAATGAGATTTCTCTCAGGGATGATGACAATCTTCTGAAATTACGAAGTGTTGGTGGCTGGAAGGCCCCATGAACGTATTAAAAATGGCTGTTTAAGAGAGAGGATTCTACATATAAAACTATCACTTCAGGGAATTTGTAACTTAAAACAAATATTTGGACCATAACAGACATTGCAGAAGGAAACTCAGAAGAGGAAGCAAGGAGACTCCAAAAAGAATATTTGGTGTGGTGGTTTGAATGAGCACAGCCCCCACAGTCTGTGTGTGCACACTTGGTCCCCAGTTGGTAAACTGTTTGGGAAGGATTAGGAGGTGTGGCCTTGTTGGAGGAGGTGTGTCATTTGGTTGGGTGTTAAGGTTTCGAAAGCCTATACCAGGTCCAGCCTCTCTCTCTCTCTCTCTCTCTCTCTCTCTCTCTCTCTCTCTCTCTCTCTCTCTCTGCTGTCTGCAGATAAGTATGTAAAGCTCTCAGCTACTTCTCCAGCATCATGCCTGCCTGCCTCTCACCACATTCCCTGCCTTGATGATAATGGACAAACCCTCTAAAGCTGTAAACAAGTCCCCCAATCTGATGCTTTCTTGTACAAATTGCCTTAGTCTTGGTGTCTCTTTTTTACGGCAATAGAACAGCGACTAAGACATCTAGTTTCTGGGAGAGCCAGACCTGCTCTCAATTAATTATATAGTTTGGCTGAGAACAGGGTGGAATTAACACAGGTTGAAGACAGAAGTAGGCAAACATGGACTAGGAGGCAAAGAAACTGTCCGCGGTGCTGACTTAGGCTGTTTCTTCTTTAGCTGACTCAGATGCAAAGGGTTTGCACACTCCATCATGCTGCCTGTGGTTAAGGGACTGTGCCACTCAAGACGGGAGGAAGGAAGGAAAGAAGGAAGGAAGAAAGAAAGGAAAGAAGGAAGGGAAGGGAAGGGAAGGGAAGGGAAGGGAAAGGAAGGGAAGGGAAGGGAAGGGAAGGGAAGGGAAGGGAAGGGAAAGGAAGGGAAGGAGGAAGGGAGAGAGATAATAAGTCACCAGATAATGTCTCCCTTGTGTAGAGGGAATAAGGGAGAATCACTCCTCAGGCCCCAGTAACAAGAAAGACTTTCCAGTTCTCAGGGCTTGACAAGGAAGGAAGGAAAGGGAAGGAAAGGGGAGGGAAAGGAAGGGAAGGAGGAAGGGAGAGAGATAATAAGTCACCAGCTCAGTTGCTGGGACCCTGACTGACGCACAGTTCTGCCTTTATCACCATTAAAAGGCTCGTGGTGATGTCACCTGTACCCTAGCAACTGCGGAGGCTGGGCAAGAAGAACTGAGTTTGAGGCTGTCCTTTGCCATATACTGAGACTTTGTCTCAGAACAGTACTAGGAGCCCATCCAGAGAGATCAGTGGGCCGTGGTGCTTGCTGTCAAGTCTAACACCTGAGTTCAGTCTCCAGGATCACGTGCTGGAGGGAGAGACCTGACTCCTGCAAGGTGTCCCCTGACCTCTGCATGTGTTCTCATCCAGTCGTGCCAGATAAATAAACAAATGAGAAAACCAACAATGAACTCCTCAGGTACCCCTGGAACACCTCGCAAAGGCTGAGAGTGTTAAGGAAACCCTTGGAACTGGAGCAACAAAGAAATAGGCCAAGGCCTGGGAAGCGCCCTGGCTGCCTGAGTCACAGGCAGAAACACAACAGAAAGCAACTGGAAGGAGTTGGACAAAGGAGGGACTTTCGCCTTTGGTTGCTCTTAGTGAGAACCGCCCACTGGACCTGTCTTGCTATGTCCAGAGGCGTAACCGGGACTGTGTCTCAGGCACACGAGAAAACCTCTTTCCCCTGCGGAATACCCATCTTTCTTACATTCATCCGGTTGCCTGATAGAAACAGCAACTCATTGATCTCATCACATACTATGCAGTTTTTTGTTGTCTTTTCTAAAGCACATTGTGAAGAAACTCTATAAGATCAGACCTCTAAAAATTTGTGTTTATTGATTAAAACGGAAAAAAAAATCTTGTTTCATAATTGTATATGTTGGCTAGGGAGAAAAAACACTTCCAGAGCATGATAAAATGTTTTCCTGGCCTGTGTTTTCTACAAGTCTTGCCCTCTGGGTAAAACGTTACGCATTCTAGGGACCAAGGGAATTTGTCTGTGTCTTATAAACTTGCTTAATTATAGATTCATCCAGGAGACAGGAACTCTGTAGCTAATTGTGCAGCTAGATGTTCAAATGGCTACTGGCCCCGAGACTCACCATATTTTTAGCCTTGTATAGAGTTACAAGCAACTGTCCAAATACCAGTTGTTTTGAATAAATTATATGAATTAAGTGGTGGCAAGATTGATCTGGAAGTAGCACAGATCTGGGTTTAAACCTTAACTATCCTAAATCACTATTTTTAGTGACTCTGAGTAAACATGTATTGCTCATCCACTGTGGACCAGAGATGACACCAGGCACTATATGTATACCTGTTACTTTAAAAAGTTATGCTGGGTGGTGGTGGCACACGCCTTTAATCCCAGCACTTGGGAGGCAGAGGCAGGAGGATTTCTGAGTTCAAGGCCAGCCTGGTCTACAGAGTGAATTCCAGGACAGTCAGGGCTACACAGAGAAACCCTGTCTCAAAATAAATAAATAAATAAATAAATAAATAAATAAATAAATAAGTAAGTTACTAAACCTCTCTACATATATCTAGGTCAATAAAATGCAAAATTAAAAAAAAAGAATTTTAAAGGTCATTAAAAGGAATGAACTGAGTCCCTTAAACACAGTGCCCGGAGTGGTGCATTCTAAAATGTTCTCCTGTGCATAAGGCACTGGCTTGGTGTCTGGCACCTATGAGGGGCTTGGTAAAGGTTGTCGTGTTAGTCTTACTCATATAATATCAGTTTCAGCATTATTACTGCCCTTGATTAGCATCACAGTCAACTTTCCATTTTATAAATGAGGAAACTGAGGTCCCAAGTATTTGGTCCCAGCGTCAGCCAGCGTAGAGAGAGGAATCTTGAACTCTTGTTGCTGTATCCCGTTTGTCTTCACATCCCCAAGTGGTCTGATGAGAACATTGCTTACGGTGTATTAAACAAGTGGGTATATGTGCGGCCGTGGGCCATAAGAGGAAGCCTGGTAAGGTCGAGCTAGAAGCCCAGAGACCCTGAGGGGATGGTAGGAGCCTCGCCTGCTCCCTGCACCAGGCCCCCGTGAGGTAACCACAGCTCCCGTAGATTTGTGGCCATTAGTTACATAAGGGCAACGCCCCAAGCCCTTCCACAAGTATATGAGGTGTCCCCAACATCCCAGACCAAGACAATAGGAAAAGAGACCTGACTACAGTCAAGTAGACTCAAAAGGGAGCTCTCCAAGCTAATGCGGCACCTAGAGGCCTGGAGGGTTAGCCAGAAAGCTTCCCTTCCCAGACATCTGTCCCTGCAAAAGGGATTGAATCTCAGACCTGCCCTGAGAAAAGGGGTATGGTTTTATGCATCCACTTTCTGCCAAGAAAATAAACTGTTCAGAACCAAGAACTGTCTTTTTTGCATCAAGATCTGCTTTGGGGAGCCAAGAAGGCCTTCACCTACAGAGCCACGGCCTAATTTCCAGGATAAGGCCTCTCTGAGCTTCCAGTCACAACCACCACCAAGCCTGCCACCATCAAACCAAGGATAAACATCCTGGTGAGCCGAGATGAGGCAGAGCTCCCCTTCCCCCACCCCCTTTCCCACTCCTTTCCCTGCTTTTCTGACTCCCAGCAGTGCCTGGATATCCAAGAGTCTGAAAGCCCTACCTGGGGACCCCCGAACCAGCTCCTGCTTTCCCCCATCTCAGACTGCACTTTCCCACCCCAGGAGCTATGTCTTGGGGGCTTTCCCAGAGCCCAGCACCCTGAGGTAAGCGCAGACAGACTCCCCTGAGTTCTGCCTCCCCACTTGGCCTTGCCCTGTGGCCTACAACCCTACAGGTATAGAAAGGAAGCCATCTTCTGAGCATCCTGGCAGGAGCAGAGATGCTCTAAAGGTAGGTGCTTGTGTACCCCCCTCAAGCCGCAGACTATCTGGGCAATAAAATTGGAATTTCTCTGGAAGGTTTGCTCTGGGCAAAGAAAGCCTGCATCCTGGTGGCAGCCATAGAGAGAGGCTGAGAAGCCACATGGTGCTGACGGACACACAGACCAGACCATGGAGCTAATAGCCGAGAGGACGGACAAGCCCACACCTCCATCAGGAATACTCGGTAATACACACACACACACACACACACACACACACACACGTATGTTCCTCTAAACCTACACTTCATGTTAGGGCTGAGAAGCCGCCTCAGGGGGTCATCGCTGTCCCTCTTCCCAGTGTGGGCACATTGACGAAGTCGCTCTTCACTCTTCTTCACTGCTGGTTGTCCATTTGATTGATCTATTGGGGATCGATGTCCAAGCCTTGGTTATTAGCACCAGCTCCCACCTAAGACCTGCAGTAACAACTCCCTTTCCTGGGTCATTCCCTTTATGTACAGGGTGGAGTTGCCTGACTGATTCTAGTCAAGACATCCTACCTTCCTTAGTACATAACTGACCATACGGACCTCATCCGTCCCTTGCCAGTTGTACGTCTTCATGTAGCTCAAGGATTGGTTCAGACATCCGTAGGACCCGCCCCCCCCCCGTGCCCTTTATTACAAAACAACTGTGTCTAAACTGACAGTTTGCTGCTCTTCCAGGCTGCAAGTTGGAACCTGTTGGTGAGTCCTGAAACAATTTTTAGTGGGTCAGCAAATTTAAAATATCAAAGTGCATCATCACAAGCAGTAATAAATATTGCTGTGTGAGGTTGATATATATATATATATATATATATATATATATATATATCATATATGTGTAAATTGATTTATGTACTGTGATAGCACAACGTTAAAAATATTTTTTTAGTGTGAGTCATGGAGGCAAAAGACCAACCGTTGCTGTTTTGAGATGAGATCTTTGTGACCTGCGTGTGATTTTTTCCCCCTATTTTTAACATACCCGTTCATTCGACAAGTATCTGTTAAACGACATGCCGGACACTGTTCTAGGCGGCTGAAATGCAGCCACAAGCAAGGCAAGTTCCCTCTACTATAGGGGGCTTACACGAGTAAGGCCAACGCATGCTCCACTCATCTAGAACTGTGAATGAGGAGGAAGAAAAGGCAGGCGGGACACTCATAGTCAACAGTACAGAAGAAGCACTGTTAATATTTAGGTTTACATCCTTACAGATTGTCTCACACCGATGCTATTTATCTTGCAGTTTCAGGAGCTCTGGGGACCAAGTGTCACACAAACAAACGTGTGGGGTGGAGGAGAGCCGCCACCACCTTCTGACTAGTACTTCTCTCAGATTCTGCTTCCTTCTTCCTTCAATCACCCCACGGCACTGTCTGTACAGTCTCTTCTTCCTCTCCTTAGTAATAGGGAACCAGTACTCAGCCTTAAGCATTGAACAGGCACAGTGGCAGTTTAGCCTTGCCAGGAAGGTCGGTGCCAGGGTTCTATAGAATGCTGGCCTTTAATGCCTTAGTTGTAAGTTATTGTTGTGTGTAGTTGTATAGTGCAGGCCTGGAGAGCCTGATCCTCCAACCTTAGTCTCTGGAGAGCTGAGATTACAGGGTTCTTAGCAATACCTGGTAACTTTAGTGACTTAATCATCTTACAGATTAGCGCGCACACACACACACACACACACACCTTCCCCTTGTAGTTTCTGCTGATTTTTTTCTATGTATAGGCCTCTTTGAGTGCCCACGGACTACTCCTACGATATGGATATTTTCTCCATTGACTACTGCTTAACGTGTATTGTGCCACCCCGAAAGCTTCTGGGAAAGGCTCTTTCTACTAATCCTGTGATACTGTGTCAGCTGGAAGGGACCATTTGCAGCAGTGCTTTTTGCTGACCAGGATTAGATTTTTTTTTTTTTTTTAATTTGCAGGTGTTTGGGGGAAGCAATTCCAAAGTCGTCGCCTGCTCTGGCCAGCAGGACTGCGTCCTCAGGCTCCTGCTTTTGTATAGTGTGGGGGGAAATGACATGCATTGCCCTCTTTAACTGCTCCTCATCCCGCACCCTTTCCTGCACAGTGTGTGTGTGTGTGTGTGTGTGTGTGTGTGTGTGTCTGTGTGTGTGTGTGTGTGTGTGTCTGAAAAACCATTGATCTTGGACAGCCACTGCAGTCTGGGCTGCTCCAGCCTGTGCCAGCGTAAGCCCCTCCCTCCTACAGCCTGGCCCTGCTGGCAGGGATAACTTCTGCATGCAAAGTGGCTGCTTTGCCCGGAGGGGATTGGGAAGGGGCAGCGTTCCTTAACAAAGAACTCGTTCCTTAACAAAGAACTCGTTTGGACGAAGGTCTAAAATTCGCGGATGCTAAAAGCGGATGGAGATAAATCAGAGAGTATAGCACTCAGCTGGAGGTCAATGAGTCTAAGAACGCGCCGTTGGAGGTCACAGGGAGGCGGAAGGGAAAGGGAACAGGAACACCGAGTCTCACGAGTCTCATTTCATCTTTATACAGACCCAGGTGTGACAAAGGAAGGCAGGCTAGGAGAGGTGGAACTGCTTGTCTAGACTCCGGAGACAGCAGCTGCAGGAATTGAAACTGTGTTCTTGGCACCAAACGCCCTGCTTTTCCCACTGCACTGTACCCATCGTGATGTCTTGATGAACGTGCTGACTCACTGGGGCATTACATAAGCCCGTAAATCACTCTGGGACTCCTAAAGAATGTGCCTGTGTCAAAAACAAGGCGTACCACCACAAGCTCCGGTGCAGTCGCCGAAGGTTCCAGGCTAGTCTCCGTGAGAGTCTGCAGAGATACCGAAGGGACAGGCTGCAGCACCTTTGGGGCCATCTGACCCAGAAGCCACTTCCTGTTTGTCCCTTCCCTTCCTAGCCTGTTGGAACAACAGACAAGATTTTAATTAAAAACACAGGGATCAGTCTCAATTAGTTATTTAAAGTCCATTCTAAATTCTAAACATTGGCCACTTATGAGTCAAGGTGTGTAGGAGCAGGAGAATGACTTGACAGTAACCAATCAGCTAAGTAAGCAAGGCTGGCCTGAGCGTCATCCACAGATCTTTATCACTGACTAGGAGAGTGTCATAGTCTGGTTTGCATTGAGGTTATTTCTCAGCCTGGCCCCGGGTGAGAGAAAGGGACCGGACCGTGGTTGGTGTGGTCAGGTCCCACCCATGCTTCCTTAGAATTTACCACTCGACACCTTCAGATTGTGCCAGGACATGCCCATCACAAGCAGGACGGCTGGAGTCAGCCTGAAAACTCTGAGGCACTGATAGGTTGAAGTGTGACTCCCCGGTTTTTGGGCGTGTTGGGTAGGGCGTTCTGAGGTATGCTCTAGGGTGACTTTGGAGACAGTGACGGTGCTCAGGGTACCACGTCCTACCTTTCTTTGACCTTGTCTCACCTTCTGATGCAGGTTAGAGGTTTTCCCTCCATCTCTCAGATCATCTTTTAAAAGTCAAGTGCTTGTTTCCAACAAATAAAGACCAATCAATACCACAGTGCAAAGACAGGGAATGGGTTTAACTAGATGAAGCAGACTGGGAGTGGAGAGGAACGGGTGGAAAAGAGAATTTCTTACCTTGAAATCTAGGACTAGAAGCTACAGTTGGGTGGGGTGGCTTATGTTATAAAAGTATCTTTTAATCTCCTGATACAATTTTCATCTCAGAGGCTTACTGCCTCTGTCTGCTAATTTAGGCCCAGTCCTGGAAGCTTTTGTCCTCAGGACAATCTTATCTAGGCCTAGAATGTTTTCTGACTCTGAGACTTGCTACTGAATATGCTCACCCTTTCTAGCTCTTTCTGGACTCTGGCTGCCTGGTCAACTCCGCTGCTGAGTCTCCAAACTGACTGATTCGGTCTGGCTTCTCACTTAGTCTCTGACTTTTTGCTCTGCTTGGCTTCAAACTAACTCTGACAATCTGTTCTAATCCTCTGGCTCCTTCTCATTCTCTGGCTCACTCTGTCTTCACCTGTGTCTAGCTTGTTCTCTCTTCAACCTGTCTCTGTAAAACTCTCCTGTAGAGCTGCTCCTCCCTCTCTCTGTGCTGTTCTCTTTCAAGTCACTTCTTTCCTCTCTATTCGCCTGAGATTTGAGCACATCCTATTCTGTCAAATCTTTCTCTGACTCATCACTTTGTCTGCCACTCAATTAGATATCACTTTCAAACATGGCTGCTTCCTTCTACAAACTAACTTTACCTTCATTATTTAGGATTACAGGTATGCAGTAAGGGCATGTCTCTGTTCCAGCCAGCCAGATTAAAGGTATGTGCTAAGGCTTCACCACGCCCCAAGTGGAAATGGGGTTTTCCGGTAAATAACACAATCTCAGGGTTCACAGTATAAGCCAATATCCTGTAACATTATGTCTCTAAATTCAGCACTTAGGAGGTTGAAGCAGGAGAATTCCCTTAAACTTGGGCTACATTGTGAGTACCAGGTCACCAGGTCAGCATGGGCTAAGGAAAAAAAAAACAGATTTCAAACACACACACACACACACACACACACACACCACACACACACACACACACACACACACACACACACACCCCAATAGCAAAAGGAAAGAAAAAAATAGACTAAGTTCTTGAACAGATAGGTCTCCCAAAAAATGATCAATATGTGTATTTAAAAGTGTTCAGCCAGCATAGTGGTGACTTTAATCCTAGCACTGGGGAGGCAGAGGAGGTGAATCTCTGAGTTTGAGGCCAGCCTTGTCTATGTAGTGAGTTCCAGGACAGGCAGAACTACATAGTGATACCCTGCTTCAAACAAAACCAAATATAAAAAAAAAAAAAAACACCACCAACAACAATAACCACAAAAAAATAAAAGTTCCATATTCTCACTAATTACCAGAGAAATACAAATTGAAACCACAAGGACACAGCATAACACTCCTGTCAGGATGCCTAGTCTTAAAAGCAACAATAACAAAAACCAAACACTACAACAAAAACCCAACCAACCAAACAGTTCACCAAAGACTGTAGAGGGTGCCGGGGAGGCAGGAGTCCTAGAAGGCTGTTGGTAGGAATGCAACATGGCACAGTTGCTGTGGAAACAGCCACAGATGCTCCTCCAAGAAAATTGAAAAATGGAGCTGCCATTTGACCTGATAATTCCATGACTGAGTATTCATCCACACGCACTTTCCTGAGATGATACCCCCAAGATATGAAAAAAATTAACTGTCCCTCAGCAAATGAATGGATAACATGTGCGCCGTGTACACATCCATGTTGGAACGGGACAGAACTTGAAAGAGAAAGGGGATGTGTAATATTTGAAGTCATTATGCTAAGTGAAATAAGCCAAGCATAGAGAGATACGCTCTGTAGTCCCATTTACGTGACTATCCAAATAGCCCAGTGTGAAGACCTTGATTGCCAGGGCCTATGGGGAGTTCCTAACAAGGGACATGAGTGCGTTCTAGTGAGGAAGTTCACGCGACATCGATGTAGCATGCTGTGACTCTCTGAGACAGTGGAATTGCTCTGTAAACCTGGAATTATGCTGAGTGCAGATTTCATGCCTCAAACTCTTATGCTGACAAAAATAGAACAGTAGCGTGGAATGGTGAGGGAGGGGATGAGAGGGAGGAATCTCTTTAAGGACTCGGGGTCTCTCTAATCTTCTGGGAAAATGCTGGTGCCTTAATCTGACCTAGGGAACACATTTTGAGGTTAAGAATGTAATTCCAGTTTCACATGTGTGGGAGAAAGCACCACCAGGCTGTGATGTCCTTTGTCACAGTGAGGTACCCATTTGCCAAAAGCATCTTCCTGAAGCTCTCGCCACAGCACAAACCTCTGTATTACTCATTCTTTCAGCTTGCTTTTTCCAGAATCCTATTTTTAAAGTGCTCCTGAGATCACTGGTGCCTTTGTTATGTGTGACAATGGGATTCAGGGATGCACCAAAGGAACCTTCTTAGCTGTCAGAAACACAGGCCAAAGTAGTCAATAAAACCAAATGCTGGCAAGGCTTGCTTTCAGGTAAGGGAGAAGAAACATATCCTGTATATGTGCACATGTGTCTGTGGAGACTGATATTTAAAAGAGAGGGACGGGGGCTGGAGAGGTGGCTCAGCGGTTGAGAGCACTGACTGCTCTCCTAGAGGCCCTGGGTTCGATTCCCAGCAACCACATGGTCGCTCACAACCATCCGCAATGGGATCTGATGCCCTCTTCTAGTGCGTCTGAAGACAGCTACAGTGTACTCATATACATAAAATAAATCAATAAAAGAGAGGCACAAAATATTGAAAACTGGAGAAGTTGGGGATCGTGAGTTCATTACACCATTTTATATATATACATATGTGTGTGTGTGTGTGTGTGTGTGTGTGTGTGTGTGTGTGTATTGGTTTTTCGAGACAGGGTTTCTCTATGTAGCCCTGGCTGTCCTGGAACTCACTCGTAGATCAGGCTGGCCTCGAATTCAGAAATCTGCCTGCCTCTGCCTCCCAAGTGCTGGGATTACAGGTGTGCGCCACCACTGCCTGGCTCATTTCCTATATTTTCATTATGTTTGAAATTTTTCACAATCAAGAAATAATAGAAATTAGCCAGATATTCCTGCAATGCTTCCAGGAAGATATATTTGCTGTTGCCTTTAACATCTGTGATTAAATAGAAACAGCCCTGAAAGTGTGTTTTCAAACTTGGTTGGGGAGCCTGCGGAGGAGACAAGAACCCTGGCGTGGGGTGCTAGGCTTTCCTTCAATGTTCAGGAGAGGCTGGGCATTAGTCTACACGGTCACTTGACAATCCAGGAGTCCTCCACGGAGCCGTGCTTTTGAAAGAGTAAAGGACAGGATGCTCACACAGAATCAGTGGTAGCCAGGCTCAAAGGGTGCAAGATAGAAAATGAAGACTGTTGTAGAATGTTTTCTGCGTTCAGCACAAAAGCTACAAGGCTGATGGGTGACGTCAAGAGGCCATGGGATAAGCCAATCAAGGAGGGTGTGCACGCCCCTCCACCTCACCTCCCAGGCAAGGGGGACCCAGGCCCTGCACAGAGCAGATATAGATGACTGGAGGTTGCTTTTCATGCTGTTTTCCACTAGAAAGAATGTCTAATAAAAACGTCTTTGTCTAGGTGTATAAACATAAAGAATGGCTTACGTCTTAAGAAAAGCCATAACACTGTGGTTGGGAAACATGTCCAATAGAACTGTGCTCAGCTGTAAAGAAAAAAATGAAGTTGTGACATTTTTAAGAACTGCAAATCATTATGTTGAGCAAAATAACTCAGACTCAGAAACACAGATGCTGCGTGTTCTCAATCACACGTACAATCTAGATTTAAATTTGTGAACGAGTGTTTGTAGGTCATGAAAATAGGGAGAGGGGGCTGAGGGAGGAGGGGGGTAAGGGGACTCCTGTGACATGAAAGCAGAAGAGAGGGGACAGGGTGAATCGCTGAGGGCCATGCAGAAGGAATGACAAATGGCTTTAGAATTCATGGAACGTGACCCTCAGGTTACCACAGACGCATGCATGGTGGACCTGGGGGTGGCGTGGCCCTGAGGACCACATGTCCTGAGGACTTTGTGATGCTATGGAGTTCTGTTCTGCTTGCTGCCCTCATGATACGAAAACTGTCCTCACTGGACAGCATCTCTGGCACTCACCATTAAAGTGCTTGATCTCTCTCAGGCGTTGCTGCTGGAGCAGATTAACGATTCAATCACCACCCTAGAGAAGAACTTAGAGATGTAGATTGTCAGCAGTGACTACCACCCCTAGAAAACATTTGGAAAAATAAAATTGTTAGTGAAGCTAGGTTGAGATGTTTTTACTGCTGGCTCTGATGTAGAAAATCTCAGGGAACCATATGAAGTTCAGAAAGGCGTGTTCTTTTAACAAGTCTTTTTTTTTTTTTTTTTTTGTTTTTTTCGAGTCAGGGTTTCTCTGTATAGCCTTGGCTGTCCAGGAACTCACTCTGTAGACCAGGCTGGCCTCGAACTCAGAAATCTGGAAAGGCGTGTTCTTAATAGATAAGGTAGGGACCTTCTTATGGTCAGGGAACAGAACACCGGCAGCCCTGGCTGACGTGACTCTCACTGAGGCTGGACTGTGATGCTGATTTCTTAAGCCCATTTTTGCCCTCGGCTTCCTGATATGATTTGTTAAGAATTGCTGACAGTAGATATGCATTCTGAGGATTTAAGATAGATCTGACTGACTTTTTTTTTAAATGTCAAGTTGCTTTTTTTTTTTTAAGGTTTATTTATTTATTATATGTGAGTACACTGTAGCTGTCTTCAGACATCCCAGAAGAGGACATCAGATCCCATTGCAGATGGTTCTGAGTCACCATGTGGTTGCTGGGATTTGAACTCAGGACCTCTGTAAGATCAGTCAGTGCTCTTATCCACTGAGCCATCTCTCCAGCCCCCATCTGACTGATTTTTATATAAAAAGATTTGTGGTTCTTTTAGGATTCTTACAGGATAACTTTTAAAGATAAATAATTAAATAATTACTCCTTTCTTTGTAACAGCAGATTGCCGCCTGTCAATGAGAGAAACTGACTGAGAAAACTACCTTGCTCGCTCATACGTTGTTAATTTATTTAACACGTTGCTTAGTTACGAATGCATGTGGGTTTGGGGGAATAATTTTTTTTTTACCTGTATTACATAATGCTATTTCTTGTAAAGGTATTGGAGAACACACTGTCTTTTCATAATCATTTTCTAGAAGAAAAATAGAATGTAATCACATTGTAATTGCATACTGCTTGAAAGACTTTGCTGGAGTATATAGGCTATGGAAGGTTGGAACATAGGTCCTTTAATCCATCAACTATGTGTGTGCATGTATATGTGTAAGGTTTGTGTGAGTAAGGGTTGGCAAGTTGTTCCTTCCACCCATCAACTATGCGCATGTATGTATATATGTAAAGGTTGTCTGGGTGTGAGTTAGAGTTTCTCCATCCACCAATTGTGTGTGTGTGTGTGTGTGTGTGTGTGTGTGAAATGCTTAGAGTCTGCTTGCTAGAGCTTTGCTCCAATCATTTTATGTGTAAATGTGTCTGCCTGTAGTTATGTATGTATGTATGTATGTGTGTATATTGGCTGGTTTTGTGTATCAACTTGACACAGGCTGGAGTTATCACAGAGAAAGGAATTTCAGTTGAGGAAATGCCTCCATGAGATCCAGCTGTAAGGTATTTTCTCAATTAGTGATCATGGGGGGACGGCCCCTTGTGGGTGGTGCTATCCCTGGGCTGGTATTCTTGGGTTCTATAAGAGAGCAGGCTGAGCAAGCCAGGGGAAGCAAGCCAGTAAGAAACATCCCTACATGGTCTCTGCATCAGCTCCTGCTTCCTGACCTGCTTGAGTTCCAATCCTGACTTCCTTTAGTGATGAACAGCAGTGTGGAAGTGCAAGCTGAATAAACCCTTTACTCCCCAACTTGCTTCTTGGTCATGATGTTTATACAGGAATAGAAACCCTAAGACTGCTGGGCGTGGTGGCGCACGCCTGTAATCCCAGCACTTGGGAGGCAGAAGCAGGCAGATTTCTGAGTTCAAGGCCAGCCTGATCTACAGAGTGAGTTCCAGGACAGCCGGGACTACACAGAGAAACCCTGTCTCAAAAAACCAAAAAAAAAAAAAAAAAAGAAAGAAAGAAACCCTAAGACTGTATGTATGCATGCATGTATGTATGCGTGTATGCATATATTATTTGTGTGGACAAAGATATTAGACTCTGCTTTTTGTTTCATCCACTCAGTGGTGTGTGTGTGTGTGTGTGTGTGTGTGTATGTGTCTGTGTCTGTGTCTGTGTCTGTGTCTGTGTGAATTTTCTCTCTTTCCTTCTCTTTCTCACCAGCCCCAAGACATTAAAAGAGTTCATAGTTTTCCTACTGGCCACAGGAACTGCCAGTGCTGGTAAATTAAGCTTTGTTCTCTCAGAAAAAAAGTCTGCGGAGTAACTTCTCTAATCGCTGGCTTCCATTAGCAGTAGCCCCTGTCTGTATCTGGATCCACCCCCATCAAAGGCTCTAAGCACTGATCCCAATGGCTGCCTGCCTCAGTTTACCCACACATGGATGCCAAAGGCAGTTGTTGGCAGCGGGGGGAGTGATTATGTCCTTATAAAATGCTATAATGAAACCCATCACTTTATATAAATGCTAAGTTACAAATCAATCTTTAGAATCCCCCGTTTAGATATGAGTGTGTGGTTGGGTTTTAGATGTTAATAGAGAAGGTTTGTTAGGAGTTGAGTTTTGAAACAGGAGAAATGCCAATCATTTTGCTATCGCTCTGCTCCATGAGAAAGCATGTCTTCCACAGCCCCACATTAAGGACTTTGCAGGCATGATCTTGTTTCCCTCCAAAGCTCTGTCCATAGATGAGGACACAGAGGCTGCCAGATGGTCGCGCTGTGGGTCGGCTGCCAGTGACTTTAAACTGCAGGGGGACTGAGAAAATGACAGTATTCCAAACTCTACACGTTTCTCCTCAAGTTCCGGTGCATGCCCCAGCCTTCATACTAGGTCAGAGGGCTGCCCATGGCACCTTACTGATCCAAGAAGACGCCCTTTATAGACGGCCTCCCACTGAGTGGGTCCCTGGACACAAGCCTACCCTAGGTCCATCCTAAACCCAGAGAGACTGAGAGCATACGTCTGTGAGCGGGGAAGGCAGAGCTCCCAGACAAGCGAGGACTCCGGGGGAAGTAGGCAGCCTGCTCAGCCTCAGCCTCATGATGGTGGGGAGCCCAGGAGACTGAGGTAGACACATCTGGCTGAGAAGCACACAAAAGGTGTTTAGAAAAGTAGTGCTTTTTTAAAAGTATATATATTTTTCTGTTTTTGAAAAAATAAGCTGTAAGGACAAGTAGAGGAGTTAGTTAAATAAATTATAATTATTTTCATAAATATATTTTCATATATATGTATATTTAAACGCAATTATTATATTTCATTTACTTGTTAGTTTTGCTGTGCGGAAGGTGGCACCCAGGGCTTGGGACATGCGAGAAAACCATTTTACCATGGAGAAATCCCCCAATCATGGTTGTGATTTTCTAAAACTTCTTTTAAAACACCAATTTTTAAAACATTTTAAAAAATGTTTTAAATGTGTCCTTTTGCCGGGCGTGGTGGCGCACGCCTGTAATCCCAGCACTTGGGAGGCAGAGGCAGGCGGATTTCTGAGTTCGAGGCCATCCTGGTCTACAGAGTGAGTTCCAGGACAGCCAGAGCTACACAGAGAAACCCTGTCTCCAAAAACACACACACACACAAAAAAAATGTGTCTTTTTAAAAATACATTGAAAGAAAAAACATGATTGTCCTATAAGACATAAGAATAAAATGTTTTTAAATTCTTTAATTTTTCATTTTGTTTAAAAAATTTCCCATAATAAAATGTATCACTTTAGGAATATGGATAAAATATTAACAATATCTTTAAAATAAACCCACATGGCTTCATTTTACTTTTTAATTCTCCTTAGATTTAAATAATGAAGATATATACAGAAATAAAAGAAGTTACAGATATTTACAATTGATGTCGGGAACCCAGGCATCATTCGGTAGGAAACCTGAATGAGTCGATCAGGCCAACAGCTGACACCCTCCGCCACAGACACACTAGACAAACTTCTCATTGGCTCTCCACCCTCTGCAAAACAATGAGGTCTGTTCACCGGAAACCCAAGCACACCCCTGAGAGCAAACAATAGCTCTGTAGCCCCCACTTCCTCCAGCTAGACCCCAAGAACTTAAATGCATACACTCACGGTCTTAGTGTTCTATCGCTGTGCAGAGACACCGTGACCGCGGCAACTCTTACAAAGGAAACCGTTTAACTGGGCTGGTGTAGAGTTTCAGAGGTTCAGTCTGTTATCATTATGGTGGGAAGCATGGCAGCATTCAGGTAGACATGGCGCTGGAGGGGAGCTGAGAGATCTACATCTGGGTCAGTGAGCAGCAGAAGAGAGAGCCAGTGGGCCTGGCTTGGACATTGAAACCCCCAAACTCACCCCCAGTGACACACTTCCTCCAACAAGGTCACACCTACTCCAAGAAGGCCACACCTCCTAGTGCTACTTCCTAATAAGCATTCAAATATGAGTCTGTAGGGGCTATTATATATAATACTGATATATTATGTACATTATATATATTTATATTAGTATATATTATACATTTATATTTGTATATATTATACATTATATATATACTGGTATGTCACCACATATACTAATATTTTTAATTAGCCTTCTCCTTAGTCGTTATGATAATAATATGTAATAATTAAGTAATTTGAGGGAGGTTACATTTATTTCTTTATTTAGTATACATGGTTCACTTCTTCTACCATGTGGGCTACAGGGGTCAAAATCAGGCCATCAGCCTTGGTGGTAAGTACCTTTACACACTGCCTGGCTTGGTTTTTGGTTTTTGAGGAAGGATATCATTTAGCCCAGACTGGCCTTGTACTTATTACAGAGGATGGCCATGAGTTCTTTATTCTTTGGCCTCTACCACATACTGGATTATAGAAAATTAGCACTACATCCAACACCCCTTTATTCTACTTAACAAAGCCAACGCTGTGTGAATGATAGTCCTTCGAGTGTGATACCTTTAGGAAGCCAGAGTTATTCTAGGACAGCCCTGCCAGAGAACTGCTTGCTAAGACTGTTAGGCAAGTTGAGCTACACCATACTCAGCCAGAGTTCATATCCAGCACCCTCGCAGGGAGAATGGTTTCTTTTGGCTGACACTGAAATGGAAGTGCTGGTGTGTTAGTGAGGGCTTTGCTGCTGTGAACAGACACCCATGACCAAGGCAACTCTTATAACGGCAACATTTAACCGAGGCTGGCTCATAGGTTCAGATATTATCATCAAGGTGGGGGAGCATGGCAGCTTCCAGGCAGGCATGGTGCAGGAGGAGCTGAGAATTCTACATCTTCATCTGAAGGCTGCTAGCAGAATACTGGCTTCCAGGCATCTAGGACAAGGGTATTAAAGACCACACCCTACTCCAACAGGACCACACCTTCTAATAGTGGCACTCCCTGGGCCGAGCATATACAAACCATTACAGCTGATCTTTAGAATCTGAAATCTAATAGCATATGCATGCATGCGTGCGTGCGTGCGTGCGTGCGTGCGTGCGTGCGTGCTTGCTTGCGTGTGTCTAAGTACCTGCATCCTTCCATGTTTGTACACACATGCTGAGTGTCCTGTGCACGTACTCTCCATTTCATTCATTTGAGACAGAGTCTCTTACTTGAACCTGGAGCTAGGCTGGCAGCCAGGAAGTCCCAGCAATCCTCCTGTCTCTGCCCACACAGCGCTGTGGCTACAGTGAAGTAAAGCTAAGGCCAAGCAATGTCTCTTAAGTGTTGTGTTCTTGTCATTCTTTCATTTGTTTGATGCTATTCTCCCCCCCCCGCCCCCCATCAATGGCATCCTATGCCCTTTTTGTTATTTGTGCTGACTAAGATATTAATGGCCATCAATGGCATTGAGTGGTCAAATACCCTAGAAACTTTTTCATCAAACACCCAAATGGACACATTATTTTTTTTCCCCAAGTACACATCCTACTTCTCTTGTCTTACTTGGAATTACAATTTATTATTACATCCCCCACCCCTGTCTTCTGTCTAAGAACAAGTTTTGTTTCATGGTGAGCATACTCCCTAGAATGCAGCCAGGGATGCAGAGGACACGAGAGGCCTTAGTACAGGTTGTATTAGAGAGGAATTCATGTGGACTTGAAGGAGGAGGCAGGCTGGAGAAGCTCCCAGGGCAGACTTGGGAACAGAGGTGGTCAGGGTGGGGGTCAGATGAGACAGTTCCTAATGCTGTAGAAATAAGATTCAATGGGGCGAGAGCTGAAGAGACTGCTCAGAGGTTAAACGTGCTGGTTACTTTTCCAGAGGACCCAGGTTCAATTCCCAGTACCCACATAATAGTTCACAACTGCTTATAACTCAGTTCCAGGGAATCTAACAGACTCTTCTGGCTTCTGGAAGCACCAGGCATGCACATGATATACAGACCTATGTGTATGTCTACCCATACACATACAATAAAATAATAATCATTTAAAAAATCTTTAAAAAAAAACTGGAGGAAAAGAGACATTAGCCTTGAAATGCGGAGGCATTTGCTATGTGATGATTCTCCTTTTCTGTATTCACGTAAAAGTCGACATTGCCCAGGTGCTGCTTTAGACTTAGATTCTGAATTGTGCACAAAAGACAGTACTGAGAGGATTGCAGTGTTGCTGGGGGGTGGGTAATGGGAGAAGGGGTGGAGGCAGAAATGGAAGGGGGGGGGCAGAAGCATTAGGCTCATACACTCCCCTTGAGGTGAGGGAACACATCAGTTCCTCATGCATTCACCACTGCCGAGATGCACCACACACCGTGCTGGGGTGGGGACGTTGGATGAGTCATGTCTGATATAGTCCTAGTATCCAAAAAGTCAACATTCTGATGGAGGCTTTGGGGTGTATGTGTGGATTAACTAAATAACCAAAAATGTATAAAAATGTACAATTGCGGAGGATTGGTCTACAGTGCTATGAACGGTCAGAACGGGACTTGCTTGACCTTGTTGGTTGGTTAAGGGACGGCAGAATGGAGTGATGAAGGAAGGGTAGAAGTGTATTATAGAATGTAAGGTTTGAGGCAGGGTGGAGAATCAGGGCAAACTGTTAAAGAAAAATAGGCCAAAGGGCCTGTGGAATGAATTAGCTTAAGAAAGGCTGGTGAGGGCGGGGCAGACAGTGCCAAGGAGCTGGAGGTAAGTGCAGTGAAGACGCAGGCAGCAGACGGCACTGACAGCCATAAATCATGAGAGGGTTTAATTAGAGGCGACGGGATCATGTATATTTAAAAAGGTCACCCTGGCTGAAGCATGGAAAAGAATGGTGGAGGCACGGGGGGGGGGGGTGGGGGGGAGTGGGGGGGTGGGGGGGAGTGGGGGGGCGTGGGGAGGCGTGTGGTATGGCCAGTAGATGTCTGTGAACAAACCAGCTAGGAGACTGTCCCCGGACAAAAGTCGATGCTAGGCTATTCTTTATCTCAAAGACAAAAGCAGGACATAACCTAAGCTAAGAGGATTAACCTTAGTGTATGTTAAATCTATGACTTGCAAGAAAATGTCATCTTCGGTTGTGTAGAAAAGGCAGTGTTCCTTTCAAGCACAAATATGTGCTTATGTAAGTGACTTTAGTAATAAGAACGGATACATGCTAACACCGGGAAGGGAGACGACTGTGAAAAAAAAGAAAGAATGCAGGATGTAATATTCATAAGCTTTGGGATATGTCTACATGACAGATGTGCTTCCAAGTGTGCTGTATATTTTTGGCAGAAATCTCCTCCCGCCCCTGTTGGTTTGTATACAGCACACTAAATGGATAGAGGTAGCAAGCCATTATGCACGAGTTTCTTTTTCTTGTGACAAAAGCAATCTACAGAAACACGCACATTAAAATATTCCATCACCTCTGCTTCACCCCCGGAATGTTAATTTTGCTCAAGGAAAAATTAACAAGCCATAATAGCATGGAGAGGTTATAATAAAAGCCCATATTGGAAATAGATCTAGTAAACAAAAGCGAGCCCGGATGTGAGAGGGCTGAAGAGCACAAGCAGCGCTCAGTCTAACCTTGAACTCGGGGAACACAGATGCAAATGCGCTTTTAAAATTTACATGGAACTACTTATTATAGAAATGGAACATATCCATGATTAAGAGAATGTGTCTACTTCGTAATAACTCACTGAACAGAATATGATCCACGCATTTTCTGACTGTAAATTCTACAGCAAGGCTCTGTCTCAAAAACATCCAGCCAATCAAAAATCCCAACCACTTCCCTAACCACACCACACCAAACCAAACCAAACCACACCAAACCAAACCAAACCAGACCAAACCAGACCAAACCAGACTGAACCAACCGAACAAATGCCGCCCACATATCACTGAGTCTCAACAAAGGTTAAAGGATGAAGGTTTTTTTTTTTAACAGTAATGCAATTAAACTAGAAATTAACAACAGCAAAACATAGAACAAAACATATTTTAAAAGTAAATAATGCATATTTAGGGGCCAGTGAGACAGCTCTGTGGGTAAAGGCTCTGGCTGTCCAGCCTGGCGACCTGAGCCCAATCCCTGGGTCCCACATGGTCAAAGGAGAGACCTGACTCCTGCAAGCTGTCCTTTATCTTTCACACATCCTTCTATATTTTTACTTCCAGTGACTCCAATGCTCTCTTCCGGCCTTGAGGACAGCACCAGGCATGCAAGTGGTGCAGAGACAACACACATGTAGGCAAAACTCATACACACATACTTTTTTAAAAAATATAAGTAAAAGGAGAGTTACTGATAACAAATGATTAAGGAACAATGAAAACAGAATCTCAATCAAAATCCCAGTTATCTGTGTTGTAGGGCTTTTTTTGTTTTTGTTTTTTTGTTTTTGTTTTTTGTTTTTTTTGTTTTTTGTTTGTTTGTTTGGTTGGTTGTTTTTTGTTTTGTTTTGTTTTGGTTTTTTTTTTTTTGGTTTTTTTTTTTTTTTTTTTTTTTTTTTGGTTTTTCGAGACAGGGTTTCTCTGTGTAGTCCTCCTGGCTGTCCTGGAACTCACTCTGTAGACCAGGCTGGCCTCGAACTCAGAAATCTGCCAGCCTCTGCCTGGGATTACAGGCGTGCACCACCATGCCCGGCTTTGTGTTGTAGGTTTTGACAAACTGATTCTTAAGTTCATTTGGAGAAGTTAGGAACAAACTCAGAATACCCACTCTATCATGGAAGAGGAAGAAAGATGACTGAGGCTTTCAGTCTTCAACCCTTGCTATAAAGCTACAGCGATTAGAACTGCATGGTACTGATAGGCAGACTGGCCAGTGGGAGATCAATGGAACAGGATAGGAAGCGCAGAAACAGCCCTATATAAACACAGGCAACTGACCTTGGACAATACATTGTACATTCAAATACAAAGTACAATGGAGCAGGGACAATCTTTTTGATGAAAAACACAGAAACAGCTGGACATCCTTAAGCAAAGCACAAATCTCCATAGAGATCAGACATCTTTCACAAAAGCACATTGGAAATGAATCTGTGTATAAAACACAAACCTGAGCCAGTCATGACAGTGCCTGCCTTTAATCCCAGCACTTCAGAGAGAGTCAGAGACAGGTGGATCTCTGTGAATTCCAAGCCAGCCTGACCTATATAGCCAGTTATAGGGGAGTATGGTGACACAGAGACTCTGTCTCAAAAATCAGTCAGCATACAAACACAAAACTAGTAAGCTCCAGAAGATCTGTGTAGGAAAAAGACAAAATGCCCTTGGGTATGCATTGACTGTTTTTTATACAATACCAGATATTACACTTAAACAAAGTAACTGATTAGATAGATTCAATTTAACACAAATTTCCGCTTTCAAAAAGACAATTCCAACAAAATAAAAAACAACCCCAGGGCTGTGAGAAAATATTTGAAAAAGACATATCAGTTTAGAATATACAAAACTATTAAAACTCAGCAAGTCTGGTTGAAAAATGGGCCAAGGAAAAGGGAAGGCAGTGGGATGGTGAGGGTCTTGTATTATTTAGTATGATATACTAAAAAATAAAATTTAATAATGAGCCCAGACCCTTAACAGATATGTCATCAAAGAGGACACCCAGGTGGGAAAAAATGAGCAGATGAAAACCTGCTTCGCCTCGCGCCATCAGGAAAATTCAAGTGACAACAATGCCCTGCCCCCACACACTTACACAGGAGACTGAGAATGCTTGACACCAGCAGGGGGCTGGATCCATGAAAAAGCTCACTGATGGCCGGTGAGAAACTGACGTGGCACAAACACACGGACAGACAGCTTGACAGCATCTTACAGAACTAAGTATACGCTCGCCACACAATAAAGCAATTGATTCACTTGGTATTTACCCAAAGGGTTTGAAAACTTGTGTCTGCACAAAAACTCACACAGGGATGTTTATGATAGTTCTACACACAAGCAGGGTGCTCTTCATCAGGTGAATGGATAAACTAGAAGAGACTGTGGGCATCCAGATAACAGAATAATGTTTGGTACTAAAAAAAAAAAAAAGCTGTCAAGCCATGAAGGACTGGATGAAAGAAGGCAATCTGAAGGGACAAAGTATCATGATTAATTGATTCTCTTCCTCTTTTTACTTTTAATTATATCCACTTGTTTCTTTTGTTCGTATTAGTCTTACTACAATATTATCTCTATAATGGGATCATGGCAGCAGCAGAAAGGTCAGTGGTCACCAGGAGCTAGTGGGTAGGAGGTAGGTTGACTGGACAGAATATCAGTAAAAATACTTCACAGGTCATTATAATGATGACTGTAATACATCACAGCTTGTCCCAATCATAGAATTAATGGCACCTAGAGTGGAGCTTAATGCAGATGAGAGGCCACGGGTGGTCCTTTTGTGTGAGTGCTTCTCCAGGGCTTGGAACCAGTTTGCCACTCAGTGGGAGGAAGACTTTGTCAATGGCTGTGCCTGGGTGAGGGTAGTTTGGGTGGTACATGAAAAATATTTGCATCTTTCTTGTTGTTTTTCTGCTACCTTAAAACTACTGTAAATAAAGTTTGTTTTTAATGGGTTTTATGTTTTCATACACAAAGTAGATAATGTTGTAGCAGGACTGAGAAAAACGAAAGAAGCAATAAATAGATACAACTAGAAGTAAAAAGAGGAAGACAATTATGAAGATGACATATAATTGAGTTCCTAGGATGAGAGCAGGCTCTCTCTGACAATGTGTTTAAAATAAGAGACTTGAAAAAGTAGGTATCAGAATTGCTTAGAAGAAATAAAAACCTTACCATGCCAACGGCCATTACAAAAACTAAATTCAGAGCTGAACTTCTCCGCCATCAACATGACATAAACCCCAGACAGAATTACAGAATAATTTACCAAGCAATCAAGAAATGGACCTTGCACACACTGTTGGGAGAGTTTAAAAGTATAATAGTAAAATAGACATAGGGGCTAGATTAGAGGGTCCGTGCTTAAGAGCAAGTGCCGCTCTTACAGAAGACCCAGGTTTGGTTCCCCACACCCAGACTGTGCAGCTCACACAGGCCAGGGGATCTGACACCGTTTCCTAGTCTCCACGGGCACCTGCACACACATGGCACACATACATACACACAGGCACATGCACACAAGCACACACACATACACACACATACGTACACGCAAAATAAATATCTTTAAATGGATTTCTTTAAAAAGCTATATATTCAACTCATTTCATGTAAATATACTCAAAAGTAGCAAGAACCAAATAAGACAAAATATTATAGAGCCAACTCATCTATGAAGATGAATGGTAAAGTTAAAAGTAACACGTTAATTTAATTTATACATAGATCAAGAAACACACAGGATGGCCATGGAGTGGGCTTAACTCTGGAATAAAAAGAAAGTTCCACCTTGGAACAACCAAAAGGATTTCTTTCTTTCTTTTTTGAACAGACTAATATAGAGAAAAGAAAACAGCTGATAATTTATCAAAAATATAGAAATAGCAAGTGACCAACTATATATTCATTAATGATTTAAAAGGCCATTTTAACAAGAAATAAAAGAGAACTTTCTTAACTTGACAATGGGCTCCGTCAAATCCTACTGGAAAAATAATATTTAATGATGAAACACCCAAGAACCCTGTTAGATGTGGGAGCTAGATGGGAGACGATTTCTGCTACTTCACACCGCCACACCGGAAGTCATGGCTGATGCAACAGGTGAGAGAAGAAGAAAAAAGCATTGTTTTGGGAACAAAAATGCAATACTTCCACATGCATAAGTCATGACGACTTATGTGACAACCCAGAACACGGCACAGAAAAACGAGTAGGACTTTCTAAAATCTTTATACTGGAACAGCATATGAATTAGTAATATTTCTTCATTCTAATAACAGTGAGGTAGAAACAAAAGCATTAGTAATAAAACTACAGCTGGGCGGTGGTGGCGCATGCCTTTAATCCCAGCACTTGGGAGGTAGAGGCAGGAGGATTTCTGCATTCGAGGCCAGCCTGGTCTACAGAGTGAGTTCCAGGACAGCCAAGGCTACACAGAGAAACCCTGTCTCAAAAAAACAAAACAAAACAGGGGGAAAAAAAACAAAAAAAAAAAACAACCAACCAACCAAACAACAACAACAACAACAAAACCTACAATGTGGGATGGAGAGATGGCTCAGCAATTAAGAGCACTGACTGCTCTTCCAGAAGTCCTGAGTTCAATTCCCAGCAACCACATGGTGGCTCACAACCATCTGTAATGGGATCCAACACCCTCTTCTGGTGTGTCTGAAGACACCTATAGTGTACTCACATACATTAAATAAATAAATAAATAAATAAATAAATAAATAAATCTTAAAACAAAAACCTACAATGTAGCAGGAATGATCCTAATAGCAGAGGCAACAGCTCTGTGTTGGAGACGTCAGAAGGCACGATTCAAGAACATAATGGAGACCCGGAATCTAAACGAGGAGGGGTGGGGGATACTCTGTATGAGTGGATTCTTGAAGCTCAATTTCTTTTTATGGAACTTGGCAACTCATCTCTAAAATCCATCCAACAAAAGCAGATGAGACAGTCTTGGACAATGCAGAGTAGCAGGTTCTAGGGAAGAAATGTTTGTCTTCCCATCCTAGCCCCAGCACCTGTAAAGGTGATGTCTGGAGGACATCATATAAGAGTTGTCCCAGTACATATGGTTTCGGAGTGTTCATCACAGTTTCTGAACTCAGGAAAGGGAACAGCATCACTTGTTAAAACATAAGCAAATTTTTATTTTTTCCAGGTCTGGATTCCAAATCTTGGAGGATACGAAGGAGGAAAATTTCAGGTCATTCTGAAATCTGGTGTTCAAGGTAAAATAGACATTTCATACTCATCTCTCTGTCTCCCAAGCACACAAGATTTTATAAGAACCCTTCTAGGAAACTGGGGTGAATTCTGCCTCCTAAGTTCCCCCTACCACAGAAATCTTGAATCTCCAAAAGCAGGAGCTTAGAAACTTTTTTTTTTTTTTTTTTGTAAAAGTGGACACACAGAGGCCCATGAGAAGCCCCAAACAACACAGACTATTGCTATTACTCCCCACAGCACATGCTTTGGTTGTAGGACATAGAGCAATTGAGCTGGACCTGGGCTGAAAGCTTCCCTTCTGGTGGCTGCTTTTCACAGTGCTGGAAGGTGCTATGCAGGCTCCAGGAGGATAAAAGGTATCCACAGTCTCACCCAGCTCTGTATGGACCTTCTGTGCTACAATACTGGCCCACCTGGAAATAGATGTCCACTGGTACACTACTGGATTACCTGTTAGCAGTTTGAGTCGTGGTACTGTAAACCTAGTCAAAAGGTCATGACTCAGGGAGTCATGTGTCCTACTGAGAAAGCTACCACTGTTGTTTTACTAAATGAACCTATTTACTGGTCAATGTTCCTTCTCAATGCAATATTTGTGTTTATGCCCATAGAGAAGTGCTGTGCTCAGCTTCAGCCAGAGAAGCGTCTCTTTCTCTTTCCCCTCTTCCTTTTCCTCCTCCTCCTTTTTTTTTTCTCTTCTCTCTTCTCTGCTTTCTTTCTCTCCCCCTACCCCCAGTGGCAGAGGCGTGTAACTCATCAAAGTGCTGGTAATTAGTGACTGTTAAATGCTCATCTCTAAATGGGACGTCTAAATCATCCCCTTAAACGTTCAGAAAGCATCTGGAGGAGAGAGTAGGAAGAATGTGAGAGCCAGAGAAAGATCTGGAGCACTGCGGAGCACTGTCTCCTGGGAATGGAACAGCAGTTGGTCTCATGAGTGCACAGCAGCTGTGATCACCAGCACAAGGCTGGTACAAGGTTGGGCCCTTCAGCATTCTAGTATGGACTGGAGAAAGACCCTATCTCTTCCTGGGGATCTATATGTGGTCAATGATTGCTGGGGGAGGGGTCAACTCATGAGGCCACATTTTTTCTCAAAGGAGCTAATTTCCTCCAGTGATGTAGCTACTGGTTGTCCACACTTTACTAAATAACCCTTCACCCGTACTCCCGATGCAATCCTAATTAAACTCACTGGACCACCAGTACAAAGGACATGAGAGAAGAAGGGGGAGGAGCTGGGAAGAGGACAGGAATCAGTGGGAGCAGAAGGGGTACAAGAGAGAGTAACAACGGATGAATATGATCAACATACATTATATACCTGGATGAAACTGCTCCAGTGAAACCCATTATCATGTAAGCTGACGTTAAGAGAGAAACTAAAAAGGTACCCGTTATTATTTCAGTGGGAATAATCAATATTTGAGGAATTGAAATACGTAAAACATAATAGCATATAGTACGCAATGACATACTTGGTGAATTGTAAGTCCCTGTAAAACAAAGCAAAATTCCATGTCTTTAATCATCATCTTTTGGTTTGTTTGTTTTTTGTTTTGTTTTGTTTTTGTTTTTTTCGAGACAGGGTTTCTCTGTGTAGCCCTGGCTGTCCTAGAACTCACTCTGTAGACCAGGCTGGCCTCGAACTCAGAAATTCACCTGTCTCTGCCTCCCAAGTGCTGGGATTACAGGCATGCGCCACCACCGCCCAGCTTTTACCATCATCTTGAATCGTGTTTATGAGAACTAAAAAGCACAGGAATATCTCCTTAAACTCATGCAAATATTTCACTTTAATAAAGTTTCTCTTTCATAGACACATCCCTTTTCAACTTTGTAAACTGGGTTGGACTCACATCCTCCCTGCTTTTCTTTATTCTTTTGACCTTCTTCTCTTCCCATATCAATGTCTTAAAAGTGCTTTTAAAATGTTATCTAGTATTTAGAATCTTACACCCTGAACCTGCATCTTTGAGAACAACTGTCTTCCTCCCTCCCCTCCTCTCCCCCTTCTCCTTCCCTTCTCCAGCCTTCAGATTGAGTGTGATAATTTTTCTGCTGCCCTGAAGCAGGCTTTCTCAGGAGTCGATTTGGCTTTCTATTCATTTGGACATGGAACTTACTTTGCAAATATCCTCCTCTGCCTGTGCACTGCATGATTGTCAGCTACTGGGAAAAAAAAAAAAAAAACAAGGATCCGGCTTCCATTTCTTGTGTAATTTCTCTACTGAGCCCAGAAGACTGACTAAGACTGAATGGTGTAAGGTATGCTTCGCGCAGGGGTGCTTAATAAATATTTTAAAACAGTATTAAAGTGTTGAATAAATTTGACAGCGGTGCCTTTGCTCATCACTTCAGTGCCAACACTTTCCGGGCCCTGTCACTGCTTAGCAACCATTCCCCCACATACCTACATGTCCCCAGAAGTCTGAGCCAAGCAGAAGCTCCCTTTCCATCTAGCTTTCCTTGCTGGAGCTATTGTTTCCATTGCTGCCTCCAGAGGAGTGTTTTATGGTTACCTAATACGGTTACCTGTTGTGTACCTTGAGGTTGATCTTTCCCCTTCATGATAGTGTGGGTGGGTGGGCGGAGGAGGGGTATGGGGAGGAGGTAAAAGAGGGTTAGTGACAGGGGGTGGACGATTGGAGGGGGGATGGAGCTGCAGAGATGGTGAGAGCTGCGTGCCTTACCTTCATTTACTTTCCAAATCGTCTTTCCTGTTTTTATTCTCTTGAAACAGGTTTGTGGTATACCCAGGCTGGCCTTGAGCTCAAAGCTCCTGCCTCAGCCTCCCAAGCCTTGGGTTTGAGGAATGCACTAGTATTCTGCTGCTTACCTCCCAATCTGTAAGGACGTCTTTTATTTTCAGCACCTGAGGAGTGCTAAGGATTTGAGTGGTGTTTTGTTTTGTTTTGTTTTGATTTTAACTAAGATATTTATTTATCTAGGAGTTTCATTCTTCATTATTTTCTGATCTACTAGAGTCCGGTAACATTTGGTCTGTAATCCCACTCTAAGTTCGTTAATTAAAGCTGTTATTTAATCAAGGATTGAGCTATGCCCCACCCTGTAACCCTAACTACAAATGGTTCTGCCTGTTCCAGGAGTGGCAATCGCATTTTTGCTTCAAAAAGTTAATGTTCATCTTGCAAAAGACTTGTATAGGTACCTTGTATGACTCCCTGCCGTTATGTCTGCCTTGTGTCTTTGTTTCAGGAGACTAGCTTATGCTTATATCCTGTTCCTGTAACTCCACCTATTTGGTCACAAACCCCCGTTTAGAAACCCCCTACCTCTGAGCTATAAAAACCTTCCTCGCATCAGTGAACCGTGCCTTGGGGGAAGGCAGCTCGTGTGCACGAATAAAAACCTGGTTTTAGTTAATCTGGACATGATGATCTGAGTCGGTGGTCTTTCTCCTCCGATCTTTGGGATTAACAGTGGACAGTAACCTTTAGAAAAGCTTATTCTCACTTTTGTTTGGAGTGGGACAAAGCTAGGGAAATGTTTGAAAAGCAGTTTCATTGTTTTCAATGTCTCATTTAACTCCAACAACCTTGCTAGGAGTGCAGGGTCAAGGTCATTTCTCAAGGATAAGAAAAAGGAAATTTGGGAGACACTAATGACCTTCTACAAGGTCACCCGGTTTGGATGAACCCACCCTGTAGAACTTCAGAAGCCACAGACAACCCAGTTTCCCTGTCTCGTCTAGTCTGCTCAACTCCGGGAAATCAGTTCTGCAAGCAAGCAGTAGCACAGAGAGAAAAGAGTTTTAACACCAGATAAGAGGAGGCAAACCGAGAAACAGTGCGCACGCGTAGAATACGCGTGACGAGGGGCGTGAAGGAAGGCTGGGCAAAGGCTCCGCCCCGTCTTGAACTCCGCCCCTCTCCCGCCCCTTCCTGCCTGAACGCTCTGTGCGCGCGCAGGCGCACTTCCTGAGCCTGAAGGTCAAACTAAAGAGGGCAGCCCTTATATCCGCGCAGGCGCAGAAGTGCGCCGGGAGCCAAGATGTCGGGTTCCAAGTATAAGCCTGCGCCCCTGGCCACTCTCCCCAGTACCCTCGACCCTGCCGAGTATGACGTGTCTCCAGAGACCCGAAGGGCGCAGGTCGAGCGCTTGAGCATAAGGGCCCGGCTTAAACGGGAGTATCTGCTTCAGTACAACGACCCCAAACGCCAATCGCACATCGTGAGTGGGGCCGGGCGGGACTGTGGGCCGGGGCAGCCGCATCTCGCGTGGGCACACGCGGGGCCGCCCAGCTCCAATGCGTGTGCTGGACACCGGCCCCTAGCCGCACAGCCCTTGGCCCTTCAACCTCGGCCTTTGGCTCAGTGGTCAGAGGCACTGGGCTCCGGCTGCAGACCCAGCTGGCCTTGCGTCCTGGCTTGACGTTTTCCCTGATTTGGAGAAACTCGTTAAACTGCATAGACCCGGCTTTCTTGTCCGAAACATGGCCGTAATATGGTCCTTCATATCTTTTGAGGCAGATTAACACGTGACTAATCTAGCACAGGATCTTCCTTGAAAAGGGCGTGTTTAGGCCCGGTCCTCCCAAGTGTACAGCATAAAAAGCTGTTCTGTGCCTTTCAGTTCATAACTCTCAAGGACTCTTCTTTCTCTTGAGAATAGGGGTTGTTCAGATTAAGTATGTTACAGAACTTGAGGCCTGTTGAATTCGGCTTTGGAATCAGACCTCATGGCCTCATAAACTAACAAACTATGATTCCCAGGGCAATTATCATAATCTCTCTCAAACCATAGCTTTTTTATGTTCTGCTGGAAAATGGTGTGCATTCGTCATAGAGTTGTGAAATCAAATGAGAAAGTATATAGCATCACTATATAACACATGTCAGTAAATGATATTTTAACAAGTGTGCTTTTAGACAGTTTCCCCTGTAAAAGCTGTCTAACTCAAATGGGAATTGTTTTAAATGAAGATTCTCCCAACAATTGCATACATATTCTCTATAATTTTTGAAAGTTTTGAGAACAACCAAAGGAAAGTTACCCTATGTGGCCAGATACAGTACTAGTCTCCAAGTGGCTCAGATCTCCAAGCCTTCCAGCCACAGCCTCACATACTGGGGTTCCTGACACTTGAAACCCATGCCTGGCCTGAAAAACATTTAAAAAATTAAATGTCACAACCATTCACAGAAGTAGGCTGTGTTACTCTCTTGGCTTTCTAGATGCGACTGTAAGGACAGTTACACCCAGAAACAGGTCACACACCCTAGTCTGTGTGACTCTGTCATCATGCCCAGATATACTATCCTCAACAACAACAAAGGCCTGCCTTTGTTACAGGGTGAAAGAGGTACACCTGCTCTATCCTGGACACATAGTTGCTCTTGATGTGCTAGATAGTATGGAATTACTATTAATAAGTAATTTATTTTTCAGACAGGGTCTCTATATACAGCCCTGGCTGTCCTGGAAATTAGTATGTAGAACAGGCTGGCCTTGAACTCACAGAGATCCACCTGCCTCTGCATTGTGAGTGCCTACATTAAAGGCATGGACCGCTACACTGGCCGGTTTGTTTAAGTTTTTTAAAGTAGCTGGAATAAAGCCCCAGTTGGGTGTGACGTCTGTTTCTTAATCCCTGTAGCCTAGGGCAGTTTCTATTTCTCATCTTTAGTAGCGTGCGTGCGTGCGTGCGTGCGTGCGTGCGTGCACCAGGGAAGGACGCACCTGTTTGGAGCATGGCTTTGGGTGTCTTGTTTATATTTGTCTGTTTTGTAGTGTTTGGGATCAAATCCACGGTCTCACAGGGTAGAGAAGCACTCTACCCCTGAGCCACAGTCCCATCAGAGCATGGCGTTTTAAGAAAGATCCGAAAGAAGTGAGCCGAAGGAGTTAGCTTGAGGGAGGAAAAGAGTGTGCCAATCAGAAGAGACTATAAGTGCAAGGCCAGGGGTGTGCTTGGCAGGTCAAGTATTCAGTGTATTTCAAAATATACCAGAGAGCTAATTCAGAATATGGTAGCAGTCCTGGTAGTCTGGAGGCGGAGCCAAGGTTTATTTTTTGTCCTTTTAACATGATGCCTTTAAAAATAATATCATTATTAATTGTATTATTTTATTTTATATTAGATGCATTGATGAGAATTTCATACAGTGTATTTCAATGATGAACTTTTGTTTTTGATGAAATTGTTATGGATAAAATGGGGGGGGGGCAGTGACAAACCAAAGTTAAAGAGCTCCTTGGGACTTGATCACAGCAGACCTTGTATGACATTGTAAAGATCTCTACTGAGAAGGGAGTCACATAACAGAGACTTACATCTTAATAAAATCTCTCAAGTTTGTTTCCTTAAGGATTGTCTGTGAGGGAGTGAGGGCAGTGAGGAACGAGCCAGGAGGCTTTGCAGCAGTTAAATTCTGTGGTTAATGGGAGCGGTGACAGTAGTGGAGGTGGTAAGGTGTGGTGAGTACAGGGCGGGGCGATATCGAAAGCAGATCCAGCCAGGTGCACTGTCAGGTAGATGCATGCCCTGTAGGAGACAGGTAGCGCCAAGGTCAACAAAGGCCCTTTTACCTTAGGAATGTGACAGGAACACACGTGGTGGTGGACTGAGAGGAATGTTGATCAGATCAGGGTATGGTACTTTTGGGATGCCTGGGTAGATTTTGAGTTTAACATAGAGGGCTAGGGCTAGAGGAAGGTTGTTGGTAGCCATGCCCATAAGGGCTTAAAGTCGTGTGACCAGATGACCTCTTTCATGGAGTGAATGTATGTAAGAGAGCCCGGCAAAAGCTAAGGCCCAGTGCTAAAAGACTGAAAAACAACAGAAGGAAAAGAACAGAAGAGATGAAGGGAGAATGGGCAGAGGTGGACTCAGGAGTACAGAAGAAAGTGTGAGGACTTCACCACACCGGAGGCTGGCTCCTGGCATTTCACTAGACATTGAGTGGTGTCGTAGAAAGTGCCAGGTCCCTTCCCCCCATTTACTTAATTCATTTGGTGTGTGTGTGTGTGTGTGTGTGTGTGTGTGTTTAGTGTTATGTTTGGCTTTTTAAATTTTTGTTTGAGTGTTTTGCTGCCCATAACATCCTCAGACCAGAAGAGGGCATCAGATCCCCTTAAAGATGGTTGTGAGCCACCATTTGGTTGCTGAGAATTGAACTCAGGACCTCTGGAAGAGCAGTTGTCGATCTTAACCACTGAGCCATCTCACCAGCCCTACTTAATTCATTTGTATGAGCATTTTGTCTGCACTTCTGTATGTGTACCACATATGTGCCTGAGGCCAGAAGAGGCCAGAAGTAGACAGACTTGGGGATGGCTGTGAGCCACTGGATGGGCTTGGGAACTGAACCCAGGTCCTCTTCAAGAGCAACAACTAACCACTCTTGACCACTGAGCCATCTCTTCAGCCTCTTTTCCCTGGCCTTGATCATGAACTTATTGGTATTTTGTGAAATGAAATGTCCATTTCCAGAAGACAGATCTGGAAGCTATTAAAGTACAGAGCAGTGAGTGATGGGTGAATTGAGAAGTCTCGCTGTGTGGCTTTCAGATGCATTCTTCAGCAGAAGAGCCCATGCATTTCATCTTCTGGCCTTGTCTGCTGGTTCCATTCATTATTATGAACCTTCTGCCCTGGTGTGAGGTGCTAAGACTATTCATTTCTAGAGCAGCAGAAGGTTAGTTTTAGACTTCTCTGAATGGTCGTGAGCTGTAGCTGGTCCACCTTGGGGTCAAATTGCTGTAATTCAGTTTAGTTTGAAATGCAAATGTCAGAGTTATTTCAGTCTTGCTGATCATGGCTGCTTGGTGCTGGTGAAGACCTTAGATGCTCATGCTGCATACTGAAGACTAAAGCTGATTTTATTTGCTTATTTGAATCTGCCAGTTAATTGGAGAGAATAATTTTGTAAAATCACTTGGGGATTTAGCTAATTAAGTTTAATTATGTGTTTGGGGTAGATTTGCTATTCTTAGGAGATTATTTTAGTATAAATATATTAAATTACTTTTTTTCTTAGCCAAGATAAGCTGATTATTTTTTGACAATTTTGACCTTTTGGCCTTTTTTCTTCCTTTCTTTTCTCTTTCTTTCTTTCTCTCTTTCTTTCTTTCTTTCTTTCTTTCTGACTTTCTTTCTTTTTTGCAAGACTTTTAATAGTGTAGAAGGTAACTGTTTGTTTTTCAAACATCAGCCAAGTTAGTTTAGAAACTTACGGTCCATGGTGAGAGGTATAGCTCAGCGTTAGGGCTCATGCCTCACTTACACATGCCTCACTAAGGGCTTATGCCCTTAGTTTGATCTTCCAAACCAAAGGAAAGCAAAACCATATACTTCAGAGGTAGGGGAAGCCTGCTTTCATCGTCCTGCAACTGACTTAGCAGGGAAGGCCGATTGTGACAGCATTAGAAAGGGTGCTAGAAGCAAAGTAGGAAGCTTGACAGAGCATCTGAGGCCTCTCTTCATCAGGCCTGTGTGTGGTTCTCATGGCCGCTTCCAAGAGAGAGACAG
Source organism: Apodemus agrarius (assembly GCA_964023405.1). Lineage (NCBI taxonomy): Eukaryota > Metazoa > Chordata > Mammalia > Rodentia > Muridae > Apodemus > Apodemus agrarius. Next base: position 62,377,748 of record OZ030018.1, read on the forward strand.
AGGCTAAGTCTGAGGGACACAAGAGAGCAATGAGAAGGGGGGAGGTGGCGTCCCCGCAGGTTCACAGTTAGGAATCTTACCTTGTAATAGAGCGCTAGAGGGGAGAGAAGAATCTTTACATCATGCAGGATGTATACGGGATCATCAGAAAGTTGGTTTTGATCATAGGTGGTGCACACCTAGGATCCCAGCACTTGGGAAGCTGAGACACAGGAGGATTGCCATGAGTTTGAGGTTAGCCAGGGCTACAGAGCAAGACTGTGTTTAATAAAAACCAAACCCACAAAAGAAAAGGGGAAAAAAGGGGGTGGGGGAGAAAATAAAGTTTCAAATAGTAGAAACCGGTCAGGTGAGAGCCTTGGCACAGTCCTGGGATCCCAGATTTGGGAGGGAGAGATCAGAAAGCCAGGGGTCAGGGTTGGTGTGCTCCTTCAGCACCGCCCTGAGGGGTGCTCCTTCACCACAGCCCTAAGAGGTGCTCCTTCACCACAGCCCTGAGGGGGTGCTCCTTCACCACAACCTTGAGGGGTGCTCCTTCACCAAAGCCCTGAGAGGTGCTCCTTCACCACAGCCCTGAGAGGTGCTCCTTCACCACAGCCCTGAGGGGTGCTCCTTCACAACAGCCTTGAGGGGTGCTCCTTCACCACAGCCCTGAGAGGTGCTCCTTCACCACAGCCCTGAGAGGTGCTCCTTCACCACAGCCCTGAGGGGGTGCTCCTTCACCACAACCTTGAGGGGTGCTCCTTCACCACAGCCCTGAGAGGTGCTCCTTCACAACAGCCTTGAGGGGTGCTCCTTTACCACAGCCCTGAGGGGTGCTCCTTCACCACAGCCCTGCGGGGTGCTCCTTCACCACAGCCCTGAGGGGTGCTCCTTCACCACAGCCCTAAGGGGTGCTCCTTCACCACAGCCCTGAGAGGTGCTCCTTCACTACAGCCCTGAGGGGGTGCTCCCTTCACCACAGCCCCGAGGGGTACTCCTTCACAACAGCCTTGAGGGGTGCTCCTTCACCACAGCCCTGAGAGGTGCTCCTTCACCACAGCCCCGAGGGGTGCTCCTTCACCACAGCCCCGAGGGGTGCTCCTTCACCACAGCCCCGAGGGGTGCTCCTTCACCACAGCCTTGAGGGGTGCTCCTTCACCACAGCCCCGGGGGGTGCTCCTTCACCACAGCCCCGAGGGGTGCTCCTTCACCACAACCCTGCGGGGTGCTCCTTCACCACAGCCCCGAGGGGTGCTCCTTCACCACAGCCCTGAGGGGTGCTCCTTCACCACAGCCCTGGTGACTTCTTCCTCAGCATGTCCTCCTTAGGGTTGACAAGTCTTCGTTTGTATTCTTTTCAGGAGGATCCTGCCTTGATTCGTTGGACCTACGCACGATCAGCAAATATTTACCCGAATTGGAGACCCACTCCCAAGAACTCACTTTTGGGAGCCTTGGCGGCGTTTGGGCCCCTCATCTTCTGGTATTATGTGTTCAAAACAGACAGGGTAAGTCTTAGGGCCAGATGTTCAGCTGGTGTGAGAGGTTCCTCCTGGGTGTCCCCAGCAGCTCCTTGTAGTGATGACTCCCAGTGCCCCACCCAGGGGACAGTCCTCTCCTCTTCTGTCTTGTGTCTTTATTCCTTTCTGGGAACAGTTGGAGTTTTCATTTGATGTGATACTTTTGTTTAAAAAAGTTTTAAAAAGCCAGCCTATGGGTCTTAATTTAATGGCTACTTTGCAGTTTAAAAAAAGTAATAGAAGGGTCAGTTTAAATTTATGAGAGTAGAATTCAGTTCATGAAAGTCTTCCTGGTTTTTTTTTTCCCAGATAATATAAAAAATCATAATGTGATTATTAAGCAAGTAAATACCATAACAACTTTTTTAAAGTTGATTTTTCTCATTAGAGGGTGTATAGAAACTTGATTTTACTAAGACAGGATTGAGAAGATGTCCCTATGTCCCCAGGCCAGTCTCAAATTTTAAGCCTCCTGAGCATTGGGATTACAGGAGTGAGTGACCCTGTCTGGTTTCGATCTGACGTTGTTTTGTGTCTGACCTTGAGATGCCCTGGATAAGTCCTTTAGCTGCGCTGGTGCATTTGTTAGAGGTGGCCTGTGAAACGGGCGGAGTGTTAGCAGGCCCTATGACTCACCTAGCATGCGCCCGCTGCTGAGCTCTGCGTGTGAGTTTCTCTTCAGTCAACCCCAGCAGGGGAAGCAGAGGTAGTGTGCCGGGGGCTGTCTTTAGAGCCCAGCTGCTGGTCAGAGAGGGCTGCTCCGGTCCTGTTCTTGGCTCCAGGCACAGACCAGGGCTTGTGTGGCCATGTAGGCTGGAGGCCAGCCACTTCCTCCGCGAGAGCGAGAGCGCTTACCTTTTGATTGGTAGATCAGCATGCGATTCCAGAAGTTGTTTGCATTGATTTTTGCTGTCTGCTTTTGAGCCACGCATGGTAGCTCATCGTGTAATTCTATCCCCGGGGAGGCTAAGGCTGGAGGATCACCATGAGTTTGAGGCCAACTATATTAATGACTGAGTTCCAGGCTGGCCTAGACTGTAGGGTGGGATTCTGCCTCAAGACAAAACAGGAATGATGTCTGCTTAGGAATGGGGAAGTTCCTTCCTGGTCACTAAAAAATAGCTAAGATACTTGAATGATGTATTTTCCTACTGTCCTAACTTTAGCTTCTTATTACTTCTTCAGAGTCCATGGGCTTTAGGGAATGGGCTTACAATTAAATTTCCATTCCTGATTTGCCATTATTCCATGTCCTTGTAAGAATGACTTGCTTTTTAATATTTTGTCTGTTTTTATTTTAATCCATACAGGACAGAAAGGAAAGACTTATCCAGGAAGGAAAATTGGACAGAAAATTTAACATCTCCTACTAAGTTTGGCAAGATGATTCTATTCTTGCATAAATAAATCTATTAATTAATCACTGAACAGTTTCTTCTTGGATTTATTGTCAAAGCATGTTAATACCTTAAAAAACAAGCTAAGGCGGCTTGTGCTGGAAATCTGTGTGTCAGGATAATGGCCAAGGTTTACTGAATGTTATACAATCTGGTTTTTAGGGCCAGCTCAATGAATAAACACATTTGTTTATTCATTTAGTCTGTTAGTCAACAACTGAGTATTAACCGTGGCCAGTTGGGGTGCGCTCGGAGGGTACGGTGGTCAGAGAGTCAGACGGCACAGCTCAGAGAACCCTGGGCGGCTGAGCCCTCAGTGCCTGCGACTTTAATAGCAGAGTCCTTGCGTGTCTGCAGCCTTCTGTGTAAGCACGGCAGAAGGTGGCAGCGCTGTGAAGCACCTTACAGACCCTTGGGAAGGTGCGGATAAGGAGGTGGCTCTCTGAGAAGCTTAGGGAGCTGACATTCAGTTTGGTCTCTGAAGTCCCCGAGGCTGACAGGTCAAACTGGAACAGGAGAGGGCAAGGCCTGTTGGTTTGTCTCACCCTGCCGCCTTGAGTAAGAAAGCGAGGATGGCGGGACCATGCTGAGGAGCTGAAGGATAACAAACAGCTAGGGCAGAGGCTGGAAGTCTGGCCTGCAGTAAGATAGCTGGGACTGAGCAGCTAGAATTCTGGTCTCCATTTTCTTTTTATAGTATGGAGATAGCAATGCCTTTCACCTCATAAAGTCATGAGGATAAAAATGAAATAGCACTAACCAATAAAAACCACCGCGACTCTTCTTGTAGTTCAGTTTGGAACTGGTGACAGTCTCGTCCACAGTGGCAGTGAATTGAGCTCTGGTTGGGCAGTGTGCTCTCTGGAATGATTCGCACACGCACAGGTGCTTGGTCTTAGCTTTGAAAGCATATGCAGCTAATCTCATCTGTTCCCAGCATGAGCCTTCATTACTGCAAAGCCTGAAAGGCGGGCCTGGGAGCGGGAAGTGCAAGGAGGGAGAGAGGCTTCCATAGCAGTCTGAAGACCTCTGTGCACACGGAATTACCTCTTCAAACGTGGGGGAAAGCAAATGTCCTGTCTCCAGTGACCAAGAGTTAGCCAGGCAATACCTGTGTGCATCCTAGGTGCCTCAGCGTGCCTGCTGGGTCCATCCCACACAGCGGAGGAAAGCTTGACGGGAAGCCGAGTATTAGCAGCAGTGGGACTGAGGGTGTGGAGGTGGCACAAGAGGTCTATCATTGCCGGGCGGTGGTGGCGCACGCCTGTAATCCCAGCACTCGGGAGGCAGAGGCAGGTGGATTTCTGAGTTCCAGGCCAGCCTGGTCTACAGAGTGAGTTCCAGGACAACCAGGGCTGCACAGAGAAACCCTGTCTTGGAAAAAAAAAGTCTATCATTTCTTCATCGGCATCCTGCAGACCTTTAACCTGCACAGTACAGGAGGGGTGGCACACACCTCTACACTGTCCATGCTGCGACAACTGCCTGTCAGGCTGTAGCTGTAGTCCTCTCAGTCATGCTTTCTAGATGTCCCTTCACTGGCCATCACCGTAAATGGGGATTACCTGACTGGTGGAGTCACCAGCACCTTCGGCTCTAAGGTCAGTCTTAGTTACTCTGGGTCATTGTCATAGCGATCCAATAGTCCCAGTTACTTTGGGACGGAAGTACCACGATATTCCAGTGAGTGCCCTGGGCTCCTTACAACCCGCCTTGCCCTCAGTTGTGTAACGGAGTGCTAGTGCCCTTGGGGTCACATACCAGTGCTGGCCAGTTAAGAATCGGTGCCTCCAAAGTGCAAAGTGTTTTTGGTTGACTGACTCCCAGGTACAAAAACGCGAATGACCTGAATATAGCTGAAGATTCCATATCAGATTGCAGTTTCCCTGGCGGGATGCTTTTCCTTGCCCCCCACAGTGGATCAGGGTATCTTATCAAACCTGAAGTTGGGCTGTTGGGATGGCTCGGGAGGCGGGGTGGGGCACCCACACGGTGGAAGGAGAGACCCGAGTCCTACAGATTCTTGCTGCGGGTGAGATGCAGCACACCACTTGCCGACAAACACACAAATACATGTAAAAGACTACATTTGTGGATCAAGGATGTAGCCCAGCGGTAGACCACTTGCCCGGCATGTGTAAGGCTCGGGCTTTGATGCCTCCGCTCTAGAACGGAGAAAAGTAAACCCAAAATTTACAGGGAAAGAAAGCACAAGTTCCATCCCACCGCTGAGGAGGAGCCCTACTGCTGGTACCTCCACCAGTTAGGCTGGCTGTGGCGCTGTTGATGACCTCTGCTCCGTCACATTTACTACAGCGTCCGACGTGTGACTACAGCGTCGATCGATCGATCGATCGTGTGCGTCAACCCTCTGGGATGCAGTCAGCGAGGTGGCACGGTCGCTAACCTTTAGTAGGTCTTGCTGCTGTTCACTTGCATCCTACCACTGTGAGTGCCTGCCTCACCGCACGCCCCAGTCCTTCTAACTTTGCAGATGACAATGGGCAGCCCGTGTGAATAGATTTGGTTTCACAGTGATACCCGGCTGCCTTTGGAGGAGAATTGTTCTCTGTCGCAGAAGGTACTGCCATGCTTGAGAGCCTTGGGAGTCTTCGTTGCAGTTATTATAGGGTCCTGCAGAAGAACCCAGGCTTCACTCTTAAGTACCATAAATGCATAGGATATTGGCTCAGTTGCAATAGAGTTATAACTGACACTGCTAGCCCTGTAGCCTGAATCGGCTGCAGAGCTCTCTCTGGACTCCATCCAAATCCAGTAGCTTTACAAAGCATCCCAGGGCTGGAGAGATGACTCAGCGGTTAAGAGCACTGACTGTTCTTCCGAAGGTCCTGAGTTCAAATCCCGGCAATCACATGGTGGCTCTCAACCATCTGTAACAAGATCTGACAGCTACAATGTACTTACATATAATAAATAAATAAATCTTAAAAAAAAAAAAAAAAGCATCCCAGAGTGGGCATGAAGAGCATGCCCCAATAGAGTCCTGAATCCAGGAAGAGTCACAGAACAGGGAAAGGTATTCAGAGTGCCAGAGAGATGATGGTTCAGCGGTTCAGAGCACTGACTGTTCTTCCAGAGGTCCTGAGTTCAAATCCCAGCAACCACATGGTGGCTCACAACCATCTGTGATGGGATCTGATGCCCTCTTCTGGTGTGTCTGAAGACAGTGTACTCATAAATAAAATAAAATAAAAAATCTCTTTAAAAAAAAAAAGGAAAGGAAAGGGTGTTCAATGAAACAACTTGCTCTTTGCTTTTTGTTTTGTTTTGTTTTGTTTTGTTTTGTTTTGTTTTGTTTTGTTTTGTTTTGTTTTGTTTTAGGGCTGCCCTGGCATGCTATCACTGGGGCCCCATGATCGATCGTTGACAATGAAAGGCCCCTCATCTCATATGGAGATGATCTTGCCCTACTGCTGACTCATTCCTCACGGCCTAGAATACCTGCCAGTGTGAGGGAGGGAAGACTTATTTTGGCTCATGTTTCACTCCACGGGAAGGGGTGCTCAGAACAGCCCAGATCAGTTCATGTCATTCCTGGCAGCCAGGACACAAAGCAAGATGACGCGCCTACTGGTCTTTCTCTGTTCTTCTTGTATTCCATCTAGACCCCAGCCTGAGAGATGGCTGTCATTCATGGTCAGGGCGGTCTTCCCACATTGTTCATCTGGAAACATCTTCACGGGTACCTCCGGAGGTATGCATTACTAATGTGCTAGGCACTTCTCAATCTGATCAAGGTGACACCACCAAAATTAATCATTACAAGGCTGGAGAGTGAGTTCAGTCAATAAAAAGCCTACCCTGTAGGCATGAGAGCCTGGGCTCAGTCCCTGAACCACATAGAAAGCCAGATGTGGTGGAATGCTTGTAATCCCAGCTCTGGGGAGACAGAGATGGGTCCCTGGGGCTGACCCAGCTACCCTGACCTAACCTAATCAGAACCTCCAGACTGGTGCGACATCCTGACTCCAAAGCCAAGGTGGCTAGCACCTGAAGAACAACATCCAAGGCTTTCTGGCCTCTTCCTCACACACTCTTCCACATGTGCATCTGTGCACAAATATGTGTGCTTGTGAACACACACATACATGCGGAGAAATTATGAGAACTGGAGTAATAAAGAGCCCAATCCATAAGCGGTTTGGGGTCAGAAGTCACAGAAGGTGTGAGAAACGGTTCAGAGGATCAAGTCTGTAAGATGTAAGAAGTTGCTATGTGTAATGGCGGAACGCCCACATGATGAATGCAGGCTGCAAACATGGGCCCACACACCACTTTAGACCTACAGATGCAAGTCGGGATTGTTTGACCCCTGCGATGCTCATCCTCAATTTCCGTGCCATTGCTAACTTGTCCCTGCCCCCCTCCCACAACAACTCTCTATCCCTACCTCCCCTTAATGTTCCCCCCTTCGCTTTCCGTCAGTGCTGGGACATGAACCTACGGTCTCTGCACATGCTAAGCAAGGATCTAACATTAACTTACATCTATAGCCTAATTGCCTTTTTACTTGTAATGAGATGGGCAGGGAGTCTCATTAAATTGCCCAGGTTAACCTCAAATTTGCAGTCATCCAGCTTAGCCTCTTGAGTAGTCTGAATCACAGGCCCGAGCTATATCAGATCAAGCTACTATTCTTGATTTTTGTTTTGGTGGTTCTGAATTTGAACCCAGAAGCCAAGCATGCTAGGAATACACAGAGCTACATCACCAACCTGAAGGTATTGCCTTCCTTATGCCCTCCTTTCTCTTTGACAGAGCCTTACTAGGTAGTCCTTTCTGGACTCAAAACTTGAAATCTTCCTGCCTATGACTTCCAAGTGATGGGATTAACACCATGACCATGGCAATTAAAGGCTATTGTAATTGTTCTCCAGATTATAATAGGCTATGCGGTCTTGTTCTCGTCTTATTAGGTAGCAAAAATAGAAGAAACTCTACATCTTAGTTATGGTTTTTATTGCTATGAAAAGTCACCATGACTAAGGCAACTCTTATAAAGAAAAGCATTTATTTGGGGCTGGCTTACAGTTTCAGAGGTTCAGTCCATTATTATCACGGTGGGAAGCATGGCAGAGTGCAGGCAGACATGGTGCTGGAGGAGCTGAGGGTTCTACATCTTTATCCAAAGGCAGCCAGAAGGAGGCTCTCTTACCCAGACAGTCAGGAAGAGAGAATCCTCCTCTGTGAACATAGGATCACAAAGCCCACCTCCACAGTGACACACTCCTCCAACAAAGCCACACCCACTCCAACAAGGACACACCTCTTAATAGTGCCACTGCCCCTGGGCCAAGCTTATTCAAACCACCACATCTACCTTGACCCTTAGTATCCTTTCAAAGATAATTTTAGCATGTGATTTGAAGATACAAATGTACCAGTCTATTATAAGATAATTAGACATTACTTCAGCAAAAGAAGACAATAAAAACAACCTATCCATTCCATGTGATGATTCCATAGTGTTTTCCCCCTTTCTCTGCTAATACATCTGTTTTTCCTCCAAGGAAATGAGATCCACTGTGCATATAATGATTTGAAAACCTGGACCCAGTAACTTGTCATGAACCTCTTTCCATGTTAAAAAAAAATGGTACTAGTTACTTTCCTGTTGCTGTAATAAAAGACCATGACCAATGCAACTTGTGGTTTCTAGTTCCAGGGGGTAAAAGTCCATTATGGCTGGGAGACATGTCAGCAAGCAGATGTTGTAGCTGGGGCAGGACGCTGAGCAACTACACGCTTAGCTGCAAGCTTGAAGCAGAGAGAGAGAGAGAGAGAAAGAAAAAAAACTGGAAATGACGAACTCTCAGAGCTCTGCCCCATCACCCAGTGATGTGCTTCCTCCGGCAATGGCACACCACTTCCCCAGGCAGTGGCACCAAGTGGACAGTAAATGTTCAGAACCTGAGCCAATGAGAAATGCTTCTCGTTCAAACCACCATGGACTTCCTGTCACGTTGCTTGAGTGACTTATGATGGCATTCTATAACATGCTTATCCCAACCTGCTTAATCCTCCTTAATTCTATTTGTCTGTTCATTTTCTCCTTTTATGATAGACACTTGTTAGAGAATGTTTGTGTTTGTCCCTTCTTTCATGGGATACATTTCTAAGAGGGCTGTGCATGGTGAGACACACCTTTAAACTCACACACATAAGATAATAAAGGAAAACCAGAATCTAAATGAATGTTTGTTACAATTATTTTTAAACCCAATGAATAAAAGCTGTCTCAAATCTACATTTCATTTGTTACAACATTTTCGTGTATTTTTGTCCATTATTTGCGTGCTCAAATTCACTTACTGCCCCTTCATGTAGGGGCTTCATCTTTATGGTTTTAAGGCTTAAACAAGATAAATTAAAGACTGATCTTGATCATACCAATCAGGAGTTATTCTAGCAGCCCTTCACGTTGGAAAAACACCGCATACTCTTGGTGTCTAAATGTTAAAAGAAGACAGTACCCAGAGGAATTTTCTGCATAATTTCTTAGCATGGAGAATTATTGAGCAATGTGTTCTTGAGAATTTAATCATTCCACAAGATTTTTTTTTCTTTTTTACCAGTCAGGAACAATGTCCTAAATCAAACCAAGAAGCAGTCTGATGAGGACACCAATTGCCACATTCTCTGAGCTCCAAATGTGCCATCTGTCTGCCTGATGATGTTAGCTCTGGGCATTGGAGCCCACACTGTGGTACTGCTGAGCATTAAAAAAGAAAGAAAGAAGGAAAGAAAGAGAGAGGAAGAGAGGGGGGTGGAGGGAGGGAGGGAGGGAGGGAGGGAGGGAGGAAGGAAGGAAGGAAGGAAGGAAGGAAGGAAGGAAGGAAGGGAAGGAAGGAAGGAAGGAAGGGAAGGAAGGAAGGAAGGAAGACTGGTGTGGAACAAGGATTTGGATCTTACAGCTTTTGTCACACAAGGTGTTAAGCAAGTCCAGCCTTATTATGCTTGCTTCCCTGAGATCATGCTGGTTCCTGGGTGGAGCATAGTCACAGGGCAAGAGAGGCTGCAGAAGGACCAGTCATCAGCCTGCTGATTTTCAGGCATGGTTTTCAGTTCTTGAGACAGCTTTCAGTGCAGAATAAAGCAGCCCCTGCCAATCGCAAGATGACTCGTGTGGGTAGGAATCTGTGAAAGCTGTGTGGACGTCTGTACATCACTGCTATTAGGTATCTCTGCACACACAGGCAGCACTGCATGACATCAGTCCCACTTCTCTGGAACAGTATACTTCCCTCAGAGGTTATTAATTGTTTTATTACATGATATATTCTCTTACTCTTTTTGTTTGTCTCTTGCTGCAAGAAAAAGCTCATACCTATGCTCTCTGATTCAGATCCCATTGGGTCTAACCTTTGGTTATGTTTTCCGATTCCTAGGGTTACCCAGTGATCTCCTCCTATCTTGGGACCAGGTGGAGTATTCATTACCCATCTCTGTGCTCATCAGGATAATTCATAGACTATTTGAAGGAACTAGAATTATGTATAAGGATCTGTTTTGGTTAAATTTGCATGAGTGCAGAATATGAACAGGACTTTAAAATGTCTAGAAGCACACTGCTTCCCCCTCCCCCACCCAGACAAGGTTTCTCTGAGTGACCCTGACTTCCTGTGTATGAAAAGATGGAATTTTCAAGCTGCCATCTGTAATTTTCTACTTCTGTGGAAAGTTGATTATGTTCTCACTTCTCTTTCAGAACATCTATTTGTTCCTCTAATGATAGGGATGCTTCCTTTCACTACCCTCTTGACTTTCTGGCAGAGTCCGATGTCTCATCTTGGTGATACCATGGCCAAGGGAAACACCCACGGAACCAGTCATCTACTTGGAGACCCTTCATTAGCACAGAAGCGCTAACAAGGCTCTTGAGCTCAGAGTCAAGCTTCTAACCCAGAGGGTTAAAGAGGGCTCACCTGACTTTTGACTCCTGGGTTTTTCTTGGGCATGGGTGACTCGTACAGTGTCACAGATTATCTCGAGCAAACCTCACACTGGAGGTCGAGCTCAAGTTTCCACATTGTCACAAGGGGCGTATCTATCACTTTAGTGTTGAGTCTCTCCCTGCTCTTCCTCCTTGTTTGCGTGTGGGCTCTTTTGAGTGTGTGGGTGGATGTGGGGGAGAGTCTGCATGTATGTGTGGATGCATGTGAGGTCAGAGGGCAATCTCGGCGGGCAATCTACCTCGCGTTTTGAGGCAGAGTCTCTCCCTGAGTCCTAGTGCTCACTGATTAGGCTAGGCTGGCTGGCTAGGGAGCCCCAGGGACCTCCCTGTCTGTGCTGGGATGATCATTTCTGACTTTTTCATGTTGAGACTGGGCATTAAACTCAGGGTCTCACGCTTGCACTGCATGCACATTACCAACAGAGATATCTTCCCTACCCCCAGGGACCCCCTCTTTCTTTTCTCTTTTTGAGACAGGATTTTGCTATGCGTCCTAGATTGGCGCTGAACTCATGGGCCTCTCTCTGACTTCTGTCACTCCCAAGGACTAGGATTAGAGGTATGCTGTCTTACTTGGCTAATTTTGGGTCAGTTCTTCACTTTGTCTCTTATTAGGTTCTAAAAGACTCTTGGTCCTTGGAGAAGCCCCTCATCAAGTGAAGGCACCCATAGTAGGCTCTAACTGTTGCCTGCCTCCACCCACATCCTTCTCTTCAAATAGAAATCTAGTTTCTCAGAAAGCTGTTGGATTATCTTTCACATCAGGCAAGATGAGATAACCCTTGTCTCAGATCAAAATTGCCAGAGGTTGGTGTGGACATGTATGCCCAGGAAACCAAAGGAGAAGTCTGCAGGAGCGGCTTCCCTTCCTGAATAGCTAAGAGAGCTATGTCCACACACCTGTCTGTCTTCTCTTTGCTGTGTCCTAATTGTAGATGCAAAGTTCAAGAACAAAGATGTCTTAGAGTTTCATCGCTGTGGATAGGTGCTATGATCACAGCAACTCTTATAAAGGGAAACTTTTAATTGGCTCACATTTCAGAGGTTTAGTTCATTATTGTCGTGGCAGGGAGCATGGTGGCACACAGGCAGACATGCTGGAGAGGAAGCTGATCCAAAGGAGGAGAGGCGGAGCCCCTCACTAGGCCTGGCTTGAGCTTCTGAAAGCTCAAAGCACCCCACTCTGGTGACAAGCTTACACCAGCAAGGCCACACCCTCTAATAGTGCCACTCCCTATGGGCTTATGAGGACCATTTTCATTCAAAACACCACAAAAGACAACAACACAACATGCCAAGAGCAGGGAGCAGAAAATCAGGAAGGATGTAGGGCCGGGACTCTTCTGTACTGCCATTTTCCCCATCCTGAAGTGCTAACTTTAGACATCTTTAATAAGAGAAAACAGTAGCTGCTAAACTAATCTTAGATTTTTTTTTTTTTTGGATACTTAGAGTTGAATAAACTCTTAATCGGATCATAATCTTTTATTAAGAGAAATAGAGCATCCTTCAGACTTTAACTTTGCTCACAGACTCTAAAATAAGCGCTAACGGATGAACAAAAGGCTCCCTTTGTCCAGGTTCCGTGGCTGGGGTGCCGCTGGGGTGCCGGGGAATTACACATGGTCAGCCCTGGATAAGGCATTGCTGTTGATCGCACTGTCGCGGTTTGTACTGAAGCTCTAGATTTTATAAATCTGGATTAGCCTAATGAAACTCCCAAGGGCCTCATGATTAGGCAAGAGTCCTCTGGGGAAAGCTCTCAGACACTCACGTGGAAACTGCTTTTATCAAAATCACTTTAAATCCTGTCTTCCCTTCCACTTCACTCGATCTATTAATATACCCTGTCGAGTTCTTAAATTAAGCCGTATGATCTCTTTGCTCCTAGACCTAAAGACAACAAGGCTTCAACACCCGCACACTTGCACATCTGTCTCTCGTGGCCTCGGAAGGGCACCCCTTCCTCTGCAGCCAGATGCTAGTTTATTTAGGCACCAGGACCTCCGCTTAGTCCTTCCGGCAGCTCCTACAGCAGAGGGCACCAGTCTCCCGGAGGCAGGAGCTGGGTACTCTCTGAGTCATAAGGGAAATGCTAATCGGCGTGGCGTGCGCGCGCCCTGTGGGCGGTGTCCCGGCACCATCTCATTTATCCCTCACAACATGCTGGTGAAATAAATCAACTCCTTCCTTTAAGTAAGAACCCAGGGCTCAGGGAGGTTGTCACATGTTCGAGCCTATTTGGCTCTAAAAGCACAAACAGGATTGCAGAACCTATATTCTAAATGACCTTTCTGAAACTGAAACTCACGTATGGTGGTTACTAATAACTACCTAATAATTAACTACCTGGTAATTATTTTGAAAGCTAATGTATAAAATCAACAATGTCCCCAATCCCCCCCCCCCCCGCCAGAAAGAATAGCTACTTGTTATACAGTGCTTGTATCATAGGTTTCATTCTCCTGTCACAGGTTGTCACGAGTCCCCCACGTAGGAACTGAACTCGGGTCCTCCGGGAGAGCAGTCCTCTCACCACCGAGCCATCTCTCCAGTCCTTCAGTAATTTACTGATCTTACCTACCTGCCTCAGCTAGTGCTAAGAGGTAGATGCTGTCTAAACACTGAAGTGTCTCTTACTTCCCAAATAATCCCTCCCCCATGCCACTGCCTTTATACTCATTATATTTACTGGAAAATGGAGCTCTAGGGTTTTGTTTTGTTTTTTTTTTCAAACCTTTTTTTTTTTTTTTTTCCTGGTTGACTCTGGAAATCCAGTACCAGGATCGCCGGAAACAGAGCTATCTATCTTCATTGCTGATTATTAACTTTCTAAAGCAGTGGTCTTAGAGGCTGAAGTTCCCATAGTCTTGTTCTACCCCTGGTGTTTCTAATTGGTTGGTCTGAGGTATATCCTGGGCACTGGAAATTAAAGATACGTGAGTGGCCAAATACACACTTGATGCCGAGGACCAGCGTTTGCTCACATTTGGCCCGGGAGAGCTCTTCGTTGGGTGGGACCGTCCCGCGCTCTATACTGTACTTAGTGGACCAGATGCTGATGGTTCACAGCCAGGTCGTGGCAACCGAAAAAAAAAATGTCTCCTCGCTTTCTTGGATGTCTTGTATTGGGGGTAAAGGAACAAGGGGGCCTATTGAGAATCACTGGTCTAGGGCATTTCTGGTAGTTTAGACAGTGAGAGGTCTTTTTGGGAGAAAAATGAGAAGGGAAACTGGTACCGCACTCTCTTTAACCGGCTAAATGTAGAGAGATGCCAAGGAGGTCTTGCTGGAAATCCTCCTGTCACCGGCAGAAACTTAATCAGGGTGCTTTTTGTTCTTTGGGGTTTTTCATTCCAAGCAGAAAAGATGACAATTTTATTTTTTGGAGAATTAAGGAAATGGCACACATTTTCCTAATTGATCTGAGGCACACAGAAGAAAACGAAATCTTTTTTATTTTTATTTTATTTTATTTTTTTTAATTAGCGCGAGCAGTCTGGCCTGGGTTCGGATCTTGTCTCAGGTTGGGGAGTCGCTGCTCTGTGTGGAGAGATAAAGTACAGCGTCCTGGGCGCTAAGTGTATATGGAAAGCCGCGCCATGCACCCGGCCTCAGGAGGAGCTCGGTGACCCGCTGATAACAGAGCTACAGGAGCGAGTCAGAGCTGAGGTGCCGGGGAACCACTCGGGGTCCATAACTCCGTGGAGGGAGGCTGGGGATTGTCGGTGGTGGACTCAGCTTGGGTTTGGAAGGACCGTGAAAATTGAAGAATGAAGGGGAAAGGGATGGGTTTAGTAGTAGGAAGTAGCTCTGTGTCTCTGGGCAGAGCTTAATCCTTTCAAGAGTTGCAGGGAACCCGAGCTGGATGCAAACCTCAGAGGTGCAGCGCAAGAGAACCGCGGCCTTTACTCACAAATTCCCACTCGTCATTGCTTGAGTGCTATACCCAGACAGCCATTGTTTTCTATGTTCTGATTTGACACCAGCTGGGAAGTGATTGGTGATGGGACATGGGCTTCGGTTAGTTTAAATCATAGTTAAACATAGCTTTGCCAGATAACAGTACTTAAGTTTTAATAAAGATTTCATAAAGATTCTATTGCGTTACCCTTAAAGATACCTGCACCTTATTTATTTATTTGTTTATTTACTGGAGACCTCAAAATACAGCTGCCACCAGCTGAGCAGTCCCCTCAGCCCCGCTTTCAACTCCACTTCCCACAAGTCCTCTCAGGTCCACGCAAAAGCAGACGCTCTCCTTTCTCTGCTGCTACCTCATTAGTTCAGGACAGTGTCAGGGTTTTCGGTAGCAGATGCTACCTGTGGGGCCCATCTGCTCAGAGGAGAAGGGGAGAAGGATTGTGGAAAGGGGTAACTGGGAGGGGGCAGTGAATGGGTTGTAAGGTGAATAAGTAAAAAGAGAAAAAGAAAGAAAGACGGAAGGAAGGAAAGTCTCCCCCAGTCCAACTTAGCGGTTGCTATATTTCAATCTGCTTGTTTTTTGGTCTGGCGTGCTTTTAATCTTGTATATCTATTTTGTCTGTTTCCTTCACTAGAATACCACCTTTCTACAGGCCAGAATTATGTCCATGTCTTTGCTATCTCTAGTAAGGTTGCCAGATTTAGCAAAGGGAACTATTAGTTTCCTAGTTAATTTTGAAGACAAGATGAACCAGGAGTAACTTTTCGGTACAAGGCTGTTCATGGTTACCACTAAAATTATTGATGATTTATCAGAAATTCAGATTTCACTGGGCATCTTGTAATTCATCTGGCTGTCTAGCCCCTGGGCCCTCATATGGGTCTTACCAAATATTACTAGAAGAAAAGTTGGTAGCAACAAATTTAAGCTGCTGCCATGGCAACGAACCAGAGAGGGTATGCTAATCCTAGAACAGTCATGACAGCTATCACTTTCCATATTTCTGTTCTGGTTTGTGTATCTTTTCACCCCAGGAGAACACAGTCAACCTACTTCCAAAGTCTTGGTCAGCCCATCCCGGGAGGGACATAGACCTTATAAGGAAGTTGTTGGGTTCACTTTTGATACAACTGCGCCTCGGTTTTAGTGTGGCCTCCTCCCTGGGTATCCGTTTCTATTGTCTGTCTTTCAAGACTGAGAGCTCCCTAGGGAGGAGTCTGACTCTTCCATTTCAACCATTCATTCTTAGCACCTTGATCTGGGGCTGATAATAGGGATTTTGCACAGGATTGCAAAAAATCAAATGGATTGATTAATGGATGAATAGAAGCATGAACAACTGTCCCAGCTCAGGGAGGGTTTCCTGGGATATAGGACCAGAGCAACCCAGATCTGGGCATTCCCAGATAGCTGCTCCCCTGAATAGGTGGATTTCTGCTTGTCCTTGGTGGCTGGAGTCCTTGTCTCATCACTGTGCACTGCTGCCAGAATTAGATGCCTGGTGTTCTGGATATCCACAGTTTACACTAATGGCTGGTTGTTTGGAACTCTGCTGACCTCCTCAACTTCCCCATCCCTGGAGGGACCCTATGGCTTGGTTGCTGATTCTACCTCAGCTCATAGTTCTAACAGACCCTTCCTCGTCCATAGTCTCGGGCCTTGTACTCTTTAAGTTAAGGCCCCAGGCCAAGCACATGGGAAATGCCCCTTACCCCCAATGCCCCCAGCCATGGGCTTATCTGGCCCACCAGTTCTGGACACCAAGACCTGAAAATGGCCATTTGTAACTTCCACAGACCCATATTTATTGAGTAAATAGAAAGCCATAGGCATTTCTGAACGTGTGTCCACAAACATTCCAAGTTTCTTGGCTATGACAAGCGAGCGCTCGTGTCAGTTGCCGTCCCCATAGCGCCAGAGGTGTGAGGGTCTCCAGGAAGCCGTGCGAGTCTGCTTTCAATCACAGGAAAGGGCTCCAGTCTCACTTAGGCTCTGTCGGGCTCCAGGAATTGGGGGTGAAGTGGCTGCGGAGAGGCTCCCAGCATTTGTAGTAGTTCTCATCCAAACAATTACAGGTCTTGAGTCCCCACTTGGTGACCGCCAAACTCAAGGAAGATTCAAACATAAATGCCTATAGGAAATAAGATGGAGATGAGAAGAAAGAGGTAAGGTGACCACAAAACCATGTTTAATTAAATGCCTAGAGAAGGTGTGGGTAGAAAAACATGGGACTTAGGCTTATACATTCTGCCATGATGAAGAGAGGAAACCCACGCCCTGGATCCTGGGTCTGGCCTTACCATGCCGAGCATAAGCAGATGAGCTGTATGCAAGGCTTCTATCTACTTAGGGCCCCAAGTTTCATTCTGTGGGGTGGAATCGGGCAGGTCGGACCAACATTGCTCATAGCATTCTGGGAGGCAATCTTATTTCCAAGGGCAGAT
The DNA here is from genome assembly GCA_964023405.1 of Apodemus agrarius. Lineage (NCBI taxonomy): Eukaryota > Metazoa > Chordata > Mammalia > Rodentia > Muridae > Apodemus > Apodemus agrarius. The sequence goes on from OZ030018.1 coordinate 62,394,991, forward strand.
GTGAGAGAATCCTGGGATCTTCTTCTTAAGGACCATCCCTTGTGGTGATGTTCTATGTGTTGAAAGGACCGGAGTTAGCATAAGACACCCCAAGGCCAAATTCTCAGCACAAGGGACATTTACTTGCCCCAGAGAGAAAAAGGGCATTAAATAAGAGATAAAGGCAGGAGACAGCAGATGAGGAAGAAGGAGAAGGGAACAAAGGAGAAGAGGAGATCTTTGCCCCCGAGGGATAAAGGACTGCATTTGGACAGATGAGACAGATGTGGTCCATAGGCAAATGGCAGTTTATAATGAGAAAGGGGGAAACTGTGTTAGGATGAGTTTATTAATTTTTATTGGGCATGTTAATTATGTGAACCAAAATGGGGGGAGGGACTTTTTGTTTGTTAGACTTTAATACTTTGATAGGCAGACCGTGGTCAGCCTGAGGAGGAGGAGGAAGTGGAAAAATAAGGAAACAGCTTGGTGGCTGCCTTTAGGAAGGTAATCTAACGGCAAAACCTGTCCGTGTCATGTTTGCCACGCTCGGGCCTGTGAGAGCTCTTCGTGGTGACATACTCTCTTTTCACAAAGGAAGATGCAAAGCTCAGAGCTGGGAAGTGGCTCGTCCCTGGTGGTAAGTGATGGCAGATCTAGCTTCTTTAGGAGCATGGCCAAGAGTTCAGCTCAGAAAAGGGAAAGGAAGAGAGAGAAGAGGAAATGGTCCATCAAGGGGCAGGTGCTGCACACCCCACTGAGTTCTGAATGCTTCTGGTATAGCAAAAAGAAGCTGGAAAATATTCTGTATATCTTAGCCATTTCAACTTCTTATCAGCTGTTGATGTTTCTATCTATACTGTCTCTTATAAAATAATAGCAAACAACCCAAACCTTATAATTCTTTTTGTTCTCATTAGGAAAGTAAAACCACTACAGACAGGCCAAAGGAAAATTATGTAATTCTCTCGTGACACCACACAGAACATTAACAACATTAACATTAATGTTTTGAGTGGATCTCATATATATTAATATTTCTTTGTATCAGAGAGTCATGTATCTTTGCCTGACTTCTATGATAGGCTTTGAGGTAGGGTTTTGGATGAGATGCGTGTCCTCTTCACACACAAGGGCAAGGGTCACAGCCATTATTGTTGTCTTCTGCTGACTGTCCTTTAAGCTTCTTCGCTGTGAGGCTCAGCTGTGAAGGGTCACATGACACTAACTACTTCACACTGGATAAGGATAGGACAGATTGATCTGTGTCTAAGTTACATAATGGGGAATGGTAAAGGAGATACAAAGTTAGGTGGAGGCACTTTCTATTTATGTCTATGTGCATATGTCTGTGTGTGAGTATGCATGCATACATGCAAGTGTCTGTGGAGGGTGCCCCCTGGATATTCTGGGCCTTCAGATTCCAAGTCTCCTACTATCCCAACCCTCTTCCCAGGACAGCTCCATCTCACTAGCCATCCAGGTCTTGGACGTTACTCAAGTTCTTACTGTGTGTAAAAACAGCCCTATGCCTCACTAGTGTGGAACACCACTCCATGGTAGCCCATCTTTCAAAACCCTGTTTGGAGACCTGAGGGTAATCCAGGAACAACTCCATGGTGGATTGTGTACTTTCAAGGGCTATCAGAGGCAATAGCCTGAGACTGGCAGACAGTCTCACAGAGATACAGGCTCCTATAGATACTCAGATCAGATCCTTGAAAGGATTAACAGAGCCAGGGCTAAGGAGACAGGAAGGGCTCCATGTCTCTTCCTCTGTGAAAGCAACTCTGGCTCTGAACTTGAACTAAAAGCAAACCCCAGGGGACAGGTGGGCTACTAATGCTAGGGACTGAAGAGCTAGGTTCTGAGTTCAGCAGGTCTGTGTTATGAGTCTTAAACCACGTAGCAGGGAAGGCATTTGTTTTAAAATGTGAAGTAAGTTTGCATGATGGCTTAGCATAAAATTATTTTTCTTGTGGTCCACTGAGTCTATTTCCAAGAATGCAAAAAAAAAAAAAAAACATAAAAATAAAATAAAATCAAGTACCACAGCCAACTGCAATTGTGTTCCGCCTCAGTGTTTACAGCCTGACGCAAGAGGAATACAAAATAGGGTCTGAATCCCGTCAGCTTCATCCATGCCAAAGGAGAACAAAGAAAAGGAAAACGCAGCTGCTCACAAGTTCCAACTATGGTGAGGCAAAGGCCGCTTGACTCTCTTTAGCTTTAGAAACTGACTAAAGGTGACATTCTGCCTCCTCTGGTACTGTAGTCATCATACTCTGAGATAGAATACACACACACACACACACACACACACACACACACACACACAGAGATACACACACACACACACACATACACATACACATACACATACACATACACAGACACACACACACACAGACACACAGACACACACACACACACACACACACACACACACACACACCAGGCTGCATTTAGATACAGCAAGACCCTCCAAAGCGTATCAATAATGTTTCCTTGCATTTGAAGTTAGCAAACACTCTATAACGAGTTATAACTCATAGATGTCCTCTGGCTGGATAGTGCACCCATTCTACAGATGGGAAAATGAAACATGGAGATGTTGCATAGGAACTGAGTTGTTAGGATTTGCACTGGTCTTACTCTCCATTCAATCTCTTTCTACACTGCCACACCAGAAGTGTAGCATGTGCTTAATGCTGTATGTGTTCATACTTATAACACACGCATGCAGACACAAAATTCTCCTCACTCCACCTCTGTGACTTTGGAGAATAAAAACTAACCACTTTTCTCTACAGAAGTTGGGGGGTGGGCAGAGGCAGCCCCTGAAGTATTAACTTGCTTACCATGGTGCCATCGGCTACCCTCTCCGGCTCCAGTCTGGCCTTGCTGGCCTTCTCGAAGCAGTCTGCATCGGGGCCGTGAGGGGTCATGGCGCTGTGCAGGCTGCCGCCCCCTGGCAGGAATCCGCCTTGCTTTGCTTCATAGTGACCTTTGATGAGTCCCATGAACTCACTCATGCAGTTCCCTGGGAAGACAGAATTGGTATTATTTTTATTATCCAAGGCAAGACCCATAAAAACATCAGTACCTCCCAAACATAGGTTTTCATATTCCAAACTTATCAAATGTTCCACAACATTTGGAAATCCACATGATTTCTTTTTCTTTTCTTTTCTTTTTTTTCTTTTTTGGTTTTTTGAGACAGGGTTTCTCTGTATAGCCCTGGCTATAGACCAGACTGGCCTCAAACACAGAAATCCTCCTGCCTCTGCCTCCCAAGTGGTAGGATTAAAGGCATGAGCCACAACTGCCCGGCACATGATTTCATTACAGGATCCCAGTCTAGAAAGTAAAATAGGAAGGTGTGTGTGTGTGTGTGTGTGTGTAATGATACAGGACAAAACTCCAGACTTAGAGTACATTATCACGTGATAACAGATAGTTGGTCTCTATGAAACACAGATCCTAAATATTCTTTATCATAACAGATAACTAAATCTGAACATAACATGATAGACTCATATTCCTCTCTTCTCCTGGAACCCTAAGTCTGAACCCTGGAAATGAACCTTACTTCTGCTTCATGTAGAAGACTTCGCTACCTCATTGTGCATGGGCTGCTCCCCAGGGCCTGCTTGCATACTTTCAGAGGATGGGCATGTTCTACGAAGCAACCTATCGTGCTACGGAATATCTCTCAGTGTTGGTTATTTTTTTTTTTATATTAAATGGACATGTTCACATAGCTTTCAAGAGTCACACCAAATCTGACAAAGCCCACCATGCTTTCATTCTTTTGGTATTTTGTTTCTATTGAAATAAAGCTCTTTATCAACATAGTAATGCCTTAAGAGAAAGAAATAAAGAAATCGCACACATGGGTAATGCAGGTACTTTTCTAGTTCTGTCTATCCATTCATGTCTGTTTTCCATCCACTCACTTTCCCATCATCCATCTATCTACCCACATTCAAAATATATAATTAGACACTATTTTAATTACCGTGGTATAAAAAAAAACACGAAATATTATGCTTATGGGGCGGTGGTGGCGCACGCCTTTAATCCCAGCACTTGGGAAGCAGAGGCAGGCAGAGTTTGAGGCCAGCCTGGTCTACAGAGTGAGTTTCAGGACAGCCAGGGTTACACAGAGAAACCCTGTCTTGAAAAAAAACAAAAAACAAAAAACAAAAAATCAAAAAACTCAAACAAAACAAAACAAAAAACCAGAAATAACCTGCTTAAAGCTGCTTATTGCCTCTCCTGTGGGAAGATGGAGTGTTCAGAGCATGTGACAATGCAGTGACAGCCATTACAAAGTCAAACACTTGGCAGGCCAGGGCCATGCTCTGCTTCCCACCATGTGGAATATAAGCAGGTACCCTAATGTTTCTATAACCAACCGAACAGCCACCCTTCCCTTCCCCCAACAGAACACACCGCTCCAGGCCCTAGGAAGTGAACATGCAGGAAACCCTGAGAAGTGAGGCCTGGATCACAGCCCCGCGTGCATCTCATGAAGCAGATAAAGGAAAGTCAGCAAACGGGAGCTCTAGGAATCTGTATTTTAAGAACAGTTCCACACGCAGCTTCAATCTACAGTCACAGTTCTTGCTGCAGTGCATGTCACCAGGGTCACCTTCACAGCTTAATTTTTAAGAAGAGAGCAAGATGGAATTTGGTTTTGATCTGAATGTGAATTTAGTTAGCAATGAGTTTGGTGAAGATATTCTACATCACTTTCGATATTTCAAAAGACAGTGGGAAGGAAGACTTTGCCTTTCTGATTAAACCTGGATCCTATTGACTAAGGTGCATTAAAATGACTAGAGGCAATATTTCTACAGAAATAATTCCCCAGTTCCCCTTTAAGTCACATCAAAGTAACAAAGATTTTGAGTATTGCTGAAGCAATATTTTTATATCTCTGATAAAACTAATTTCTAACTTGGGGTTCTGTGCTTTTTTTCCAAATCAACTAGGGAGGGTACCATTTCTTTATAAGATGTTATTTGGGGATGAGTCATTAAACACATCATAGGAGGCATTTCACAAGCCCACTATACACAGGCAGTCTGTGGTACAGAGACTACGGAGTGGGTTGAGAACCAGGAGCACAGCGGTGCTCTTATTGTCTCTCTTCCCAGGAGGGGAGACAAACCCTCCACCACTGTTCTCAACATAGAGTCTGTAGACCTTCTGGGTCAGAAGCCTTTGGCTCCCTAGTTCAAAGTGCAGACGCTCTAAGTTTCCACTTTAAAGCCAATGAATTAAACTCTGGGAGAGGGAAGCCCGAGAACAAACTTAAAAGAGAAAGGGTACTCTTGATGGCGACCTCAAAGGGCAGGCTGGCTGCCACCTGATTGTGAAGTGGCCTTCTTTCATCCTGACAGCCTGAAGTCCCCACCCTCACCAACGCTCATTCACCCGTGCAGTGCAGCTGTACCCGGGAACTGTTACAGAGAGGAATCGCATAGAAACAGAAGGTTCTGCAGTTAACTGTGGAAAGTGATTTGTTTTCTAAAACGCTCCAGCTGAAAATGCAAGCTAGTGTCTCTTCCCTATGCTCAAAACTGTGAAACTCTCCAGGAAGCACAATTGTACTTTGACCTTCTTTAATTTGCACAATTAAAAATGTCAAACTCATCAACTACAGCTGTGATGTACCTTACTCACTCTTGGTGATGTATTCACCAACTGAATCAGGATTACCAGATGCGTATTGTGTACGGGTCGCGGCACTGGCCATGTCAATTAGCAGTCACATGCGACTGCTTTGGCATCAGACAATCTGCAATTAGATCCTGACCCTGCACTTAACTGTCTCTGAGACCTGGAGACTTGCTTACTCCCCTGTACCAGTCTCATCTTCTGGAAAACAGAAAGGAGGCAACGGATATTAGCTCTCTCTTACTGATGTTCTAAGACCTGAATAATTAATACTTAAAAAAATAACTTATAATAGGGCCCTAGAAACTAGTCAACAATCATTAGTCATAATAATACAAATAAAATAAAACTTGATTTGTTCTGTGCTTTGCTGGTTGGCTGGGGGAGAAAAGCCATGGAATGGTCTTACCCATAAGTGAATCCTACCAATTCTATCAACTCTGCAGCATCAACCTGTCAGCAAGATATGCCTACATGCGCAGTAGTGGTATGACTATCATAGGGTAACCAACTGTTCTCTAGATTCAAGGCCTGTGACATACAAGGGATCTTGTGCTTGGTTTGAAAATCTAATCCTTGGGAGGTCATAGGTCCTGCAAGGCAAATTACTACTGAATTGAATATATTGAATTTTGAATATATATATATATATATATATATATATATATATATATTCAAATTTCCTTCTAAGCATTCATTCTCATTTCTCAGACAGAAGTAACTTTCAGCCTCACTCAAAGAAGCTTCCATTTGCAGTGGACACTGGTGAATGCAGAGTCTCATGGCTGCCCAAAATGAATCATGTATAATATCCGCCCTAAGGAGATGTTATAAAAAACAGAATGAAACAACAGAAAAACTCGAAGACGGGAAGAAGGACAGCGAACACCATCCTCTAGGTATACCACAGCCAATGTAGTCATGAACTCATAGAAGCTTTGATCAGAGACTGCACATGACAGACCCTCCCCATGGCCAGTGGTGGGTGGGGGAGGGGCTGACGGGAACTTCCCCCTTGCTGTTGGACTACAGGCCACTTATAGGGGATGCAAGGGAAGAGAGTCACCAATGACGGGCAGCCATTGTCTTTGGTGTGTAGCGATTGTGTACCTGCCAGACTCCAGTGAACAGTTTCAAACACAAGGCCATAGAGAAGGTCTTGGTCAAACTCAGAGGGACACAAACTAAACAAAAAGAAAGGGGTGTGGGAAGGGGCTCCTTAGAGACGAAGAAGAAAGTCCAGGGTATGGGTAAAGATGAGAAAGGGCAGTGTGGAGAGCAATCAGAATGCATTCTACGTATATGTATATGTATATGTATATGTATATGTATATGTATATGTATATGTATAAAATTGTCAAGGAATAAATTTAATTAATAACACCTCCAATCTCCCCATTCAGATTGTAATCTGCTTTGTTTTTCCAAAATAATCAAAGAAAGAACATTTTACTTGTTCTTGAAACAGATTTTTGTTTCTCCAAACAAACTAAAACGCCTCCACCCCCACTGCTCCCCACCCTTAAAAAAACAAAACAAAAACAAAACCTGAAACTTACTCTTCCTTCACACTCTACCCTTAAAGCCCAGTAGCAGCCTGAGAGTCAGGACTTCAATTCCAGGCAGGGCAGGGCCCCGAGAACAACCTGACATCGCCCTCCGTGCCTAGCTGCTCTGCCGGCTCTCGTTTCCAGGTGTGTTGTGGTGAAAGCGAGACTTACTGTGGTAATAAGGAGGTCTGAAGGTTTTATCTGCAACGCCCCACCGAGGCGGGAAGATGACGAAGTCAGCAATGGCCACCCCGGGGCGGAGAGACTTGGCAGTCAGCACGGTGAAAATGGAAGGATCCTAGGAACACACGAGGGGAGAGGAGAATGTAGAGCAGCGTGGGAGGGGACTGAGGAGTGACAGGGTCACCTGCACAGGAGCGTGTTTTCAAGTGACAGTTTGTGATTAAGTGACCCAGGCCAGGCGTAGGTGTTTGGGCTCTGGTTGAGGTGCGATAATCACTCCTGTGATGGTCCTCTTGCAGTGTTCGAAGCAAAGTTCGCACCAGATAAGAGGACTAACAGCTGTATCTGTAGCCCTTCTGAGTCTACAGGCTAAAGATGTGATGTTCTACTATTACCCTGTGGCTCTGAGAGCCTGAGTCCTACTCGTACCCCCAGGCTGAGTGGCAGGGAGCTTGGTGCTGCTCAGAGAATGCTGGGAAACAAATCAGCGTCCACAGCCTAGGGTAGAGAAAGTCAGTGCTCCTTGGGAGGCAGAACTTCAGAGGTCGTAGATGACGGCCACAGGCAGGGAAAATCTGAGAGCCGGCTGGCTAATTCTGACTCTTGATTGACTCCTTGATTGATGTCTAGATTCTGAGTATTGCATTTACACGGCTGTAGTCCAGAGGGGGCTATGCTGAGAGACATACGCATTATGCGGTTTTTAAGAACTTTAGATTCCTAGACCGGAAAACCCAAGATTCGATTTAATTGATATCCGTGTTCACGTTCAGACATGGTGCTGACATCTGGAGATTCAAAGATGGGGAATCCATTCTCCACTCCTTTAATTTTAACTGGGGAAAGGAGAGAGTGGCCATTTCTTTTTCAAAATAACTCTGTCGAATTTGTTCTTCGACAGTTTCCTGCGTTTATATAGTGCATTTGGCCCTTCTCCCTGCCGCCACCTGTTCTCATCTCCTCTGCCAGGACCAGGGAAAGCAGCAAAGACCTATGACTTGAGATAAACCTTTAAAAGAGAACAAAAGAAAGGAAGGGGAAGGGTAGAAGAGAAAAGAGGAAGACGGGGTAGGGATTTTATCGGAGAAAATAGAAAGGATATGGGGATAGGCAGAGACTTTGTAAAGCCAGGAGAAGGCTACAGCCAGCGGTGAAGCAAAAGACAGAGCAGGGGCAAGATGTGAAGATGTGGTGCTGGAGAAAGGAGGGGGGGAGGGGGGAGATGGAGAAGGGCATCAAATGCCACGCTTCAGAGCTCAGACCTAATCCTAAGCCGTGGGGAGCCTGCAAAGGTTTTCTAAAGCAATGGCGGGATAATCAGATCTGGATTTGGAGGGGGAAGTAACCACCGCAGCAGTGAGGAGATTGGACGTCTGCAAATGCAAAACAAAGTAAAACAAAACAAAACAAAACAAAAAATCAACCCAACCCTTCTTGCTGGGAGAGTTGCCATCTTTTTCATCTGCCATGGGAAACGCTCTGAGACTATTAAAAGCAAGAAAAGGTCGGAAGGCTCAAACAGAGCTTTACCAAGGTCTCAGGGCGCTTCCTTGTGGTGCTTTGGGCCTGGCATCTTGATTTCCTTTCCCCCCTTTGGATTTATTAAGATTCGAGGTTGTTCAGAAAGGTAGTTTTGTCCCCCTAGAGATAAGCTGAATTGGCTCAGAGTAATCCTTCTCTCTCTGATTCTCTGGCTTCTGCCCCAATTATCCCTCAGCTCGTGGGTTAAGTTAATCTATTATGAAGTACACTGCGAAATGAACTCACCCTTGAGGTCTCAGAACTCTCACTTTATCAAGCATGTGGGCTCCTGGGAGCCTGTACCAGAGACCAGGGACCGATTTGTGGCCCCCTAATTGACTGAAAAATATGGCCAAGTTCAAACATTGGCTTAAAAAAAAAATTCAAGCATTCAACCTTTGAGTAACTTTAGAAGAGGGCTTCCTTGCCCTTTGCTGATCACCGAGGCCACCAGCTGAGGCTGCTGAGCAGGTGGGCAGCCAGAGCAAGCAGAGGCACGCCCCGGGCTGCAAGGTGCCCAGACCTTCTCCAGACCTGTAAGTGATTATTCCTCCAGACTTTGTTATTATCATTAGCAGCCTTCCCTTTGCCTGTGTATGAGAGTTGTGATTACTCTGGAGAAAAGTAAATTGGGTTGAGTATTTCTTGGCTTCCTCATTTGCCAAGTAATGTATTCCTTCACCGAAGGACACATGATCTGGTTGAGGCTTTGCATGGATGACCTTGAAAACCTTAGATATGTGAAGGCCACAGGTACACGTTAGATCCTTCCCATTCAAAGGTTGTCCCATCCCCAGGGTCCCTGCATGGTCCAGACTTACCGCATGGTCAAAGGCCACTGCGTTGATGACCATGAAGTTCTCTAGGTTGTACTTGTAGGGTGTATAGTTTCCATGCCAGGCCACGACATTGAATGGAGAGACATCCTAATCATAATCACAGAATCCAGGAAAGCATGGTCTTAGAATGTAATGTTTCTGTAGCTGTAAAGTTACAATACTTACTGATATAACCCCTTTTATATGATATTGGTCTAAATTTAATCATAGCATCCTTTGGGAGAATCATAGCTCAATTTGATCTCTCTGTGGTTGCTTCACATACCCTTTCCCAAGTCCTGGCTTTGCCACTAACCCCCTCTTCCAGTTCACGAGCTGCAACTACCCATCTCATCCCGCATACAGAAGAAGCCTGGCACACACCCATTAAGCAGTCCTTTTTCAATGTGTAACATAACTGTGGGACTCTATAGCGCCAGCAATTCTCAAACAACTGTTTCCTGGTGTAGCAGGCACTTGCTGAGATATTTCTCTAGGGCTTTGCAGTCTAAAGGAACTTCTCATAGACACAGTGTCTGTCGTGAGGTTCAGGGCAGAAGAGATCCAGCCTAAATGTTTGAGATTTCAGAATGACATTAACTTCCTTCCTGGTTTTGTCTTGGGTAGGAGATCACTTTTGTGCTTTACAGGATGGTAAAGCTGGTACTAGTCAAGAAAAAAGGATCCAGCACACAATATTCTAAAGTTCACGGTACAGAGCTGGTCAAAGTGCTAAGAATAAGAGGGTTGAGTGCTTAGCCCTAGGTGGGATATCTCTATCCATCCCCAGCCAGCCAGCCTGAGGCTCAAGGGCCATCTTGAAAGAAGAGGAGGCAGAAGAATGCAAGAGCTGAATATGGGAAGGAATGCAGTGAAATGTCTTCTACACATGACATGGTCATCAAACTAACAAACTCATAGCAACCGAGGTTCTCAGCACATGATGTGCATAAGATCATGCAAGGCAAAATTCTAGTATAAAGAGCATAGATGATTTCTAGGCCCCCAGGAACTAAAGATGTACCCCTGTAGGATGTCCATGTTTCTGAGGATGGGCCTACACCCCTGCACATGTAGGTAGCTCTAACTGTTGAATGGGTATGAGAAGAGGAAGGTGGGAAAATGGGGATGGATATGATCATATGCCATTGTATTTATGATATTCTCGAGAGTACAGGGAAAAGACTTGAGAGAAATGACTACCCACAAAGGCATCGTTAGAGCTAGGAGGAATGCACAGAAGTGTTGAGGTATCCGAGCAACAGGGGGAAAGCACTGGCATTCCTGGGACTGAGAATTAAGAGGGGAAAATGCTTCTGTAGGACTCCAGCAAGGCCTGGAACCATGACAAAGACTACATTTGTAAATATTTATAGCTAGTTCTCCGGAGAAACAAAGCTCTGATTTATAATGTTTGCTGATATCTGGGTGTGAAAACTCTCAATTATATTTTATCATTCCAACAATAATTTTCTTTTTCTGGTAAAAGATAAAATGGTGAGTGCCTTTTCTTAGGTACTGTGATCTGGTTTTTGAGGAGGCGATTGAGCAGGAGCTGATCAGGTCAGAAGCACTGAATAGAGAGAGAGAGAGAAATGCCCCACTACCATCCCCTCCCCGATTAACTTCCTTCAGGTTGAACCCAACAAAGGATAATAAACTGGGGATCCAGGTTAATTTGCGGAGAATACCTCCCTCCCAGGGCACAGACTGAGGCAGAGGAGAATGGGCCAGTGCAACCATCACAGAGCCCCACGGGAAGTAGGAAGCTGCGGCCTACTGCCAAAATGGACAGTTCTTTGCCAATTGTATGCAGAGTAATAATAATCTGGGGAACATACTTAAAATTCATGTAAATATCTACTTCTAATATCCCAGAGGTTATCGTTTTTTTGCCAGATGAGAGTATTACTATGGGTATGAGCATTTTAAACAAGGCTGTTTACAGGTTTCTAACACCAATGGCCCATGAACAACTGCTGAGAAATCCTGACCCAGAGCATATGAGGATGGCATGTTGCTGTTCGCTCCAGGGCTTATGCAGACGTTTCAGACTTTTTTTCAGACTTTGCTGGCTGGCATGGCTTTTTGGTGCTATGCAAGGAAAATAAATGAGTGCTAGGCTAATACGGACAGTAAATCAGACAAATAAAAAAATTAAACAAATAATAATAGTTCACAGAAGGGCTATCGGGTGCTGTTTATTACATGCTTAATCTGTTATGACATTATACAATCAATATATTAAATGATGATACATAGTAATAATCTGGCATGATGGTGCACACCTATAATCCTTTCTCTTGGGAGGTAGAAGCAGAAAGATCAGGAATTCAAGGCCACTCTACAAAGCAAATTCAAGGTCAGCCTGGGCTACATGAGACCTTGTCTCAAAAAAATGAACAAAAGAAACATAGTACCATAGCCTAGATTATATATTGTATTATTATTTTTTCATGGGACAGCCTTACAAAAGGGACAGAATGTTGTCATGTCTTAAAATCAATTTTACATTATTGCCTGTGATTTCATGTCCTGAGTTTGTTTGTTTGTTTATTTTTATTTTTATTTTTGGTTTTTTCAAGACAGGGTTTCTCTGTGTAGCCCTGGCTGTCCTGGAACTCACTCTGTAGACCAGGCTGGCCTCGAACTCATAAATCTGCCTGCCTCTGCCTCCCAAGTGCTGGGATTAAAGGCGTGCCAGCCACCACCACCCGGCAATGTCCAGAGTTTATTAGGCCTCTGATATAATTGAAGCTTATCAACTAAATTCATTCCATTTTGTGCCAACAATCAATCATTTGCATCTGAAAGAAGGTGCTCACTGAGGAAGATCAATCTTGGCTTCTCCTTGTGGTGAGTCATCTTTTCAGATCATATTAGGGGACCTCTATGTTATGTTTCCCATGTTCATCTTAGAGACCCACACAATGTTAAATTTCCATTGCTAGATGAGGAGGTGGACAATCTCTGGAGTGCAGCAGCTGGGGGTTTAACCCTGGTTCTGCCCCTTAGCACCATGAATTAATTTCCACCAACTGACCTGCTCCCATGGCTATGTACTTTGCAGTACCTTAGTGTATAATAAAGACAAAGGCCATATGTAATGCACCTAAGGATGGCCTTGGCTGTCAACTGGTGCTTCCTAACTCCACGCTCACTCCCTGGCTGCCAAGCACTCTTACTGTACCTGTTTGGAAGCAAACAGCTTGCCCTGGAATTTGTTAATCACAGTGTAACCACCCGGCACTTGACGATCTTCATACCAGGCAACCGGGATCAAGAAATCTCGAGGATTGGCCAAGCCATTTGCTCCTAGAAAACACAGGAACCCAAAATTCCACTTAGATATTTCCAGCGTCAAAGGAAAGATTTGCTCACCAAGGGGACCTCCTTCTGTGACACACGCCATTCCACAGATTATTTTCTTCACCAAAGTCCTTGCTGGATTTCCAGTCAGGGCTTCGGTTCGGTGCCTGCCCAGTGTATGTGAGGTCCTAGGTTGAACCTCAAGCACTGTAGCATCTGTTGGATCCCAGTTTGGTAGGTTTGTAGGAGGATCCAAGAGATTTGGTTGACAAGAGAAAATTTCAAAAGTCCCCTGGAAGCCGGGCGTTGGTGGCGCACGCCTTTAATCCCAGCACTTGGGAGGCAGAGGCAGGCGGATTTCTGAGTTCGAGGCCAGCCTGGTCTACAGAGTGAGTTCCAGGACAGCCAGAGCTACACAGAGAAACCCTGACTCGAAAAACCAAAAAAAAAAAAAAAAGTCCCCTGGAGCAGTGTTATGCCCTGGAGCTGCAGAGTGATTACGGTTCATTTGGCTTTTGTATGCATTACCTCATCACTAATCACATGCTATTCATTACATGCTACTAATCACATGCTATGGGTGAGGAAAAGGGAGAGGAAGAGAGGGGAAAGGCTTAGGGTGAAGGGAAGAAGCAAGGCTTAGGATGAAGATTTAGCTGATGTCTGTCCAAGGAAGCGCTGGGGACTCTGCATATCCTCAGACCTTGATCTCATATAAAGAGGTTATTAAGCCGGGCGGTGGTGGCGCACGCCTGTAAGCCCAGCACTTGGGAGGCAGAGGCAGGCGGATTTCTGAGCTCGAGGCCAGCCTGGTCTACAGAGTGAGTTCCAGGACAGCTGGAACTACACAGAGAAACCCTGTCTAAAAAAAAAATTAAAAAAAAAAAAAAAAGAGGTTATTAGCTACTGTCCCAGACAGGCCTCTGTCGGCTAGCCAGAACTCCAAAGCCCGAACTATAAAGCTGCTGTCCAGCCTAAAATAATATCTGCCTGCCAGTCAGGGAGGAAGAACTGCGGACCCGCCTCCTCAGCTTTGTTCAGGAGTGAGTGTTCCCTCCGGAGAGAGGAAATAAATCAAAAGACAAAATAAGAAAAAGCGTAAGTGCAAAAACATAATTTAACTCAGAGAGGAGAGGCCTGGGGAGTGTTTTATCATTTCCAGCTCCTGGGGTTTAAAAAAAAAAAAGTCCCCAGCTGGTTAGCAAATTATATCTATTTTCTAGAGGGCACATGCTCTGTGGAACCTGGAGGCTCTGCCGCCCGCACAGCAGCAGGAAGCTAGACCAGAGTGGGAAGAGTGGGTGGCGGCGGGCAGGATGACAGACGGGCCACCGTGGCTCCAGCTGCCTCTCCGCCGCCTCCCACCTTCCTCTGAATATTTGGATCCCCAGGGGAGTGACCGGAAGGCACATGCTGGCCTGTCCTTGTTGCTCTGAAAAGCTGTTGACAGGGAAAGAATGAACTGGGAGGTAAGGCTGAAGCTGAAACCAGGGCCCGGATTGCTCCAGCTCTCTGGAGCGGCTCGAGGAAGAGTGCTCCTCAGACCTTCCCTTCCTTCTTGTGTGTCTTCCCTCCAGCTGTTGGAAGCCTAGGGCGGGGGCCAGGGAGAGCCTGCCTGGAGGTTTTAATATATCTCATGGGTGGGGCGCGGGCTGTTTCCAGTTCCCGCATAGAACGTAGCAATACGCTTGTCACTGTTAAGTGTATGGATTTTGTGAAGTGTGCTCAGAAGGGATGTGACCTTCAAAGGTCACGCGTCACCCAAGCCAGTCCATATGTCCACGGCAATAGAATCCAGGCCATTTTTATGTCCAGAAACACACAGCTCATTGGCTTAAGAAAACATTATTCACAAAGCTCATTCTCATCTGCATACATCTGCCTACAAGGCTGTTCTTATCTATATCGAGAGTTAGAGGTCAGCCTAGCCTATGAGGCTTTGACTTTAAAAAAAAAAAAAAGAATTTAATCAAATCTCAAATCTCCTCTTTGGTAAAGCTATTTATCGTGACCCCCCTTTTGCATCCCTTGTAATCCAAACATCTAACCAGACACCCAATAAATGCCTTTCTTGCCATTGTTCTGTCTTATTCCTTTAGAGAAACTTATAATAGATTGGTTCGGGTCATTTTCTGTTGTTCGTATATTTTGGAGGCGGGAACTTGGTCTGAGGCAGGTGTCTGGAGAGGGAAGCTGAAGTCTGGGAGTGAGAGCCAGGAAGAAAGGCTTGGGGGTGCAGATTTACCGATGGGTCCCAGGTCAGGTAACTCAAAGTGGGCGCCGTAGACCTCCAGGATGTAGCCCCTGGTCTCCTCGAAGACATCGACGCTGAATCGCATTCCTCTCTGGAGGACAGAAGCACAGCGTGCCCTCATCGATCATAGCCTTGCAGTTATACATAGAAATAGAGTGCGAGTGCTTCCAAAGACGCTGCCCCAGGTGAGCAGATTGAAGATGGGTCATAAAGGAAAGAAAAAAATCTAATTCCTAATCATACCAATAATTCATGTCTTATTGGGTCCAGAGATAACAGCAGACCCCAGCTAGCCAAAACTCAGTGTATTTGTGAATACATCCACTGCTTCCTGTCTCTGACACAGCCTTGAGCAGACTACAAACAGTTCTCTGCTATATTAAACAAAGCAGGCTCTACCCCCTTACCCTGAAGCCTTCTGTATCACTCTGACTCCTCCCTGTTGCCCAGACGTGGCAGAGACATTTTAGTGTTAGAAATAGCAGGAGCTGAAACATCTGATTGCTCCCAAATTAGGGAGAGGCAGTGAGAAGAGGGGGCTCATTACCAACCTGAATGACGCAGATCTCATTGGGCTGAAGCAACATCTTGCCAAACTCTGTGTAAATCAGAAGCCTCCCTTTCTGGGGAACTGGGGGAGGGAGGGAAAGACAGTGCAGTAGTGAGAAATCCTGTTCAGCGGAGACCCTGAGAGCTTAAGGCTTGCATTTGCTCATTACTGCAAATGAGGAGTCCTTCATTGGGTCTCTTGGAGGGGGGTGGTGGTGGTAAACTATATTCTGACAATGTCAGTTAGCTATTTTACTGCCTACAAGATTTTGAAAATTCTTCAAAATCTCTATCTTCTCTCCCACTTTGAGGAGCTTGTGTATGTATGTGTATATATATATATATATATATATATATATATATATACAGACACACACACACACACACACACACTTTTGTGCATTGACCCAAAGGGCTATAGAAACAGCATGGGAAACCACTCTTTTCTGATGTTTCAGCCAGAGTGCTGGCATCTGCATGTCATCTGACTCCACGGAAATGGAAATATTCACTCCTGAATGCTAATACTGAACACCACAAAGCCTCTCACGGGCCTGCCGTTTTAGATGGTCTCATAAAATTTGTCCCTGAATCGTGGTTGTTGATGACAAATGGGCTTTCCTTCAGAGAGTTTAAATGCAAATACAATTTCCCTAATAAGTTAGTCACATGTTAGGAACATCGTTTCATTCAGCTGCCAAGATCTCCCACACAAGAGAGTCCCAGCAGAGACAGCCACAGGCAGAAAGCCCAGAACATACATTGGACACTTTGAGGTATGCTAGGAATCTTTTCCAGACCACCAGTGGCGGCTGGACCTTCCTCTTGTAGATGGTACTTCATTTAATGAAACAGATGGGAGAATGCAAATAAAATACAAAAACAAAACAAAATAAAACAAAACAACCAACTGGAATATAGCTCGGGGCTAGGGACCAGGCAATCTTACCAATCAGGAACTTACCAATCAGGAAATCCCCATCTGAATTGTAAAAACATCTGAAATGTACAGAGCACTTTATGTGATTTTCAACTTTAACACATTCTGGACAAGTTTATTCATTTCCCAAATTATTATTTAGTGCCTACCACGAAGCAGGTGCTGGGTTTAAGGTGATCAGCAGAAGCCTCCCTGTGGAGCTTGGAGTCTGGGAGGCTCGGACAGGAAGCACACAGTGTGAACCGCCACCACTACTAAGCACACTGGTGCTTCGAAAGTCAAGCTCAGGGGCCTGAAGGAATAGGGACCTGCTCTGGTTTGGGGAGACAACAAAGGCCTCCTGCCTACTGATGAGGCTTTGGACAAGAGATCTGAAGGTGTCATCTAGGCAAGAGGAGACACTCCTGGCAAAAGAAGATGCTTGTTCAGGTGCTCTAGAACAAGGAGGCTAATGGGGCTGCTAGAGAGAAATAAAGGGAGGCGAATGTGGATGTGGCTTATGTGGAGTGCGTGCGTGCGTGCGTGGGTGGGGGGTTGGGGGGTGACCTCATACAAGGCTGGACCCAAAGAGAGGTCTCCAATGCTTCCTATAGGGCTGCGATCTTGGCCTTGATTCTTGACTCAGAAGTGGAACAGCGAGGGAGGAGAGATGGCTCTTCAGTTAAGAGCCCTTGTTTGTTGTCTAAAGGAGCCAAGTTCTATGCTTAGTCCTTCCATGGTTGTTCACAACTGCCCCTATCTCCAGTGCCAGGGAGTTCAACACCCCTTTCTGGCCTCTACAGGCTCCAGGCACACATGGTACCTAGATATATATGCAGGCAAAATATCGATATGCATAAAGTAAAATAGAAATAGAAATAATCTTTTAAAAGTTGAATAGCAGCAGGCAGTGGCACACACCTTTAATCCCAGCACGTGGGAGGCAGAGGCAGGTGATTTCTGAGTTCGAGGTCAGCTTGGTCTACAGAGTGAGTTCCAGGACAGCCAGGGCTACAAAGAAAATCCCTGTCTCGAAAAACAAAAACAAAAACAAAAACAAAAACAAACAAACAAAAAGTTGAATAGCTCACATAAATCCATTAAGTCAGCAAGATCAGAATTCAGCTCGAGGAACCAACAGTGTAGTCCAGGGCCGTGGTCCTCAGCCTTCTTAAGGCCGCGACCCTTCCGTGCAGCTCCTCATGTTGCAGTGACCCCCGACCATAACATTATTTTGAAGCTACTTTATAACTGTCATTTTGCTACTGTTGTGAATCATACTGTAATGGAGATCTGATATGCAGGATATCTGAGATGTGACCCCCAAAGGGGTGGAGAACCATAGGTTCACAACTGCTGTTCTAGAGGTCACATGCAAATCTACCATCATGGTCCGCTTTCCAAAGAAAAGGCAGGGATATCATTTCCTTTTTTTTTTTTTTAAACAAAACAAAACAGAATATAGGGTCCAGTAGCACAGCCCAGCATGTAAAGGCATCTGCCACCGAGGCTGAGAATCTGAGTTCGATCCCTGGGACCCACATGATAAGGAAAGAAGTGACTCCTCAAGCTGTCTTAATTTGTACACACAGGAGCTGGGACACATATGCCCCTTATAAACCTCAGTACATAAACTAATCAATGTGCAGTAACATTAAGCCTACAGCGAGTGACTAGCTATTAGCAAAAGCCAAGTCTATTACTTTGCCTTCATAACTGCTCATGCAGCATGACTTTGGACCGGAACCCTAAGGATCCTTGGAAATGAATTCTATTTGTCCCCAACCTACTGACTTGAGCTGCTCCGTCATCACGAGGCCCTAACTCTCCTTTCTGCCTACACTGTTACCTGACATTCTTGTCTATGTCACGAGAGACTGTCAAAATAGAAATTCTTATTTGTTATTATCAATAAGTGCATATCGGCATTTCTCTGAGAGGGGAACGATTATACAAGATCAGTGTCTGCTCATGTGCGACTTTATTCTGTTTTTACTCTCTGGCCAGCAGGCACTAGCGGTAAAATCATGCCCCAACAATTGGGGCTCTTACCTGTTCTCCATGGAGGAGTTACACAGGAAAATGTGGACAGCAAGCCCGTTGTTAGACTTGATGTCTCCTGCTCCACATAAGGTATGCAAGCCCTGGGAGAGGGGACACAGAATGGGTGGTGCTTCAGAGACTGAACCCTGCCCCTGGCTCCTGAGAGCCATGAAGCAAGGTTTTGTATTCTTCCCTTTGAGAATGTCCTAGGGGCCATTTGGGACCAAGGCTGCTTGAAATGTATTGACTTACACTTGGTAGGCTGTGTCCCATCCTAGATGATACCCGAGACCTTGTCTAAACTCCCCTAATGGCCACATCAGGTGAACTTAGAGAGCATGAAGTCATTTCTTTAAATGAATTCAAGACGGACATTTCATTATGATTAGGAGAAACCTTGAGGAAGGAGGGGATATCTGGTAGAAGGATTTTGTGGGGAGAGGGCCTGACGCTTCCGTGACATTTACCTCAAGTCTACACATCCCTGGGGGCATGAGGAAGGCCAGGCTACTTTCCCCAGAGCATAGCAGAGGAAGACTTTGTGACTGACTGCAAGCCCTTCTGCTATGGGACTAGATGATACACAATGCAAGAAGCCCTGACATGGCGGTCGCGGGAAGGGGGTGGGGGGGCAGCAGAGACTTCTTACAACATCACTCTGGCCCAAATCTGCAGGCAGGATACAAAATCAGAGAGGGCTCTGCTCCTCAGACATCCATAGCTCTCACAGGAAGCAAGTTTCTTCTTCTGTCCCTTAATGGATCAGCTTGAGGTTTACTGAAGTGAGTCTCCACAAGGTATGGGGACACTTGTAAGGATAAAGGCTTCACGGTGATTTGAGCAGTTTGGGCTATAACTGGGTCCCTAAGTAAAGCCAAGTGAACCAAGCTAGCCTGCAGAACTCTGCTCTGTCCTCTGGGGGCACTGCTCCCTGGCAGCCCAGGCCCTTCACCCACACACTTCTTGCTGGGGTGCAGGTGTCCCTGTACTGCCAGCATTTGCAGCTGTTTTTTTTGTTTGTTTTTTTGGTTTTTTGAGACAGGGTTTCTCTGTGTAGTCCTGGCCGTCCTGGAACTCACTCGGTAGACCAGGCTGGCCTCGAACTCAGAAATCCACCTGCCTCTGCCTCCCAAGTGCTGGGATTAAAGGCGTGCGCCACCACGCCCGGCGCATTTGCAGCTGTTAAGAAGGCCTGCCGTGAGCCCTGGGCCCTCCCGCCTGCCATCTGAGCCCTGGTATCCCTTTCAGGGGCTTCAAGTTCTTAGATAGGAACATTCATCTTTGTATTTATTTTTACTAATCTGTGTGAAATTTATCATTTTCTTCAAGCATCACGAATGTGGGTGGCAAGCCACAGCAGTGGCACAAGTGCCGGTGACTTTGTCAGTGACTGGGACGTTTTCACATCCTACATCACAGGTATCTCAAAATGTCATTTGGGCTCATACTATAGTGACTAGATTTTCACCTAGGTCTTACGATCTAGTATATTAACCAGGAGGCATGTTTATAACTGCGAAACAAATACTATCAATTTTTTTTTGGAAATATTTTTATCATTGTATTTCAACGTAATTGTCTGTGTAATTTGATGTAATTTATTTTACCCAATCAAACCCACAAGCGTGGTGGCTCATAGCAGTAGTTCCAGTGCCTGGGATTGAGGCAAGGGGACTCTCAGGAGGTGGAGGTCAGCCTGAGCTGCAAGAGGAGAGCCTGTCTCCACCAAACCAAACCAACCAACCACCCGTCCCCGTACACCAAGTAATAAAGAAAAAAAAATACATGAATGCATAAATAAACAGGTCTCTCCAAACCAACAAAGGTATCATGGGTCAAAATGGTTAAGACCCATTCTAACCCAGAGAAAAGGCGCTTGAGGGAGGGAATATTTGCCCTCATTGGCCCTTGTGTGAGTTATAAAGCTCCTGGGTGCCCTTTGGTGTCAGGAGCCATATGGGGCCTGTGTGTAAGGAATCCCTCAGCCAGCCCCCATGCTACACACAGGTGGCTTTGTCTCCGCCACCTCCGCCTCCGGTTTAGGCTGCTACCCGGCATTCAGACTGCGATGGCTAGATCACTCACCACAGGACAGAGGAGGGCAGTGGGAAGGCGTGGAGAATATTGACTTACACTCACAAAGTCCACTTTCTTCTGAGATGCTTTTGGAATTTCAAATGGTTTCCATCTAAGCTGGAAAAAAAAATTACCAATACAGGAAAATGACTTCATAGGGGAGAAACCATAGGTTTGTTAAACAGATCCAGTTACATATGAGAAAACGGACAACTGCTCCCTCTTCAAGGTTCTGGCCATTTGTGATTTTGTTATGTTAGAATTAATGATTATTTATCATTTCTTTAAAGTGGTTCTCTCTTTCTCTCACTCTTTCTGTGTGTGTGTGTGTGTGTGTGTGTGTGTACTCTAGGAGTTTATGACTCTGTGTATATGTGCTATAGGAGTGTGTATATATACTGTATGGGTGTGTATGTGTGTATGCTGTAGGGATATGTCCCTCTCCTTTTCTCTTTCTCCCTGTCTCTGTTTCTCTCTCCATCTCTGTCTGTCTTTCTCTGTCTCTCTCTGTGTGTTTCTCTGTCTCTGTCTCTGTCTTTGTCTTTCTCTGTGTGTGTGCTGGAGGGGTGTGTGTTTAATATGAATATAAAGTGTCTTTGTTCCTAGTCCTTCCAATTATAAAAATGAAGCCAAGCCACCACTCCTTCTCTCAGAAGGTGTTTCTTTTAACATTTTGCTCAGGCACATCTGTGAGTTTTGACTGATGCGGGCTTTCATGCTATTTATAATCAGCTGCCTTTCCTGGCAAGCCAGCTCCGCTGTGTGGGCTCCTGACACTGCAGGGGAAGGTTCTACTTCTGCTTCCAGCCCTTGGAGTTTAGAATTATTTCCTTAAGAGAGAGAAAAACGCATCCAGCTGAGACTGGATTTGGTAAATGCAGCGCCCGCTTCGGTTTCTTCCCCAAACCTTGCGTTTGTCCCCAGGCTGCCCAATGGTTCACTTTAAGTCGCAGTGATCTTTAATTCAATAATGAACTGATCTAAGGAAGTGGGGAGAAAAAAATCAGCAGGTGCAGGCCCTGCGCAAAGCACCAGTGCAGGGTTTATTAATCAACGCAGCACAGGGCCGGATGCAGCCAGCCTGGGAGCTCATCTGCCCAGAAGCCCAGAGCACATCTGGAGTGACCTGCATCCCCAGGCTAGCTCCGCTGGCTGCTCTACCTGGCGAAGGCTGGACTGGCAGGGGCTCCCTCCATCCAGGTGCTGCACTCTGCTCGTTCTGTAGTTTGAGAAGGCAGCTGGACAGGAAAAGAAGAGCAAAGGGAAAGGGTGCCGCCGGGCGTATCACATAGTCAGGCAGCATCCATCACTTCTTAAAGGCAATGGGGATGATGACATTCTGAGGCCACTACAGTAACGTGATGCAGAATGTGGGGTTGTACAGACCTAGCAGAAAACTCACTTGACAGCAGGAAGGGCTCAGCACTGAGTATGTAGGGTAGTATATGTGCCGACCAAACTCAGAACTAGCATGCACAACACATGCTCTACCACAGAGCTACATCCCCACCCAGGTACTGCTGCAGCTTTAAGGGGTGCCTATGATCTATTACTAACCACTGCCTACTGCCCCCGCCACCGAAACAGTGGAGAAAAATCACCTGAAAAAGAGTCGTCATGGTAGATTTCCCAGAGGAAGATATTTAAGTATCAGATCAATCGTTGCCCTGGCAACCATTCAGGGCTAACCAGAGATTCTCAACCCTAGATACTCATGAGAATCAACTGGATGGCCTTTGAAACCAAGACCAAATTAAATCAGAACCTCTGGAAACGGGGCCTAGGCACCAGCATTTTCTAAACATTCCAGCACACAGCGATTCGGTGACTACTGCATTGCTGAACCAAGCACGCACCTATCCAGTCAATCAAGCAATAGACCATCCATCCAAACCAAACTGTGCCGTCTCAAGCTAGACACGGTGGTTGCAATGTCAACTTTCAGATAGCATTGATTTTTAAATAATACAGGCTCAAGAGTTAGTACATCTAAGGGGGAAAAGGGCAAGAAGATATTAAGGAAGGAGATCTCTTTCTCTGGGCATCTCTGTCTCTCTCACACACTCACACATAGAGGGAGAAGGAAGGGAAGAAGAGGAGGGGGAGAGTGCCATTGGGGCAGGGAGACGGCGCAGTTACATGTGAATTGCTACTGGCTACCTAGCTGTTGCTCTAGGACACCCGTGCAATCTGCCTAAAGGCTAGATATCTGTTGTGGGTAGAAATGAAGCCCTGCCTAGCAGAAAAGAGGCTCTTCTGTGAGAGGGAAAAGCTGAGAGAGAGGCCTGATGGGTTGTCAAGGTCTGCTGTTCAGTTTTCCAAAGTCTTCTGTAGTGCTCCAGCTCTCAAGCCACAAGGAGAGGGAGGCTGAGGTGGTGGGTGAAAATACAGCCACATGCTGACGCAGGGAGCCTGCCATCAGTGGGGCCCACATTCTAGGTGAAGCGATGGCCCCGGGGAGCCCTTCTTCCCCAATGTAAAAATGATTGCCTTCCAATGACAGATGATACAGGGAGAAGAATAATGTCTCTGTTGGCTCTGATGGCACTGGATTGCACAGAGTTCATGTTCAGACTGTAAAGTGCCTATCTCAGAAGGAATAATAAAGATGCTGGCGTCGTTCCGACAAGCCCTGAATCCACAAGAGGAATTCAGCTTTGGATCCTCAGGCAAGAGATTTTGGCCCGGAGCCCCGAGGTGATGGTCTGCTGATTGTGAAGGGAGCAGACAGAAGTGGCCCTTAGAGTATAGAACAGACATTCCCTGCTGAGGCCAGAAGCTCAGCCTGAGAGACCAGATCTTTTGGGTTCAGACTCCATCTTAGAGAACCTGAACTCAAAGTTGAACTCGAGTTAACTAAGAAACCAGAACCTAGCACCAGTTTCCAGGCTACCTCCCAACAAGACCTAGTACCAGTTTCTAGGTTATTCCCCAACAAATCTGCACCTCCAGGTTACAAGCCTGTCCCTGATACTTCACTTCCTAACAACCACCAATTAGGAGGAAAACCGGTTAAGTTTATGGTTTGGCTCCCAGCACCAACCAGTTGTGTTAAAGGGCATAATGGCCCCCTAATCAGATGTGTACCAGGCTAGATACCCCCTTCTTGCCCCTATAAATGCTTGCCTGAAACTAGGCAGGGGGCTCCCTCCCATTCTTCTGTCAGAGATGGTGGTGTGGCCCAAACTTGAGCTTAATAAAGACTCCTTGGTGGATTTTTTTGGGGTTCACAAACATTTCTTGGTACAACAGGCCTAGTACATTTGGTATAGAAAAGTCGCTGTGGTAAACCCAGTCCAAGAAGGCCATGCATGAGAAAACTGGAAGACTTGGCTTTTGTGGGCAAATAATTTCCCCTGTTGGGTGGCTTTTCTTTTTTTGGCTTTTTTTTTTTTTTTTTTTTTTTTTTTTTTTTTCTCGAGACAGGGTTTCTCTGTGTAGCCCTGGCTGTCCTGGAACTCACTCTGTAAACCAGGCTGGCCTTGAACTCAGAAATCCGCCTGCCTCTGCCTCCCAAGTGCTGGGATTAAAGGCATGTGCTACCAACGCCCAGCGGCTCTTCATATTGTAACAATGGGGTCGTGGGATCAGGGGACTGGAACCTATGAGCTCTTAGAGAAGATCATCTGACAGTGAAAGAACACTTTGTTGGTGGTGGTGTTTTTTGTTTTTTTTGTTTTTTGTTTGTTTTTTGGTTTTTTGGATTTGGTTTTTTCAAGACAAGGTTTCTCTGTATAGCACTGGCTGTCCTGGAACTCACTCTGTAGACCAGGCTGGTCTCGAACTCAGAAGTCCACCTGCCTCTGCCTCCCAGAGTGCTGGGATTACAGACGTGCGCCACCACCGCCGGCTAACACTTTGTGACTGAAAAAAAAATCTCTTTGATACGGACTGCCTCCCCTCCCCCATACCAATTCATATATTGAAGCTCTAACTTCCAGTGAAATTGCTTGGGGGATTTCAATGGTAAATAAGGTTAAATTAATAATAAAATTGGTGTTTTAGGAGTGGTGGCCTAAGAAGAGTTAGGATTTAGGCACTTGGGAGACTGAGGCAGGAGGATTGAAGGTTTTACAGCCCTGGGATACAGACAAAGGTCTTTTGAAAGAAAAAATAATTGAAACCAGAGTACCAAGACAGCAAATCAAACAATTACCTCATTTCCAACAAATCATCAGAGGAAAGGCTGTGTGAGGACAAGAGGGACCAGGATATAGATCAAAGAGAAAGCCATTATCAGACATTGCCCTCCTCACACCTTGTACTGGACTCTCAGTCCCCAAACTTTCCTGTTATCTCAGTGGCTCAGCAATGGCTTGACATGATGCTACAATTTCATAACCATTTATTTTATTCATACTATATGCAACCACTAAATAGCCCCTCCTATATGGAATTTAAGTAAGACTTTCAAAAAACAATGACACGGATTACAGTGTCTAATACAATAACTAGACTATAGTATGTACCAATGCATATTTATTGAATGGTTGAAGAGATGAATAAATGGAAGCCTGGAGAACATTGCTTATAAAAGTCCAAATGTTATTTCCAAAGTGTAAACCAACTGCTTTTTATTTTTGCAAACTCTATTGGAGAATAAACTTTTATTCACTGAAAGTGAGGTGGTAAAAGAGTTTGAAGAGTGTTTCTAAGGATGTTCAATGTTTAAATTAAAAATTCTTTAACATTTCCGAAGGAGGGAGACAGAGAATCCCTGTTCACACTTAGTGAAAGAGATTCGAAATTCATGCCAAGGGATGAGAAGGAAGCAGAAAGGAGGACTCTTAGTATGTCTAAAGTTTGGAGACTGAAGTTTGCCTGGATGCTGTGAAGATGCCTTTCAATACCAAGATGCCTTGATTCACTGACACCATCCAAATCTGCCATGACCTCAGCTACTCTGGGTGACCTGGATACTCTTCACACTGGCTGGCTAGAGGTGGGCCTATTATTACAAGTTGGTAACATCATCCAAGAACATTGAAGTCACTTATGGGTAAAACCGTGACTATACTGCTTAAGCCAGTGCCAGCAGCGGCTTGTTGATCAGTAGTGTTGACTTTTAGACCAAGGAGGGAAGGGGGTGGGGAACAGATAAACTAGAGAGTGACTCACAGAAGTCCTCAGCAAATCCAGCCAGCTCAGGAGAGGAGGAGCTAGCTGGTGTGGGGAGAAATGAGGCTTCGATGGATCCACTGGAGACCCTTGGAGTGACGGAGCAAGAGTGACGTTAAAGAGAATCCAAGACATGGTATATTTAGACTTTCTAAAGTCTTTCATGGGACTTGAAAAAAAAAAGTCACCATGAATGGAAATGTGACTTTGCCCCTGAATGCAAGACTGAGGATTTTATATTTGTTATCCAGAGTTCTGGTTTAACGTGTTAGTCAGCCTTCCATTGTGGTAATGAAATCCCTGAGCCGCTTAACTTATAAAAGAGAAAGGGTTTATTTTGGCTCATAGTATTGGAGGTTCCAGTGTAAGATTGAGAAGCCCCAGGCTTTGGGCCTCTGCCACAGCTGGAATATCAAGATGGATTTGAGACTAGACCCCCTTCCACTGACCTAATGACTCTACTGCCTAAAAGTTCACCACTGTGTATCGATGCCCCTCTGAGAACCAATTCATTTCATATAGTAATTATCCAAACCATAGAAACTGTGCACTTTAAAAGCTCATAAGTGTGGAAAACTTAACCCATGGTTCACATGTCAATGAAGTAAGGCTTTGGGTAAATAAGAGGAAATGAAGTCAAGCAAAAGGGGCTCCATGGTGGTATTAGAAGAAGAAAGGGCCAGGTGTGCATAGGCTCTCTGTCTCCCCATGAAACACCCTTCACATTATGGAGCAGCAAGAAGGACCCCGCCATATACTCTCACCACGCTTAGACTTCTCAGCCCCTAGACTCCATATTAAGTAATCCTCCATTCTTTATAAATAACCTCATCTCTGCCATTTTGTTACAGTGATAGAAAATTGACTAAGTTACTCAATAGTAGGGCATTTGAATAGTTTGTATGAGGTCCTGGACTCAATTCATAGCACTGGAAAGGTGGGTACTTAGCATCTTGAATAAACTTGTAGAACACAGTAACCTCCCAATAAATGTTAGTGGGTGACTTAATTCTCAGAACTCTCTGAAATGCTTATAATTATTGTCTTTTTAAAAAACTTTCCTTTAGGTTAGCACGCAAAAATGTGGTTGGTTGTGATATCTGCAGACAGGTTTACTATGTTTACACCCTCCACCACCACCCTTTAAGCCCTCATCCCCATCCCGCTGGTGATTGCCTCTTATCTTGCTACTTCTGTAACCACGAGAACCTTGACGGCTTAGAGCAGTTCGATTTCCCCCACTGAAAATGGCACTAACGTTTTACTCCTTATGTTACACCTTTAGTATTTTGTTATCAGCCCCTGTTTTGATTTGCTTTCCAGACTATTCCTTATCTCCTTGGTCCTAAACCCAGGTCTTTTCCATTTAATGGTCTTTCAAGCTGACCCTTATTTTCTGTTCCTCTGGAGCTGGGACGCCACGTCCCAGTCTGACTCCTAGAACACTAACCCGACTAAAGACCTCCAGTCTCAGTATCCCTGCCCAATCCCCTGGAGTTAATTCACTTATACGAAATTTATCAAACACGGTTTTATGATAGGTTTGGAGGTGTTACTCTCTGTACTCAAGGAACGCATTACAGAAGACCCCGAAGCGTGAAGATTCCCAGAGTAGGAAAATACATAGAAAGTGGAAATGACTTTGAAAGAGATGTGTAAACAGAAGCATTCCTTCAGGAATACATCCTGGCACAAGGCCCATTTGACATCTATATACATGGAAATAAGAGATACAAGCAGAGAAATCACTTGGTTTGCAGGCAGCTCCAATATCTTTCCGAGGAGTGAAATGTAAGTTGATAGAGATGAACTATATAAAAGATCAAGCAAGCTGTCCCAAAAAGGGCCGCATAAGGCCATGTGCACTGCAGTGCTGGCCACTGCCAGCAGATGCACTTAGGGAAATGCAATCCTGTCTATTTATAGGATGGTGAGATCTGAGGTACCAGGGAATACATTCAACATGTATTCGCAGTTTTTGGAAATAGGTATGTGCTAGGTGGTGCAGACCAGAGAGAGAGAGAGACCCTGGAGACATAAGATCCTCTCAGACACCCTGAGAAATGCTCAAGAGTTCAATGGAAGAAAACAGTGTTTATATTTAAGACCAGCTTTAAATTTATTTGTAAGAATTTGATAAATTGATGTTTATAAGAAAAGAGAAAATTCCAGGAAGACAAGAAAGTATAAAATATCAAAGCAAAACAACTGAGCACATTTTCCTGGACTGTTGACAATCCAAATACTGAACAGGAGACCTAGCAGGAAGTTAGCAGTGGTTCTCAACCTGTGGGTCATGACCCCATTGGCACAAACCCTTGTCTTAAGGAAATAGCTAAATTATGACTCGTAACAGTGGCAAACTGGGAGAATATCTACATTACGATTCATAACAGTAGCAAGGTTGCAGTTATAAAGTAGCAACAAAAATGTTATGGTTAGGGGGTTTGGTCACCACAACACGAGGAACTGCATTAAAGGGTCAAGGAAAGAAAGGAGAAAAACCAGAGATATTTCAGAAGAAATTTCTAGAGGACTTCCTAAAATGTGATGCATACATCAACTTTTTAAAGTGAGCTAGAAAATTCCTCCATTGTTCAAGGAATTCTTCAGACTCGGACATTTTTCATTCCTTATGTATGTGTGGCAAAGAGAATCCATCAAAAGGGAAATTCACTAGTTGATATTTGGAAGGAAAGGATGAGGAAGAGTATTATGGTCTGGATTGCTCTCCCTCATTCATAGGTCCTTATCCCCAGAAAGTGCTGGGCACATTTATTTATTTGCTTGGCATTTACTAACTTGTTTTGTTTGTTTGTTTGTCTGTTTAATGAGGCAGAGTCTCATGAAGCAGGCTTCATCCTCCTGCCTCTGTCTCCTGAATGCTGGGATTGTGAGCATGCACCACCGTGACCAGCTTGGGGAGAATCTTGACAGAATACATAAACTATAGTGAGGTCCTTGAGGGGTGGGCTTGGTAATTGAATGTGATTTGAGCTCTTACAAGACAAGGGACAGAACAGAGGTAAGAAGCCCCAGGAGCAAGCTAACCTCTGCAAGCACAGTAGCAGAGACCCACATCAGCCTCTGGAGCAGAGCTCTGAGAAAGCAATGCCGTACATCTGCTTTGGTTTTTTTATGGAATCCTCAGCAAGCTACTGCAGAGAGGAAAGGGAAGACAAAGAGAAAGGGCAGGGAAGAGGAGAAGGCAGGGAAGGGGAACATCCTAGTTCCGGGAGATGGCCACAATGAGGAGGTGACAGTATAGTTCAGAACCTGGGAGGAACTGATTTTGTTGGTTTTGAGTCACTGTAATGTCATGGTACTCAGAAAAGGACAGAGGTTCAGAAATAAAAAAGGCAGATCAGCATTCATGCTTTTAAGTGCTGGGAAGACACACAGACACACAGACACACACACACACACACACACACACACACACAAACACACAAGCACTTGTGCGAATGCACACACATACACTAGGTAAATTTTATTTTTTAAAAAAACATATCTATCAACAGAAGTATAAGATATGGAAAAGGGCACAAAATACAGCTCTAAAAGACTAAAAATAAAACTATTATACTATGAGCTAATTAAAGTAGATATAAGCAAATCATGTTTTAAAATTATGAATATTCACAGTTTCCCTGCTCTGCTCCTCCATACTCCACGGAGGGTAACCCCGGCTTGGATATTCTCACTGGGTATCCTTGAACTTCAGTCTCACCATGGGAGGGGGAACGTCTGTGACTAATGCCATTTTCTAGATGCTAGAGGTAGAGTGTAGAGACGTTGAACCAAGAACAAGTGGAAATAGGGGCAGCCAAGAGAAGGAGAGAAAAGAGCTCAGCTCAGAAAGGGTTAGATGCTTTAGATGCCGGGTAACATCGAGGACGGGCGTGTTTACAGAGCGATGCTTCAGGACATGTATTAGCTATGTGTTAATGTTTTCAGGAGATCAGGTAAGGATTGACACGACTTTCAACTACTTTTGGTACCTGGTTGGTGGGACTCGGGACTTACCTACTCATGTGTATGTACAAGGAATAAAGTGAAAGGAGTCAGCCAGACCACCAGATGTGGTTGATTCTGCATCGGTGTTTTTATGAGAGTTTTAAATAAAAGCCTGCTGTTTGTGGGGATAAGGCCAAACATGGAGATATAGTCCTGTCTGCTCAAGTACTGAGGCAGAGGATTGCCCCAGCTCAGACTGGGCAAATATAGTCTTCAACTCAAGGACACATAGGAAAAATGGGTGGGGAATATTTCTTTTCTTTACCTTCATTCCCTCTCCCCTTCCCCTCCCTCTCCCTCCCTCCCTCCCTTCCTTTTTTTTTTTTTTCTTTGTTTTGATTTGTTAGGGCTTCATTATTATATAGCCATAATGGACTTAAACACACAATCTTGCTTTCTCAGCCTCCCATAAGGGTAAACCATAGTCAGGGCAGGCAACTTCCATAGGATGAAGGAGTTAACAGGAGATAAATTGGATATGAGGAATAACTTATTTTCTTAAAATGTCTGTTAGGGCTGGGGGATATGGTACACATTTAGAATGAATGAGACTCAGGTTCATTGTGCAAAGAGGAAGAAGAGGAGGAAGAGGAAGAGGAGGAGGAGGAGGGTAGGGGAGATGATGGCACCTTATTGTAAAGAAAGAGTTGGATAAAAGAGGCAGAAAGGCCTATGGTATCCTTGGAGGAAAGAGACTGTCAATATGGCAAGATCTGGAGAGTTGGACAAGTTCGGCAGCAAAGGTTCTGGGAGGATTTATTGTTTGGCAGCGTTTCTGATAATTTGCATGTTCTGGGACAGAAGGAATTCTATGATGTGACCTTTAATTAATTTGGAAATAATTCCCACATGGTCCAAATCATACTAGTTGAAAACCAGGTGGTACTTCTTCTAGCCCAAGTTTAACTGTGTCAAGCATCTGACAATCAAAAGTTAGGGATCATAATAAGAAAAATAAATATTGAGAGGGTGACTTCTAAAAAGGACTGCTGACTCAGAATGCAAGCTGGAATCTGTAAACTTGAACTGGATTTAGATTTGCTCATGAAATTATGAGATTTCATATGTTAGGGGGAAAGACAATAAACAAAATTAGTCATACTTCTTATATGAGATATCAATGGACTCAACTAACTACAAAAGGCTGAATTTAAGAACACCCAAGAGGTCCCATTAATTCTGAGACGCAGGATCAAATATAAATTAGAGAATGTGGAGGCTGTGGTCTTCTGTGAAGTATCAAGGATGACTGTCACAACTGCCTATCCCACGATGCTCTCTGTAGGACTGGGGTTAGATTAGAGGGAGTATTAAATACTTCTTGAATCTTCAAAGTCTCAAGGATCTTTAATGCGGGAAGCTGGTGAGGTTACTGACGTATTAAATTTGGGCTTTGACAGGTAAAGACACACCTATCATGGAGGCTTCAGCCAGCAAGGGCTGTCAGATAGAAACCTAAATATAATTTTCCCAGACTTCCTTCAGGGGAGCCTGGAGTACATATTTGGAAAAGGTTATGAAGGGGAAGTGATGAATGCAGAATGCTGTGGTTAATTAATGAAGCGTAAAATTGGAAAGAGATATTAACTTGTCAAGGAGTAAATGAAGACAAAAGGCCCGATATGGACAAGAATAACCAGGGTGTCTATCGGGCAAGGGAAGCAGATGGCAGGGGACACAGGTCAAGACGGCGGTCAGCTGCTATTTCCACGGCTCTGGTGTCACAAAGGCACTGTGGAGTTTTGAGGCACGTCCCTCCCGGTGTGTGAGCAGAGGAGACACTAAAGGACAAGGCTGTTTGGTCACCGCCGTATACAAAGTGTTCGAGGGATCCAGAGCAGGGACAAGGTCACAAGTTCAAGAAGCAAAAAACACAGTGTCAAGCCAGGCATAATGGTGGCGCACGCCTTTCATCCCCGTACTCCGGAGGCAGAGGCAGGAGGATTCTCCCGAGTTCAAAGCCAGCCTGGTCTACAGAGTTAAGTTCTAAGACAGCCAGGGCTACACAAAGAAACCTTGTCTCAAAAACACAAAAACAAAACAAAAAACAAAGAAGGGAAAGAAAAGCCACCATGTGGTGTGAGAATGGAAAACACAGGAGAGGCAGGGGAGTCAGTGAGTTGGGGGTCTACTAGGAAGTGGCCGTCAAATTCCAACACGGCTGTTCTGGTTTCTCACCATTGACGCAAACTCTTAAACATAGTACAAAGAAGCCGGAACTTCTTTGTAAAATGTATGCAAACTAGTTATGAAATAATGATTTAGCATATGCAGCTGAAGTCCACATGATTCTTGCCTAGGACAAGAGGCATCAGATTTCTATTTAATTAATTCCTACATCAGTTGAGGTTTTAGAATTTAAATACTTGTAAAGGAAGACAAGGCCAGGTGTGGGTGGCACCTGCCTATGCACTTAGCATTTGAGAGGCAGGGGCAGTAGGATCATGACTTTGAAGCCATCCTGAGAGAAACACACACACACACACACACACACACACACACACACACAAGAGATAGACAGACAGAGAGACAGACAGAAACAGAGAGGAGGTAGGGAGAGAGGGGGGATCAAATTAGAATTCTATTTGATAAAAGGTTAATTTTAAAATTCTGATATTTAATGACAGAGGCCAAAGTGGTAAGAGATAGAAGTTAACAGAATTTAATTCAGAACCAGTAAAATAACCAATAAAAAACACGACTTAAATCCAATCACAGCGATGACCAGGACCACGGAGCCTTATTTTACGCACCAGTTTTTGTAACCTCAAATCAATCCAGACATGACCACAACTCTCCTTAAGGACTGTCCTTGAGTCTCCAGAGTGTCTCATTCTGTGTCATATTTGACCCCTCCCCATCTACAGGGATATGCATTTCTTCCCCCGTGTTTATTTAGGAAGACCCTCAGCTCTGCTCTCCAGGCTGCAGGTGATTGTGTTTTTATGGCTAGCACCTGTTAAGGATGAAACGTTTTCTGGCAGAGATCTGTTAGTCTTTCCAGTTGTGGCTTCTCACATCCTATGACACAGACCCGAACTTCAATGTTGGGCATCGCTAAGCTTAGATCAACGTCCCCAGCTGAGCTGTTTGCACAGGAAACATCCTGTGGGACATCCTGCGGCTTCATTTGATTCCTGTCTTCCTACCCGGTGTGGTAG
The DNA here is from genome assembly GCA_964023405.1 of Apodemus agrarius. Lineage (NCBI taxonomy): Eukaryota > Metazoa > Chordata > Mammalia > Rodentia > Muridae > Apodemus > Apodemus agrarius. The sequence goes on from OZ030018.1 coordinate 62,428,176, forward strand.
GGACTTCCCAGGTGCTGGACCTGTGGCTATGGTTGTTTTTTCCTGGCCTCTAGTATATATTGCTGGCCCCTCAGTAAAGCATTGGCATTCTCCTTACCAGAATGACCCGAGTTTGTGTTTCCTGTCAATCCCCCAGGCCTACGCAGTACTTGGTACCGTGGCAGCACTGGCGCGGGTGCTCTCACTTCAAAATAACCTTAAGAAGGGCTGTAATCACATGAAGCAAAGTGCGGCACTGTAGTCATGGAAACAACAGGTAGTAAGAGTCGGTTCCCAAATACCTTATACCTCACACTTGCAGAAGGTTGCCCTAGTATTTTCCTTAAAGGTCAGATTTAAAACCTACTGTGCCCCTAATAAAGTCATATGAAAAAAGCAATGGCCCCACTGATGCCCACACAGCTACACACCAGACTACGATGGTGCACTGAGGTCTGGATGACGAAGCTGCTGCCGGGTAATGTGCGCATGTGCGACCCTGGAGCTCCCGGCCTGGCCCACCCCATTTGCCACACGCTATGGGACTGTGATCTTCACAGACACGCTGCTCCAGTCTGCCCAGAAAACGTGCCCTGTGTGCCTTCATTTAGCCTAGCTCAGTGGTTCTCAACTTAGTTTACATAGGAACTTCCGTTTTTATGGGTAGCATACACAGAACCGAATATCCTACACTTTATAGGTGATTAAAGAGATTTTCAGGGATAATTTCATTTGTGCTCAATTTTCTTCATATTTGGTCATTTCATAGCCGCTTTGTTCCTTTGTGTGATAGGAGATTTGGCTCTATTAGAGAAAACTGTCAGAAATATAATTGAGGATTTCCTGTGCCACCTGAATAAAGAATTGGAAAACTCTCTGTGGGCCAAATACCCTCTCAATCCTCCCACGCTGGCATATAATAAGCACCACATTGGCATTTATAAAGCCCATAGGTGCCATGCTTCCTATTTTCCTGGAGAAAATAGTCCTGTTGCTAAGCAGACGGGCGACTTGAGGAGAGAAGTAGAGATTCTGAAATTTAACTCTCGGAGCTCAGGAAGAGAAAGCCCCAAAGCGAAGCTCCGGCGGGCTGAGATGAAGCGACTATCTCAGAATCAAGGGCAGGCTCAACCCTGCTTCTTCCTTTCACAGGGAGGGGCCGGAACGCCCTTATCTGGGAAACCATCTTGCCCAAGCAATGCCTTGCAGTGTCATTAGAGGAAAGGTTAACCGTGGAGACAGGGAAGAGCCTACAGTCCTGGTCCTGAGTGTAGCGCCCTCAGCTTACCTGGGAGTTTACCTACTTGCTAGGAACAGCTTTGTCTGCTAAGTTGTGGAATCACCCTTCCGCTTCCGGTAACTTGTGAAGATGATTCCTAAGCACCTGAGACTGTTGGTTGTTAAGTAATCGCTCTGCCATGACTCTGCCCTCCACACCCTTAATCAGTTGCTTCCCTTTCTCCTGACCCCTGTCTTCTCCTGCCGGTCAGGCTTTCACTTTGCCTGTGTCACCCATTTAGAGGTCAAACAGGATCTCTCTCTCTTTCTGTGTGTGTGTGTGTGTGTGTGTGTGTGTGTGTCTGTCTTTGTCTCTGTGTCTGGGGCTGTCTGTCTGTGAGTCTGTCTGGGGCTGGAGAGATTGCTCAGCTGTTAAGAGCATTGACCGCTCTTTTGAAGGTCCTGAGTTCAAATCCCAGCAACCACATGGTGGCTAACAACCATCCGTAATGAGACCTGACCTGACGCCCTCTTCTGGAGTGTGCTTAGAGATAATAAATAAATAAATAAATCTTTAAAACAAAAACAAAAAAGAGCCCGTCTCTCTTAAGGATGAGGCAAGGGCAAGCCAAAAGTCCTAATTTACGTGGGGCCCAAATCTGAGGGGTTTGAGTTAGAGATGGCTTTTTCTCCAGTTGTCTGAAAGGAGATGCACAGAATGGGGGCAGGGGGCATTTGCTAGACCCCTACACTTCACAAAAAGCCTGGTTTGAGGCACAGGCTCCAGTTCTAGCTACACAGCAGGCTGATGCGAGGAGTTCCCAAGTTCAAGATATGCCCAGGCTACACAGTGAGTTCGAGGCCACCCTAGGCAACTTTGTGAGACTGTCTCAAAATAAAAAAATAAGTAGAGGACTGGAAAGATAGTTTAGTGTTAGTTCCCTTGCCTAGCACATGTGGAATTTTAAGTTCAATTCTTAGTACTAGGAAAAAGAAAGCCACACGAAGTTAAGGGTCAATTATTTTGAATAAAAAAAAAAAATCCCAATTTAAAAATGACCGAAGTAGATAATATTTTCAGATACATTTTGACCTCTCTGAATGCTTCCATTTCTGTCCCTGGCACATAGGGGGGGGTTGCCTTCGAACTGTACTTAGTCCTGTAAACATGGGAAGATATGGAGCAAGGAAAGTAACAAAATGACTAAAATTTTCTGGCTTTTGCTTTCTAAAAAATTCTAAGCATTTAGAGGAAGTAAATTTGCAGTTGTTTTTAGGAATAGACAAAATATCATGGGTCAAAAAGGAGAAACGAGGTTTCCTTGGACTCTGGAGAGAAGTGAGAAAGAGGTGTAGACAGTCCTCAGAATATATATATATATATATATATATATATATATATATATATACATGAACTCAATTTACTTGAATATAAATTCTGTGGCTCTCAGGGACTGCCCCAGCCTGTAAGTGACTGCATCAGGATGGCCTATCGGAGTCACGTTTTTTCCCTGTTACTTGCCAGGCACCTTGTAAACACACTCACTCTCCAGAACCCTTCCCAGCACCGCATGGCCAGTGTTATCACGTGTTATAAGTGAGGCTTCATGACTCAAGGGCAGAGGTAAGTAATGGGGCCGGGGATGCAAACCCAGGCCTGTGTTTTCCTCTGTAGTATACCTCACCTGGGCGCGGAGGCCTGTACTTAAACCCAGAGACAAAGGAAACACTCCTGCCTTTCCTTTAAAGAGTTCTGTCCATCATAGTATCGGGCCATTGCTACAAACCGAGAGTTTAAATAATGCTGATGGGATGTACCTGTGTGGAGCGGTGGACCAAGTCACCAGACAGAAGAACTGGTAAGGTAGTAGCAAAGTTCAGAACCCTGATAAAACTCTAATTGAGAATGGCAGGAGTTTGAACTAGTTCCTGACCAGAATCCTGTTCTAGAGTGAGAGACCCCCAACTTGACATTTCTAGACCTCTAGCAATTAGCCTAACACAGAGAAGTTTTGTTTTTTTCTGCCCTCAGCCTGAGAAACTGTTAACCTTGAGATAACACTCCCCGGCACTCCCTGCTCCAAGAACTAGCTCACCACATTCCTGAGACATCTGGCATCTTGCTCAAAGTTTAACTATGTTTGCCTGAGATAACCTGTAACCTTCCACTGAGATATGGCTGACCCCCCCTTCCCTATGACATGAATCACCCCCCTACTCCCCTTTTCTTTGTAGTTTCTTCTTTAAAAACTCCCCACTGCAGCTGCACGAGGTTGATCTGCTCTGCCCCTGCAGATACGAGCTGAAGAATAAAAAAAATTAATTAATTAATAGCTATCTGTAAAGACACGGGCTTGTCACCTTTTGTCATCTTGGGCCTCCGCCCCCTGCAGGCGGCGGTTCCGGAACTCTAGAGAAAAACACCCCCCACCTCCTCCTGGGACTCTTGAGAGAAAAACAACTCTCTTGAGGGAAACAGCTCCCGGAATAACCACAGGGGTCCCAACAGCCCCTATGGAATGTCCCAAAGCCCCAGGAATGTCACTTAATGTAACACATAGTAAATAGTAAATGTGTGACTTTAGACTTCCCCTATTTCCTCCCCAGTCGTCCCCCCTCTTTTATGGTTTTTGCCTTTATAAGCTTGTCACAAGTTCAGGTGGGGGTCGAACTCCTCTACCCCTGCGTGGTGTATGAGTTTCGACCCCAGCATGCTGGCCTGAGATCTCGTTTAATCCCATCTTCAATAAACTTCGTGTGATCACAACGAATTTGGTCTCAGTGCCTTACTGGGTGCGTGCTACTCCTGAGACTTGAGTGAGGGTCTCCCTTCGGGGGTCTTTCATTTGGGGGCTCGTCCGGGATTTTGCGCGACCACCCAGGGGATACTAGACCCACTTGGAGGTAAGAATTTCTGTTCTGGTGTGACTCTGTGTCTGTGTTGTGGCCTGTCCAGAAATCTGGTGCGATCGCAGTTTCGGTTTTGCAAACGCTCTATCGAGGCCGCTCTCCAGGAGGAGAAGCGGAGTGGACGGGGATAGACGTGTCCGGGTGTCCACCGTTTGTTTCGCCCTGGGAGACGTCCCAGGAGGACAGGAGGAGGACCAGGGACGCCTGGTGGACCTCCACGGGGAAAGTCGGGAGATAAATTTTCTCCTTGACGATCTGTGTCAGAGGGCCATTCCTCGGCCATCTGACTCCTTTCAGAACTTCTGGTCGACTCGAAGCCGACAACTGGTTTTGTTTTCTTGTCTTTCTGTCTTTGTGATTGTTTTTGTTGTGTGTATAGCAGAGGTAGACATGGGACAGGCCGCGACGACCCCACTAACAGTGACTCTGGACCATTGGAAGGATGTTAAGATCAGGGCTCATAACCTTTCTGTCGAGGTCAAGAAAGGGCCTTGGCAAACTTTTTGTTCCTCCAAATGGCCCGCTTTCAATGTAGGATGGCCTTCGGGAGGAACTTTTAACCTACCTATCATTTTCGCTGTCAAGCGAGTTGTTTTTCAGGCCACCGGGGGGATACCCTGATCAGGTTCCATACATTATCGTATGGCAAGATCTAGCCCAAAACCCGCCACCCTGGATGAAACATTGGACATCAGGAATGGAGACGGCAACGGTGGCCGTGGCCACAAAACCGAAAGTGCCTCCTGCAGATCCGCCGGCGCCTCCTGCAGATCTGCCAGCGCCTCCTGCAGATCCGCAAGCACCCGCTCCATCAGCCCCGCCACGGATCTATCCTGAAATTGATGATGTCTCCCTCCTTGACCCTCCTCCCCCATATCCTCAACCCGCTCCTCATGCAGCCCCCTCCCAGGTGCCGACCCCAACGGACTCCCGGACAACCTCTGAGATGGGGCCAGCAGCCGGGACTCGAAGCCGCCGGGGCCGCAGCCCAGAGGGATCTGGCGCAGGACCTGACTCAGCCATTGCCTTACCTTTACGGGCTTATGGACCCGCCCCAGCCCCAGGGGAATTAGTCCCATTGCAATATTGGCCATTTTCGTCAGCCGATATGTACAACTGGAAAAATAACCTCCCTTCTTTTTCAGAGAACCCCTCAGGTCTAACGGGGCTCCTCGAGTCCCTGATGTTTTCTCATCAGCCCACTTGGGACGATTGTCAGCAACTTTTGCAGGTCCTCTTTACAACTGAGGAGAGGGAAAGAATTCTCCTTGAAGCCAGAAGAAATGTTCCAGGACCAGACGGAACCCCTACTAATCTCCCTCACCTTATAGAAGCAGCTTTCCCCTTGGTCCGCCCTGAATGGGACTACAACTCCGTAGAAGGTAGGGGGCGTCTCACGGTCTACCGCCGGGCTCTAGTGGCGGGTCTTAAGGGTGCCTCGCGGCGACCCACGAATTTGGCAAAGGTAAGGGAAGTCTTACAGGGACCAATGGAGCCACCCTCTGTCTTTTTAGAACGGTTGATGGAGGCCTATAGGAGATATACCCCCTTTGATCCCTCATCAGAGGGACAACAGGCAGCTGTAGCCATGGCTTTTATAGGGCAGTCGGCCTCTGATATCAAGAAAAAGTTACAAAGATTAGAGGGGCTCCAAGATTATACTTTACAGGATCTAGTAAAAGAGGCTGAGAAGGTGTATCATAAGAGAGAGACTGAGGAAGAGAAGCAAGAAAGAGAAAAAAAGGAGGCAGAAGAGAGGGAAAATCGGCGGGATCGCCGCCAAGAGAGGAATTTGACTAAGATTTTGGCCGCAGTAGTAGGTGGAGAAAGGTCAGAGAAAGGACAGTCAGGATACCTGGGCAACAGGGCAAGAAGACCCCCGGGAGGACAGCGACTACAACTGGAGAAAGACCAATGTGCTTACTGTAAAGAAAAAGGACATTGGGCCAGAGATTGCCCTCGAAAGAAACAAAAGGGCCCCAAGATACTGGCCCTCGAGGAAGATTAGGGGAGTCGGGGCTCGGTCCCCCTCCCCGAGCCTAGGGTAACTCTCTCCGTGGAGGGGAATCCCGTTAATTTCTTAGTAGATACAGGAGCTGAACACTCAGTTTTGACTAAACCATTAGGACGATTAGGATCAAAAAGAACTCTGGTTATGGGAGCCACTGGAAGTAAACTCTACCCTTGGACAACCGAAAGAAGTTTAGATATAGGAAAAAACCAAGTAACCCACTCTTTTCTTGTGATTCCTGAGTGCCCTGCGCCCCTTCTGGGGAGGGACTTGTTGACCAAACTAAAGGCTCAGATCCAGTTCACCCCGGAGGGACCAGAAGTCACCTGGGGAAAGGCCCCTATAACATGCTTAGTTCTAAGTCTAGAAGAAGAATATCGCCTCCATGAACCCAAGACTGGGGTTTTGCCCCCTAAAGAGTGGCTGACAGCTTTTCCAGAGGTCTGGGCAGAGCAGACTGGAATGGGACTGGCTAAACAAGTACCACCCATCGTGGTCGAGCTGAAAGCGGCTGCCACCCCCGTCTCGGTGAGACAGTACCCCCTGACTCAAGGGGCTAAAGAAGGCATCCGGCCGCATATCCAGAGACTGTTGCAGCAAGGTATATTGATCCCCTGCCGGTCCCCTTGGAATACCCCCCTCCTGCCAGTACGTAAGCCTGGAACCAATGATTATCGGCCTGTCCAGGACTTAAGAGAAGTTAATAAGCGGGTGCAGGACATTCACCCAACCGTGCCTAACCCTTACAACTTGCTGAGTTCTTTACCGCCTGAACGATCCTGGTACACTGTTCTAGATTTGAAAGATGCCTTTTTCTGTCTCAGGTTGCACCCAAGTAGCCAGCCTCTGTTCGCTTTTGAATGGCGAGATCCCGAAGGAGGACATACGGGTCAACTGACCTGGACTAGGTTGCCACAAGGATTCAAAAATTCACCAACTCTTTTTGATGAAGCGCTCCACCGTGACCTTGCGCCCTTCAGAGCACAGAACCCCGAAATTTCTCTTTTGCAGTACGTTGATGATTTATTGATTGCAACATCGACCCAGGAACTGTGCCTCGATGGGACTAAAAAGCTCCTGAAGGAACTGGGTAAGTTGGGGTATCGGGTATCTGCCAAGAAGGCCCAATTATGCCGCTCAGAAGTGACCTACCTAGGATACACTCTCCGAGATGGGAAACGATGGCTCACTGAAGCACGAAAAAAGACAGTGATGCAGATCCCGACCCCCACCTCTCCGCGACAAGTACGTGAGTTTTTGGGAACTGCGGGCTTTTGTAGACTCTGGATACCGGGGTTCGCCACGCTGGCAGCCCCTCTGTACCCGCTCACAAAAGAAAAAGTCCCATTTACCTGGACAGAGGAGCACCAAAGAGCCTTTGATAATATAAAGACTGCCCTGCTCACAGCTCCTGCTTTGGCCCTGCCAGATCTAACTAAGCCTTTTACTTTATATGTTGATGAGCGGGCTGGAGTGGCCCGTGGAGTTCTGACTCAGACCCTGGGGCCTTGGAAACGGCCGGTAGCCTACCTATCTAAAAAGCTGGACCCCGTTGCCAGCGGGTGGCCCTCCTGCTTGAAAGCCATTGCTGCAGTAGCGCAACTTGTCAAAGACGCTGATAAGCTTACTCTGGGTCAACATGTGACTGTAATTGCTCCCCATGCTTTAGAAAGTATTGTGCGGCAGCCCCCCGACCGCTGGATGACAAACGCCCGGATGACACATTACCAGAGCTTGTTGTTAAATGATCGAATAACCTTTGCTCCTCCTGCTATTCTCAACCCGGCCACCCTGTTCCCCGAAGCAGACGACTCTACCCCGGTGCACCAGTGCACTGACATCCTGGCTGAAGAAACCGGGACCAGGAAAGACCTGACCGACCAACCGTGGCCAGGTGTGCCTAACTGGTATACGGACGGCAGCAGTTTTATGGTAGAAGGTAAACGAAGAGCGGGAGCAGCGGTGGTGGACGGAAAGCAGGTAATTTGGGCTGGCAGCCTCCCCGAAGGAACCTCCGCTCAAAGGGCTGAACTCCTGGCACTGACTCAAGCTCTGCGCCTGGCAGAAGGTAAGGCTATCAACATTTACACCGACAGCCGTTATGCTTTCGCCACAGCCCACATTCATGGGGCCATCTACAGACAGAGGGGCCTGCTCACCTCAGCAGGGAAAGACATTAAGAACAAAGAAGAAATCCTGGCTCTCCTAGAAGCCATACACCTTCCAAAGAAATTAGCCATAGTCCACTGCCTGGGACACCAGAAGGGGACAGACCCAGTCACAAAAGGAAACCGGATGGCTGATCTAACAGCCAAGCAAGCCGCCCAAGGAGCCACAGTGCTGGCGGAGGAAACTGGAACCCCACCAGAGCCTCCACGAGCCATGGAGCCCAGCTTTAACTATCCTCATGAAGATTACGGCTTGATCGAAGATATGGCTTGTACAGGAAAAGCCCAAATGTTCAGCTTCGGTGGATTGGCAAAAACTAAAGATGGGCGAATCATTCTGCCCTCCAAAGAAGGACGAGACTATGTAAAACGAATACATCAACTTACCCATCTTGGAGATGAGAAACTTAAGCAATTAATCAAAGGTTCTAAATATTATGTTCTGAAATTAAATACAGTGGTGAAACAGGTAGTAGGGTCGTGTCAAGCTTGCACCTTGACCAATGCTGCCCGACCGTTCAGAGAACCTGGAAAGAGGATGAGGGGAGACCGGCCGGGAGTTTATTGGGAGGTAGACTTCACTGAAATTAAGCCAGGAAAATATGGTAATAAGTACCTTCTAGTTTTTATAGATACTTTCTCAGGATGGGTGGAAGCCTTTCCCACCAAGTCTGAAACTGCTCAAGTGGTAACCAAGAAGATACTGGAAGAAATTCTACCCCGGTTCGGGATCCCCAAGGTAATCGGTTCGGACAACGGACCGGCTTTTGTTGCCCAGGTAAGTCAGGAATTGGCCATCCAACTGGGGACTAATTGGAAATTACATTGTGCTTACAGACCCCAGAGCTCAGGACAGGTAGAAAGAATGAATAGAACTCTAAAAGAGACCCTTACTAAATTAGCTATTGAGACCGGCGGGAAAGACTGGGTGACCCTCCTCCCCTTTGCGCTCCTTAGGGTCCGAAACACACCTGGACGTTTTGGCCTCACCCCTTATGAAATCCTGCATGGGGGACCGCCCCCCTTGACTGAGTCAGGCGGGATATTGGATCCTTGCACTGACTCTTCCTTTGCTCTGTTCACCCACTTAAAGGCCTTAGAGGTCGTTAAGACGCAGATCTGGAACCAGATCAAGGAAGCCTACGCTCCAGGGACTACCGCAGTGCCCCACGGGTTCCAGGTCGGAGACTCAGTCTTGGTCAGACGACATCGTGCTGGCACGCTTGAGCCTCGGTGGAAAGGACCCTATTTGGTGCTGCTAACTACCCCCACGGCAGTCAAGGTAGACGGGATCGCCGCCTGGATCCACGCCTCCCACGTCAAGAAGGCACCCAATCAAAATGAAGACAACCATGAAGATAAATGGACAGTGGCCGCTACTGACAATCCTCTTAAGCTGCGCCTTCGCCGTCGCCCCAATCTTGGAGAATAACCCTCATGCCCCCCAAAAACTGACATGGGAAGTGCTTAATGAAGAAGGTAACATCGTGTGGTCAAAAACTGCAGTGCACCCCCCGTGGACTTGGTGGCCTGATCTTGCACCTGATGTCTGTAAGTTAGCTGCCGGTTCCCCGGCTTGGGATCTTTCTAATTATGACAATTTAGATAAACCACCCCCGGAGGAACAATGTGTCCCTCATGGTATAGGGAGCACATTGGGATGTTCTGGACAGTTTTTTCGAGCCAACCTCCAGGCGGCAGATTTCTACGTCTGCCCTGGGCAGGGACATAGCAGAGAGATGAAGAGACGATGTGGGGGGGCATCTGATTATTTCTGTGGTAAATGGGGATGTGAGACCACAGGAGAAGCTTACTGGAATCCTTCCTCCTCCTGGGATCTGATATTAGTAAAAAAAGGTCGTAAGCCAGGAGAGTCAGGAGAAGGAGAAAGAGACCCATCTAAATATCCGTCTTATAGGACTGGATGTGCATCCGGGGCCTCGGGTGGCCCTCAGGGGCCATGCAAAGGCAGCTATTGCAACCCTCTGAATATTAGTTTCACAGCACAGGGAAAACAAGATCGCCAATGGGTAAAAGGCAACCGCTGGGGGTGGAGAGTCTATACTGGAACAGGAGACCCTGGGTTCGTCTTCGCTATCAGAATAAAGATAGAGAGTCCACCTGCACGACCTGTAGGCCCCAACCCGGTGCTTGATGACCCCCTACCTAGGCCGGGGAGACTTCCTAGTCTCACCCCATCACCGAAGGAAGGTTCCTCTTCTGGCCCTAATTCATACCCTCTCTTGACCACATCCTCCCACCTCCCTATGAGAACCGAGGATCGCCTGTTCAATCTGCTCGATAGTGCGTTCGTCGTTTTAAACCGCACAAACCCCACTGCTACCCAATCTTGCTGGCTGTGCTTTGCTTCTAATCCCCCTTATTATGAGGGAATAGCCCAGCTGAGGAGCTATAATGTTACTTCTGACCATTCACATTGCCCCTGGGGGAACCAACGAAAGTTGACCCTCTCAGCAGTATCAGGCACTGGACTATGCATAGGCAAAGTGCCTACCAGACAGCAGCCCCTCTGTAACGAAACTATTGACACCCTGACAGAGGGCCCAAATCAATATCTAGTACCCCCCCCAGACACTTGGTGGGCCTGTGGCACCGGCCTGACCCCCTGCCTGCATACTTCGCTTTTTAACAGTACTAGGGACTTTTGTATTTTGGTTCAGCTGGTACCTAGGGTCATCTATCATGATGAGAACTCATTTATAGATGAATTTGATCACCGTACTCGTTACAGGAGGGAACCTGTAACCCTGACCTTGGCTGTCTTGTTAGGACTAGGGGTAGCAGCAGGGATTGGAACTGGAGCAACTGCCCTTATCCAGCAACCCCACTACTATAATGAGCTTAGAGCAGCTATGGATGCAGACTTGGGAGCGTTGGAACAGTCCATAACTAAACTAGAAGAGTCATTAACTTCATTGTCAGAAGTAGTGCTGCAGAATAGAAGGGGATTAGACCTGCTTTTTCTTAAGGAGGGAGGGCTCTGCGCAGCCTTAAGGGAAGAATGTTGCTTTTATGTAGATCATTCTGGTGTCATCAGAGATTCCATGGCAAAGCTTAGAGAAAGGCTAGAGAACAGAAAAAAAGAAAGAGAAGCATACCAAGGATGGTATGAGAATTGGTTTAATCGGTCACCTTGGTTCTCTACTCTGGTCTCCACCTTGGCCGGGCCTTTAATCATTTTGCTACTAATCCTAACCTTCGGGCCATGTATTCTCAATAGGCTGGTGACATTTGTAAAAGAAAGGATAAGTGCTGTCCAGGTAATGGTCTTAAGACAGCAGTACCAGGTACTACAGGAAGCTGAGGGGTCGCTCTAAGATTAGAGCCATTTACAAGGAGAAGTAGGGAATGAAGAATAAAAAAAATTAATTAATTAATAGCTATCTGTAAAGACACGGGCTTGTCACCTTTTGTCATCTTGGGCCTCCGCCCCCTGCAGGCGGCGGTTCCGGAACTCTAGAGAAAAACACCCCCCACCTCCTCCTGGGACTCTTGAGAGAAAAACAACTCTCTTGAGGGAAACAGCTCCCGGAATAACCACAGGGGTCCCAACAGCCCCTATGGAATGTCCCAAAGCCCCAGGAATGTCACTTAATGTAACACATAGTAAATAGTAAATGTGTGACTTTAGACTTCCCCTATTTCCTCCCCAGTCGTCCCCCCTCTTTTATGGTTTTTGCCTTTATAAGCTTGTCACAAGTTCAGGTGGGGGTCGAACTCCTCTACCCCTGCGTGGTGTATGAGTTTCGACCCCAGCATGCTGGCCTGAGATCTCGTTTAATCCCATCTTCAATAAACTTCGTGTGATCACAACGAATTTGGTCTCAGTGCCTTACTGGGTGCGTGCTACTCCCGAGACTTGAGTGAGGGTCTCCCTTCGGGGGTCTTTCAGAGCAACCCCAGTGCACTGGCTCCCTGAATAAACTTCGTGTGCTTGCATCAAGAATGGTCTCTTGTGAATTTTTGGGGGGTTGTCTTATACCGAGATTAGAGTGAAGGTCTCCCCAATTTGGGGGCCTTTCAAGAGCATGGGACCATGACACCCCACTAAGAGAACATGACCACTGGTCATGTAGCATAGAGCCTAGAGTTCTCCATGCTAATGAGGTATGTAGGACCCAAGTACAGCCAATGGGCATCCTTTCCTAAGCATCCCTTCCTGCAAAAGGCATTTAATCTCTGGTTCAACCTGAGTAAGTGGTATGTATCCTCATCCGCCATGAATACATAAACAGTTTGGACAAACAAGAACTATCTCCTTCATCAAGGCCCTGGGGGCAGGGAGGGTGTTTTTACCATACATAGCCTCACCTAAGTCTCTGAGGTCCCTCTGCACTCTTGACACTCAGCCTGAGCTAAGCCTGGTTCCCTGCCCCTGGCTCATCTCAGGCCTGCAGCTCCCCCTGCCTTGTCCCCAACTCTTCCAGGTTCCCAGCGGACCTCTGGGCGCCCAGGAGGATGGGGAGCCCCTGTTCTCCGCTCTTCATGGTTCTCAGAGGTGTCTGGGTGCCTTGGGGTTTCAGAGTCCCAGCCTCTGTCCCAGGCCCTGTCCCAGCCTCTGTCCCAGCCCCTGTCCCAGCCTCTGTCCCAGCCTCTGTCCCAGGCCCTGCCGTTTCTCACCTGGAGAAGCATGGGCTGGGACTCCTATCTTAGACTCCGCTTCACTTTCTCTGGGCAGTGTGTCCCACAAGCCTAACACCCCAGCATGGAAGAAGGAACGCCAACCCCCATACCTGAGGCAGCAGAGAGTGTGACAGGTTTTTCACTATAAGACTTTATGGACAATTCTCTCATTCCTATACTGGACATCAGAAGTCTCTCTTTAAGGATGTCGGTATTGAAGGTGTTGTCTATATATAAATGAGGCTAACAATAAAAACCTATGTGCATACAGGTAGTTTGACCAGCCCATAACTAAGTCTGAACCACATCCCTGACTATCTACAAACAAACAGACAAAGAATATTCTTTGTTTTCCTTGTTCTACACACACACCACACACACACACACACACACACACACACACACACACACAATCAATGAGTCACAAATAGATATTTCAACATTTACTTTAAAAAACATTCAATAACTTTGGCCCCAGTCTAAGCACTTCTGTTGACGGCTTTAAATACATTGGGTGTTTCAGTTTAGGGGGGTAGGTTACCTGGTTAGGATCAGGACCAACTTCATCCCAGTTGTGAGCGACGTGGCCTTGGTCGATGGACTCAAAGGGCTTGTGAGAAACTGAAGGGAGAATCCTATACAGCCAGCTAGGGGGAACAAGAAAGAAAAAACAAAAACAAAAACAGAAAGACAGAGCTTTAGGTAATGTTCTGAGGGACACAGACTGGCTCTGGAGGTGCCATCAAGAAGTCACTCAACAACCATCTGTGGGCTTGGATGTAAGAGGCAACGACATAGCACTTCTTAGTAACGGTCTCCTGGCTGTAACTGGTTCTCACTTCTTCCATGACGTTCATTGCTCTTCAGGTTGAAGCTCTGGCTCCCACCTATTCACATGGTACCAAAACCCCGAAAGGCGTGCCTTTCCTAACACTGGAAGGGGAAGGAAGCTCCATGAGGAAGATGTACATGGATTTGCACAGAAAAGCATCATGGGATGCTAATTCTTGCTTTCCTCGTCAGGACAGCACGTCCTAGACAAGGACAAGGAGTGCCATGGCTATTTGTTAAAAGTAGAAATCAACTTTGTCCTACAAAATGACAAAGTGATTTATGACAATGGAGAAATCCATAAATTCAGACACTCCTGGCGGTGTCTCAATTTTTTCCCCTATATTCTTTGTTTACATTCCAAATGATTTCCCCTTTCCAGGTTCCCCTCTCCCCATAAGTCCCATAAGCTGTCTTCCCTCCACCCAATCAACCCCCTCCCACTTCTCTGTCCTGGTACTCCCCTACAATGCTGCATCAAGCCTTTCCAGGACCAGGGCCCTCTCCTTCCTTCTTGGGAATCATTTGATATGTGAGTTGTGTCTTGGGTATTCAGAGCTTCTGGGCTAATATCCACATATCAGTGACTGCATTCCATGTGTGTTCTTTTGAGACTGGGTTACTTCACTTAGGATGATATTTTCCAGTTCCAACCATTTGCCTAAGAATTTCATGAATTCATTGTTTTTAATTGTAAAAATATACCACATTGTATAAATATACCACATTTTCTGTATCCATTCCTCCATTGAGGGACATCTGGATTCTTTCCAGCTTCTGGCTATTATAAATAAGGCTGCTATGAATATAGTGGAGCCTGTGTCCTTATTGCACACTGGGGAATCCTCTGGGTATATGCTCAGGAATGGTATAGCAGGGTCCTTCAGAAATGTCATGCCCAGTTTTCTGAGGAACCGCCAGACTGATTTCCAGAGTGGTTGTACCAACTTGCATTCCCACCAGCAGTGCAAGAGTGTTCCTCTTTCTCCACATCCTCGCCAGCACCTGCTGTCTCCTGAGGTTTTAATCTTAGCCATTCTGACTGGTGTGAGGTGGAATCTCAGGGTTGTTTTGATTTGCATTTCCCTAATGACTAAGGATGTTGAACATTTCTTAAGGTGCTTCTCAGCCATCCGGTGTCAGTTCTTCCACAACTTTTTCTATGGTTATTCCTTAGAGTTCAGCACTGAGCACTTCTTTCATACATTTCCTCTGATGTCTCCAGTGCACATATAAGCAAAACTGGCAAACTGTTGGCCTACTCTGTCTTTTCCCATTAGTGATGGAGGAGGGAACATCTCACATCTTCCCCAATCAAGGGTGGTGTTATAGTTTCACTCTCTTTTTTTTTTTTTAAGACAGGGTTTCTCTGTGTAGCCCTTGCTGTCCTGGAACTCACTTTGTAGACCAGGCTGGCCTCGAACTCAGAAATCCACCTGCCTCTGCCTCCCAAGTGCTGGGATTAAAGGCGTGCACCGCCGCCGCCGCCGCCGCCGCCGCCGCCGCCACCACCTCCCGGCCATAATTTCACTCTTAAGAAATACATTTATTTGTTTTTAATTTTCTGCATGAGTGTGGCATGTATGTGTGATGTGTTGGCATGGTATGTATACACGGGCACACACATCTGTGTGCATTCAGAGGCCAGAGAAGGACATTTCCGTCTTGTTCCTCCTTGTGCCCTTGAGACAGCGTCTCTCACTGAATCTGGAGCTAGGCTGGCAGCCTGAAGCTCTGGCAATCCCCCTGTCTCTGCGCTCCACAGATGCACACAGCCATGCTGGCTTTGTATATAGGTGATGGGGATTTGAAGTCAGGTCCTCATGCTTATACCGCGGATGCTTTTTGCCCATTAAGCCATCTCTCAGGCTCCAATTAATTTAGTCTTAAAAGCGAAAAATAGAATCTAATTTTTAAATGTGTCCTTTATTTTGAATAAGATTAAGTAAGTTTTGCTTATTTATTAGTCATTTGTAATTCTATAAATTATAAAATTACGCACATATATATTACAATATATAGTAATTTCTATAAATTACTTGTATAGTCCCATATTGATTTCAGTTGGGTTTTATGTGGCCTTTTTGGCATTAATTGTGAGAACTTTAAGAATTTTCAGTTCTCTACTATGTAGTTATGAAAGTATATGCCCATGCCTTAATGTAGTATATTTATGGTTTACTTTGACTTTTTCTTCTTTGTTAAGTTTTGCTGTCTGTGGACGTCAAGGCCTTAGCTGAAAGTCTCTTTTCTAGGATCAGATCTGCCTTGAGGAAGGAAAAAAGAGTTTGCTGAGGTAGAGGAACAGCGTGTCTCACTAAATCTTTCCAGAGGTTGACAGGGTGAGGAGGGATAAGGACCCTTTCGTGATAATGGAAGACCTATTGGGCTCAACAGGCTCCAGTCCTAACTCAAGAGTGAAGTTTGCTTGGCTAGACACCGAGTGTCTGAGGCATAAATAGGCTAGATTTGTTTCGTGCCTGTCTGGTTCCTCCAGCTCCTGATGCAATGACTTCAGACCCTAGATTCACTAAGGCCTTCCAACTCCCAAGACTCTGTGGGCTGAGCATGTATATAGGTCTTAGCGTTGGCTGTATGACTCAACTTCCCAGACCAATTCTCTTCATCTTTATCTCCTATGGTTGTTAGAACCACAAGTCACCTACCTGGCACATGCAGGCACTCACTTACTGGACAATTATTGAACTACTCACCTTTAATCATCTGGGTTTTTACCACAATTTAAACATTTCCACATCTGCTGTCTCAAGAGAGAGATGGCACCTCTAATAGTTTTAGTTTTAGTGCTCCTAGTGCTTTGGGGCAGTGAGTAGTGACTAGCTGAGGACTTCAGGCTGATCCGCCCATAAATGAGGCAGGACACGATTTCCTTCGAGAGGCCTGGGTGTTTTTAGAAAAGTCTTGTGCACCTTTATGGAGTTGTAAGCAGATGGGTGGGCCATGCCTAGTGTCCTTTATTTTTCAACTGAGTTTATAAAACTCCCCAGGCTACACTCCATTGCCCTGGACAGAGATTTAATTCTGATGCAGGGAATGTTGCCAGCTCCTTAATGAAACGCCAACAGCTCCTTTTCAGCCTCCTGGAACAGAGCTCAGCTCCTGCTGGCTGAAGAGACTGTTGAGTAATGGGGGCAGGCAGCGGATTCCAGAGACCAGGTGGCCTGTGTGGAGATGCACCACGGAGTCAAGAACACAGCCATGAAGGCCAGGTTGTCGTGCTAGGATAGATAGGGATTGTTTGTGGGTTACCTTATCATGTCTGGAAGAAGTGATTCAATAACAGTAGAAGCAACCTCTGATTTCCTGTCTGATTTTGTTCTGTGATTTGAGGCACAGTACCTAGTCCAGGATGGCCTCGTCGGATTCTTCATTCTCTCACTTCAGCCTCCCAAGTACTGGGATCACAGAGATTCACCACAATAACCAGCTTAATCCTTGCTTTTTTTTTTTTTTTTTTTGGACAAATATAAGAGATTGTATCTCTTCCCCTATTGCTTCACCTACATTATCTCTCAGGATCCAATCGACACATGAAAGGGGATCTGAAAGGGTAGCCGCCATGTTCAATAACATACAACTGTAGAAGGAGGAGCGAGGGCGTAACCGTAGGGAACCTGCCGCCTGCAGAGTGGAATCTTCATTATGAAGGGAAGCAAGGTTTAGCACCTATGTGGATCTTTGCGCTGCTGTGCTCACTGGGCCCACCTGCTTCGCAGGAAGACTTAGTCAGTGGAGATAAACCCACTTCCTCCTTCTATCTAGGTAGTATAAGGCCCACTCCAACTCTTCTTCAAATCTCCAAAGCCAGCAGCATCCTTCTTTGTATATACCTGACCTGAAATCCCCACAATTAGATGTGATTAATTGGAATCACAACACTTAACCGCCTTGTGGGTCTTCAGTGTCTGCGTTGACCCTGCTCCACAGAAGCTGATTAGGGAGCAAGTTCACTGAGGTAGCTTGTAGGATTAGAGAGAGCACAGGACATGCCACACTGTGCTGATGACTGTGCTGGTTTCCAGGAACTTCCAAAGAGGAAAATCCTTATTAATCCAAACCACAAGGGGCCGTACAACATGACCTTTCAAGCACATCAGCTTGGATTATCAGTTTTCATGCAAAGAATGTAATGCTTCTAGTCAGGCAGGAAAAAAAATGTCTGACTCTTCTCTGACTATAGTTTGAAACTTTACAATCCTTAGAGGAAAGTCGGACTGTGGGAAACTTCCTGTGGCGTTCTAGAGAACCTTTGTAATGGAACTGGACGTGTGTGCTTTCTGCCCCTGTACAGCTGTTCCCTAACTTTCCTCTGCAGGTCACCCACTGGGAGCAAGCCTGGGTGCCCCTGATGTGACTCAGAACACAGCTCACAAGGAGGACCTTGGGGAGGCTGTGGCTGGGGTCCAGTTCCCACAGACTGTAAGTCGTAACTGATCTCCTCACGTACCTTCTCTTATTGGTGCTCCGTGGACACGTGAAGGCCGATCCCGAGAGCTGCTCAGCGTAGAGGTTGTAGGGGCAGACCTGAGGATTATTCTAACACAGAGGAGGCGACACATTCCATTGGTACAATGCCCAAAGCATCCTGTCTTCCCATCAACCTGTGCAGTGTGTGTGTGTGTGTGGGGGGGGAGTGTGTGTGTGTGTGTGGGGAGTGTGTGTGTGTGTGTGTGTGTGTGGGGAGTCTTGGTCTGAATAGGGGAGGCTCTGGATCACTACACATTACTATCCCCTCCTGCAAGCCATGTATAGTTGGAATAGCTTTGAGACTTGCCCCAATTGGAGGAGTGATGCAGGTTTATTGTAGAAAATGTATGGGGCTGGAGAGGTGGCTCAGCGGTTAAGAGCACTGACTGCTCTTCCGAAGGTCCTGAGTTCAAATCCCAGCAACCACATGGTGGCTCACAACCATTCATAATGAAATTTGATGCCCTTTTCTGGTATGTCTGAAGAGAGCTACAGTGTACTTAGATATAATAAAAAAAAAAGAAAATTTATAATGTATATGATGGCCCATTACCTCACCAACCAAAGAAACCCAATATGAGTTTGTATATTTGAATATTTCTCTACGTTTCTTTCTGCTCTTACCTCAAAACAAAACAAAAACAAAAACAAAAACAAAACAAAAAAAAAAAGAAAAGAAAAAGAGAGAATCCTATAAGACATATAGGCCTATAATAACCAGGAATTTTTCTCTTGAAAAGGACATACTATGTCATGAGCATTTCTTTTATTTTGTTTTGAGAGAGGTCTTGGTGTGTAGCTCAGCTTGCTCTCAAACTTGAGATCCCCCTGTTTCTGCCTCCTGAGTGCTGGGATTACTGGTGTACGCCACTTTGCTCTATAAGTACTTTTCATGCCATGAAGTATCCATCAAAAAGTTTTGAAACTAAACCTGTTTACTGTAATTTTTACGACTAGAACTGCTCATATATTTCTCAAGAAGCATAGTTTCTCATCAGAGCTCCCAGAAAAAACAAATCCTAGACTTTGGGGTATATCCTGGAAGCCTTGTAGTTAATCTCATTAAGTTGGGTTGGGTCCTTCCCTGTGGCTAATCTTCAATGTAAATCCAGTTTTAATATTTTTATTGCTATTATGCTATAGCTCCATGGTCCTAATGAACTTGGAAATGGGACAGTTCACCTGCTAAATTTGAAGAGAGGTGTTGGGTGGGGTTACTGTCTTGTAGGCCTGTCTTCTGGGTCTGTGGTTTGAAGCATACCAAGTGTTTCGTTCCTGCTTACCTGTCCTTTTGGCAGGGAACCTGGACAGCGAGGGTCCTCTGAGGCACACTCGTTCCCAAATCCAGAGATGTACTAGATGTGACAGAGAAACAAGTTTCATGGTTACTGAGTTGTACCTACTTGTTTGTGTAGGTGCGCGTGCGCGCTTGTGCTCACGCACACACGTTTACGTGTGTGTGTGTGTGTGTGTGTGTGTGTGTGTGTGTGTGAACATGTAGCATATATGGAAGACCACAGAGATGTTGAGTATTAATTACTCTCCACCTTCTGAACCGGAGCTGACCACTAGGCTGGCCAGCCAGTTTGCTCCAGGACTCGCTGACTCGACCTCTTCTAAGCTGGTGCTTTCTGAGGATCCAAGCTCTGGTCCTCACATTTGAGCTGCAAGTGATCAACCTCCTGGAGCAGAACCCCAGCCCTTTATAGGATTTAAAGAGCGTTTTTACAACACTGGCATTCTACAAGAATAGCCACAAGGTCAGGTATTTGTGCATGATGCTCTCTGTATGTAATATCTGCTGCGTCTTGGCTGGTGAACCATTTAGGAAGTAAATGCATTTTAAATATTTGCAGTTAAACCAGAGAAATGCTGGGTATTTCACTGGCTTTTGTACCCTTAACTGTTCCTGTCTGGTTTTATAAGCTTGCTTTTAATGATCCCATTTCAAGAATAAGCTCTTTCATTCTGGTTCTATCTGGAAATTCCTGGAGGGAGATGGCTTGGGCATCATTTTGACTCCAAATTAGCAGTATCTTGTTGGCTGTACATTGCAGCTCCGTTCCATCTGCACACCCTAAAACAAGGAAACAAACAAGAAACCAAAACCCCAAACTGGAAGGAGGTATGGGGATTTAAAGCTACAGGAACATGTTTGCTAGAAAACTCCCTCCACAGGAGCCAACATCATCTGGGTTATCTAGTGTGTGTGTGTGTGTGTGTGTGTGTGTGTGTGTGTGTGTAATGTGTATATTTGCATCTGTGTGGATACAAGAAGAGAAGGGTTGGGTTAAGCACAGACAGAGAGGTTTTCCGGAGATGTTCCAGCCTGGAGTCTTTTCAGAACAGTGCAGAGGAGCCTCCTATGATTTCCATCTCTCAGGTGTAGAACACAGAGAGGGAAAATTAAATTTCGCAACAAGGTAACTTATAGGCATCCCTTGAAAAATTTAAAACTCCTATAGTAAAGACTGCTTTATTGACAGGAATTGGTAAAGATCTCAGTTATCAGGTTAATGGCACACAGACCACTGAACTAGGGACCATGTTGCTGCTAGTTTGAATGAAATCAACCCTGTTTCTTGGCAAATGAGAGCGCAGATGACATTGCTATGCCGGCCTACGAACTGTGAGAGCCGCGGGTGGTTGGATACTTCAGTTGCCCCAAGCTTTAGATGCACCAGAATCCCATTAGCCTCTTTGAACATCTTAATTCCCTCTCTGGAAATTTATTTACAAAATGGCTGCATGAAATCACGCTTATGATTCTTGGGGCGATTTGAGGACGAGTGGCAGATTCCATAACATCCTGACCCTGTTACTGCTCATCCATCCTGACCCAAGACGCATTCCTGCAATGCTGGGCACACCTGCCTGTCACCTGCCTGCCGTAGGTCTGTCACTGTCTCTCTTATGTTTCCTGAAGGTTGGGTCTATGCCAGCTTTATTGACCTCTGTGTACTTTATGTCTCAGCCTGTGGAAGCTTTTCAGTGAGCATCTGTTGAGAGTTTCTCACACAGGAGGGCTCCTCCGAGTGCATGATTGCCATGGTGAGCGGGCCTGGACCTCCCTTTGCTCTTTACTCTAAAACAGGAGTTGGATTTAGCCTAGGATAAGGAGAGCGCAGCCTTTCTGGGTGAGTGAAATACCACCATATGAGCACAGATCTTTAAGAGATATAAGAAGGATGGGAGTGGGTGGAGGGTAGGCCCTTCAAAGTTCTTGGCAGCTCGGGGAAGAATGAGCTGGATGTAACGGACTTGGATGTGTGAGCGATGATCAGGCCAGCAGTGTCTATATTTGGAAAGAATATGAAATGTTATGACCTAGAAAGCAATGGGAGTGAGATTATTCATTTGCCATCAGAAGCAGTTTTGGTGGGTGGGGTGGGGTGGGGGGTGGGGGTGGGGGTGGGGGAGGGTATCGCTGAGGGTTGAACTTGAGGTCTCATATGCACATGTGCTTTGCCACTGAGCAATACTTCTCAACCCCCACGTTTTTTTTTTTTGTTTGTTTTTTTTTTTAAATTTCTCTGAAAATTTATCAGAATCCCCCCCTCCCCCAACCAAGTTCTATTCTAATGAGATTTGTTCCAAACTGCGTGCTGTCTGGAATTATAGCTTTGGGGTGATGGCAGAGACCATCCGCGACCCCGGAACCTCCACTGAGTACAATTTTCTTCTCTCAAAATGTGCCTCGTGCTCACCACCGACAGGACTGAATTCGAGCCGCAGAGAAATCAGTAATGACCTCAAATTATCTTCAGTTCTGTGAACAACAGAATTGTAGATCAGCCGGTGACAGAAGCCGGGGAGGATGACAGAGCCCTCGCTTTGTTGGGCCGCGGCTTTGTTCCTAGCTGCGGGGGTGTGGGGTGTGGGGTGGGATGGGGTGGTGGTGGGAGGGGGACGGGGAGGTTTGAGAGCCGCCCTGGCCAGCCGAGCTTTCTGGCAGGCAGGGGTGGATTTTACTGATTAACCTTCCCTGCTCTTTGGAACCGCTGGCCTCTGAACAGAGGTTAGAAGCGCGTTCGAAACGAGGAAAACGGAGAGTCGGTAATTCTGAAGCATCTGATTAAGGCTGTGTGTGCTCTAAGGAAAAAAAGGGGAAAAAATACAGAAAGAGCAGGCTGTCGGTTGGGAAGGCAGCCACCTAGAGCGCTGAGGGAAAGAGGGAAAAGGGGAGGAAGGGAGGGTGGGCCGGAGCAATGGTGAATCCTCCCCCACCCTGGAAGTGCGCTAGCTTAAAAGGCAGGCGGCCGCTGCTGAGTCACCATCGGTCTTCCTAACCCTCCGGGAGCAAAATTAGGGAGGCGTTTGTCAGAGCTTTTAGAGGAGGCTTCTCGCCTCCGGAGGCTTCGCAGTGGAGGGAGCTGGTTTTGCAGCTGCCGTCTCAAGGAGTCCAAGGACAGAATCTGAACTCTGCGTTTGTCAGCTGTGAAACCCAAGCGCTGCGCTCCAGCTGCCTCTGGGCTTATGTAAAGACGCACCTGGGGGGGGGGGGCGTGGAGGGGGGGGAGAAAAGAAAGAAAAAGAAAAAAACCTGACATTAAGCGAGCGTGTTTATGTTTCCTTCAGCTCAGATTCTTGAATAATTTGATGCTATATAAAAATACCATCTTCTTTCTTTCCAAGAGAATCACCCATACTAGTTAAATGAAAGAATCCATTTCAGGGGCCCACGTGACTTGGGTACATTCACTTCTTCAGCAGTTCTCTGGTACACAGCTCTCGATCCTCACCTGGTCCCCAGGACATGATTTACTTAACAGTCATTTAAAGAGGTCCTTCCTTCGGAGTCAGGTTCCGGGTAACATCTGGTGGGGGAGGGAGCATGTGGGGTACCTTGTTTCCTTTTCCTGGGTGTTATGGAAATAGAGACAAGTTTGGGGGAGTGGGAGGGGGTGGGGAGGGGAGAGGGAGTGCAGGCCTAGGGATCTTTCTTTTTTTTTTTTTTTAAACTGAAAAGATCCACGTCCTCTGCTAACCAGGTTGTTAGGGAAACTTTCAAGTTGCTGCTGCAGGCTGAAATGGTCTGGAATGATCACTGTGTTTTGTTTTTTAATGCCTGAAACTAAGAGGCAGGCTTTTGAATAGACTTATATTTAAATAGGCTTAGAACTTTGAAACCCCAGCCTCCTGGCAAACAGTCTTCAAAGCGCTTAGTTAACAATGAAGCAGGAGCCAAGTGGGTGGCTCAGCCTGTGGTCTCTGTGCTAGGGGGGTGCAAGAAGAAGAGGTCTTGAACATCCCTCTCCACGTACTGAGCTCAAGGCCACCCTGGGCTACCCAACACCTTGTCTGGAAGAAACTAAAGACAAAAAAAGAGAGAGAGACAAAAGGACCAGAGAGGGACTTGGGGCTCACAACTGTTAGGCAAAGGAAACAAAACAGAGCTTTAACTGGTTATAAAGCCAAGAGGTAATTAGTGACAGTAAAAACAAGCACCTATTCCTTCCTGTCCCAAAGCAAACGCCCTAAAAGGTAAATTCATGATCAAAGGTGTAGTTAGCCGGCTCATCTCAAATACCTTCCTCCAGTATGGGGCTGCACAGATCAGCCTTTGACCGCTGAGTGTGGAAAACAAAATGTATCCAGTCACAGCTAATTCTGTCTTCCCGGGTTGGCCTGAGGTGGTAGAGCAGACTTGTTTTTCCCTGGAGGCTCAAGTCATGGGGTCAAATGGCTCTTTTCAAGACCATCTCAATTAGAGCCTGACTAAAGGCAACCAGTTCTTCACTTGGGTCTCTGTCACCTTGTTACTCTGTCTTCTCCGGTCTCCATTCTTTGGGAAGGAGTCTGAGGAAGGTCCCCCTAACCTCTGGCTGCCTCGCTCAAGGCCTGAGGTAGTTTTCCAGTTGTTCCAACGTAACTTGGAATGGACTTGGGACTGTGAGCAGATACATTCCTTTTGCAGATAGGAATATAGAAGCAGCTTTGGGGATGGCGAGATTCCAGATCTGAGTGCTCTCTAAGTGTAATCTCCCATGTTTTGTTAGGACAGAGGTGGAAGGTAATCTACAGATATCTGAGCAATGCACTTTGAAGATAAAGGAGTGGCTGAGAGCCCAGGAATGTGGACTCTCTAAAAACTGAAGCCAGAGAAATAACATTCAGAGCCCCCAGACAAGCTCAATCATGCTGATTCGTTGAGGCTGGCCCGGTGGGACTAATTTCGGATAATCCATTTTCCCAAAGTGCAGGAGAACGAGTGTTCTGTTTTAACCCAGTAGTAGGTTTAAGGCAATTTGGTGTAGCCCAACAGGAAACTATAGGTCAGTGGGTCCTCTCACCACAAGAATCATTTCAGACCCAACCTAGTGAGTCACGGGTCTGCTGGTGGGCCCGAGGTCTGCGTGTGAAGCCAGCTCTGCGTTTGAGGAGTGTGGTCCAACAGAAGTGACAGTCCAGAACGTAGCGAATCCACCTTAAACACCATGCGATT
The DNA here is from genome assembly GCA_964023405.1 of Apodemus agrarius. Taxonomy (NCBI): domain Eukaryota; kingdom Metazoa; phylum Chordata; class Mammalia; order Rodentia; family Muridae; genus Apodemus; species Apodemus agrarius. The sequence goes on from OZ030018.1 coordinate 62,452,870, forward strand.
GTTCCAGCTTTTGACTTTTCTTTCTCTAGCTGTGATTTTATATGTAAAGATGATTTCAGGAGGGGCTTTGAGTTGCCATAGCCGTTGAGATGATGGAGGAAATGAGAGAATTATTTTAAATTAAGTTTTATCATGTTTATTGATTGGGATGGTTCTGCTTTCATCTGGCTCTCTGTGTTGAGATTTCTGGCCTCTGAGGCGCCCTTTCCTTATGGAGATTAGACAGCAGGCCCGGCCAGCCTTTGAAACGGAGAACAAAGGCCGGCATGCCATTTGCATGTGGTGGCGTTTGCATAATAAGTTGCTTAAAAATTGCAGCGGGATAGGATTTTAGATATGATTTATTTATAAATGGTAAAGATGTTTCCTCCCTGGATGAACTTCCTCTTAGGATTTCCATCAGAAAACAAAACTCTCCTTCCTCCACAGCTTCAACTGGCCGAATGGTCCCCACTGTCTATGCCCATCCCCCCCCCACGATTCTCATCTGCATGTTGGCCCCCTCTTGGGCACCTCCATTCACGCAGCGACTCCAATTTAGCTGAAACACTCTGGTTCCTGGGATTCACAGATCTTTCTGTGTGTTTTGCATCTTCGCACAAGGTATTTCCTCTGGTCTAACCCTTTGTCACTTCCCTCTAGCGAGTTTCTTTTGAGAAGTTTCTCCCTTCCCAGACTGTGTTGACTGCGGTGTCACAAACTAACACTGAATGAGAACCAACTCTAAATCTGGTGTGAAGACAAAGGAGAAATACTCATTACTAGGGAGTTAAGCACCTTCAAGGTGTCTATTAATTAGGGACCTGCTGGATTTACCACCCCAGCTTTGACTGGAAGGCTTCCGCCATGTTCAATCCCTGCATTCCACGGAGAGGTCTCGGGGGCCTGTCCTACTCAGTTTGCGCCAGTGTGCCAGGGTGTTCTAGCTCTTGTCCCATGCATTGAGCTAAGCACTAGGAAGAGCTTTAGACACTGGGAACATAGGTCCAGCCTAGCAGGTGCTGCCTGCAACTTAAACTCTTTGTTTAAAAAAAAAATGTGAGTACACCATTGCTCTCTTCAGACACTCCAGAAGAGGGCATTGGATCCCATTACAGATGATGGTGAGCCACCATGTGGTTGCTGGGATTTGGACTCAGGACCTCTGAAAGAGCGGAGCCACTAACCACTGAGCCATCTCTCCAGGCCACAGTCTAAACTGTTGACTTGTAGTACAGTCTCCACCATTTACCAGCAGGGACTTTGGATGAGTCCCTTTGTCTCAATGAACCTTGCCTTCCTTATTGGTTTAAAAATAGAAAAATAAATGGCACCCTACCCCCTAGGTTTAGAATACTAATGCACCCTTAAAACACCTAGCACATGTAGCACAAGACCTACTCACTCTTCCCAATGGCACACTAAATAAAAAGCGCTGTCCAAAGCCGAGTCTGAGCTACCAAATGGCTAAGTAGATGAAGCTCGCGGAACTGGCTGGCGGGACGCAGTCCAGGAGGGGGCAGCCACAGGATGGCGGGGAGCAGTGGGCAAGGAGACGCAGGGAAAAAACGCGTACATCCAATCACATCTGGGCTGATGTGGTGTCGCGTCTGAACACAGGGTCTAGGCTGAGCCCGTGTGTGTGTGTGTGTGTGTGTGTGTGTGTGTGTGTGTGTACACATGCACATGAGCCTACAGAAGCCACAAGGCTAGAAGAGGGTGTCAGAGCCCCTGGAACTGGAGCGTGAACTGCTGAATGGGCTCTGGGAACTGAACTCAGGTCTTCTGGAAGAGCAGAGAGTACCTTTAACCACTAAGCCCTCTCTACAGCCCCCCCCCCCCCAGCCCGCAAGTCTTTTTCAACTCTGACACCAGGAAACGCCGTACATTCTTTTTTTTTTTTTTTGGTTTTTTTTTTTTTTCGGTTTTTTTTTTTTTTTGAGACAGGGTTTCTCTGTGTAGTCCTGGCTGTCCTGGAACTCACTTTGTAGACCAGGCTAGCCTCGAACTCAGAAATCCGCCTGCCTCTGCCTCCCAAGTGCTGGGATTACAGGCGTGCGCCACCACTGCCTGGCCAATGCCGTACATTCTTGCTGAGGAAGGCCAATAGACCTGTGAGACATCTCTTCACTTCAGCTCTTCCATCCTCCCTTCCTTTCTCTCCATTTCTTTTCTCTTCTTTCTTTTTCTAGTGTTGGGGCTGGTTAAGGGACCCCCCCCCCACCTTCAGGCACACTCTCCTGTCTTAATCCAAATCCAGCCAGATGGTTTCTTACCTTTAACTCCGCCATTTCCCTTCTGCTGGAAGGAGAGCCAGACCAAGGGGCGTATGAGGCACCAGTGCTCCTGTGCCTCTTTAAAACTACTCTCTGGATGTTGTTGATTTTCACCAGTTCCCGGTGTCTCCTTGGTCAGCAGGTCGCTCAGGGCAGAGTTGCTTAACTGACCCACTAGTCAGAAAGTCCAACATGCTTACATCTAAAATTCTTGCACAACTTTTCTTTTTTCTTTTTTAACCTCAGATCATTTCTGAGACCTTCCCTCCCCCCCTCCCCCCAAGAGATCTGGTCTCTTTTGCCTGACATAAACATTGACCAATTATTTGTTCCACTTTAAGAAAGTCTTATTTTGCTGGGGCGGTGGTGGCGCACGCCTGTAATCCCAGCACTTGGGAGGCAGAGGCAGGGGGATTTCTGAGTTCGAGGCCAGCCTGGTCTACAGAGGGAGTTCCAGGACAGCCAGGGCTACACAGAGAAACCCTGTCTCGAAAAACCAAAAAAAAAAAAAAAATAAATAAAATAAAAGTCTTATTTTAAGGAAGGCAGAGAATGTAAAGCTATTTAAAAAAGGAACTGTGGGAGTTACTTAGCACCTGCCAGATGTAACAGAGAATTCTCTCTTAGTCCTAACTCAGGCCAGGAAGGTGCAGGGCCAGTATCCAGTGCCCATGGGAAAAAAAAACAAACCAAAAAAACCCAAAAAACCCAATGTGCTTTGCCCTGGTGCAAGCAGCGGGCAGACAGGAACAAGGACTGGAAGCTCCCCGCCCGCCCCGCTGCTGCCTCCTGTGCCTGAGCTCAGCTCCCAGACCATGAACTGCTGTTGCACTTAAAGTAAACTGGGATGTTTACTGTCATCTGTCTCGACTGCTTAAAATCCTTTAGCCATTTGTTTGCTACTCCTCTGAGAGTAGACCGCTGTCCCGCTGCCTTCTGGACGCCTTCTCCTTTATCTTAGTCATTCATTGCAACCACTGGAAGGTAGCGACTTCATGACTGGTGGTGTTCAGGAAGGAAGCATGTACAGAGACTCGTCTATGCCAGACTTCCCCCACAGATATTACCTCATTTAATTCCACAAAAACAATTTTGCAAAGTAGATTTTATTACTCCAAACTCAGATGCAACAGCGCAGGAAGGAAATATTGCTGAGTCGGTCAACTTAGCTGATTTTCCAAAGCTAAATCCTAATTTGTAAACAAATTGGTGAAAAAGAGGAGAATGATAAATCAGACTTTTGCCAACTAGAGGGTTCTGACAGTAACGGGTTTATTGATCTGTAGGAGTTTGTAAAGGACCTGTCTTAGGACAGAGTCCCCAAAACAAGAATGACACTGCTAGAGAGCCACTAGAGCCGTCCCTGATTTACAATAAAATCTGAGCCTTTATTGGCTATAGATGAGGAGGGCGGGACACACAAGGCCGCAGAGGCTACCGATTGGTTGGTTCGTTGGTTCCAAAGTCAGAAGCAGAGTGGCACTGAGGGCCCATCTCAGCATACAGAGGGGGAGTATGAAAGTAGTTTTCTTTGCTGATTAACCTTGAAATTTGAGTTTGAATGACTACCTTGGGCTAGTGATCCCAGGTGAGACCAAAAGAACATGAGGTAAACCCAGCCCAGATCACGGACTCAAAGACTTGGGAGGAGACAGAATGGCTTACCTTACACTAATGAGTTTGGGAGTGGCTGGTTAACAGTAGAGACAGATAATCTAACCATACAGCCAAAAATCCTATGTTCAGGTCTAAAATGGATCCAGGCTGCCTATCTGAGATCCTGTCTTTAGACTGTGGATTCAGGACGGTGGCATGCTGTAGATGTTCTGCAGTGGTTTGCCGGTGTGTGAGGTGTTCCACACGGAAGGCAGCCCTGTGAGCCATGGTGATAGAAAGAAGGGATGTAGGTACGTACTTGTGGACTAATTCTGGCAGGCAGCTTACAGGGAATCACAGTTCACAGACACATGGCATTCCATAGCATACAAACTCTGGGTTTTATATACAAACTTCGAAGTGGACGGAGAGCCCTGCAGTATTGAGGCTAATTGTACAGTATGCAGACTTGAAACAAAGTAAATTCAAGGAAATGAAACCTTCATGTCTGGGTTTATTAGAACCTTGGAGCTTTATTACCCACTGCTAACTTGCTTTGGTTGTTGAAAAAACAACACACAGGAACCAGTAAACGACAAGGGGGCAGCTTCAGTGCAGTGCTTTTCTACGGTGCCAGCTTGAAGGCAGGTTTATGTGTTCCACACAAACCTGTCGTGTGGTAGTGCGCACCTTTAATCCCAGCACTTGGGAGGCAGATGTAGGTGGATCTCTGTGAGTCTGAGACCAGTCTGGTCTACAGAGTGAATTTCAGGATAGTCAGGGATATATAGAAAGACCCTGTATAAAAAAAATGAATAAATAAAATTTAAAAAAAAAGTGTTTCCCCGTGTGAGAGAAAGAAAAGTGATGGCAGGATGGAATTTTCTTTAGGATGCTAAAAATGTTTAAATCAATATTAACCTATTAAAAAGATTTAGGAAGTCCTCCTATGTGGGCTAACTTCATTTTCTGCCTTTTCTATTTTTATAACAATGATCCAATAAATTATTTGCTTTGCAATTACTGTGCCAGGTACTGTGAGACAAACATCCAGGGAATGAGAATTAAAAACACCCACAGGTATGGGTGATGGTTTAGTGTTGTTGCCTAATGTTGTTGTTCCCGGGTTTCGGCACCATATGATGGGATATAAAAGAGAGAAAGGGTATTAGTGAGTGTGACATGGCAGCGTGGGGGGAGGGGGGTACCTAAGCGGGCCCATGCCTAGGCATCCATTCCCCCTGAAGGACCACACACACACCAACATGGTATAGAATAGAGTTTATTTAGGGAAGAGGATGAGAGTCAATGGTATAGGAGAGAGAGAGAGAGAGAGAGAGAGAGAGAGAGAGAGAGAGAGAGAGAAGAGAGGAGTGGAGGCCAGCCATGACCACGTGGAGAGAGGGGGGAGGGGAGCCCAAGAGGGGCAGAGAGGTGAGAGTGCAGAGAGGTAAGAGGATGAGAGAGGAAAAAGAGAGCGAGGAAGGGCAGGCAGCCCCTCTTATAGTGGGTTAGGTATATGGGGCGGGGCATACCTGGCTATTGCCAGGTAACTGTGGGGTGGAGCTTGGACAGAATACCAACATTGGGTAGCCTTGATTCTTTGTGTAATGGCTTGCCATTTTAATTAATGTAAGCAGGGATGTATTCATTCTTCTTGAGGACCATTTCAACAGTGTATGTTGAAATGCTATGATAGCTCCTACTGTTCCAGGGTATTATTGGTGGGATTAGACAGGGCACCAAAACCAGTGGAGAGGATGTCTGAACCACGTGACAGAATAAAGGTTGGAATGGTTTGAGCAGAGGGGACGGTATCTATGGACAGGAATGGCAGTGCGGTACACCATGTGTGGGACAGTGTGGCTGAATTTAGGAGTGGATGGAATGTCCGACTGAGAAGCCTTCCAGGAACAGGTCTTTGGAAGCAGAGTACACAGAGGTTAGCTGGCTAGGAGAGCCACCTTTAATAACACACCCAGCAGAAGGATGAGACTGTCGGGGTAAGCCAGAGGCATCCTGGACCAGAATGGTGTAACAACGTCTAAGCAATGGGCCACAGGGATGACGTTGGTTGGTAAAAGCCAGTGAAGGCGGGGTTTGATGAGCCAAAAGTCCTGGGGATATGTGGAGCAGTGAGCCAAGGAGCAAGATCTGAAGCTTGCAGGCATCTCATGGCCTTCTCATCTAGCAGTTGGGAGCGTCACTCTCTGCGGAAGCTCCCCGAGGACAGGTCTAAAGGAAAGCATCAAATCCAAGCATGGTAACCGGTGATGTGGCTGTGACCCTAGGTGCTTGGGAGGCCGAACCAGGCGCCTCTCGCTAACCCAGGCTCCAGAGGCCAGCTTTGGGAAACGCACTGTGACCTCCCGACTCAGAGAAACGAGGGGGAACCCAACCCCAGACCCTCAGCCCTCTCCTTTGTCCCAGTGGTACTCTCAGGATCTTCACAGCATGTATTCCACTCTTTAGATCCAAGACTGGAAGGTTCTTCTCTAGGTTAGTGTCCAGAAATATGACATCTTTGGATAACTTATAAGGCACAAAATTCCTGGAAATATTCAATGTATTTTATTTTATTTTTGCTGGGGTGGTGGTGGTGGTAGTGGTGGTTACAGTGCAGCTATGGAGTCTAAGGACAGCCTAAGGAGGTGGTTCTCAAACTGTGGTAGTGACCCATTTGGGTAATGAAGGACCCTTTCACAAGGGGTCTCATATCAGATATCTTGCATATCAGATATTTACATTATGATCCTAACAGTAGCAAAATTACAGTGAAGGAGCAATGAAATAATTTTATGGTTGGGGTCACCACAACATGAGGCATATTAAAGGGTCACAGCATTAGGAAGGCTGGAAAGCAGCAGCCTAAGGAATTGTTCTCTCCTCCTACCATGCGGGTCCTGGGATCAAACTCCATTGTCAGGCTTGGCAGCGAGAGCCTTTACCTGTTAAGAACCTTGGAGCTTCATTACCCACTGCTAACTTGCTTTACCAGCCCTAGAAATATTTAATCCTGCTGTGTGTGTGTGTGTATGTGGTTTTACATTTTAAAAATTTTGTTCACATAAACATATCAATGCAGGCAATTTTTATTCACTTCTGAATTAAAAATATCAGTCATTTACCATTAAGTATTACTTCTAATGATCTATAATTCAACACCTTAGGGTTGTGTGTGTGTGTGTGTGTGTGTGTGTGTTGAAAGGGAATAATTGGAGGCTTGATCAGAAAAGGCTTCATTTCCCAGCTACTGGAACCATGTGCTTTACTGAATATTACAAATTGTCTAGTCTGTTTATACCCATTTTTTGTTTTCTTTTGTTTTTTTATGTTTTTCGAGACAGGGTTTCTCTGTGTAGTCCTGGCTGTCCTGGAACTCTGTAGACCAGGCTGGCCTTGAACTCGGAAATCCGCCTGCCTCTGCCTCCCAAGTGCTGGGATTACAGGCATGCGCCACCACCGCCATTTTTTAAATACTTTGTTTTATATTTTGATAGACAAGAGGAAAGCTTTGTCATGAAAGAATGTGATAAAGCCTTGGTTATTTTTCCTTTGAATTGACGTTAATTATACTTAACGGGCTTTACTGTGTTACCTTCATACATGTACACAGTATGTTCCAATTATGTTCACTCCTTTTTTTACCCTCTTGTTCTCCTCAATTCCTCCTCCCCCCAAAGGGCTCTTCTTCTTTTATGGCTCTGGTTTTCTGGGTTCCACCCATCTTGGCAGAGTTACCTAAAGGAGCGTGGAGAAAGCCTGTTTACAGGTACAAGGACATTTTACCAGTGATGCTGTTTCGGTGTAAAAGAGCTGGGTCGGGTCTGTTTTCTCTGCCAAGTGAAGATTTAAAAGTCAGGAAAGGCCGGGTGGTGGTGGCGCACGCCTGTAATCCCAGCACTTGGGAGGCAGAGGCAGGCGGATTTCTGAGTTCGAGGCCAGCCTGGTCTACAGAGTGAGTTCCAGGACAGCCAGGGCTACACAGAGAAACCCTGTCTCGAAAAACCAAAAAAAAAAAAAAAAGTCAGGAAAGAAATCAGTCACAGCAAACAAACAAGTTTTACTAAAAGCAAAGAGCATGTGTCCACCCGACTAAAGAGTTAGTCTACTTCCCTCGAGCAGGAAGAGAAGCCACGAGTTTAATTTCAACCCCACCCCCCTTTTTTTTGTTCTGGAGGGCTGGGGTTTTAAAGGAGGGGGCCTCCCAGCCCTCACTTCGGATTGTCATGGCAGTCGGAGAAGAGCGGGCTGTCTGGCACACAGCCCGGGTCTGGATCTGCCTCGGGCATAGGGAGTTTAGACAGGTCAGTTGAAAGAAGCTTCCCGAGGGGTGGAGGCGAAACCTGTCAAGTCTGTCCTGGGTGACGAAGCCAAAGCCAGAGCGTGTCATTGTGGGTCTGGGTACCTGTGGAGGAGACCCGGCTGGGGGGGTGCGAATCCTTGGTCCTTGGCTGGGGGGTGCGAATTCTTGGCTGGAAACGCCGAGAGGTCTGTTGCGTTGCTTCAGCATGGCGAGTTTAGATGGAAGGAGAGACAGCCCATGATTTTAAAGCTTTATTGTAGAAAATAGAGGAAAAGAGAAAAGGTAGGGAAGTAGAAAGAGGGGGAAGGGAGTGGGGAAAGAGAAAGGTAAGAGACGGAGAGCGAGAAAGAGGGCAAGAGAGAAGGGCAAGAGGGAGAGGAGAGGCCAAGAAGCCCCTTTTAGAGTGGGCCGGTTGCCTGGCTATTGCAGGTAACTGTGGGGCGGGGCAAACCTGGCCGTAGCCAGGCGACTGTGGGGGTGGAGTACCAGGGGCTCGGGGCAGGCATTGCCCTACGAGACTGATGGCCACAGAATTATGGAGCTGAGAGCCTTGTGGTGTCAGCCTAGTGTCCGCGAGCGTGGGCAAACAGCCTTCTGCCCCTTGTGGATTAAATCCACTGGGTCGCCGGGGTTCAAACCTAGCTCAACCAGAATGCAGACTGCCTTTCACGCTTCGACATGTCATCTTTCTCATTTTTAATTTCTCTGCCTGTCTGTCAGAGTGCTGCCTCTCCCCCTACCCCGTCCCCAAATCAACCATTAACTGCAAAAATCTTTGGCGGGGGCATGGGTTCTTCTCCGGTCGAGGCAGGACATTGAGGGCTCCGATCTCATGCAGATCTGTAGGCATCACAGCAGTTGGTTCCAGAGTGTAACCGCACGTCCAGCTCGAAGTCAGCATCCGTCACTGTCCCAACCCTCCGTCTTTCTGCTATTCCTTCTACAATGCTCTCAGAAGGGATGATATACAGACATTTCATGTCGTTGTCTTATTCTCAGTACCCTGACTAGCTAGGAGCCCCTACAGTAACTGCTGACCATTACCAAAGGGCTCTCTGATGAAAGCTAGCAACAACGGGCTGGCTGTTTTCCGCTAAAGCTTTTTTGGTTTTGTTTCTAGGAACTCCACATATCTGAAAAAAATACGTTGTTTTAAAGAAACTGTTGATAGTCATTTATCATTTTCAAACTTCATTGTTATGTTGTTTTCAAGAATTCCAAATTTAGAAAACTATTTTTTTTTAAAAGAAACTATTAACAGTTATTTAACATTGTCAGATCCTGTCTTTGGTTGATTTTGCTTTTCATTAGTAAATAGCAATTGTACAAAATAGTGGGTTTCAATGGACATTTTCACAATACATATTAGGTTTAAATAGGATAGGCTCATAACTTTTAATGCTCAGTCACTAGGGAGTAGAACTCTTTGATAGGAAGTGTGTCACTGGGAGTGAGCGGGCTTTGAGGGTTCAAAAGCCCACGGTAGGCCCAGGTCCTCAGTCTGCCCGAGGAGCAGAAATGCAGCTCTCAGCTCCATCCCCAGCACTGCGCCTGCCTTGCCGGCTGCCACGCTCCCCACCGTGATACTAATCAACTACTCTGAGGCTGTGTAAGAAAGCCCCCAATAAAATGCGTCCTTTCATAAGAGCTGCCTTGGTCATCGTGTCTCCTCACAGCAACAGAACAATGCCTAGGTCACCTAAGACAGGCATGTTTAAAAAAAGGGGGGGGGATTGGTACAAAGTCCTTAAATAAACTACTTAGAATTGTCCTTTTTTGGGCACCTGGACGATGAGTGCACCTTGAGAAAATGTACCACAGTGCTTTGTTTTCAGGAATTTTACACACACACACACACACACACACACACACGCACACGCACACGCACACGCACACGCACACGCACACGCACACGCACACACACACACATTAAAAATGTCAAAAAATATAAAATAGATATCTTATTACATATAGAATTAAGGGATGGGAAGGAAAACAGATGAAACTCTGAATTTAGATCCAGTATTGGAGATTTTTATTCACTTCTGAGTTTGAATGCAACTGATGGGAGTCCTTTGGATTCATTGTAAATGAAAAGTCATACAGCTTTTCAATCCCATGGAACAGCCCTGGAAAACTGTGTATACACACTGTGCAGAGGCAGGCATATACTAGAATAGTTGAGATTCAGGGTTGAACTTCCTGGGATCCCCCTTTTTCCTGTGAAGTGATTTAGCTGTATTTCAACTATGAAGAAATGAATTTTTAATTGCTTCTACTTTTTTCTCCCAGTGTCTTCTAAATTTTAAGGTATCAAATCACTGCAGAACTCCCATTGAACCATTAGGTTTCTTAGAACCAATGAAACCACCATCTACTAAATAGCTACACAAATTTCTACCTGTGTCAGGTGCTCTAGTACATACCACTGAAATTAAGGTAATGGCAGAAATTAGGAATACTTCATCCCAGTCTGATGGTGGAGGATATTACTCCTAAGAAGTCTATTTTCAAAATGGACAGAAAAATAATAGTAACTTCAGAGATGAATGCTCCAGGGAAGGGGAAACATTTTCTTTTCTCATTCATGGTGGTGGCACTGACAACAGGTAGATTATCAAGAGAAAAGCATACAGATTGTTTGAGCCTCAAACAAGCAGGGCATGCCTGGTGGTAAGGCACACTTACAGATTCTGCTTGGTGTTTCCATCTTTGAGCATAAAGATGCTCCTTTCCTTCTGGGGTGAAGAAGGGGCAGGTGGAATAAAGGTTTTTGTGACCAAGCTCAGGGAAAAGGCAGCTAGGCTCTATAACCTGCTTTGGGGGAGAAGGGATAAGCGGGAATGGAGGTACCCTCATGGCTTTTGCCCTTTTTAAAATGCTGAGGTACTGTAAGATGGAGTAGTGTGCTTGCATTCCAGTGGACAGAGGTGGGGAGGCCATCTAAATCCTCAGTTAGGTTCCAAGTAATGGTCCTGTCTATGCACAGGCCAGACTGCTTTTATACTTGGTTGCCTCTACACTGAGGAAGGCTATTAGTCAAGAATTCTATACTATACAGGGAAAACCAAACCAAAACAAAGAAGGCCAGAAAACAATGGCTAACAGCTATCACTAGCAACTTATGCTAACAAGAAGGTAAGATAATTAAGATTCAACCCATGAAACAACAATCCCGGCAGTTGTAATAATTTATTTCCGGCATTGTATCATTGTGTACATGTAGTACATGACTGCATCTTTAAAGTCATGCTTCCAGAACATCCTTCCGAGGGTGCCCACCATTAACACTCATTTGGTGCACAGCTCTCTTTGCTGCTACATATGCTTGCGATGAATTGATTTCAGACAATTAGATTAAAATTTATTTTTTCTTAGAAACCTATTGCTCAACATAACACACACACACACACACACACACACACACACACACTCATATGCACGCACACACTCATATGCACGCACACATACATGCATTTGATTGTAAAGGTATAAAATCCACTGGGAAGCCCTAACTATGCAGAAGTTCACTGAGATGGTAGAGTTGGGCTGGATTAATTTGGCTGTGTGATGTTTAGTTTGTGTGCCAGCATTTTTTTTTTAATAAAAAAAGTTTATAAAATTGTAAAGAAAAACTAGTTCAAGGAATCAAGCAGGTTAAAAAAAAAAGAAATGGAATTGAGAAATATTATTAATTTATCAAACCTGACTCCAGAGCCATGACTGATAGGTTTTTATCCCCTTACACTTAAAATATTTTTTTTTCTTCGGTTTTTCGAGACAGGGTTTCTCTGTGTAGCCCTGGCTGTCCTGGAACTCACTCTGTAGACCAGGCTGGTCTTGAACTCAGAAATCTGCCTGCCTCTGCTTCCCGAGTGCTGGGATTACAGGCGTGTGCCACCACTGCCCGGTTTATATTTTTGTTTTTATTTTATGAGTATTTGCCTTTATGCATGGAAAAAAAAAAAGCAGTGTATATGCATGTGCTCACAGAGGCCACATGGGGGTGCTGGGTTCCCTGGAAGTGGAGCTCCTGTTGGCTGTGAGTTTCCCATGGTGCTGGGAGCCAAACCCAGGTTCTTTGCAAGAGGATCAAGTGCTCCTAACTATTAACCTTTTGCTCTACCCTCCCCCCACCTCTCGTCCCTCCCGCCTCTGTTTTCAGAGACATAGTTTCTCTGGTTGTCCTGGACTCACTCTGTAGACCAGGGTTGCTTCAAACTGAAGAGCTATGCCTGACTTGGCCTCCTAAGTGCTGGGTTTAAACGTATATGCCATCACACCTGGCCCTTTTATTTTTTAAAAAGAAAGAAATGATAGAAATTGGGATGGGCTTCTTACTTAGAAAGAAAGGAGAGAAAAGGAAATGGGTTTTAACATATTTGTTTTTTATTAAAAGTTTTGTGCTGGGAATCAACTCTAACACCTTGAACGTGCCAGGGAAGTGCTGACCACTGAGCTGCAGTCGAGAAACATGGAGAGGTGAGACATTACAGCTGGGGCTCTGTCTAGTTTTGGGGTCCTATCTTCCCAGCCACGCCTCTGCCACAATACACCTGTACCAAATTCTACATGGACAATGATTTGCATAACACTAATCACATCAGAGAACAAACAAATCACCAACCCGATGAAACAGGGCCTAGGGCTCACCAGTGAGGAGGTGAAGACGGAGGGCAGCCCAGCTCAGAACTACTTTTCAGATCCCCAAGACTGCCTTTCCGAGTTTCTAATATTACCTTCTAGCATATCCTGACTTCCAGAGTCCTTCTGAAATTTAATTAAAATGGAACAGAAAAGTAGTTTTCACTTGGTTTTAAGAGAAATGAAACTGTGTGTTCACACTATTATTTTTTAATCTGGTATAAACCAGGGATCAGAGCTCTGCTGCAGAGACAGGAGCATCTGGAAACAAGGTATGGAGCACAGCAGCCCATTACAGCCATTTTTGGCAACCAATTTTATAAACTACAGAACTGGGCCGAAAGATTAAACCAGCAACAGGGATGGGCTAAAAAACAATGAGGACAAAGCTGGGTGGTGGTGGCGCACACCTGTAATCCCAGCACTCTGGGAGGCAGAGGCAGATGGATTTCTGAGTTCGAGGCCAGCCTGATCTACAGAGTGAGTTCCAGAACAGCCAGGGCTATACAGAGAAACCCTGTCTCAAAAAACCCAAAAAACCAAAAACCAATGATGAACAATTATGCAAACATAGACATACATACCACCGCCAAAAAAGGTGTGTCATGATTATGAAACCTCAAACACTGGCTCATAATGTATGTGAATGTGTTACTCTGGAACTTAATTGACTTTCTCATAAATACACTGTTAACATAAGGATAATATTATTAATTTACTGTTTATCATATTAAGAGACATTTCGAGAACTGGATTTCATCACAAATAAACAGAACAACAACCAATCAAACTGAGAAAAGGAAAAAAAAACACTCCAATAAATTTGTCTTATTGGCGTTGTTTCGGGTCTCAGATTTCACCCAATTTCCAAACGGAAAGCAGACAGAGCCTTCCTGACAGCTGCAAGCCAGAGTGGAGGGGCTGTCGGTGTCTCGCAGACCCCTCCTTTCTGGTCTGTTCTCCATGTATTATTAATTTGTATTTCTATTTAACTCCACCTATCAGTTCATCGCTCGCTCCCTCTCCCCGACACTAAGCCTTTCCCGGAGAGAGCAGAGACGGGCTGCTATTCTTAGGCATCTGTGGTAATGAGGACGGAGAAAATGAAATAACACCATTTGGCTTCTCTTAAAATGACAGAGATGGTTTGGGGTGGATAACTCAGGGCTGATTAACATGACCTTTCCCCTCAGGAAGGTAAATCAACACAGATATGTTTCTGAAGCACTTAATTAAGCCTTCGGCAGCGAGTGTGGGAAATCGCAGGCCTGTAAAACCCTCTGGTTCCAAGCGAGAGCCAGCCTTCTCTGTAGCCCTTGCCTCCGTCCTTCACGGCACGGGTCTGACAGGCGCAAGCAGGCTTTTACATAAGCTATAAACAGGGGCGGGGCGGAACAGACGGCCGAGCAGGGCCTTCCGTGCTGCCGCTTCCTTTCCATTTTCCACGAGAGGGTGAGGTAGCATTTGGAGATGTTTTTTACCAAAGCCCGAGAAGCTAATGACCCGATGCAGCACGAGGAGGCTGTGGGCATCGCTCCTCCAGGGCTGAGGGCGGCTCAGTCACAGTGGAAGTTCTTCAGTGCCCCGCCTCCAAACCTCTTCCGGTCAGAAAAGCCGGGAATCTGTAGGCAATAAAGAATCTTGTCACACTGTAGCAGAAAAAGTCAAATGTTGAAATAAATGACGTTTCACATTCTTGCTAGCCAGCCTCATGCTCATTATAGACCCAGGTCTCTAAGCTTCCAATTAGAAAATCATAGAATGATAAATAATAAAAAGAAACTGCAAATACAGAAAACATTTGTCAACCAATCAGTGGCAATGTCATTGAGAGGGGATGGCTCTCCTGGGATCACCAACTGGACTTTTATACGCAGTGTCTCTTATGGAAGACTCTAGACAGAAACCTCTGAAGACCCCTCAAAGAAACGATCTTCTTAAGACAAAGAATTGCCTGTCCCTGGTTCTTCTTGTCTTGCAGATCCTCTTGCTGCCTCTGCTGAGGTTTTTCTCCTTTTGTATTCAAGAGGACGGGAGGAAGCAAGCTGCCTGTGCCTACAGAGAGCTTTTCCTAAAAACCCTCTCTGGAGGGAAAAATGGAACCCACGCTTTTCAAACCTTAAAAAGCCACTTTATCAAGAAAAAGACAGATACTAACCTGATTACCTTCTCTAAAAAAATATCTCTTCTCTATAACCTGCGGAAAAACAAACGAGGATTTTAGGCCTTAGCATACTTACTTGGAGAATGTAATTAATTATAATGTTCATCAATGCAACCAGAGGAAATACTGCCAGCTTGAACATCTTTCAGACAGCTGTGGACAGCAGGTGGAGGGCTGGTGTAGCAGCTGAGCACTTGAGTTTTGAGAGGCCTGGAATTGGGTTCCCACCACATACACTGGGCAGCTCACAACCACGGCAAGCAGCTTCTGGGGATTCCACACCCTCTCGTGGCTTCTGCAGGTACTGTGGCAGGTACTGTGGCATTTACATGTGGCATTTACATGTGGAACACACACACTCACTCACATACACACACACACACACATACACACACACACACACACACACACACAAATCTTTGAAATCTGGTGCTAATGGGATTGAAACAAGATTATTTCCATTAATACATACTCATTTATAAAGGAAAGATACACCAATGAACAGAACATGGCGATACACTCTACCATGAGACTCTGTAATCAATCCCAATACGCAGGAAGCAGAGTCAGGAGTTCAAGGCAAGCCTGGGCAACTTAGTGAGCTTCAGACCATTCTGGCTCACGTAGTAAGACTTTGCTTTAAAAGTAAATAAAATTCACAAATAAATAACACATACAAACTAAATAAGGACAGAATAATGTCCCAACAGGTCCCAAAGGACCCCAAGACAATGTGAATGACTTGTTTCCTACAGCACTGCTGCCGCCCTCAAGAGGGGCTGGCCTGAAGCAGCGAGGAATTCTGCGCTCCCTGCATGGGGCCGAGGGCACAGCGCTGAGCAGTCAGCGGGCTTCCCTCGGGGGTCACTGGCTCCATACACAGGAGTTTCAGGGCTCCCTGAATCTGTCAGCAGGACAGGTTAAGGCAGTGGATGTATCTCATAACACATCACAGCTCGTGTAAAGAAGCTCACAAGACATACGTCCTAACACAACGGAGTTGAGAACCATGCTTTCAGACGATGAAGGAGATAATAAAAAACACTGATTTCCATCCTATCCTTGGAGACGCGGCACTGGGTGCAGATGGACGACGGCAGTCACGCCTGCAGAGATGAAGCTGACTTGGGGCAGCCCGTCCTTCCAGGCCTGAAACGCTTGCTCACAACTGCCTAACAGACTACCTCTCAGTTAGTATTTTACGACACATGAGACCAGGACAAAGATGCATTCATTGGACTTAGGGACAGAAAATCTAGTTTCTGGTTAGCATACACCTTGAAACACTGAGTCTCTGAAGCCCCCAGAGGACTGATGTCTTTCCTTATTCTCAGCAGGACAGGAACACCTTAGCATTCAGGCACAGAATTATTACCAGCTAAGAGAATTTGGAGGACCTCGCCCCCATCTAGGCAAAGCAGCCTTGGCATTCTGGGAGGTTTTGTCTACAGAAAACGGGGCGGACTGTATTGCCATGTGTCTTGCTTTCTTATCTAGCACGTGTTGTGTAAAACTAGCCAAATGCTTTACTGATGCATTCTTTACTGAGATTTAGACAACAAAGTTAACTTTCTTTTTTGCTGAGAGTTGTTCACCCCCAACTCATAAGGCCCTCTCTCATGTATATTACTCCTTTCTTAAAACCAACTTATTTATTTATTTATTTATTTATTTATTTATTTATAAAGCTTTGCTGATAACTTAGGCTATGCTAGTCTAAAAATCCATTGTTTCTCTAGAATGTGACTAAGAATTTTTATCTTAAAAAATACTTAAAACAAGTAAAAGTATACTATTCGACCTTTCCAGATCAAGCCGAGATCTATAGGATGCTGATCTTAGGGGCAGGATTCTGTATTAGACAGGGACATGGATCTAAACCAAACAGATGCTGCAACATTTTAGATTTGACCACTTCCCAAGAAAATGCTCTTATCTGCAGCCCAGTGAGGGAGAACAGAGACGGCCACTCTCCCAGGCCCTGGCTTGAGGGCTGAGCACCTAAGAACCATGGGAATTAGTGCCTGTGTACACCTGTCCCTTCTTGCCACACTCTAGTTAAAAAGTGAGATGAAATTTCCCTATTGGACACAGAGTCCCCTACTGGACCTCATGGCAACATACTGGAAAGGGGGCCAAATATCAGAGACTCAAATAGTTACAGAAAATGATCTGTAAGGAAGATCCGTAATTTTAAAACTTTATGTTTATTTATGTTTATGTGTGTATCTGCTTGCTTGCATGTGCACCACAGAGGCCAGAAGAGGGGATTGGATTGCTGGTGATAGAGTTACAGGTGGTTGTCAACAGCTCACTGTGGGTACTGGGACCTGAATCTGGGTCCTCTGAAGGAGTAGCAACTGTTCTTAACCACTGAGCAAAATTTCCAGCATTGAATAGATCTAATATAGAAATTAATTTTTTCCAGTAATTCATGCAGAAAAAAGTCCTATATTACATTGCTATGCAAAATCGGCACAATGCAAGGCGGCTGCCGAGCCTGGAGGTGCAGGTGAACTGGCCAGCTTAGCTCCTTCTCATTCTAGTTCAGTGACAGGAGGGCGCAGACGCTCCTCACAGGGAAACAACAGAGTCCCTTTACAAAGTCATAGCAACATTTGCATGGAAAATAGTAATAGCTGAGAGAATAAAGGGCTTTAACCTCTGTTCAGTGCCTTTGGAGAGATGGAGTAGTGAATAATTATACAAAGCACTAAAAACCAGGTAACTCTAAATTGTTTTGAGGAAGACTCAGATCTCTTTAAGAACTCCAACTGAATCCATTAGCCTTTACTCTTTGCTTACAGAGCGCTAGTAATGGAGTAAGTACGTCATTAGGCCTTGAGCAATTAGTCCAACAGATAAGAGAGATTAAAACAGGTATTTAGGCTGTGAAGTTTTGGGCAAAGGAACAAAAGGACACCGCATTCTACAAAGAGTTTAAGCTATCATATGTTAAGTTTAAAAATAACTTAATTGAAGTCATTACCTTATCAAAAAATCTACTGAGCTTGACAGCATTGGAGGAGCCTGCAGCTGAGGACCGTGGGTTTGTGCAATCCTGGAAGACAAAGACACATACAGAAAACCCAGAAGTGAGACTCCAGTGGCATTCTGTACTAAGTCATCAGAATGCTCATTAAACACAAAGCGATATTCAGATTATGATACGTGAACAGGAAGGCACCAAAGAAAGTGCAGCCATTTATTTCCTGTTATCTGAGCAATATCAGAGGACACTAAGTCAACATACCATCACCAAATAATTCCTGAAGAAAGCAGAATTACTAGTATATTGTTAGCAAAACCAAGGGACTAACCAAATAACCTGTGTATGTTTACAAAGTCACATAAACAGGACAAACATATTGTTGCAGACCAGGTACTAAGTATTCAACTAGCTAAGAACTATGCAGTCTGTATAATAGTTGGAAATATGAAAATAAGATTCAGTCAAAATAAGATTTAGCCAAAGAACAAACAGTTGTCAAGAATTTCTCTATTTCCTCATATACCACAAAGATGTACTGGTTCTGATAATAAACAGATATATTACTTAGTAAGATTCTTCATGTAGGAAAGCACGAAGCTCGGAGGGACCTGCACAGTCTGGGACACTAAGTCATCACAACACCCTGTAAACGACAGTGCCGCCATCTCTGCTTGTCACCAGTGCTGGCCCTCTCAAGTGACAGCTGGCTTTGATCTTTACCTCAAATGACACCAAGACCTGCTTGTGCAGGTATCATTCCGTGAAGGTAAGTGTCTTGCATGCATCTGTGGGCCCTCTGTGCCTCTTGAACAGTTGCTGAAATTATTCTTGCTGCATTTAATAATGCTGTTTTGTAACAGCCAGGCCCACATGTTTCCTTCTAATACATTTAGTAACAATTTCTTGTTTTGTTCAGACACAGCATTTCAAGGATCATACTTTAAACAATGGCTAGAAACTACAACAGTTCTCCACCCCGCCACATACAAAGAGAGAGGGGAGGAGAGAAGGGAGCTATCTGATTATAATTACAATAGTTTCCAAAGATCACAAAATACTAGGGAAATCAGGAATCTTGGAAGCCAGTAATTTCTGTCTTCAAATATCTGTGCCAACATTTCCAGATTGTGTACCCTGCTTAAGTCATTATGGCTCTAAAGTCGGGCTTACTCATTTGTGAAATGGAGATGATTCTATTCAGAGTTTTGTGAAATGCAAAGTGGTACTGCATGCCCGACACACAGCAGGCACCGCATGCCCATCACACAGCAGGCACTGCATGCCCGACACACAGCAGGCACTGCATGCCCGACACACAGCAGGCATGGGGCATCGGTTCTCTTTCTCATTGTAAGAAAATGCTATCAGACTGAATTTTCAAGAACAAAAACACTATAATACAGATGATCCCACACGTGTATTAACTACCTGGGTATATCACTGTGTACACACACTGCTGAATTTGCAATAATGTTTGAACACGTTTCTGTACCAGTTGGGACAGTTAAGAAATCAACCTTAGACCTGCATTAGATAGTTTTGCGAAATAGGTATTGATCACCTCATCAGAACATTAAATGACATCACATCATCAGAATGTTAAATGACTACTCCAAGTAAGTTAAAATTACGAAATAAAAAAACAACTTTGAATCAACAGCAAACAAACAAGTTTTTTCTTGTTTTTTTTTTTTTTTTTCCCCCCCCATAAAATTAACTACTGGGCTTCACAATTCAAGTTGAGCAGGAAATCTGAAACTCCATCCTTTTTAGAATGAAAATTTTGGATCATGGCTAAGGGAAAGCCTGAAAATCAGTAGCTCTAAATAGCTTGTGTGAATGTGGAAAGTGACCAGAAACTAAATAAATACGCATGAGAAAATGTACTATATACATAATAACCCTAGTGCCTAGTTTTAGTCAAATAATTTCCATTTACAAAGGTGGAGAGAAATTCTGACTTCATTCTTGATACGTGAGTGTTGGCCTCAGGCTTCTCTGTAGGTGTAGGTAATCTCACTAAAGGAACAGTGAGCAGCACTAACTTTACCACTGCATTAGCCTCATCTGAGGTGTTGGCTCTATTTTCAGTTCCCATGTCCATCTGCCGTTCTGCACTTTATTTATGAGTACATTGTTGCTGTCTTCAGCCGTGCCAGAAGAGGGCATCGGATCCCATTACAGATGGTTGTGAGCCGCCATGTGGTGGCTGGGACTTGAACTGAGGACCTCTGGAAGAGCAGTCGGGGCTCTTAACCACTGAGCCATCTCTACAGCCCCATTCTGCACTTGAATTTCTTGTATCCTCATTAGCCACTTCCATTATTGTTTCTGTTGTGTTCTGGAAGGATACACTGACAAGTGGAAGGCATGTCATATGTAAACCCTTGGGAGACTCTAAGTGCCTAAATCCTACCGCTTATCTTTTGGTTTTGCTCAAGGCCTAGCCACCGTCAGATAAGGAGGAATAATGTGTCTAGCTGGTTGTCATACACCAGTAGGTACTAGACAAAGATACATTCAGAAGGGATGGATCCTCCTGAATTCTATGGTCCAACACTGACTACCAGGGTATTTACATGGACCATTCCATGGTGGTAGATGCAAACAGGGGCACATTCCACTGTATAATAAAATATAAAACACAATGAGGGCAGGCAGAGCCTGAGTCAGAGAGGTAGTCAGTGTTTACAGATGTTAATTCGCTGAAAAAAAGGCATCAGACTCAGCTGAGTGATCTGTAGGATAAAAGTACTAGTGGAGGCTGTAGCACGGTGGTAAAGGATGTCTCTCATGTGTAAGGCCCAGCACACTATAAGTAATAAATTAAAAAATAATTAACAGTGTGCTTCTGCCAGCACTGTGAGCACAAAGCTCTGCCTTGAAGAGCAGTTATTATAGCCATGCATAGGTGCGGTTGGTAATATGAATATGCTGTGAGCTTCGGGTAACTGCTGATCTAAATGATCTCGAAGTGCCACCATTTTGAATCTTCGTTGAGGGATAATCAGTGGGAAAGAGACTTAACTTGAAGAATCTAGGCTGTGCAGTCGGTGCGCCTTATTTGGCTTCATCTTTAAAGTGGAAATAAAAGTGCTTCTGTTAAAGGTTGATGAGAAGCCCGCGTGTGGTGTGATCCCTGCACCTTACAGCAGATCCTTACAACAGCATCTGGTGACTAGCTGCCCTCAGAGTTCTATGAGCCAGCCCTGCACACCTGGAACAAGAGTGTGCCGACGACGGCTGGCAAGCCTGCTTACGAGCAGTGATGCTGCGTCTCCATCACTGAGGCTGCGGCGAGGGCTTGCTCTGGGTGATGACAACTGGTTTACACGCGTTGTTCCCAGCTCCTTAGCCCTCTGTTCTAATTAAACTAGCTATCGCAGTTTCCATATGTAAGACTTTATATAATTAGGCTTTATGATACATTCCTAGTTTATAGTTTGCAATTTCCTCATACATCTGTTTCTGTGCCTTCAAGGTAAGCAGTTGTTGTAAGCAGTTAAGAGGTTCTTTCTTTCATTTTAATTATTTTATTTTATTTTATTTTATTTTATTTTATTTTATTTTATTTTATTTTATTTTATTTTGATTTTCTGAGACAGGGTTTCTCTGTCTTCTGGAACTCACTCTGTAGACCAGGCTGGCCTCAAACTCAGAGATCCATCTGCCTCTGCCTGAGTGCTGAGATTGAGAGCTCCCTCCCCACAAACAACAATAACCAATGTATAGTGTGACTGTAATTGATATGATTATTTTGAATTTGGTATGCTTTAAGTTTTTTCAAGAAAGAGTCTATGTGCTGGGCAGTGGTGGTGCACACCTTTAATCCCAGCACTTGGGAGGCAGAGGCAGATGGATTTCTGAGTTCAAGGCCAGCCTGGTCTGCAGAGTTCAGGACAGCCAGGGATACACAGAGAAACCCTGTCTCAAAAAACCAAAACAAACAAACAAACAAACAAAAAAAACAAAAAACAAAACAACAACAACAACAAAAAAAAACCAAAAAAACCCAAAAATAACCCCCAAAAAAAGAAAGAAAGAAAGGAAGGAAGGAAGGAAGAGTCTATGATCTGTACTATTTGCAGAATACAGTTTGAGGATTCCAACAGCTCAGGGTGCATGTTTGAAGTGGAAGAGACCCTCATGTGACAGTCTAGGCATGCTGATTCTTTTTTTTTTTTTTAAAGATTTTATTTATTTATTATATGTAAGTACACTGTAGCTGTCCTTAGACACTCCAGAAGAGGATGTCAGATTTCATTACAGATGGTTGTGAGCTACCATGTGGTTGCTGGGATTTGAACTCAGGACCTGCAGAAGAGCAGTCAGTGCTCTTAACCTCTGGGCCATCTCTCTAGCCCTGGCATGTTGATTCTGATCTCTTTTGGACTGGTGAGCCTCTGATTTGAGTATAAAGTTTCTTTGCCTAGAATAGAACCTAGACACACATTTGTGAAAATACATACCAAATTAATCTCTTCAGCATTGAAGTCCTCAGCCAAGAAAGCAGTCCTGATTAGAACCTCATGGCGCTTGCTTTCATGAATCTGGTCCAGCTTGGTCCCTATCACCAACAGTGGGATTTGGTTATCAGCAAACTGTTCTCGGTCATAATCCCTGTGATAAATAACCATGAAGAGGAGAATAGAATTTTCCTTTCCAATGTAGACATGTATTCTTTAAATGCAATATGCTTATACAATTTTAGTGATAATTAACTGATTGCTGCACACCATCACCTATAAATCTCTTTTCTCCTAATATCTTCAATGTATGTATTCATGATCAATCCATTAGCTACTGAATTCCAACTAGTCATCTTATTATTCAAAGTCTGTTCCTGTGTCTCTTTATAACAGGTAACTCAGACGACTGAGGGCCTACCAAATACACCATGATCATGTGACTCTAAAATTCTCAGTGTGAAAGAAGGAAGTGGATTTAAAACTCAGTGTGTGGGAACCCAGGAGCCTGGCATAATGCAGGCGCTTCATGCACAAATTCTCTAACTTGCATATGTATTCCTGGCTATGAGCAATTAAAAAAAATCTTTTCAGAGTGAAAAGCGCTGGGGAGGCGGAGCCCGAGTGAGATACAGCTTAGTTGGAAGTGGAGGAAAACAGATGAAACGTTAAACATGATACTAAGAGGCAAGACAGTTAGTACCAAAGAACTGTCCTTACATGACAGTCATAAGAGACGGAGGACTGGCCCTCAGAATCTCTTAGTGTTAGAAGGGGGGCCTATTATAATTAATATTCTTCCCATTTTTACCCAAAGCATTGAGTAGCAATACAAATGATGTTTCTCATTACTGAAAGGAACATAAAGTCCATTGTTGTTAATTAATTGAAATTCTATTTGCCTATTAGAAGCAAAGTAGATCTGGTCTTCTGACACATTATAAGCTCAATTTACAGCAGTCAGCAAAATCTGCTTTTGAACAATCGATACTGCATAATCCAATCAATAAAGCCCACTGGAGCGCAGCACCTTTTCTGCCTGTCTTTTGGAGCGCTCTAACTGAGCTGGGAGGAGAGGGCCCCTTCTACGTCTCCCCACCTTTCACACTCATCCTGCAGAGCCTCAGCTGTGGTTGTGTCTCAGAACAGAGTTGTTCTGAATTTACATCTCTCTCATATAAATATCACCATCTGTTTTCTTTGTGTGGAAACCAGTAATAGTTCAAGTTCAAGGCCTATGAACTAGCACCTTCTTACCTACAGACTCCTGACTTGGGTGACATGGTTTGGATTGAAATTTGAATTATAGAGAATGAGATTTTTAGGGTACCTTCCTTTAGGACTATTTCTTTTTCTTATATTCACAAATTCTTTCATGAAAAGTACCGTGTTTTCTATCAAATACCATCTTTAATATACATACTCTCTGCTATTTAAAATCTTAATCTCTTGTAGATTACCATGTATATATATATATACATGCTCTCTCATTTTTCTTTTTAGCTTTTCATTTTTTAAGAACTATATTCATTGAAACACAAATGTATATGACTCACCACTTAAATATTAATTTTAAAAGAAAGTTATACCACATTGGCTTTAATGTTTCTTATCACCTCTTTCATTAAAAATCATACAACCAATTGAAATTAGACCTTGATATAATCATTATGTGAAAAACTGATGGAGAATTTTATTATGGACAGATATGGCTAGTACTTCCCTAAAAAACATATGATTTTATATGCACAATAATTCTTTGAGAAGTGAAAACAGCAGTTATGCATCCCTTTAATACTATAACTAAAATAAAGAAGATTTAAGACTCAAGAAATAAACTTAAAAAATACAATAGGGTTTCGCTGAGCTGTTTTATTACTTCTTAAAGTGCTAAGGACGAACCTAGGTCCTCTGCATGCCAGAGAACTGCAGTGCTGAGCCACAGCTGCAGACCTTTCATGGACGCTGTATGCAAATGCAAGCACACACCTTTACTCTCTCCCTTGCAAGGGAAATGACACATATTCTCTGTACCTTGTTTTGCATCCTCTGTAGGTCTCTATTTCCCTACACAGAAACATTCCTGATGCTTTCTTAAATACTTAAGTAGAGTATTCCTGAATGTAACTAGACCATTATTTATTTAACAGGTTTTCTTTTGGACCTCAGAGTTGCTTCAAAATCATCTGCTGCTATGAATCAATGAAGCATCACTGCACCATTGTTTAATGTGTGTGCAGGTGCAGCTCCAGGGCCAAATGAGGCCACAGAGTCAAAGGGCAGCTTCTGGATCTCTAACAATTCCGCCATCTTGAATGCCTTAACATCACTGTGAATATTTTCTGGTATAAATAAACTCTCACTTGTAATTTAAGGATAAGTTTCTTGAGTAGTAAAAATCAATGAAACTAAAATATCTTTGAAAAAATTAGAACATCAACAAACTAGAAGAATGTCTAAAAGGGAAGCAAAAAGAAAACACAAGTTAGCAAGAGCAGGGATGAAAATGCGCATGTCATTACAGACTCCAGGAAGAGAACGAGTAATATTACAAGCAACCCTGTTCACAGATGCTCAGAAACTTAAAGAAAATGAATGAATCCTCTACAGCTCAAATTTGCCAAATTCACTTGAGACAAAACAAAATACATGTACCATCCACTAACTATTAAAAAAAATTGAATCTGACATTGAAAACCTTTCAAAATGAATATGCAAATCCCAGTCTCACTGGTAAATTCAAACAATCATCCAAAGAAGAAATAACATCAAATGCATACAATATCTTCCCCAAAACAGGACAAGGAGGGGCATTGAGGCCAACATTATCCTCAAAGGCATTATAGAACAGAAAGTATAACCAATATTCCACATGAACACAGATCAAAAAAAATTGCAAGAAAACATTAAATCCAAACCAGCAACATCTAAAATGAAAGAATGAATTCACCGTGACCATGGGATGAAAGGGTGGTTCAATATTTGAAAATCAGTCAAGATCTACCATATTAGCAATGTGTAGAAGAAATCCGATGTTCATAACACCACCACCACACATACACACACATCTTTATTACTTTTGGGTAGCTCTCTCAATCTCAATCTCAATCTCAATCTCAATCTCTCTCTCTCTCTCTCTCTCTCTCTCTCTCTCTCTCTCTCACACACACACACACACACACACACACACACACACACACACACACCATACCTTTATTACTTTTGGGTAGCTGTGACCAAGCACCTGACAGAAACTCTAGAATGTCTCTGTTGGTTCTCAGTTTCAGAAGGAGTAGATGCATATGTCAACTGAGTCCAGAAGCCAACCTGCACAGCCAGCATGGTCAACTGACTTTGTCAAAAGAATGAAGGTGACTCAATGGATCAATGGAGAGAGGATACTCTGTTACCAAGTGATGCTGGGACAGGTAAACATTCAAATTTAAAATTAAGCCTAAATCACACATTTATATAAAATTAAAGCAGCTCATAAATCTAATATAAACCCTTGTATTATAAAACTTATAGAGGAAATGCAGGAGAAAATCTGTATGAGATTAAGCAAACAGTTCTTAGATAGGATATCAATGGCAAAATGCAGAGTAAGAAAACTAAGTAATTAGATTTCATCAAAATAAACACCACTGTTAGGAAAGATGCCATTCAGATAATGGAAAGACCACATAGAGGCTACAATAGAACTAATCACACACCTTCAAAGGATTACTTTGTAAAGAGCATTCTCAGGATTGCAACCACACTTAAAACCAACTGTAAAGTAATTCCAGGCTTACCCGTTTGTCACCAGGACTCCGGTTGGAACTGCATCCCTATTAAGAACTTCCAATGACCAGCGATATAAGTTTTGAGATGACTTCTTATTTGTTAAGTCGTGAACTAAAATGATACCTGAAAGAATCAAGTAATGTGATGTCATCAGCACCTCTTTACAGTCAACAAGGACCAGCTTAGTAAGTACGCATCTTAGGGGCTTAGCGATCTGTATTCAAGTGTGACTAACACAGTCAGACAAGTATTTCAAACTGTCCTTTATAAATGTTACAAATAACTAACTAGAAAGCTTTGCCACTAATATACTTTTAAAATGTTTTTTTTTTCCTTCCAAAGGCTATCAGAATGTCATAAAATATTCAGAATGTCTTTTTACTCTGCATCCTGCAGCCCCTGAGTGCCTACTTTGTGCTTGGAACTGCTTATAGAAGCACTTCACCAATAAAGAACATTATTTATTAACAGATTACATTACTCAAAAGTTGTACGTTTCTGCGCTGGTGAAAGTATTAAAATGGCACCATCTTAATTTTTATAACTGCTACTTTTCCTTTACAAACCAAACAAAAACCCATCTCACTACAAGATACTGACTTTGCTTACTGTGTCGTGTGGCCTGGCCTAGAATTCGTAATAGTCACGCCTCCGCCTCTCAGATCTGAGATCCAGGCAAGTGCCGCACTTTCAGCTCATTTGCTATTCTTTGTTCTTAAGGTTTTATTTTTATGTATGCACATGTGTGTGTCCGCACACATGTGTGCAGGTGCCTGTAGAGGGAGAGAAGGCATTGGATATTTTGGAGCTGAGATTACATACAGACAGTAGTGAGCGACCATGTGGGTGCTGGGAATTAGAGCTGTGTCTTCTCCCAGAGCAGCTAGTGCTCCTAACTGCTGTCTGTCTGCCTCTCAGCCTCTTGATTGTTTTTGAATAGAAAAACATTGTCCTGTAGGTCTTTTGAATGTCATCAACTTAAGAGTGTAACTGCATTGTTCTTTAAATTCATCGCTAGCTATGTAAGCTTGCTACTTTAAGGGATTTGGTTAGCTCGCTTCAGAGACACATACTTTATAAGTCTACACTAGGGAGGCTGAGGCAGGAGAGCTTGAGTTTGGGGCCAGCCAAGGCAACACAGCAAGACACAGCCTTAAAGTGCAAATAAAGGGCGGGGCAGGGAGGGACAGGATAACGAGGGAGGAAAATGAACTGATTTAGGTAAGAGTCCACAGCCATACTACTGTGAAGATGCCCAATCCCGTGTCAATTAGCAAAAAGAAAGATGCTGCTAGAAAAGAGGAAGAGGAGGGAGGCAAGTGTGACTATGGACTGGAGAGGCGCTCAGCAGTTAGGAGCACGGCCTGCTCTTCCAGAAGACCCAGGTTCGACTCCCACCACCCACATGGAGGCTCACAACTGCCTGTAACTTCAGTTTCAGGCGACCAGATGCCCTCTTCTGACCTCTACAGACACCAAGCACACACATGGTACATAGATATACATACAAACAAAACACCAATAAACATAAAATAATAAACTATATACAAATAAAAACATAGAAATCAATTTTTTTAAATTTTTTTATTTTTTGGTTTTTCGAGACAGGGTTTCTCTGTGTAGCCCTGGCTGTCCTGGAACTCACTCTGTAGACCAGGCTGGCCTCGAACTCAGAAATCCACCTGTCTCTGCCTCCCAAGTGCTGGGATTAAAGGCGTGCGCCACCACCGCCCGGCAGAAATCAATTTTTAAAAAAGAAGTATGGATAGTAGGAAAGATGCTTCTTCTTTTTTTGAGACTGAAGAAGAATAACAAAGTATAACGTGGCTCAGAATGAACTAACACCAGCAAAGTAGGTAAACATTATAACAACATGGAGGTAAAAGAAGAGCGTCAGTGCCTGTTGGGATTTATAACATCAGCTTGAGATACAAGGGCCATATATTTTCAAACTCTTTTTAATTTTTAATTTTTGTTTTTGATTTTTTTGAGGTAGGGTTTCTATGTATAAGAGAGTCCTGGCTGTCCAGGACTTTGAAGATCAGGCTGGCCTCAAACTCACAGAGATCTGCCTGCCTCTGCTTCCTGAGTGTGGGATTAAAGGCTTGTATCACTATGCCCAGCCCTGAACTCTTTTTTAAGACTAAAATTACTTTAAAATTTCATAATGAATACACTTACATAATTTCCACCCCTTCTGCTATCCTTTCCAACTTCTCCTGGGTCCCTCAATTCCATCTCAACTTCATGGCCCTTCTTTAGTTACTGTTACATATATGCATTTATAAACACAGCCTGCAGAGTCTATCTAGTGCTGCTTGTATGTTTCCGTGTTACATATATGCATTTATAAACACAGCCTGCAGAGTCTATCTAGTGCTGCTTGTATGTTTCCGTGTTCAGGGCTGACCCCTCGAGGTTGAACAAGCTCTTATCCCTAGAGGAGACTGGTTCTCTTTCGTGGCCTTCAGTTACCGTGCAGCTCTCCACCTAGGGGCAGGGCCTTGGGAGATTCATCCCATCCATGTCAGAATGTTAACTGATGTTTCTGTTGTGCAGGTCTTACTTAGGTTAGCATACTTTTATGGTCAAGTGTTCGGATAGTACAAGAGTAAAGGAAGGCAAAATAAAATCTCAGCGGGTCAGAGTGTCATGCTGCCACCCAGGCTGGCTACTAGACAGACAACAGAACAATTTAAATTTTACCTTTTGAGGCTCTCTAGGGAAGGCTTTGAGCTCATAAGGGCGTTTGGGCATTCTTTTTTCTAATTCTTTTTTTCCTTTAGATGGAAGTGTTTGTTCTATAGACTATGAGCTAGAAAAGTCAAGTGAGCGCCAGATGAAAGGCTGACAGCTGGTGAGAATGTGTTCTCAGCTTAGGGCACAGTCACTGCATCGGCCTTCTGCTGAGGTCAGCAGCCTGGGTCATCGGGTGGGAACTTATCCTCAGGTACATTTCATGTGGGATGCCTACAGAGGCCAGGGAACTACGGAGGGGTCATGGAGAAGGAGTTTAAAGGGAGATGAGATAAATGAACTGGTTTGAGGATTAAAGAGAGTAACGGAACAGGAAGGGTTAAATCTGGATTGAGGTGGAAGAGCAGGGTTGAGGAAGGAGTATGGAGAGAGAGAAATATCACTAAGACCTTTGAAAAATAGATGGAAGCCTACTACAGCTGAGCTCCTAAAATAGATATATATTACATACGTATAAATAAAACGTAAAAATGGAGTAACCCTGACACAAGGCAGCCACGCCCCGGTCGGCACCAGAGGATAACGAATGAGACTGTGGCATACGGATTTACATTAAGAGTTGTATGTTCATCAGTGTTCTCACAGGAAGATGAGCCCAGCACGCCACGGCACATCCTACCAGATGATCAATACTTCTAGACCAATAAAGCATGGGAGAAATAGAGAAGAGCACTTACCATTTACAGAGTTGTAGAACACGGCTCTTGTGCTCTTCACACTGCTGGCACTGCCCACAGAGCCTCCAACGTCCCACAGTTCTATATAGTAGGTCTTCTCTTCAGGGGTCCCTTCTTTGTAGTCATGAACCTGACAGAGTAATTAAAATGGTCATTAAAGCCAGCGGACAAACTGGGGAGCACCCACCTTTATCCAGTTCAGTGAGAGTCTTCCTAGCACAGCCTGCTCTGACTCTGACCGTCACCTCTGAGCTTCCTGCTTGCTTTTTTTTTTTTTTTTTTTTTTTTTTTTTTTGGTTTTTCGAGACAGGGTGTCTCTGTGTAGTCCTGGAACTCACTCTGTAGACCAGGCTGGCCTTGAACTCAGAAATCCGCCTGCTTCTGCCTCCCAAGTGCTGGGATTACAGGTGTGCGCGACCACACCGGGCATTGTATAGCCCAGGCTGGCCTCGAACTCGTGATCCTCCTGCCTCTGCCTCCTTCAGCAAATCCTACCGGCGTGCGCCACCACAACCGGCCTGCTTGCTCTTTACTGTTATAACGCTAATGCTTATCTAGTCTTTCACCATGTCATGTGACCCATACTTAATGTGAAGATCTTTATCTCCTCCTCCTCCTGAGGCTTTGGATCTTTCTTACTAAGCGCAAGTGTCATTACCTGATCTGACACTCTCAATGACTTTCAACCTTTCCTAACACGACATTCATTTGACAAAACTCCAGTCTTGGCGATAGCCTCTTCTTCCTCCATTCTGAATCCAAAATTCAGCTTCCTGAACGTGGAGTTCAGAAAATTGCATCCTAGGAGACTGAACTGAGCTTCAGACCCAAGTGTGCTCCTGGAGACAACGTTCCGTCACCTCAGCCGCTACCCACTCTCCTTTCCCT
Organism: Apodemus agrarius; assembly: GCA_964023405.1. Lineage (NCBI taxonomy): Eukaryota > Metazoa > Chordata > Mammalia > Rodentia > Muridae > Apodemus > Apodemus agrarius. The sequence goes on from OZ030018.1 coordinate 62,483,401, forward strand.
GATAATGACTTCAGAGCTTCTCTTCTTTTTGAAATTTCCAGTATCTCTTCTCTAGACTAAATAAAAGTTAACTTTGTTTTCTTGGACAAAATAATGATGATAGTGACAGCAACAGTGACAATGATAGTGACAATGACAATAGTGACAGTGAAAGTGATGATAGTGACAGTGCCAATAATAGTGACAGTGATAGTAAGAACTTCCTCCACCGGCTGGCTCTTCCTACCTCCTTGAACGCTGTGGTATTCCTCGGCTGTGTGTGCTCCTAAGGCTAAGTTTGAATGCTCTGCATGGTTAGGCTCCATTCCATTTCCTCATGCAAAGATGCACTCACACCAGTCCTTCCTCCTCTCAAGCACTGCGCCTCCTCTGCTGGGTAACTTTCAACCACATACAACGCGCTTCCTCTTCCTCAGCCTCCGTGCTGATTCTCTGTTCATTTTCATAGAGAAGGCTCCCCGAAAGCTATTTCCAGCTCCATGTTTTCTTACTCTTTTCAATGTAATTCTCTGAGAGTTTAATCCAGGAGCACCATACTTACATTCCCATCCTTCCCTCTCTTCCTCTCCAGTTGCTACTGTGTCTGTCCACAACTACTGCTCCCCTGTGTAGATGTGACTAGAGCTGACCTCTTGGAGTTGGCTATCTTCCCAGGGAGTCTCCCTTCCTTGGCAGCCACTGAGTACTTGGAGCTCTCCGTCCAGAGGTGGGGCCTTGTGGAATTCCCTCCACCCACACTGGCATGTCAGCTGGTAGGGTAATGTAGGTCTTGTTTAGGTAACAAAATAGTTAAGATTTCATGGGTGCGGTTTATGACTAGAAGATATGACACTTTTTAATACATATGGATGTAGTAACTATTATTATTTGGGAGACACATACCCCGATGCACACGTGGCAGTCAGAGAACAACTTGTGCAAGTTCACTCCCTCTACAGAGTGGGTTCCAGAGATCAACTCAGGTCATCAGGCTTAGCAGCAAGCGCCTTTCCATGCTGAGCAATATTACAGGGCCTCACATTCTCTTTTTCGAATATTTCTTTATTTTTTTTATGTACCTAAGTGTTTTGCCTCCATGTATGTGTGTACCATGCACATGCTGGACACCCACACAGGTCAGAGGAGGGCATCAGATCCCCTGGAATCACAATCTCTTTAGAACTCCTTTCTATTCGGCTTTGCATGATCTCTCTTTGAAACTGCTTCTGATCAAGATCACCAATTATCTCCACATTGCTAATGCCAGGGCCAAGTGAGCTTCCGGTGTATCTGACCATTTACTCACACCCTGCTCTGTAATCTTTCTTAGCTTCAGTGACACCCCACTCTGTGGGGCCCCTTTTACCCCACTGAAGCAGCCTGTTTCAGAGTCCTTAGATCCTCTTACTCTGTCACTAGAGTGTCCTCCCACTGAGCAGCCTGTTTCAGAGTCTCTTAGGTCCCCCTACTCTGTCACTAGCGTGCCCTCTTCTAGTTCATGTCTGCCAGTCCCTGCTCTTCAGCAATTCCATCTACTCTTGTGATTTCAATGTCATTTATATACTGATGAATCCAAAATTTATATGAATCCTGGGAATTTTAGACTACCCTATTAAGTGGGCCACCATCAGGAATGTTTAATGGCACTTCAGAGTTAATCTATCAAAACTGATATTCTTGTCTTTTTCCCAAACCCATTCTCCTCCCAGTTCTCTCATCTTAACAAAGGCAGTCCTTTGGCTGAGATAGCCTTGATATCTTTCCAGTAACTTAGGTCAAAACCTTAGGAGTGGATAAAGCTTGACTCCTTCCCTATTACACATCTGATCTGTCCATAAATTCTGTTCCTTTCATCTTTAAAAACATACCCAAGGTTTCATTTGTCACCTTGGCAGCTGTTACCATTTAGGTAGATATGTCTGGTTACTCCTTTGCCTGAATAAATTAATGTACCGTCTCTTGGCCAGTCTCCCTACTAGAAGCATCCCAACCTCATTTGTTTTCCGCACAGCAGTGAGAGGGATTACTTTAAAATCTGAGTGAGATTATCTCAGCCTTTGGCTCAAACCATCCAGGGGCTTTCTCAGTCATAATACATTTCAGGGCCACTGCTTATCCCCCATGGTCTAGGCTTTTGTTGCCCATTTAGCTATTCAAATATTTAACTATTTAGAAACAGATTGTGATATACAATAACCAGATGTATGATGATTCAAAAGTATACACCAGAATTTTCTAAGGAACTTAAAAAATAAATATATAAAGCCAGGTGGGTTGAGTACACCTGTAATCTTGGCACTAGAGATATCGAGGCAGGAGGATCATGCATTTGAAGTTGACCTTGTCTGTACAGAGGGCCCCTGCCTCACCACACCTGTTTCTCTCCCAATAAGAAAAATATACATGTCAGGCTAGCAGAACCAGGTTCTTTGGGGTAAGCACTTGGCATATAAATCTCCAAGTGATTCTGCTGTAACTCTGTACTGGAGGACAATGATTTTTTTTTTTTTTTTTTTTGGTTGTTTTCGAGACAGGGTTTCTCTGTGTAGCTCTGGCTGTCCTGGAACTCACTTTGTAGACCAGGCTGGCCTCGAACTCAGAAATCCGCCTGCCTCTGCCTCCCAAGTGCTGGGATTAAAGGCGTGCGCCACCACTGCCCGGCTGAGGACAATGATTTTATAGAATGGAACCATTCTGATACTAGTCTTAGATATCTAGACTGCCATGACCCAGCCCTGAATCACTGAGCCTCTGATGAAAGAGATGCATTGTACATTTCTTCCTTCCTTCCTTCCTTCTTTGTTTTTTTTTGTTTTTTGTTTTTGTTTTTGTTTTTTGTTTTTTTTCGAGACAGGGTTTCTCTGTGTAGTTCGGGCTATCCTGGAACTTACTTTGTAGACCAGGCTAGCCTCGAACTCAGAAATCCGCCTGCCTCTGCCTCCCAAGTGCTGGGATTAAAAGTGTGCACCACTACCGCCTGGCACATTGTACATTTCTAAAGCATCTACTGGCTTTAAATAGTGGTGATGACAAAGGTAAACTCAATTGTTAAAAAAAGATGTTGTGAAATCCACTAAACCTCACATATCATACTCAACAGAATGCTTTGTATTTTGCTGTATTCACTTGTTTAGTTCTAAATCCTTTTGGCCAGGAAAACATTTAAGTACATGTGGTGCTCTATAGATAGTCACACTGACATTAAGAAGATAAGGAGCAAACTAAACCAAAGACAACAAGATAGAAAGTGATAACAGCAGATCACAGACGTTGAACACTCTTTTCGAGAATGGAAATTAGCACTGTGTACTGCAGTTAAAAGTCCTGCTACTTTGCTACATGACATAAATAACTGATAACACATGGCTATGTCAGATCATCAGAATAAGAATGCAAGAGCATGTGTGAATTACAGAGGACTGGAACCCTCCCTCTCGCATTTCTATTAAACAACAAATCACAAGTACACATGGGGTCATTTAATTTAAGCACTTCGGTGTAATGTTTAAAAGGAAATAAATTCAATAAGAATAAAATACACATTAAAAACGAACGGATGCTATCAAGTTCAACTTAGTAACTGCCTATAAAGCCCCCCCTAGAAAGAATAGGCGAGGAGGACTGCTTAGGAGAGATGGAGGAAAACGAGAGGTGGGAGAAGCGGAGCAGCTAAGAGCCGCTCTGGGCGTCCTGGACATTGCAGTCGGTGGAGTAAAGGTCACAGTGACTGCGCCCTTTCCCGTAACTTCCCATCTGCCTTCAGTTGGGCTCATTCCTCCAGAAAGCAGATCTTCCCTGTTCTCTGCACCATTCTCTCCTTTCTCCAACCTCCAGCCTTCATTAAAGCCTGGCTGATGACTTAGGCCTGCGTCTGCCTGGCTGCCCAGTCGCTCCATTTGGTTTTTGTCACTAACACGAACTCACTCCTCCATAGGGTGGTGCCTCCTCGTTAAAACCCAACGTTTGCTTTCTCCTTTCACCTTACATCCCAGGCGTCTCACAGGGAGGCCCAGGACTCCCCTGTTCAGGCACTCCCAGGTTTGCTCATGCACGAGTAGGTCGTCCTTTTGGCTCATGCAGTAGCTCAGCTCCCTACTTTGATCAATCTTCCTCTGCCCCTTCTTTTAGGAACGTTAACTCTTTAAAACAACCTCTCCCCCCACAAGGTTTTCTTTTATTTCTCTTTTAAACTTATTGGCTGTTATCATTTAGGATGATCTCTATACATATGTGTATTCTAATTATCTGTGCAATTCCAAATTATCTGGAACTTAAGCACTTCATTATCAAACGCTTTCTGGTTGACTTGTAGACAGCTCATAGATACAGCCCGTAGATGCCATGTTTAGAACTGAATTTCTTATAATCTTCTCTTCTACCTATGATGGAACCCTCTGGGAGGGGGGGCAAGTCTCTTCAGTAACTCAGGCCACCCGATCATCAGCATCCAATAGGATTCCGTTTTGCATACACAGCGCATGCTCTTTTAAACAGCCATTATCTTATGCACTAGTGCTGCCTGTTGTGCTTTCTTCAGTGACAGGCATGCCCAGGAGTAGCATGTAACTACGAAGGCACTGAGATATGGTCATTCAATTGCTGAACTAACTTTTTTATTGTAGTAAATTCAAGTCTGTCACCACATGAATTGAAGCTAGTTGTTACCATACTGGGCACCATCAGAGTATTCATTTCCTTACATTCTGGGTCCATTTATTCTGTGCAGTAAATAAGAGGTGGTAACACCGTGACTAAGAACCACAGACTTTCAGATCAGGCTGTCTGGACTTGAATCTATCTGCCGGTTAGCAACACGACCTTGACAAATCACATACTGCCTCTGGGCCTCACATGCCTCCAGTGCTGAGCAGGGAGGGGCACTCCCCACCCCCATGTCACAGAGCTGTTGGGTGAAATAATCAATGAAGTCCTGTGTATATGGGTTCCTAGCCACAGCAAGCTCTGAAGAAGTGGTAGCTATAATCACTACTGCCACTTTAAAGACCATGATATACAAACCTTATCCTTCCAAGTAAATCCACCTCATATCCCTAGGGAAGATAAAAACTATACCTTTTGATTTTTCCCTAGTGCCTGCACATTGTTTTGTTACCCAAAGAGAAATTCAATAAGTATTGATTGTATGCAATGTACAAGTTAGAGAGTTAAGATCCCATTAAAGTGAACTAGAAATGACAAATCAATTTCCTTATTTATAATCTGCGAGAAGATTAAGCTCGAAGCATCTTGTCATTATTAGGAGTAGCCTTGCGCTCGCTCGCTCGCTCGCTCGCTCGCTCATCGGGCCATTTGATCTGAGGTGACAAAGTCAGACACCAGGAGTAAGTGAAGAATGCCGCAAAATAAAACTCCCTTGTCAACTCAGTTGTGGGCACTGCATGGAGTAAATGGACCCAGAATGTTACAATTACCGAGAAGATTCATTAACTCCACACAGCGCTTGAAACTGTGGTATTCTCACCTTCTCCTTCTTCTTCTCTATTTTTAGTTGGCTCTTATGAGATCTAAACTGAGCTAAACAGGGCCGTAGTGTCCAAGAGTCCTGAAGAGCAGGTCTCAGGACTCCACTTTAGTCCTAGAGATCCCCCTCTAGCAGGCCCAGTAACAGACACTGCATCTGTACTCTAGACAGTGCTTCAGAAGGCAGTGTTCTCCCAAGACGCTCATCAGGCCTCTAGATGCTTTAATCAGTTTTCTACAGGGAACAACGGCTCATTCTATTATAATAGTCATGATTTATGTTTCTATGACAACTTTAGATTATACTTTCAAAATGCCTTTTACTTATGTTCCACTCAGGAAACAGGTTCTTTTTGGAGAAGGAAGCCAGAGATCAACAATCTACAGTAATACAAGCTAGGCCTCTTTCAACCCTGCATGCCTTATTCTTGAATTGCATAATTCAGGTCAGACTGGCTTCAAAGGAATCATCCAGCACCATAATGATTCCAGTAAGGCCAGCTACACTACTACATATGCTCTGTCTACTATAGCTTTCATTCTAGTCTCCCTTTGGACAGTTTCATGCTATCCGGAAGTCTTGGAACTAAGTTATACATTAAACAAAACAAAACTGAGGCCCTACAGTTCAGCACAACTACAAGGGAACTCATCTTGGTAATCCCCAAAGCAGAGATGTTTCTCAGAGACTCACTGTTCCTTCAGTAGGTCAGAGCTTTGAGAACTAGCTAGTTTGGCTGATACGCTCCAGGACTGACCCAAAAGCACTAACTGCAGAAATAATCAGCACCCTCTGCATGAAGGGCCCGCAGAGACGACGCCTGTTCTGGAATCTCTGCTGCTAGTTAAACTCAGGACACCGTTTTCTCCCTTGAACACACATGGGGGAGGGCCTCGCTGGAGCTCTCCTGTTTGTGTCCTCTTATCCTTCGACCTCAATTATTTCCACCCTCCAAGATTTTCTGCTTTCCTTCTGGAGTCTGACCTTATAATTACAAAATCCTGTGCTTGCTTTGGCAGCACATATACCATAATTACAAAATCCCATTCCATCTCAGCCTCACTTTTCTGTATCCTGTAATAATAACTATCTCTATCCTGAAGAAATGACTCTATGCCCACTTAGATTCTGAAGAAATGACTCTATGTCCACTTAGATTCTGAAGAAACAATTCTGTATGCCCTCTTAGATTCTGAAGAAATGACTCTATATGCCCCTCTTGGATTCTGAAGAAACGACTCTATGCCAGCTTGGATGCTGTTTATTCTTTGACAATCTTATTTCTGTGTTGAAAATATGAAATGCCTTGCTTATTCTCAAAGCTACTTTCGGTTAATTACCCTGCCATTACCTAAGAGAGTTGTGACCTTTGGAGTCTGCACTGCTGTTTACACTCCCTTCTCTCTGTTCTCTCTGCCAGTTGCTAGCAGTTTTCTGTGAGCCTCTGGGGTAGCCACTGGACCTCTGCATTCATCTGGAAAACTGAGATAGCATCCCATTTATCTCTACTTAAATCACCTTAGATGTTTCTTAAAATGCAGATCCCTGGGTGCCAGGAATATCTCTAAATTATAATATCTTGAACAAGATCCATAAACCAAATAAAAGGACAAAATCTACCAGACTGACCATTAAAATAAAATTTGTCTATGTGCTACCTAACAGGAGACCTACTGAAAAGACATGACATTTAAACAGTTAAATGAAAGATGGAAAAGATGCAATACAGAAACATTAAAAATAGTTAGATTAAACCATTTCAGGATCAGAGACCTTAAGCTTCAAGAACAGACACTGCCAGACAGAAAACAGAAAACATTGCAGTGATAAAAAGTTAACTCCAGGAGCCAGTAAGACTACTCAGCGGGTAAAAGTGCTTGCAGTGTAGGTCTGAAAACTTGAGTTCAAACCCCCTGAAATCCTTCAGGCAAAATAAACAATATCAAGGGCTGGAGAGAGGGCTCTACAGATTCAATGCCATCCCCATCAAAATTCCAACTCAGCTCTTCATAGAGTTAGAAAGAACAATTTGCAAATCCATTTGGAATAACAAAAAACCCAGGATGGTGAAAACTATTTTCAACAATAAAAGAACTTCAGGGGGAACCAGGATTCCAGACCTCAAGCTGTATTATAGAACAATAGTGATAAAAACTGTATGGTTCTCAGCCATCAAAGAGCAATACTGATGGGCAAACGCTTCTCAGAGTGCCAGCATGTGTTGAGGCGTTCCTGCAGGCACTGCCACTGGCAGGAAAGGTGGACCCAGGATGGATAAGAATGAAAACTTGGGGCCCGGCAGTGGTGGCGCATGCCTGTAATCCCAGCACTTGGGAGGCAGAGGCAGGCAGATTTCTGAGTTAGAGGCCAGCCTGGTCTACAGATTGAGTTCCAGGACTGCCAGGGCTACATAGAGAAACCCTGTCTCAAACACACACACACACACACACACACACACACACACACACACCAAACCAAACCAAACCAAAACAACACACACACACAAAAACAAACAAACAAACAAACAAAAAACAAAAAAGAAAGAAAACTTGGTACAGCCAGACTTGGTCAGACTGGATCAAGACTTCTAGACTCTGATCCTGTGTTTTAATTTTTCCACATATTTAAACATAGTAGAACTTTGGGGGAAAAGTCTTCGTGTAACAATTCTTTTAACAAAGCTTCAGGGCTAGCTACATCTAAATGCCCTTGCAAAGTAGTAAAGCACCTGTGACCTTTACAATAAAAATAAACTCTATTGACTGACGAACAGAACGTGGGGCTAGGGCCTAGATAGGAAGGATAGATACGTAATAGGCATAAGTTCTAATCACTGAGAGACAAAGACCAGTGTTAGGGCCTAAACAATGCTTAGAATATTGGGGTGGGGTGGGAGAGATTAAGGGGGAGGCTGTCTTAACAGAAGAGCAGAGGATCACCAGGTTGTTTGACCACACCACTCCAGCATTCTAGTGGTCAGGCATCCTTCACTTCCTTCCGCTGAAGAAAACAGAAGAGTTTTGCCCATCAGTACTGCTCTTTCATGCACAGTATATACTGCTGACATACTGTGGATGTAGTAGAATACAAAACGTGAAAACACAGACATTGAAGGAATAATAGGTAGCTTTGCTTTATGCTCTTTGGCAGGATTATTCTGTAAGCAGATAAATGAACAGCTGTGTCCCTACAAAGCTGGAATGAACCAAAGTGAAAAGGAAGGCAGAGGCCTCCCAGGCAGTATCTGTCTGTCATAACCTGGGATTTCAGAGAATGCTAGTGCTTTCTTCTAAACAGGATGTAAAATTCATTCCATGTTAATCTGTCTCCATCATGCTACCTGCCTAGAACTCATAATGTAACTGTGATATAGCTACCTTCCCAGGTATATTGGCAGGTATGTGTGTATGATCTCAGAACACACAGGTGATGTGATATGACCTATGACAACTGGTAACCGGTGGATTCATTTACATTGTTTACACTTCTATGACCAGGCCTTAGGCTAAGGTCAGTTTTAAAAACAAAACAAAACAAAACAAAACAAAACAAAACAAAACAAACAAAACAAGTAGCGTCTTCCTGCCTGTCCCCAGCACAAGTCAGAGCAGAGAGCGTCTGCTTCTGCTTTGCTTTCTTTCACTGCTCAGTAATATAGTCAAGCAGGAGTTGTTTGTAAATGAAAGCTGTGTAAGCATTTTTGTTTATTTCGAATAAAATATATTTGTAGTATTTGTCATTCATACTATCGATCCATGCCACACTGTCTTCTGTACCAGGTAGTCCAATAGAAATACACCTGTTTTGTTCTAAAACAACAACAACAACAACAACAAAACAACAACAACAAAACAACTGTATGGTATTGGTAGACAGGCAGGTAGATAAATGGAATAGAAATGAAGACCCAGAAATGAACCCACATATCTATGGTCACTTGATCTTTGACAAAGGAGTTAAAACCATCCAGTGGAAAAAAGTCAGCATTTCAACAAATGGTGCTGGTTCAACTGCTGGTCAGCATGCAGAGAATGCAAATTGATCCATTCTTACCTCCTTGTACAAAGCTCAAGTCCAAGTGGATCAAGGACCTCCACATAAAATAAGATCACTGAAACTAATAGAAAAGCAGGTGGGGAAGAGCCTTGAACACATGGGCACAGGGGAAAATTTCTTGAACAGAACACCAACGACTTATGCTCTAAGATCAACAATTGACAAATGGCACCTCATAAAAGCAAAGCTTCTGTAAGGCAAAGGACAAAATGGCAACCAACAGATTGGGAAAAGATCATTATCAATCCTACATCCGATAGAGGGCTAACATCTAATATATTAAAAGAAGTTAGACTCCAGAGAATCAAATAATGTTATTAAAAATGGGTTACAGAGCTAAACAAAAATTCTCAACTGAAGATGTTGAATGGCCGAGAAGCACCTAAAGAAATGTTCAACATCTTTTGTCATTAGGGAAATGAAAATCAAAACAACCCTGAGATTCCACTTTACACGTCAGAATGGCTAAGATCAAAAACTCAGGTGATCCTTCCTGTTTCCATCTGCTCTGTGAGCTGATCCTGTGCCACAGCACAAATACCATTGTGTCAAATACCATTGGGAGAGAGCTGATCTCCCAGGAGTGCCAACACAACTGTGAGCACAAGTGCTCACAAATTTGAGCACTTCTGCTCAAATTCCTGGCAAAGAGGGATCCACCCAGAGCCATCAAGACACAGGAACCAAGGAAAATCCAGGGACAGGATCCTTCCGGTTTCCATCTATACCCCAGAGCTGACTCTGTGCCACAGCTCTCCAAACCCAAATTCCTTCTGGAGAGAACTAGTCTCCCAGGAGTACTCACACAAAGGCTTGCAGGAGGGACAAGCCACTGTCAGAAACAGCAAGACCAGCTAACAACAGAAATAACCAGATGGCAAGAGGCAAGGACAAGAACATAAGCAACAGAAACCAAGGCTACTTGTCATCATCAGAACCCAGTTCTCCCACCACAGTAAGCTCTGGATACCCCAACACACCAGAAAAGCAAGATTCTGATTTAAAGCCACATTTCATTATGATGAGAGAGGACATTAAGAAGGACATAAATAACTCCCTTAAAGAAATACAGGAGAACACAGGTAAACAGCTAGAAGCCCTTAAAGAGGAAACACAAAAATCCCTTAAAGAATTACAGAAAAACACAAACAAACAGGGGAAGGAATTAAATAAAACCATCCAAGATCTAAAAATGGAAACAGAAACAATAAAGAAATCACAAAGGGAAACAACCCTGAAGACAGAAAACCTAGGAAAGAGATCAGGAGTCATAGATGCAAGCATCATCAAGAGAATACAAGAGATAGAAGAGAGAATCTCAGGTGCAGAAGATACCATAGAAAACATTGACACAACAGCCAAAGAAAATGCAAAATGCAAAAAGCTCCTAACCCAAAACATCCAAGAAATCCAGGATACAATGAGATATCTTCTATATCTAAAGATAATAGGTGTAGTGGCTATTCCTGGTTGTCAACTTGACTATATGTGGAATGAACTACAATCTAGAATTGGAAGGCTCACCTATGATCCTAATGTGGAGGCTCAGAGATATAAGTTTCTGACCTGGACTTAGCATGGAGATCTTGAAGCATGGATTCCAGTCAAGGTCATCTGGGATTAAAGGTGTACACCTTTAATCTGGGCTACACCTTCTACTGGAGACATATATAAGGACATTGAAAGAAGGAAGACTGATTCTTCCTTGCCGGCTTGCTTCGTGGGACTGAGCAACTGCAAGATCCTTGGACTTCCATCCACAGCTGCTGCTGACTACTGTTGGGGAGTTGGACTACAGACTGTAAGTCATCGACAAATTCCCTAACTACATAGAGACTGCCCATACGATCTGTGACTCTAGAGAACCCAGACTAATACAATAGGTATAGAAGAGAGTGAAGATTCCCAACTTAAAGGGCCATTAAATATTGTCAACAAAATTATAGAAGAAAACTTACCTAACCTAAGAGATGTCCATAAACATGTATACAAGAAGCCTACAGAGACCCAAATAGATTGGACCAGAAAAGAAATTTCTCCCATCACATAATAGTCAAAACACCAAATGCACAAAACAAAGAAAGAATATTAAAAGCAGTAATCGGAAAAAGGTCAAGAAACATATAAAGGCAGACCTATCAGAATTACACCAGATTTCTCACTAGAGACTATGAAAGCTAGAAGATTCTAAGCATATGTTATACAGAGTCTAAGTGAATACAAATGTCAGCCCACTATACCCAGAAAAACTCTCATCTCTCATTTTCCATAGATAGAGGAACCAAGATAATATTCCATGACAAAACATATATATATATATATATATATATATATATATATATATATATAATATCTTTCCATAAATCCAGCACTACATAGGATAATAGATGAAAAATAGCAACACAAGGAGGGAAACAACACTCTAGAAAAAGTAGAAAAAGTAAGAAAGTAATCTTTTAACAGACCCAAAAGAAGATACCCACACAAACATAAAAGTACATCAAAAATAACAGGAAGTAATAATCATTATTCCTTAATATCTCTTAACATCAATGGACTCAATCCCCAATAAAAAGACATAGACTAACAGACTGGATATGTAAAGAGGACCCAGCACTTTGCTGTATACAAGAAATGCACCTCAGTGTCAAAGACAGACACTACCTCAGAGTAAAGGGCTGGAAAACAATTTTTCAAGCAAATGGTCCCAAGAAACAAGCTGGAGTAGCCATTCTAATATCGAATAAAATCGACTTTCAACCAAAACTTATCAAAAAGATAAGGAAGGACACTTCATACTCATCAAAGGAAAAATCTACCAAGAACTCTCAATTCTAAACATCTATGCTCCAAATGCAAGGCCAACGACATTTGTAAAAGAAACTTTACTAAAGCTCAAAGCACACATTGCACCTCACACAATAATAGTGGGAGCCTTTAACAGTCCACTCTCATCAATTGACAGATCATGGAAACACAAACTAAACAGAGACACAGTGAAACTAACAGAAGTTATAGATCAAATGGATTTAACAGATATCTATAGAACATTTCATCCTAAAACAAAAGAATATACCTTCTTTGCAGCACCTCATGGTATTTTTTCCAAAACTGACCATATAATCGGTCACAAAACAGGCCTCAACAGAAGACTGAAATAATCCCATGCGTCCTATCAGATCATACAGACGAAGCCTGGTCTTCAATAGCAACAAAAACAACAGAAAGCCCACATACACATGGAAACTGAACTATTCAATGATAACCTGGTCAAGGATGAAATAAAGAAAGAAATTAAAGACTTTTTAGAATTTAATGAAAATGAAGGCACAACATACCCAAACTTATGGGACACAATAAAAGCAGTGCTAAGAGGAAAACTCATAGCTCTGAGTGCCTCCAAAAAGAAACTGCAGAGAGCATACACTAGCAACTTAACAGCACAGTTAAAAGCTCTAGAACAAAAAGAAGTAAATACACCCAAGAGGAGTAGATGGCAGGAAATAAACTCAGGGCTTTAGTCAACCAAGTAGAAAAAAATTCTATACAAAGAATCAACAAAACCAGGAGCTAGTTCTTTGGGAAAAATCTACAAGATAGATAACACCCTTAGCCAGACTAACCAGAAGCACAGAGACAGTATCCAAATTAACAAAATCGGAAATGAAAAGGGAGGGATAACAGAAAGTAAGGAAATTAAAAAATCATCAGATCTGGGGCTGGTGAGATGGCTCAGAGGTTACGAGCACTGACTGCTCTTCCGAAGGTCCTAAGCTCAAATCCCAGTAACCACATGGTGGCTCACAACCATCCGTAATGAGATCTGATGCCCTCTTTTGGTGTGTCTGAAGACAGCTACAGTGCACTTACATATAATAATAAATAAATCTTTAAAAAAAATCATCAGGAGCCGGGCGTGGTGGCGCACGCCTTTAATCCCAGCACTTGGGAGGCAGAGGCAGGCGGATTTCTGAGTTCGAGGCCAGCCTGGTCTACAAAGTGAGTTCCAGGACAGCCAGGACTACACAGAGAAACCCTGTCTCGAAAAACCAAAAAAAAAAAAAAAAAAAAAAAAAATCATCAGATCATACTACAAAAGCCTATATTCAACAAAACTGGAAAATCTGGATGAAATGGACACTTTTCTAGACTGATATTAAATACCCAAGTTAAATTAGGATCAGATAAACCATCTAAACAGTCTCATAACCCCTAAAGAATTAGAAGTAGTCATTAAAAGTCTCCCAACCAAGAAGAGCCCAGGACTAGATGAGTTTAATGTAGAATTCTATCAGACCTTCAAAGAAGACCTAATACCAATACTCTTCAAACTATTTCCCAAACAGGAACAGAAGGAACACTACCCAATTCATTCTATGAAGCCACAGTTTCACTGTATATTCTCCCTTTGAGATGGAACAGTTTTTGTCTAATCAGGAACTTGTCACAATTTCATAGAGGACTTCATAAGAGGCTTTTTTTCCCTACTTCTATCATGTTTAATGTTCCAAATAGATTTTAAAAACTGGTTGAGTGCATATTACTTTTAGCTTCAGAAGATATCATATATATTTAAGAGGCATTTAACTATTATAAAATTATTTTGATGACCTAAAAAATGTAAAAAAAAATGTCAAAAAAATTACAAAAATACCAAAATCTCAGATGACAGCAGATGTTGGTGATGATATGGAGAAAGAGGAATACTCCTCCATTGTTGGTGGGATTGCAAACTGGTACAAGCACTCTGGAAACCAGTCTGGTGGTTCCTCAGAAAATTAGACATAGCACTACTTGAGGACCTAGCTATACTACTGGGCATATACCCAAAAGATGTTCCAACATAAAACAAGGACACATGCTCTACTATGTTCATAGCAGCCTTATTTATAATAGCCAGAAGCTGGAAATAACTCAGATGTACTTCAGCAGAGGAATGATTACAGAAAATGTGGTACATTTACACAATGGAGTACTACCCAACTATTAAAAACAATGAATTCATGAAATTCTTAGACAAATGGATGGAACTAAAAAATATCATCCTGAGTGAGGTAACCCAATCACAAAAGAACACACATAGTATGCACTCACTGATAAGTGGCTTTTAGCCCCAAAGCTCGGAATACCCAAAATATAATTCACAGACCACATGAAGCTCAAGAAGAAGGAAGACCAAAATATGGATGCTTCAGTCCTTTTTAGAAGGGATCAAAATACTCATGGGAGGAAATACAGGGACAAAGTGTAGGGTAGACACTGAAGGAAAGGCCATCCAGACACTGCCCCACCTGGGAATTCATCCCATATACAGTCACCAAACCAAGACACTATTGAGGATGCCAAGAAGTTCTTGCTGATAGGAGCCTGATATAGCTGTCTGCTGTGAGGCTCTGCCAGAGCCTGACAAATCAGAGGCGGCTGCTTACAGGCAACCATTGGGCTGAACACAGGGTCCCCAATGGAAGAGTTAGAGAAAGAACTGAAGGAGCTGAAGGGGTTTGCAACCTCATAGGAGGAGCAATAATATCAATCAACCTGAGCTCCAAGAGCTCCCAGGGACCAACCAAAGAGTACACATGGAGTGACCCATGGCTCCAGCCACATATGTAGCAAAGGATGGCCTAGCATCAATGGGAGGAGAGGCCTTTGGTCTTGTGAAGGCTCAATGCCTCAGTGTAGGGGAATGCCAGGGCGGGGAAGTGGGGGAGCACCATCATAGAAGCAGAGGTAGAGGGGATGGGATAGGGGGTTTCTGGAGGGGATAACATTTGAAATGTAAATAAACAGTCCAATTAAAAAAATTTAAAAATAATCTCAAGTTAGTATATAATATCAAAACAGGCAGAATTAAACAACAACAACATCAAAAGACAAATTGACATAAATAGTGAAATATTTTCATATTTATTCCTTATAAATGACAAAACAGATAAGAAAAAGCAATGCAGCAGAGATAATTAAACAAGGTGCTTACTAATCTTGATGTAATGACAGAACACTGCACACAGTAATGAGAGAGTACACATGTGTGCTTTCTTTTTGACTTAGAGATGAGCTACTTAACAAATAATTAACAAAACTGACCCTAAAACAAGACATAAGGAAATACCAGTCAACTTTAAAGGATGGGATTATATAGTAGATATTCTCTGAGCACATGAATGTAAACTAGAAACCAGCAATTACAAGATCATCAACACTGTCGAATGTTTGGAAATTAGGAGGCACATTTCAAATAACAAAGGAGCCAAAGGAGAAATCACAATGGAAATTGGACAATATTTTGAATTGAATGATAACGAGGCAGCTAACACTGTGTTTAGACAGACTTTTGGTGCCTCTGAGCTCTGTAAGAAGCTTGAAAGAAATCAATGCAGCAACTACTCATTTCAAGGAGGAGCTTGAAAAGAGAGTAAATTAAATCTAAAGAGGTACGGGCTCTACCATGAAATTCAAAACAAACATAGGGATGGAGAGACCGCTCAGCTGAAGTCCTGATGGGCAGGCATGAGGGCCTGAGCTCTCTCTCCCAGCACCCGTGTTTTCAAAGCTGGGTTTGGTTGCATGGCTCATAACCCCAAAGTAGGATAGGCAGAGACTGACTCCTGGGGGTTGCTGGCCAGACAGCCTAGGCCGCTTGGTGAGCTCCAGGCCGATGAGAGACCCAATCTCAAAAGACAAGATGATAGTTCCTGAGGAATGACACTCAAGGTTAACTTCTGGCTTCCACGTGAGTTCCCATTTTCCCACACCCCCTTGCATATGCCACCTACACACATGTGCACATATACTCCACTCCCTAAAAAAACACAGAGCATATAAAGAAAACAACAAAACTGAAATGTGTCTTTGCTAGACCATGGCAAAACTGATCAAGAAAATAAGACTCAGGCTGGCTTGCCTCTAACTCCAAGAACCCGAGTTCCATTCCCAGATCCCACACGGTGGAAGAAGAGAACACTGCGACAAGCAGTGCTCTGCCCGCCACATGTGTGCCATGGTACGAATGCCCCATGTATAAACAAACACACATTCTAAAAGCAAAGCTATCAATTCCTTATATGAGAATAAAAAAGAAAGAAAGAAAAGGAGAAAATCATCTATACTATAGATACTATCTCTCCTATAGATTTTATAGAATTTGCAGTAGTGGTGGTATTGTTGAACTGTCCCATTGAAAGCAACTAAGGCAGAGAAATGATATTTAGCAGTTTGCTTGATATGAACAAATTCTTTTTCAAACACAAATCTCCAAAATCAACAAGGGAAGAAATGCAATCGTTTTGTTTTCTTTATTGAACTTAAAAACTTCCCATGTAGACTATCACTGGTTCAGTTAGTTTCACATGTAAATTCAAATGATAAACAACAGAAATCTTATAAAGCTCTTCAGAAGAACCAGTTAGCACAGAATCAAAACCTCACAAGAAATTAGAAAATTCAAGTAATAGGCTAATACTTCTCATGAATTTATGTGCAAATATCTGGAAAACACCCTAGATAACTGATTCTAGATACTAGAAAACTGTTCTAGACTAATATGTCAAGATCAGCTTGGAGAGGTCAGGGCTGGAGAGATGGCTCAGGGGTTAAGAGCTCACTGGCTGCTCTCCCAAGGATCTGGGTTCCATTCTCAGTACCCACCGGGCCGATGAAAGCAAGGCTGTTACTCCAGTTCTTAAGGATCCTTTGCCCTCTTCTGGCCTCTGAAGGCACTGAAACATGTACTACATAGCTATAAAATACAGGTACAACACCCTAGACAAGTAAAAATAAGTGTATAAAAGAATCCAAGAGATACACAGAGAGACACATGCACACACAGAGAGACAGATAGACAGGCAGACAGAGAGAGAGACAGAGAGAGAGAGAGAGAGAGAGAGAGAGAGAGAGAGAAGCTTGGATTTAGTACAGGATGGCAAGGTGTGTTTAATGTATAAAATCAAGAAACAGAGTAAAGCAGGAAAATAATGATTATTATGAAGACAGAATAAATAAAATTCAATGACCATTTAGGATACAAACTCTCATCAATAAATTAGTACAGTAAAGTTTTAAAATAATATATATGTACAAGAAATTCTACATCTGAGCTAGGATATAACTCAGTGGTAAGGTGCTTTTTGGTATTTACATATCCCTAACACCACAAACAAATATAAATTCTATATAAACTCTGTGCTTAATGTGGTATACTGAAAACTTCCCCTGGGATTGGGAATGAAATACAGATAAGTCTTACAGGCATACCTAGTCTAAAATGTACTGATCTCAGCCACTTTAATCAGACACGGTGAAAATGCACAAGATAGAAGGCGATCTCATGAACCTACTTGGCTCTGGGTGGGAACAGGAACGAAGGGTGGGCTGGGATAAAAGGAGGGGCAGAAAACTACGCCAAAGCCAGGTACGATGTAATTTTCTTCTCTCTTATAAACGATGTAAGTAGGCCTCAGGTGGTATATTGATTAGTTTAAGGTAGCTCTTTAAGTAGAAAGGCAATTGATCCAGGACCTAAGTTTCTTTTTAATGTGCTGTGATCTTTCACAGGAAGAGAGTAAAGTCTAAAGAAAGTGTTGTCAGAACCTGTCACTGGGTCTCTCAAACCTAAACAAAACTGCATTTGAATTCATTGTTTAGAAGATGGTTTTTTTGCATAGCTGAGAATGTAAGAACATAGTAAGCTAAAACGATATAGTGCATTTCAACTCCAAACTCAAAGAAATGCTATAAAAATATCTGAGAGGGAGGAAGGAGAGAGGGAGAGAGAGAGAGCATAATCTAGTGAGAGAGAAAGAAAGGAAGGGAAATGTCTAGATGCTGGAAATGAAGAAACATTGTGGAGAGGACATGGATACAGACAGCTTTAAGCGAGTGCTTGGAGTCTCACTGCTGTCCAGGAATAGCAGACCCATTTTCCAGCTTTTAAGGTGAGCAATAAGGATCCCACTGACATTTCCATCTTGATGGGAACCCTTGATGAGCACCTCAGTCAAGGGAGGAGGAGGCTATAAGAAGTGTCCTAGAGGAGGGACTCTTGTCAGGGACTCTGTGTGTGTGCGCGTGTGTGTGTGTGTGTGAGGTGGGTATGCATATTGATAAAAGATATGCATGAAATGGAAGCCTCAGGCTGGGGTGGTGGGAAGCCATGATGCTCAGATGCCACAGGAATACTGAGATAGAAATTCTGAATGCCACTGAAATTGTTAGGGCTCTGGCAGTTATGAAGACAAAACAAATCAAGGATCCTTGCACGAAAGAGCATACAAGGCTTCCGTAAAGAGGCATGGGGTTCTTTTGGTTTTTGTGTTTGGAGAAATGTGGACATAGAGCTGGAAAGATGGCTACTGGTTAGGAGCACCAGCTGTTCTGTCAGAGGACCTGGGTTCTCGTCCCAGAATCCACACACGGCAGCTCCGTAGGAACTCCAGTCCCAGGGGATCTAGCATCTTCTTCTGGCCTCTGTAGGCACTGCACACATGTGGTACACAGACATGCATTTGGGCAAACATGGATGCACACAAAAAACATCTATAAAGGATAGAACATTTTCCAAGAATTACAAATCATACAAAATGTATTTCTGTATAAAGTAGAATAACATATATAACGAATTCTCCATAAAAAAAAAACAAACTACAATCCAAAAGGAACTACAAAATGACTGTAAAAAATAAGTTAATTAAAAATGAAATCCAAAATGAAAAGTGAGATTTTGAAAAACTTGAATATTGATTAAAAAAGTTGTTATTGAATTTAATTTATATTACTTAAAAAAAACAAAGTTAATATATTAATATTATATTAAGCACAGTTGAGAAATGTTTAGCCAACTGGAAGGCAGGTATGAACGCATATTCTAGAAGGCAGTGAGAAAAAAATGAAAAAAAAAAAAAGGATATATGGGGATGGAGTTCAAAAATTAAAAACAACAAATCCACTAGAAAATCAATAGGAATGGGTGGAGCGAATGAAGACAGACAGACAGACGGACGTACAGACACACACACACACACACACACACACACACACACACGAGAAGGTATTCTCTGAGGAATTAAGATATGAGCAGGACTTCTGAGTAGAAGACTGAGATAGACCAAGACGTAGATTAGGTTAGCATTATTGCAAAATAGTAGACAAAAAAAAAAATAAATAAATAGAAAATAAAATAAAGTAAAAAAATATCTTAAAAGCAGCTGGAGAAAAGAAATTCCCTTAAGAGGGAATAACTAATTGAATAGAAAAAATTTAATCAACATGTCAGAGCCTACACCACACAGCATCAAAGAACAAAGGAAACCAGCTATTACTATAACCATCATTTCTTCTTAATTTGTCTCCTGTGTGTGTGTCTGTGGGGTGCATGTGCTAGGGCACACATGGGGAGGCGAGAGGACAACTTGCTGGAGCCAGTTCTTTGCTTCCATCATGTGAATTGGTGGGAATCGAACTTGGGTCCTTAGCCTTGACAGCAAGGGTGTTGACCTGGTGAGTTGTTCTAACAAGGCCCCGCATTTGTTCTTAATTAAATGGTAAGAAGATGTGCCAACAGATGACAGACTTGCCCAGAATTAGACATTATTAGACATTAATTTAGTGGAAACTGTACCAAGTACCTAACTGTGACACAGAACAGTCTACTCAAGGCTTTGGTATGACTAGGGCCAAGTTTGCAGTCTTCGAGGTTTAGGCAGAATTATTTATGGAAGATATTAACTTTATTATTCATGGAGGATATTATTATCACTCAAAATCTAGTGATTAAAATGAAGCCCGTGCAATCAGACAACTGGGCTCATGCGTTACTTTAGCTTCTCATGAGCTGAACAAACTTGGTTGTTGTTTACTCCTCGATGACTGAGTTTATGTTTGTATCTCATGGTGTAAAAAAGATGAAATAAGGAGTGACAGGACTGACACACAATAGGAGCTAAATCAATCCATTATTAGTGTTAATTTTAATTAAGTCCTATAAATTAATCACGGGATTTGAAGGACTTATGCTTAGTATGAGGAAAAACTAAATAAGAACACGTACTCTGATATCCACCGAGCAGCCCACAGTCCACGACGGATTTCCTAACACTTGATTGTGGCACAGAAGATGGACGAGTGAAGATTTCCCAACACCTGTGAAGATACAAGGTCTCTAGTCAGCTGAACACGTAACCCCAAGTGGGACCTTCATACCACCTCTTCTAAGCCAGGAAACAGCTCATACATTGTTTGAATACCTTCAGTGACAAGAACCATGATACCATGGTGCCATACTCAAAGGACTTTAGTACCTACATAGAGGTCTTAGGAAAGCAGCTAGCCACATGGTCCCAGACATATCATGAATGATGATGATGATGATGTTGATATTCTACTCTGTTTTTTGTCATGCCCTTTAATTTTGAACCATTGCTTTACCTCCTTTTAGATCTCTTGGGCTTAGGCAATCTTTTCATTAACACTAAAGGGCACCTCTTCAAGAGCTAGGTGGAGAGGAAAAGGATGAGCCTTCTATTTACATGTATACAAGTTTTTACTTAATGGTGTGGAGACTCATTCATTTAACTGGCTGTTGTTAACTGTATCAAAAAACTTAGGAAATCTCTTTGTGTGTAATATCATATATGGACCTATCATTCATATCTACTTTTTATTATAAAAACTCTATTACCAACAAGTGAGAAAGTATAAAAAAACCAACCTCACCTTAGACCACTATTGCCGGACATATGACGTTTTCTATTACCATGTTGTTATGGTGATCATATACAAAGTGTACTTATGCACTCGCATGGGGCTCGGCATGAGAACCAAGTTGTGTCCACAGAGCTGACACACAGCAGCCAGGCATAGAGACACATGTCAGTAAGGTCAGTGCTGGGCAGGCAGAGAGAGGCATCCCTGATGTTTGCGGGCCTGACAGCTGCAGCCTAGGGGCTCCAGACCAAGGGGGGAGCTTGTCTTAAAAAAGGAAGTTGGTGGCTGTAGTGGCTATTCCTGGTTGTCAACTTGCCTTTATCTGGAATGAACTACAATCTAGAACTGGAAAGCTCACCTGTGATCCTAATCTTGAGGCTGGGAGATACAAGTTTCTGACCTGGATCTATCTTAGCATGGAGGTCTTGAGGCATAGTGGCTATGAATCCCAGGAGACTAAGGCAAGGAGATCTCTGAGTTCAAGGTCATCTGGGACAAATCAAGTCTTAGACCCAGGTTTAATGGTACAAGCCTTTAATCTGGGCCACACCTTCTGCTGGAGACCTACATAAGGACATTGGAAGAAGGAAGATTCTTCTTCGCCTGCTTGCTTTGTGGGACTGAGCAACTGCTAGATCCTTGGATTCCATTCACCGCTACTGCTGACCATTGTTGGGGAGTTGGACTATAGGCTGTTAAGTTATCAACAAAGTCCCTTACTACAGAGACTACCCATAAGCTCTGTGACTCTAGAGAACACTAATACAGTGGCAGAGGCCACTCTATTCATTTTAGACCTGCCTTGTTTATATAGTGAGTTCTAGGCCAGCCTGATATACATAGTCAGTTCTACTTTTAGTCTGGACAACTTACTGAGACCCCGTCTTACCCCACACCCCAGGAACAAAGCTTGCGGTGGAGGAGCTGGAATGTTTGTTGTGGCTCCTGGTAGGAGCACTTCCCTCTCTGGAACCAAAGCTTCTAGGCCAGCATAATTTAGGGTTGTGGGACAGGAAGCAAAATCTTTCCTAGAGGGTCACTAGGACTGAGTGGAACTATTCCCTTTTCCGCCCCTAGATTCCGCGCCCCCCACCTCCCGCCACGCCACCACGTCGACAAAAGGAGCAAAGTCCTCTGGGAAGTGTAGTTTTAAGGTCTTGAAAGGCATTTCAGCCGTGGACCCAAGCGCTAGGAAGCTGCGGGGATGTAAAACAGCGAAGAGAGAGGGGTATCCGGAAGCTCGGGCGTGTTGGTAGTCCCAGACGTGGGTCAAACGGCTCACCTGAGTCTCCCAACACCAGAACCTTCACCCGATCCAGGGACGCCATCTTGCCACGATTTCCTTGAGGTTGACGCCCGTTTCTGGATTCTCACCAATCAGAGCAGGGTTTGTGGGCAGGGCAAATCATCTCATTGGTCGGTCAGAGCGTGACTGATCGAAAGCTTCGCGGTGCGGATTAACGGGCGGTTTCCAAACTGGTCGCAGGAATTAGGCGTTCGTCCTTGTCTCAGTGGCGTGTGCTGGCTGAAGCCGGTAGTTGTGCCGAGGGCGGCTGTAGTGGGAGTGTTCGAGCATCCACTTGGGTAAACCTCATCCCCTGGTCCTTGTTCCCGGTTTCTGACCCGGCGTGGCATTTCATGGTTTCTCCTATCCGTCCCCTTCCTTATCTAGTCCCCTCTCCTCGGCCACCTCTTGCTTTGGTCCTCTTCTTAGTCCTCCAAAGAGCCACAGCCCCGGAGCGGCCCATGTGCGACTTCGGGTAGGACGGGCTTGGCGGCGTCGAGTGTGGCCCGGGAAGCCCCTGGGCGCGTCTGAGGGACTGCGGGGTCTCGGGGTCTGGACACGTCTGAACACAGCTGATGGAGGCCACCTTGGCCTGGAGCTGTCTCCGTCGTGGGCCCCTTAAAGGACGAAGGGATGGAGAGTTCGTAAAATACAGTAACAGAAAACTGTAGAGGCTCTGCAGTGTCCACGCTCTTGTAGAACTTGGGACGTAGTATTTGAAAATAGTCTAACTAAAAGGCCTTCCCGCACCCACTTTTTTTTTTTAATTCCTTTTTATCCAGCATAGGGTTTTCCAAAAATCACAAGTTTAATCTAGTAACTCCTTGCTTAAAGCAATTACAAGTTAAATTAAAAAAGAAAAAAAAAAAAGAAAGGATGGCTTATAGCTCTCATTACTGGGATGCAGGTGGGAAACAAGTGGTTTGTGTGGAAGCTGGCAGGATGTGCTACAAGAACACGTGCCCAGAGGATGTGTTGAAAGTTCGATTTAAGTATCTGAGTGGCATATGCCAGGCACTAGCATTAATGAACAAGATGAAGTCCCTGGCCTTAGAGGTCGAAACTGTACGAATTCTGAGGAAATGTGAGCCGAGAGCGTTCGATGCCACTGTTGGGGATTTGGGAAGGCCAGGAAACATTACCCAAAGCCTAAGAACAGTAGGAGAAAGGTGTGGGCTTAGCTTTGAGGGCGGAGGGAACCGGTGAGTGGGTATGAGGATGACTTTACTAGAAGCAGAGTGATTTGAATTTTAGATTCTCCCAGTTCCACACCAGGGCCACAGTGGTCCTTAAATGTTTTTACAGTTAGGATCTAGGTCTGGACTGGGTAAGGTGAAGTTGCGAGATGCCTGATTACTGTGAAGAGAAGATAATGAAGACCACTAGCTACTACACCAAGAAGCTTCCTTAGGCAGAGAAGTTACTTTCCAAAGTATCCCCTTCCATAGGGACTAGCTAATATAGAGGGACATGGGCGCACTTCCGTCATTTACCTCCAATCTGCAAGAGGTGTGGGAAGGTGGGATTTATAGGCGCCCAAGAGTTTTAAATGTTGACAATTCATAAAAAATTGAAAACATTCCCCATGGGCTGTCAGTTTTAGAACTTGATTTAAGGAGGTTTGAGAAGCCCAGAGGTTGAAAACTTGATTCATCTTGACCCGGGATGTGGTGGAGGAGCAAAAGTCCTGGTCAGGAAGGAGGATCTAACATTTGAGAGATTTGAACTAGGTAGCCCACTTGAGCTCCCGTTTCTGTAGCTACCTTGTGTGACTCTTTAAAGGAATATGGCACTTCATCAAAGACAGGCTTCTGAAAGTGACTGGCCCTGTTCGGGTCTATAAGTTAGTCCTCTGAAGATGTTTTCTGTTTCTCGTCACGTTTTCTCCTCACAATGGCTCAACACAGGCACTTGTGATGTTTTTTCCCCCCCTCAGTATATTGTTAGAACTTTTTGGTTTTGTTTCTGTAGCAAATTTCATTTTTCTTGTCTTTGTAATCCCCCTTCTTCCTAAGTTGTTTTATGCCTACGGCTCCTGAAACAACCACAGAGCCACCACTTTCATATCTGCTCATAATTATCAGTTAGATGGGGGAGTGTGTTCTGAATGCCAGTACTTCAGCTGAACTCATGCCAGCCCGGAAGCAGAGTGTGTTGTGTTAATTATCTGATTTATTTCATACATTAATTGTGTGAGAAAGACTCTTTAATTATTTTATATGTGAAGAAACTGAGGCTGTGGATTTTCTGGGCCTGACACTAAAACTGACCTGGAATTTCCAAGCTTCAAACTATTGGTTGGAAGTCTTGATAACGTTCCTTTGTACTAATTTTCAGGACACCCAGAGGAGTATCAGACAGAGGAAACAGGCTGAACAAGTACTGGATCCTGTCCATGCAGGATGTTCATTCAAAGGATACAAATGGTCATGGCCATGAGACAGACTGGAGCAGTGATCAGGGACTTGTCACACATTAGAGTATCTAAAGAGATTTTAAAAATAGCAGCATTCCTAATCTGGCCCTTCTATAGAAGCTGGAACAGATTCTCGAGAATGGGGCCCAATGTTAGTGTGCTTAAAAATGCCGCCTAGATGATTGCTCTACAGTCAGGGTTGAGAACGGATGGTCTGGACCACACAGTGTCTGAGAGGCACAGAGGAGAGTAAGGCAATGGAACGTAATGCAGAGAACAAGAGGCTGTGCAGGCAGGCGCCTGCCTTTTGGTCTCTTGCGTGTTTCTGAAGCCATTATGTTCTGTTCTGTCAGCTGCTGAGCATGCAAAAAGCAAAATGTAGTTCTTAGTGCATTGTGTAGACAAAATTGGAAAGGAGATCAAAATGTATCTGGTACTGTGCTGGGATTCTGATGTGGCAGTGAACCCAGACGTACTTAAATATCTAGGATGACAAACGCTCTGTCCAAGGGTTGCCAGGTTTAGACTAGTAAATCCAGGTGTTGTCTTGTTATCTCTGTGTGTTTGTGCAGTACTACAGTGCTGTGTCTATAATGCTTTGCCTGGGATTGTAGTTTAAAATATGTTGTAACTAGCTTTCTTTTTATTTTTCCTTTATTGTAGATATGACCTTATAACATACTTGTGTACACTGGTTATTTAGGATATACTGCAGATAACATTTCTTATAGAATGAAGCATTGAATCTGATAGGGTTGGTTACTTCAGAGTTCACATTAGAAGTTCAGTTGAAACTGATATTAATAACAATATAACTGTTCTTAGAAATAGTGGGATGTCTATTAAAATGTTTCCTATATCTTACAGAAATCTGAAGTGTAGTTGGTGTGAATAGGCTGGTTAATTTCAGTATGGGTCATATTGAAGTTACATGAAAGCTAGCCTAGTTAATAAGTCCTTTTAGGCACCCACAGAACATTTTCACTAATCACAAGCGCCCCATTTTCCTTATGGGAGTAAAGCATGTCTTGAACTTGTTTAAGGATTTGATCAGGCTCCTACAGCAACCCAGACTCAGCTTGTCTGACTGGGGTCCAAGTGCTGTGCCTTGTGAGAGAGTCTTTAAGAGGACAGCTCTGGCCTGTGGCCTAGACCTTAGACACAATCAGCTTCTGCTATGCTTTTCAAGGGACCCACTATTTAAGGGTGACTTATTTCTTCATCTCCCTCCCTTCATTTTCTTAAGATATAAAAGGTGCTTACTTAATGATCAGATATGACTTAAAAGTTGGTAATGCACTTTGATCTTAGCATTCATTTCTTTCAGTTATGTCCTTAATTTTGTCAGACACCCTACTGGCTGGCAGTTACTTGTGTGTTTATTGATGTGTGTGTGTGTGTGTGTGTGTGTGTGTGTGTGTGATCATTGTGAAAGTGTGAGTATGTAAAACATTCTTGAATCTTAGCAGGAAAGTTTTACTGAGAAGAAATGAAATCTAGGGTAATTGCTAGGATCCTCTGGATTTCCAGCCATTTTAGAGTGCATGCCATTAAGAACAGTGAGCACTCTCAGAGCTTTCTTTGTTTCTCTTTGTGAAATAAAAGTGGGGTTGATGTACTATATTATTGTCAGAAATAATATATATTTTTTTGGAGTCAAGCATACTGTTGAACCTTAAAATTACTGTGTCAAGCATTTTAGGTGTAATCTTTTGTGTACTATAGAGGAAAATCCTGAATTTCTGTTAAATGCTTATATGTTAGAAGTCTTTAAAAGTGATGTTTGAATGCTTTTGTGGCACTTTAAAAATAATAAGAGTAAGAGGCTGTTGTAGATTTAAAATTGTGTCCTCATGCCTACTGATCCCCTCCCCTCAATCCGATGTAGTTGGAGTTGAAGCGTCCTGTTGACGATGGCAGACCCGGATGTCCTCACTGAAGTCCCGGCAGCACTGAAGCGGCTGGCCAAGTACGTCATCCGGGGCTTCTACGGCATTGAGCACGTGCTGGCCTTGGACATCCTGATCCGGAACCCCTGTGTAAAAGAAGAAGACATGCTGGAGCTGCTCAAGTTTGACCGGAAGCAACTTCGATCGGTTTTGAATAATTTAAAGGGAGACAAGTTCATCAAATGCAGAATGAGGGTGGAGACTGCTGCCGATGGGAAGACCACCCGACATAACTACTACTTCATCAATTACCGCACTCTCGTCAATGTTGTGAAATACAAGCTGGACCACATGAGAAGGAGGATTGAAACGGATGAGAGAAATTCCACCAACCGGGCTTCCTTCAAATGCCCCGTCTGCTGCAGCACTTTCACTGACCTAGAAGCTAATCAGCTCTTTGACCCCATGACAGGTGAGACCTACCCAGATGACAAATCAAAGTAAGATGTGTACTCTTTTAATTTCAATTGTAAGCCAATTGTAGACTTTGTAGGAGTAAATAGATCAGTGGGAATCCGCATACAGTCTTTTGTATTGCCTTTTTCCTTCATAAGGAGATGTACTTATACATGGAGTTTTCCCACCAATGGCTCTCCTGAATTCCCCCTTCCCTATCCCAGCCTTTATTTACTGCGGCAGCCTAATCTGGTGGATTGAGTTCTCTACCCCTTTGTGGTTATTCTGACTTTACTTATGACCTCATTCTTAAGCAAATTGTTAGTGTATTTATGCCAGTCACAGACAGATCAACTCCTAAGCATATAGCATAATATGCTTGAGAGTTTTGCTAGTGGACACGTATTGTGCTTTGTTCAGAGTGTGTAACTAGGATATGTGATCTGCGTTTGGGGAAGTTCTCTAGAAGAAGGAATAGCTGAGACCCGAAAGATTAAATGAGAATTAGCCAGATCAAATGAGAGGGGAACCCTTTTTAACTTAACAAATGGATCAATAGTACAAATCAGTTAGTGGAAGAGAATTGTTAATAGCCTACATGATTTGCCTCATTTAATCAGATACTTTATTTTTAAGAATTTTCATTAATACAATTTATGAACCTTGTTTTCCAAAAATACAGACTAAATGGCATTAACACGAGAAACATTAACGTGTTGGGTAAATGGTTAGTTTCAAACTAAGCATAAGACAAGTTTTGTCATGTACTTGGTGGAACAGTTTTGTCCCATTACCTTGCTTTGTCTAGGAGAGAGGGGATTTTGGTTTTGGTTTGGCTTGGTTGTTGTCCTTTCGCCTTTTGAGACATGGTCTCTCCATGTAACTCAGGCTGAAACTCACTTGAACTCAGTGTTACCTTGAACGCCTGTTGATCCTTCTGCCGCAGTCTCCAGAATGCTGATTACTGCTCCTCTGCCTTGCCTAGTTCACCGGTTATTTTTGTTACTGTGATAAAAACACTGTGCTCAGAACTGACTGATGAAAGGAAAAGTTTATTTTGGTTGACAGTTCGAGAGGGGAGCCCATAATGGTAGGGAAGGCATGGTGGCAGGCAGTTGGAGCAGCAAGCTGAGATATGTCTTCATTTACATGAAGCTGAGACAACTAGCTATAGGTGGACTGATGTTATAAACTCTCAAAAGTCTGGACCCAGAGAGATCCTTCTCTGGCAAGGTTTCACCTCTTAAAGGTTAACCTCCCCAAATAGTACCATCAGCAGCCTATGGGGAACATTTCTCATTCAAAGGCCCATACTTAATTAGGAGAAGTCTTTCTTATTTATTTATTTATTCATTCATTCATTCATTCATTCATTCATTCATTCAAGACAGAGTCTACACTATAGCCCAAGATGACCAAGAGCCAATTATGGTCTTGAATTCTTGGTAATCCTACCTCAGGCCCCCTAATATTTATAGGTATGAAGTAGTATGCTTGACTGTGAGGCCTTGGCCATAAGAAAATCTTAATTTCCATGCTGGGTATAACCATTGTTTGATTATACCAAAGGAATTCCTCATGATTAGAGTGTGGAGCTAGTTGTAATCAACAGATCGTCTTTGGTAAGGTTGAGCTGATTTACATGGAGAGCTAGAGTTTATTAGAATCAAGGCCTTGAGATGGGGTAAAGGCATGAAAAGATTTTTATCTCAAAGAATTCTGAAGCTGAAGCAAGTGTGTTGTAGTCAGTCTGAACAAAGACTATATTCTCAGTATGAGGTGGATAGTCAGTGTGAGTGGGAAGAGCGGGTGTGGGAGAGCAAGAAAAGTCACTCACTTAGCTGATGGTGTCATCCAGAACTGGCACTCCGCAGCTTGTGCTAACGTTCAGTTGGTAGCGTATTGCTCTCGGTGCAACCTGACTTGGCATAACTGGAAATCCGTACTCAGTTAAAGATCATGTATTTGAATGCACTTGCCCTCTGATAATAATGTGGCTTTTCTTGGGCTTTACCAAAGGATAAGATGTGCTGATTGGTTGATAGTAGGCCCCGTCTACTAGCTAATTCACAGATAATAAGCATTTTTTAATCCTTAAACTATTAATACCTTCTCATTCTTCCTTTATCAGTACATCCTGTTTAGAAATTCTTGGTCCCTTACCCCCACCCTGCCTCCTTCCTGTTTTGCTGTTTTATCTCTTCTACCTCTCTTATGGAGAAAACAGGAAGCAAATGTACCCGTGGCCAGGTGTAATGTCCTTATTCTGATAATGTTTATGCACTGTTTAAATTTGTACATAGCTTTCAGTCCTCTGCGCAGCTCAAAGTTGATACTGGAGGTTAATGATGTCTTTAGTCTAATGATAGATATAACCAAAGGGCTTCTCTTGTTTGTTTTTTGAGAAAGGGACTCAGGTAGCTCAGACTGGCTTTGAACTTGCTATGTAGCTGAGGATGACCTTGAATTCCTGATCCTTCTGCCTCTACCTAAGTCCTAGATCAGTGGTTCTCAGTCTTCCTAAAGCTGTAATTCATTAATACGGTTCTTATATTGTGGTGACCACCAACCATGAAGTTTTGTTATTATTTCATAACTGATTTTGCTACTGTTATGAATCATAATGTAAATCTCTGATCTGCAGGATATCTGAGATGCAACCCCTGTGTGGGGTCATGACCCACAGGTTGAAAACCACTGTTTTAGGTCTGTGTCATTCACTAGCTAAGTGAGGGACATGACAAGCTTCCACTTCTGTTTCTTCCTCAGAGGTTCTTAGGTTGAACTGTGGTCTATTTTAGCCATCAGGGAACATTCAATAATTACATTTAGAGCCTTCCCTATTTCTTTACTTTTGATTAAACAGTTCTTAACTCAGAATGTATGGGCAACTCTTTGCTAGTGAACAAAAGGATGGGCTCCTAAGTGAACTCCCCGGGAGCATGTGGATGTGGACTCAGTGAGTGCTAGGATTATTTTATTGTTAATTCATGTAGAGGCCAATGATTTCCTACTCCAATGTAGTTTTTCTCTACCCCTATCCTTTTCCTACAGGTTTGTAGATTTTCTCCATTTATGCTTTGCCTTTGATCTTTCTGGCTCCAACTGTAGATGTTTGTTATATGTAGGCCTCCCCCCCCTTTAATTTTTTTTCAAATTTCATTTGGAGTAGCTTTCTATATGACCAACAGTTAACTAGCAACACAACTTGGTCATCATACGGTTCATGTTTGAGAACTGTGCAATGCAGTTGCCAACCCCCCCCAAACAACAACAACAACAACAACAAAAAACAAAACAAAAAAACCCCAAAACCCTAAAGATGTTTTAAGTAAATTTATGATTTTTTTTGGACTGCATTCATAGTTAGCATATGGCTAGTGGGCTGCAGGTTGGACAAGCCTTGGTAGTCTTTGCCCACCAGTTCTGGGTTTCAGAAGTTTAATCAGACAAAAATAGCTGTTTCTGTTCCAGAAATATGGGAGGTTATATAATTAAAACAGACATGACATGAAATCCTCAGATCAGCAGAATAGCATCTTGTGGTTCCTAAGTGCATGTTTCAGATTTAGCAAGCTTTCTGACAATGTAAGTAGACTCAGTGTTTCCATCCTAACACTCGCTGCCACATGTGATGTAGCTAATGGCACTTCTGAGTTAAGTTTAGCAATGTGTGTTATTCTCTTTTTATGTGTTAGGGTTAGATGGAATGGAAATAGCTTTCTGTTTTCCATTTTAATTTAAAAATATGCACCCATAATTTCAGAGGAAATTTTCAAGAAGGAAAAAGAGAAATCACCAACAGAACCACTGGCCTTTTTATATATTACCTATATGTATTATTGTAGTTTAGAATATTTTTGGTCTCTTGGTTCCTTAATGTACCTGCCATATTCTTGGTTCTTTTATGGTGCTTCAGATCTAGTTAATAGTCTGGCTTCCCTGCCATATATGAGTTTTTTTGATTTCTACCCTCCCCAACCCAACCCACCCCATTGGAAATAAGATGCATTGTATTTCTTTGTATATATTGTGTTTTATTCTTGCTTAATTTTTTTTCAGTAAGATTATTGCTTAAAGAATGTAGTTTTGTGACTTTCGTGACGCTGTGGTTTTATTGTAAGTGGAATGAAATTCTCTAATGTCAGAATTAGGAATGTGTTGGAGGTCTTGATTACTGATTATTACAGTAATATTACTGATTACCAGAGACCACCAAAACCCATTTTAAATAAACTTTGAAATGGGGTAATTAGAAATTCTTAAAGGAATACATATATTTAATAAGATATTAGAGATGATACAGTTAACTCATCAAATGATGTGTATATAGGTGCCACATATGCATATGTTGTTCTGTTGGAGTTGGAAGATCTACAAAGGAATATCACAAGTCTAGGGATGTAAAGGTTGCTAGGATACTCTACACAAAATATCAGAGAGGTGTATGGTAGCCTTTTTGGGGGTGGAGGTTAGCTTATTTTCTGTGGTTCCCTGGAAAAGATATAGTCAATTTTAGGATTAGCACGAAGAAGTGTTTACTAGCTAAATAAAATCTTTAGTTATACAACTCAAAAATAGCCAACAGTAACTGAGGTAGTGCTTCACACTTGTAACCCCATCTCTCAGAAGGCCAAGATAGGATGATGGTTATAAGTTCGAGGCTAGCCTGAATTAGTAAGTTCCAGGCCATCCTAGGCTAGAGAGTAAGAGTTTGTCTCAAAGCCAGCAATAATAGACCTCTCTTGATGAGTTAGGAGTAATTTAGTTGGGTCCAGCATTTGTGAAACTTGCCAATGTATTAATGTTTGCCTTAACACATTAAAGATAGGTCAGGTTACTTTTTCCTGCCTTCATCTCTTTCTGCT
Organism: Apodemus agrarius; assembly: GCA_964023405.1. NCBI lineage: Eukaryota > Metazoa > Chordata > Mammalia > Rodentia > Muridae > Apodemus > Apodemus agrarius. The sequence goes on from OZ030018.1 coordinate 62,515,532, forward strand.
TAGAGCAGGAGATAGATGTCTTGTAATCAGTGTTTGCCATTCCTGCCATGAAAGCACAAAGTCAGAAGACATATAGGATTGTTTGCTTAATTCCTGAGTCCTCAGTCTTAGAAATCATGCCCAAGTTGGCATTAATTAGAGACATGTCAAAAAGCTACAGATTGGAAGGAAGAAAGGGATGGGAGAGAACATTTGCTGCTGTGTGAGGACTTGGGTTCAAATCCCAGGCACCCGTGTGAATGCTGGTGCAGGTCATGCATGTCTGACACTTCAGCCGGTACCGCAGGGCCAAGTCCGGGGAACTTTGGTTTAGTAATAGGGCCTCAAGGGAATAAAACTGTGATAGAGAAGAGTATCCAGTGACCCTTTGTCCCATCCGTGTAAAAGTGGGGTCATGGACATGGGCGTGTGTACCTGCACATACACACATGCACACATGTACGTTCACCACATACGTAAGCACACACAAGTTATGGAAATACAGTAAACAGCAATAGATTTTTTTATTTTAAAATTCTGTTTTTAAATGATTTATTTTATTTTTAGTTCTCTCTCTCTCTCTCTCTCTCTCTCTCTGTGTGTGTGTGTGCGTGTGTGTGTAGGAGGCGGTACGTGCACATGAGTGCACATACCTGAGGAAACCAGAAGGGGGTTCTAAGCTACCTAGTGGTGTGGAAGCTGGCAACCAAACCAGCCTCTGCAGAAGCAGCAACTACTCGTAAGCTCTGAATCACCATCCCGCCCCTCGACTCTACTACTTTTGATCTTTTGTTGTTTTGTCTGCCTGTTTGTTTGAAACAGGGTCTCATTATGTAACCTTGGCTGACCTGCTGTGTAGACCAGGCCTGCCTCTACCTATTGAGATTGAAGTCACATGTGACTGCACCTGGCTTTTGATCTTGACAGTTTGAGAGCTTTATGTTTAGGATTTATTTTTGTATGTTGATAAGAACTTACATGTGAAAGTTGCATTTTGGATTTGATTCTGGCATAATATTCAGTTGATTATTGTCTTTCAAATATGTCAAAACCTCAGACTTTGTGCCTGCCTACTGCATTTTGAGATGAATTTGATTGAGACCTAATTTAGGAAATGTGTTGGAGCTTTGGCAGTCATCTAAGTACCGTAGCTTGTGTTGTCAATTTTGAATTCGTCCTCCAGGCATGCTGCACCCTCTCTTTATACTGAGCTCCAGAACCTAGGAAGAATTGATGGTTAGGCTAGCTCAGTGTCCATTGAGGGAGACCAAAGCCCGCTTCCTTGGTAAAATCAGTTTGCTGGTAGGGATTGTATTTTGTATATCATCAGTATATTTAATATCTCCTTGGTTTTAAAAATGCTAAACCTTTCTTATCTTGGCCTTTCATATATACATTTATTTCTTCAGTGCTGTACAATGAATTGTTAAGGGATGGGCTAATTTACTTTATTGATAGGTACAATCATGAAATATTGTTTATTTCTGTTATATAACTGTTGCTGTCGTGTTTGTTAGCCATCATCTGTTTTCTGATATACAGTTAAAATGAAGCCATTTGCATTAGGAAAGTAGTTTGAATATTGGACAGAATAAAAGGTGGCTTTTTGAGATTTCAAAGTTTGACTTAATATTTTGATACATGTATCCCCCTAAATGAACCCTAGAATTTAAAGCCTGTAACTGTAACAAAGTAATGATAAGCACTATGAAGAAGTAGGTGGTAGCTAATGACTCTTAGAGAGTGCATCAGGTCATGGCCGTTGTCCTTTCAGAATGCTCCCAAACTTCCATACTCAGAAAGGTCAGTCCTGCAGAGTTTATTAGGTCTTCCAGATTTGGGACTGTCTCTCCTGCTGTCCCATATTCACAGCAGCCATCTCATTTTAGTCTTGTGAGCAGTGGGGAGGGCTTGCTTGCCTTTAGGTAAGAGCCATCCTCACTGCCAGATGCCTGTGTGTCTTCCTCCCCTTTTTACTTCTTGGAAGTGTCTAGAGATGACTCCCTTCAATTCCTTGTTTAAGAAATGAAATAATATCCCTGTTCCTTTGCTGTTTTTTTCTCTATCTTCCTTCCTTCCTTCCTTCCTTCCTTCCTTCCTTCCTTCCTTCCTTCCTTTTTCTCATAATACTTATGTTATTTCAATAATATATTATTTATTTATTTATTTGATCTTGACTGCCTGCCAGTAGAATGAGTGCCAGGAGCAGCCCAGAATAGGATTGGGTGGATTAAGAAAGCATGATGCGGAGAGACGTGGGGACATCAGACCTACTGTTTTTGGTTGTTTTGGTTTTTGGCTTTTGTGTAGTAGTCATGTGATCGTTTTGTCCAGCCTTGAGGATGTGGGCTGTGTAATGCCTCATGACAGCACTGCATTTTATCAAAGCAGCTGGACCTATTTTGATTTTTAAATTTAATTTTTTATTTTATTATCTTTTGAATTTAACCTATGAGTGGGGAAGATGGCTAAGTGCTATCCAGGTTTGATGGACACCTTTGATAGATCTTTGACAGTGAGTCCTGGCCAGGGGCAGGTGCCCTTTGATTGTCTATAACTGGAGGAAGAGAAAAGAAGACCATCTTCAATAATTAGCTGTATGAGATTTGACTCTTACTGCCTGTCTTGTACCCATAAGTGTCATCATCTGATATCTCTGCCCCTTTCCTTAATTATGTCTGTCCCAAGCACTTCACTGTCAAAGGAAGGATGGGAAACAGTCTTTTCACTTTGGTTTTGTTTGTGTTTAACGTTTCCTTGGCTGAATCCTCACTTGATGGATAGCATTAGTTAAAATGAGCCATGTGGCCCAGCATGGCCTTGCCCAACATAACACCCAGCGGTTGTCTTCTGTTTCCTGGCTTTTGGAGACTTCTGTCTGTTTTTCCTTTACCCCTTTGTTCCAAGTCCTTATCTCCCGTCTTCTCCACTCTGATTTCAGTTTTGTTCTTATGTTTGGAAAGTTAAAATGGTATAGACGTCCCTCTTCCCTTCCTTCTTCCCCACTCCCTTTGAAGCGGACTTGCCTTCATTACAGAGCTGGGACATTGATGTTCTATCTAATAGATGGCCCTAAAATCATCCTGAAATGCCTATTGGTAAAAGAATCTTTTTCTCCCTACTTCAAATGCGTATTTGCAATTGGATTTACTTTGATCCTTCTAGCAAACGTAATAGGTTAATGGTCAGCTAAGTAAATGCCAGCCATGTGACGGGCACTCAATGCTTGTTAAGTTGTTCAGTAAAAGTTCTTCCTTTTTTTACTCCTCCTTAAGACGGAGGACTTCTGTCTACATGGGAAAAGTTAGTTGGGTTAGAGCCGTTAGAGATCGTTGGTTGGAGAGCGGATGCTTGGTTCAGATGGCACCCAGGGTTAGTGCAGTGTGGTTAACCGAGTGTCTGTCTGTAAGCCTTTATTCCCGTATATGTCAAACATGGACAGTACCGTTGTTCAGACTTGTCTCTGGTGAATACATGGGAATACTTAGTAAGCCGCTTTCTTCTTTAATAGTTAGTGAGAATAGATACCCCATCTTTTCTGACAGTGTCAGTTCCATCACTGTCTAGCTCTGCACACAGAATTTGTACACCTTTCCTTTTTGCTCTGCTCCCACATTGTAAGATCTGGCTGGCATGTTCTCTCCGACGTAGCTTTGCTTCAGTAGTTTTGCCTTGGTCTTATATGTGGAGAGATGGACTGGGGCACTGGGTTTCGAGTCTAATCTCTTCTCTTGGACTTGGCAGACTGTCTGTACAGCTTAGTACAGAGTGGTTTGGTCACATGAGTAGTTGTCGTCAATCACCTCATAGCAGTTCTCCACTCGATGTCGTTTATCAAAAAAGAGATGTGGGCAAGAGAAGGTGTGCTTGTTCCGTTGATTCTGGTGTTCTTTGTTGCATGCATGTTGGTTTGTATCAGGAGCATACAACCTCTAGTGTTGATTCCTCAGATGCTATAGTTTGTTTTGTTTTGTTTTGGTTTTGGTTTTTCGAGACAGGGTTTCTCTGTGAAGCCCAGGCTGGCCTCGAACTCAGAAATCTGCCTGCCTCTGCCTCCCAAGTGCTGGGATTACAGGCGTGCACCCCCGCCACCACCACCCGGCAGTTTTTGTTTTTTAAAGTCCTATGTTTCCCTGGCATGGGACTTGCCTAGGGGCGAGGCAGTCTGGTCATTGAGCCTCAGAGATCTCCTGTCTCGCCAGCACAGGAATTAGAAGGACATGCTCCAGGCCGGGCTTTTCTTTTGTAAACCTGGCTTATGGGATGGAGCTCAGCTCCTCAGACTTCCTTTCACTGCAAGCACTCGATCTACTGTCCGAGCTCTCCTTCCAGGCCTGCCTACTGCACAGTCTTTATGTTGTTCATCATCAGGCATGTATATAGCAAACAAACTTAAGGTTATGCATGCTTCCTTAGCAAGAGGATCTCATGTCAGGAGGTGTGTTCCCTTGTTTCAGTAACATGATGCTTGAAGGACTTAGAGGACATGGGCTTTTATTTGGTAATTTTCTAGAGGATTTAAAAAGTGGGCTTCTCTGTTTGCTGGAAGGCCCAGTGGATAAAGGCACCTGCCTCCAAGCCTGAGAAGCCTAGTTTGACCTGAGGGACCTACACTCTAGGTTGGAAGAGAGAACAGACTTCTCTGCACTCTCACACTCTGGCGTGTATGTGTGGACTCACTCACACACATTAAAATAAACCTTGTTTATAGCTTTTGAAGAAAAATGGGGGTAATTCTCTGATTGGGTATTTTAATAAATCTTACATATATGGCTAGAAGAGTGAAAGGCTAAAACGGGTCAGTAAAGACTCGGTCGTCATTGCTCAGGTCACTGGGAGATTGCATGGTTCTCCAGCCTCCTGCTGTCGTTCCTCAGGCAGGATTCTACGAAGCTCAGTTCTCACTCACTTCTATGATGGTAACATTCGATGTAAGGTGTTTTTTTCTTTTTCTTTTTCTTTTTCTTTTTTTTCTGACACAAACAACACTACTCACAGCTTAGCTATAAGTACTGGATCACAACCTCCTAGCTTTGAGGGGTTCCCTGCCCCCTTTCATCTGGGATAGATACAGAAAATCAGGAAGAGTGATGCATGACCAAAACACTCACTTATTCTTGGTCATGGGGCTGGAGACATGGAAATATATTCCACTGGAACAGGCCTATAGGATGTTCCATTGAAATGGAAATGCCTAGTTTGTACTCTGTTGCTGGGGAAGAGAGGAGAGGAGGGGCTAGTCCTTGCTATGTGTCCTGCACTGGTACTTAACTTAGTCCCTCAGGTAAAATCTGTAGAAAAGGAAGAATTCATATCCGTGGGAATAAGGCCAAACTGGAAATCATTTATAGTAGTGGTGTAGATTATAAGACAGTAAGTAGTTTAGCATAATAGTTGAGCTGATTTGATTCCTCTCCATCACTCAGCTAGTTATGTAATCTTGTCCCCAAACTGCTGAGGCTGTTAGAACTTGAATATTTTGCACATTTAACTGGACATAGTAATGCAAATGCCAAAGGTTAATGTAACCTAGTACTTTGTAAATACTCAAAAGTAGTTAAAGTTGCTGTTGTTTTCTTGTACTGCTGTATGACTTTGTCCAAATCATAAATTCCTTGAGAGCCTTGGTTCTACTAGCCCTTCCCAGAATTAATGAACAGGTCAGAAAGTGCAAGATGGTGCCTTAATTTTTAACCAGAGCTGTTTGTGGTTGGATTACAGTGTCTTGAATGTAAATTTAATGTAAGATGAGAAGTTTAGATATTATTTTGAGGGTGTTAGAGATGGAGCTCTTAGATAGACTTTACCTTAGAGCAGGAGGTTAGGTCAATATCAAGGGTGATACAGGGGCCTGGGACTGGGCGGGGGAGGGGGGTAGGAGGGTGAGGGGTAGGGACCTGAAGCGCAAGGAACAGCTTAGAACAGCTACAGTGGAGGCCGTGCTTAGTTAGCAGTAGTGATGAAAACTTGGGGACATTTCTTTGAAATCGCTCAAGTTCTGTGTTGAATGTCAGGGGTATGGAAACAAAAAATAAGTTCCTGGAACTTTAAATTTGACATTGGCTAAATACATTTCTTTAAATATCAATGGTTTGTAAACATGAAGTGGGACCCATTACCATCTTCTGGCTTTGAAGGCAACTGCACAGATATATGTATGTGTGCACATACAAACACGCAGTTAAAAAAATACACTCTAAAAAAGAAGAAAAGTAGAGAAAAACAGCACTTTGACAATACTTAGGACCACCAAAAGCTTTTAGTTCTAGCTATTTATTTGATCTTTTCCAAAATAATAATAATCCATATGTGCAATGTATGAAGAAAGCTGTTAGCCATACAAATTGTAGCGTGAAATAGTAAAGGTAACCCATGCTAGCCTGTCGTGGCTGGCCAGCCTGCTCTCATCTCAGCAAACTCTGACCCGGTTGACAGGGACAGCTTGGAGGACAATATGTAGTTAACAAGTAGCTCCCAGTTTAGACGGCAGATCTGCTAGGATTCGCCACCGGAGGATTTATATTTAATATAGGTTACAAGGTTAGCATGCTAGTTGTTTTGCCCAGCGATCGAGTTACCTGTTGATTCTGAACTAAGTTTATGTGGTGTTTTCCTTCACGCAGTGACTCAACTGGGGTCCAGAGAGAAAGGTATGTCAGCAAAGTGTGGGCTTGCAAGAAGTGCACCCCAAAAGGCCAAGAGAATTTTAGAAGGGTGGGGCTGGCGTGGTAGTGACCCGCCAGTGGGAACTTAGCGAGATGGGTAGAAAGATTTCAGAGTGCGAGGTCCCAGAGTTTGCTAGATGAGAGCAGGCCGGCCTGGCACTGCCTGCTAGCACGGGCTGCCTTTACTATTTTACACTACAAATTCAACAGTAAGCTGTGCATAATTTGCTCTAAGTTAAATTTAAATATGTTAGAAATGTGATTTTCGCCGGGCAGTGGTGGCACGTGCCTTTAATTCCAGCACTTGGGAGCAGAGGCAGGCGGATTTCTGAGTTTGAGGCCAGCCTGGTCTACAGAGTGAGTTCCAGGACAGCCAGGGCTACACAGAGAAACCCTCGAAAAACAAACAAACAAACAAAAAAACAACAAAAAAGTGATTTTCAAAAACGTATTAGTGAGATTTCAGCATAAAAATGATGGACATATATGTAGAGATAGACAGATCCATGGTGAATATGACAGAACTTTGTAGTCTTGATGGTGAGTACATCGACAACGGTTCTGCTGACTTTTTGTGTTTGGAGGCGTGGAATTCGGCTCATCTGGAAGGTTTCCCTCTTCTGACCCGAGACTTGACTTTTCTGTAGGAACTTTCCGCTGCACCTTTTGCCACACAGAGGTAGAAGAAGATGAATCAGCAATGCCCAAAAAAGATGCTCGCACACTCTTGGCAAGATTCAATGAACAAATTGAGCCCATTTATGCATTGCTCCGAGAGACAGAGGATGTGAACTTGGCCTATGAAATACTTGAACCAGAACCCACGGAAATCCCAGCCCTGAAGCAGAGGTGAGTTGGAGCCTCCTGCTTTACCAAGCAAGCGCCTTTGAAACTGCACTGGTTTGCACTTTGGAGGGCTAGAATGAGTATTTGCCAGGAGACTAAAGACTCCACAGAGGGTCCAAGCTCTGCCATTGCTCGTCTTCCTGACTCTGCCTGTGCTCACGTTTGTTTGTACTGAATGCAGTAGAATGGAGGCCTTTGGCAGAAATCTGTAAATAGTCCTTTCCCCTCAGCCAGTCCTCTGCTGGGGCCTGCAGCACTTAGCCAGCTGATAGACGACTCTAAATTAGTTGTGCCTCTTGAGAATATTTGACTTTTCCTATTCAACCCACTCCTACACCATTAAGATAGGGGTTCTCTAAGTAGCCCTGGCTGCTCTGAAACCAGTTTTGTAGACCAGGCTAACCTTGAACTGAGAGATCCATCTGCCTCTACCTCCTAAGTACTGGGACTAAAGGCGTGCACCACCACTGGTAGGCTTCTAGTCAACTCTTAAAGGCCAAAGCTCTCAAGAATTTAGAATTTTCCTTAGATTTTTGTTTGTTATTAAATTAGCATGTAAGTTTTGTTATGGCCTTTGCATGCGTATCTTGTTTTTGTTGATCCTCCTTCCTGACCTCTCCATGCCCCTGCCTCCAACACCCACACATATATTCTCACACATACACATACTTAAAAATTAAAAGCTAGGGTTCATGGATGAGTGAGAATATGCAACATTTTATTCTTGTGAAACATCTTCAACACAAACTTGTTGTCATAGTCAGTGTTAAATAGCCACAACTTTGTGAAGGTGTGGCGTTGCCCATGGGCTAATACTGCGAATGCTTCCTTCCTTCCTTTACCCCCAGTGTGCGCTAGCGGTTGAATTGTACGAAGGCTGAGTTCGACCTTGCCATGAAAAGTCATCATGCCTTTTAAAAGATTTATTTACTTTTAGTTTATGTGTATGTTTTGCCTGCAAGTATGTATGTACACTGTATGTGTGGCTGGTGCCGGCAGAGGCCAGAAGAAGCTATCAGATCCCCTGGAACTGTAATTATGGATTCTTGTGAGCCACCTTGTGAGTGCTGGGACATGAACCCAGATCCTTTGTAAGAACAGCAGTGCCTTTAGCCTCTGAACCACCTTAAGCCCACACAGGTTATTCTATTATTTTTTGAAAAGCATAAGTGAGAACTGCTTTCTTCTTTCCAATACCACGGTGAGGTCACACCCATCAGCCTCCTTCTGACTATTCCAGGTGTATTTGTGTGGAGTTTTGGAGCTTCTTTTTTTTTTTTTTTCTGAAAATACATCTTTATTTTATTTGATTTTTAATTTTTTTAAACCGAAAATACATCTTTGTTCATTATAATATATTCTGATGCCAGCTTCCCTCCCCCAGCTTCTTTTAGATCCTTCCTACTTCCTCCCACAAGAGTGCAGACCCTTCCTTTCTCTCACCAGGAGACACAGACATCGAAATAATAATAATAATAATAAAGTAATAAGATAAAATAAAAATCAGACCAGAATAGGACAAACAAACTAGCCAAAGAAAAAAGCACAAGAAACACAAAAGATGCTGAAACACATTTACACACACAGAAAACTCATGAAACAGAAGTGGAAACCACAATATATAAGCAAAAAATCTGTAAGGTTAAAAAAAAAAGTAGGGGGTACACTGAGAAAGCGTTGTCAGACCAAAAAAAAAAAAAAAAAAAGAAAGAAAGAAAGAAAGAAAAAAACCTTCCAAAAATGTCACTGCATTGTTTCGGCCATCTACCATCTACTGCTGGGCATGGGGCCTGCCCTGAGATGTGCTTTACATACCCAGTGAGACTCCTTTGGAGAAAACGAATTTTCCTTTGTGAGTGATTATCAGTTGGAAGTATTTTCTGGGTTAGGGATATGTCCACTTCCCTCTCAGCACTGGGACCCCATCTGCTGGGAGATGCAGGCTATGGGTGTTGCTACCGACTCTGAGTTCATTTGTGCATCAGTCTAGATGTGCCTGCAAGGCAGTTTCCTTGGTGTCCTTCATCTACATTGACTCTTAAAAATTTTCTGCCTCCTTTTTCACAAAATTCCTTCACCACAAAAGGGAGGGATTTGATGGACACATCCCATCTAGGACTGAGTGTTCCAAGGTCTCTCACTCTCTGCACTTTGTCTAATTGTAGGTCTTTGTATTTGTTCATTCCATCTGCTGCAGGAGAAGCTTTTCTGGTGCTGACTGAGCAAACACTGACTTATGAGTACAGTGACTATCATTAGAAATCATTTTATTGGTATAATTCTTAGCAGAACAGTAGTATTTAGTTTTCCCATGGTCCATGGCCTGTCTAGTCTGAGATTCTTGGCCACCTGGGCAGTTTCACTAATGGGTTTAGTCTCCTGGAATGGGCTTCAATTCAATCAGAAAGTGGTTGTCTTAGTCTGGATTTTATTGCTGTGAAGAGACACCATGACCAAGGCAACCCTTATAAAGAAAACATTGCGTTGGGGCTGGCTTACAGTTTGAGAGGTTTAGTCCATTATCATCATGGTGGGAAGCATGGCAGTGTCAGACAGGCATGGTACTAGAGGAGGTCAGATATCAACATCTTGATCCACAGGCAGCCAGGGGAGACTGGCTTGTGTTTCACACTGGGTGGAACTTGAGCAGTTAAGACTTCAAAACCCAGCCCAGCACTTGGGAGGCAGAGGCAGGCGGGATTTCTGAGTTCTATGCCAGCCTGGTCTACAGAGTGAGTTCCAGCACAGCCAGGGCTACACAGAGAAACCCTGTCTCGGAAAATAAAAACAAAAACAAACAAACAAACAAACAAACAAAAAGACTTCAAAACCCTGCTCCAAGTCCACCCTCCTCCAGTAAGGCCACATCTCCTAGTAGTGCCACTCCCTGTGGCCTAAGCCTTCAAACACAGGAGTGTGTGGGGCATACCTAGTCACACCACCACAGTGGTTGATTACCTTCACAACTCTTGTACCACCTTTGGACCCATGTGTCTTGGGTTCATTGCAGATTGTTTGTCTTTCTCTTCTGGTAGTGTACATAGTTCCTTCCAGGACCGTCAACACTGGTTAGTGGTCAGAATTCTAAGTAAGTTTCCAGCGTGACTCCTCTGTGTTCAGTGAGTTGTGTAGATGTTGTTGTCTTCAGCAGTAGGGCCTTACTGTCAGTGTGTGGAGAGCAACCAATAGCCTTGGGAATAGCCTGGGTTGTTAGGGGATTTCCATGGGATCCACTTGGCCAACAATTCAGTTAAATGTAACTCATTCTCAGCACTGGAGGTTTTATTTAGTGGCAAGGGATGTCTACCTGGGGCTCTGTCTTCCCTGTTATTTGGTGACTCCATTTAGATTTCTTTATAAATGTATATGTTTTAAGAAGCTGCCAGGTGATGGTGCACACCTTTCATCCCAGTACTCGAAAGACAGAGGTGGGTGGATCTCTTGGGTTTGAGGCCAGCCTGGTCTACAGAGGGGGTTCTAGGACAGCCAGGGCTACACAGAGAAACCCTGACTCAAAACAAACAAACAAAACCCAAACAAACCAAAAACCAAAATGGAAAAAAAGCAGCAGCAGCAGCTTCTGTGATATTAGGTGTCTATGCAGTCCCTCAAATGTCCCTTAGTTTCAGCTGTCCCTCTCTGTATTTCTTCCTTAACCTTTTCTTTTGCTCTCCCCATTTTATCTTCCCATTCAGTACACCCCCATTCTTTGTCCATTCACAACTATATTCTGTTTCCCCGTCCTAGGAAGATCATATCCCACCTCCAGGTCCCTTACTCTATACCTAATGCCTGTGGCTATGTGGACTGTAGCCTGCTTATCAAAGACCTAACAGTTATTTTCTGCACGTAAGCAAATACATACTGTATTTGTCTTTTTGAGTCTAGATTATCTCACTCAGCATGATTTTTTTTTTTGAGTGGCACTTCTATTTTTTATTTTTTTAATTCCCTCTGGTATATGCTGTTTAAGAATAGCAAGTCCTGAGCTAATTGCATTTCTTCCCAGTTGTACAGAGAATTTTGTGACTTTATCAGTTACTGTGGACTTACTCCTAACACCATGAATGTCTTTCTGATCATATGTCTTCCATGCCCAGAGACTCTGACTTAGTGTAGTTCACAGCTCAGTTGCATCCTGAAGGATCTAGATTTCTTCGTCTCTGTTCTCGCCTGTTGTGCCGTCTTCTTAGGACTATGAGGGGAACTGCCCTAGGGCAGTCATCTGGGTCTTGAATATCACCTGCAGATGAGAATACCCAAATGCAGAGAGGATGGCATCCTGCCCCTGTGTCTTACTTAAAATATGATTAGAGAAATGTTCTAGAAAACACACTTTATCCTATCTGTCTGCCAGTGGCTTACTGGCTAGAATTACTTTGTATATTTATTTTAAACCAATATCAGATAATGAGAATGAAATTACAAGATTGGTACTCAGACCAGCTAAGTTTTACTTTGGCGGGGAAAGTTCTTAGAGTTCTTAGGAGCAACTAGCCATCAATATTTAAGGAAAAATGATAAACCAAAACAGAGGAATCATCATAAATAGGGAATCACTACCATACACATTACAGGAAGCTTCATGATTAACTCAGTAAATTAATTCACTGCTGAGACATAAACATTTACAGTCATTAATTGATGCCCCAAATAAAATCTACCTTGAAATCTACCTCAAAAAACAAAAACAAACCAAAAGTAAGATTTTAAGAGTGACTTTCTTTACTCATTCTGATTGTCTTTTCTATTTTTCTTGTCTTTCTTCAGAATACTTCTTATTACTTTATGAGATGAGATAGTTTTCACAGTTAACCAATGTGTTCAGGATTATATGTAAAGAGACACCATCTCAGAGAGTCTTGTTGTAAAAACATCATCATAATAAAGTAAATGTAGGTCCACACTAGAGCACTGCACCTTTCTTCTCTCACTGGAGTTAGCTAACTCAGGAAGCCACATCTGTCTGACAGATGTAAAACGCAGACTGAGTACAGCAAGAAAGGAACAGGAATGCTGGGGGGCCGGGGGGGGGGGAGCTCACAAAGCCGAGCTGCACTGTAGGCTGCTGCGCAGATAGAAAGGTAGAATGTCTAGGGACAGATATGGCAGAATTGAGCCAAATGGTAATCGATGCAAAAAGTAATATTTAGTGGCTGAGGAACGGAGCAGAAGGTAGAGAGAAATCAAGTGCTTGCAACTGTAGCATGAGACATCAAAAAAGCAAACCATAAAGATGGTGTGGATATATTTGGACATATCCAGAACAGGAGCAAGGAGACAAGTAGAGAGGAGGCAAAAGAAATGACTAAGACCAGGTGGAACTGTGCCAGGGAGGAGGGCCGTGGGAAGAATGGTCTAGACTAGCCTTAGGTACAGGGAGGGTAATGAAGAGAATGCAGAGGCAGTAGCTGGAGAACATGCGTTTACTAAGTAGCTGGAAAGAGCTTGTTGCTTGGTTTCAAAAGTATAACCAGCAGCAGCGCGGGAGGGCTGAGATAAGCCCGAGACTACCTTGAGAGGATGGTGAGCATGGTGTTCTAAGAGGCGTGCAGCCAGTCAGATCCTTGGACACGGGCACAGCAGGGGAGCCTTGGCTCAGCACGCGTTGGAAAGCATGCAGAGCCGTGAGGAGGTCTCGGAAAGACAGAGCAGAGCAGAGCAGCAAGGACGGGGTTCCTAGTGACTCACGAAGGAAGAGGGTTAACAAAGTGTCCGTTAGATTTCAGGTGACAGGGTTTCTGAGCAAACCAACATACCGAAATACAGGAGACAATTTAGAGAAGCGAGAGAGAAGTCCAGGAAATCATGAGATGTGGAACACCTGTGGGCTCTGAAAACAATCACAGCATGGAGTGAGCAGGTGGCTGAGGAAACGTCACTTACAGGGCGTTTGGAACCGCTAAAGGCACATTGAAGACAAATTGATATAGAGCAAGATTGTAAATGTTAAAAGCAGGGAGAATAGGGAGCAGCAGCAAGAAGGAAAACTTGGCTTAGCACACAGCAATGGGAAAGCCTGGTGGCTGGAGAAAGATAAGGATTGACTGGCCTGAAGTGGGCTACAGGCCAGGAAGGCCATGAGGTAAAGAGCAAACTGGGCCAGGCACAGCAGCATCCCTGGGGTGGGGACAGGTGGCTGGGCACAGTCGGTATACTTGTAGACCTAGAAGGATGCAGCTAGGTAGAAGAGACGAGGGTCTGGAGAGGGACGTGCCCTGTTCAGCGAGTGGCAGGAAGAGAGTATTAATTCTGCGTTGAGGTCTGGCCGTAGAATAATTTAACTTCTTCCATGGTCACATGCAAAATCACCCTAGTTTAAAGTTGAACTAAAAAAATATTTTTAAGATACAATACTTTTTATTTTGTTTTGAACAAAATTCTCATGGAAGATATAACTGGGGGTGGTTTTACCAGGCTGGTATTTTTAAGTAGACTGTCACTGTGTCCTTTCCCTCCCCCATGCCAGTTAATGGTGTCATATCAATCTCTAAAATGCTAATTGTTCATGTATGCAAGAGGGTCCAGTGTTTGAAGAACTTAAATAGGATGTAATCCGTGCAGCTGTGTTTCCCCCTGTGTTACAGAAGAGTTGTTGGAGTATGCCTGCCTAATTGCTAGATAACTTTTGTTCAAGCTCCTAATGCATTAGGCCTCTCGCCAGCTGCCCTTCATGGTACATACTAGACCATAACTTTTCTCCTTGTTCATCGCTCCTCTTTTCTACAGCAAGGACCGAGCAGCAACCGCCGCTGGAGCTGCTGGCCTGGCAGGTGGGCACCACCGGGAGGCGTGGACCAACAAAGGCCCCTCGTATGAGGACTTGTATACTCAGAATGTTGTCATTAACATGGATGACCAAGATGATGTGCATCGCACCTCGCTGGAAGGGAAAGCTGCCAAAGAGAGACCCATCTGGTTGAGAGAGAGCACTGTCCAAGGGGCGTACAGTTCTGAAGAGATGAAGGACGGTAAGAGTGGGAAGTGGGAGGGATGTGTCATGGAGCTGGTGGAAGCTCACTCAGCTTAGAAGGAGAATGCCTGGGTAATTCTTGGTTTATTGAAAATTCATGGTAGGAGACTGAGCACTAAGCACTAAGACCTACTGTGTTCTGTTTTCTTTCAGCTTAGTCAAGATAGCAAGTATGTTTTTAAAAGGTTTATTTATTTTCATATGTATTAGTGTTCGCCTGTACATATGTATATGCATTACATGACTCCTAGTGCCCAAGGAAGTAAGAAGATGGTGTCAGATTCTCGGCCCTGGAGTCACACCTGTTCTAGAGCAGCCATGAGGATGCTAGGCACTAACTCGGGCTCGGGCTCGGGTCCTCCGGAAGACAGCAAGTGCTTTTTTTTTTTTTTTTTCTTCTTTTTTTCTTTTTTTTTTTTTTTTTCTTTTTTTTTTTTTTTTTTTTTTTGAGACAGGGTTTCTCTGTGTAGCGGCTGTCCTGGAACTCACTTTGTAGACCAGGCTGGCCTCGAACTCAGAGATCCACCTGCCTCTGCCTCCCAAGTGCTGGGATTAAAGGCTTGTGCCACCACCGCCCGGCGACAGCAAGTGCTCTTAAGCACTAATCCATCTTTCCAGTCCCAGATGTCTGTAGATTTAAAATAACTGCCATGTTTTGATTTTTTTTAAAGTACTATTGTGTTTATTATTTTCTCATAAGTAACAAGGAACCTTTTGCTAGCTGAGGTATATAGGAAGATAGCACACGATAAAGGATTGAATGACCCAGTGTCCAAGAAAATTGATAGAACTTTATTTTGGGCAATTTTGTAAGACTCTGAGCCCCAAAGAGTTAGCAGTTAGGTAATAACTTTCACAAGTTTAAGAAGTGCGGGGTCTTACTTTGTTGTTCTACCCTTGGGGGTGATAGAGAAAACACCAGCTGAGATTGAACAGACTGCCACGGACTGGAAAGTAGAGGCAGCGGGAGCGGACTGTCTGCCCACTAGGTTTTGTTATTAGCTTGTCGTGTGAATGGGCTCTTGTGTGCAGTAGCATCAGTTACGGGAAGCCACTCCTATCTTACCCTTTCCCTACCTTCGTTCCTAAGATTTGCCCCAGTAGTCTGGATATACCGGCAGTGGGGAAGAGAGGGAGGCATTGTGGCTGCAGGTAATCCAGTTCCAGTCAGAAAATATTCCTGTAGCAACCATACTTTTCTTTGCACTTCTTCCTCACTGACTAACCTGCAGTGCTCAGTTATTTGGGTTGAAGTTGTCCTGGGTTATGTAGCAGTTAGGTTGTAGTATTTAATAGGCTTATTTTCCTCAACTTGGCTTTTTCCCTGTTCTTGAAGCAATCAAATCTTTTTTTGATTAACTTAGAAACAAAATTAACTCAGATAGAATTATTATTAACCAACATAATATACAATTAAGCTAGTAAGTTTAACTTTTAATATTTGTAATTCGTAGGATAATAGAATATGAGTCATGGGCATAAATAAAGTAGTTCTACCCAGGTTTTGTGTGTAAGATGGATAGTGTTTACCTTTGCCCTTGTTTGTCATGATGTTGAGCATGGGCTACTCATTGAATTAGTAAGAGCGTCTTGTTTGTCCTGAACTGAATTTTCCTCACACGTGAATTATTTTTGTGTCTACTTGAATTTTTACAGACTTCAGTCATGTCTTCACCCGACACCAAAGCTCTGATCGATTCCCTGTGCCCTGCTTTCCTTCAGAGTGGCCTCTTTCCCAAAGCCATTTGCAGTCAGAGTGTTCTGTTTGCTTTATCCAGTCCATTTCTAGTTCAGCACCCTTGAGACCCAGTCACCAGGATGGACCCTGTAGCTTATGCACAGATCACTAAAGACTGAAGTCTCATTTCCAGTACTATTTGGTTTCTACCTGACATTTTGTTTGTTACTTTGGTTCTGGAAGCATGCTAAGACTAATGTTAGAAACATGGACAGGGACCTTTAGGACAGATTTTATCCAACCCCTATTTAATAGCTTAGACTGTGTCATTCAACATAGTTTAGATTATTTTTCTATAAATAGGTATTCTTTCACTTTGACTGTGTAAATATCTTTGTGGTGACTTAGGCAAGCATTAACTTCTCAGTTTTTTTTCCTTCATCTTGGCTATAGACCCCCCAAATTGCACAGCTGCATCCGTTACCTTGACAGACAGTGTGGACCTTCTTTGTAACTCTGAGCTGTTACATAGGACTTGCTGGAAGTATTAACTCTACTCTCTCACCCAGAAACATGCATATTCATCTTTGTTTTTGTCTTCTGTTTTAATCTGTTAACAAACCAATCCCTTACCCCCTGACTATGGTCACCAGAATCTATCCACTATGTGTTTACTTTTATTTCACAGAGTGTATTTGCATTTCTTCATATTTTGTACCTTAAACATTAAAATACCATGTTGGCAAAATTAAAGTATTTGTAGCAAGCACCCTTTAGAAACAGCTTGCCCAGAGGCCCACAAGCCTCTCCTGCCCTTGTTGCTGCCGTGCTTCTTCAGGAGTGAGCACTCTGGAAGGAGCTTCTGCCTTCAGCAGTGTTAACTTTGATTCTGATGTCCATGATATGCTAAGTCTCTCTTCTCTAGCTTTCTTTTCTCTCTTTGCCCAGTACCTCACGTAGGAATTCTGTTCTTTTCAAAATATCTAACTTCCAGCTGAGTGTTCAGTATAGTGACAAGGTGATTTCACTTCACCATGGGCAGAGTCAACCATTTTCTGAGCCTTGTCTTGATGATGGCTGGTAATTTTCCTATAGATCAGACCCGTTCTGAGCACTTCACATTCCCTTGGGCTCCACTGTAATTCGGTGAAGCAAATACTATTATTTTTTTTTCCACTGTTATACTTGGGGAAATTGGAGAAGAGAAAAATTAGTGTAACTTTACCCAAACCACATAGCTAATATGTGTTAATATTTGAATCAAGGAGGCAGGTTCCAAGCGTGACTTTTAGTTCTTTTATATATTTAAAAGGGCAGTCTGAGTCTAACGAAATGCAAAATACCAACATTTTTCTTAAATGTGTCACTGTAGTGTATCAGCCAAGATGTGTGTATAAAGTGATGATATGTGGTGAGAGAAAGTTTATTTCTTAAGTTAATGACCTTTTTTTTTTTTTTAATGAGGAGTTCAGAGTTTGCATAATTTGCTTCGGGAAATGACACTGCCATTTATTCATTCACTCAGCAAGTTCCCCCTCACTGCCTGACAGGTGGCAGGCATTGCCCTGCTGCCTGGGCCACGGTGAATAAGATAAAATTTGTTGTGGCCGATTCTACAGCCTTAGAAAGGGACAGCAAAGGTCGTAAGCCTAAGTTTCTATGTTGGAAAATGAGCTCTGTGAGCAAAAACACAGCCTTGATCAAGTGACACTGAGTAAAGACATAAAGTATATAGGGAAGTTAGCTGCATAGAGACCTAGGGAACAATAACTCCGTCAGGGCAAACAGGCAGTCCAAATACCGCGAGGGAGCATGTGTGTCGGACTGTGTCCAGGAATAGCAACTATAGCTGGCAGTGACTAAACGGGAGAATGGACAAGAGGTCGGCAGCCAGGAGGAGTTCGGGAATGAGGTGGCACCTTTAGACACCGTTAGGCCTCTGGCTTTTACTCTGAGCGAAGTGAGAGCTGTGTTTTCACTCCGTGTTATGCTGGCTGCTGCCTGGCGCTCTCAGCCCCATTTCAGGTTCTTGCCCAGAGTCTTAGCGGGCGCACCTTCTCTCACTTTGGTAACATTTAGAAATTGAAAATTTTGCTCAAAATAGTACAGCTTGCATGGGGGATGGGGAGAACACGCAACTCACATTCAAGTAAGCGTCTGTAAACCTGTAAATTCCATGTACTTAGTCATTCTGCTACTTAAGCTTTAGTTTTTAAGAAGCATTTTAGATATTTTGTAGAATAGCAGCTCAGAAAATGGGAGCAGTGAGCTCTGCATTGTTGTATTTGTCAACATAAACGGAAGGCATTACAGTCTTGTTGTATTGGTTACAAAGGAATGGTCTTTGTATTGAGGGGTCTTGACCTTCTGGCCTTTAACCTCCAGGTGGCATTGATGTGGACACATTTCAAGAGCGTGAGGAAGGCCGTGCGGGGCCTGATGACAATGAGGAGGTCATGCGCGCCCTGCTCATTCATGAGAAGAAGACTTCCTCTGCGACAGCTGGCTCTGTGGGAGCAGCGGCTCCGGTGACGGCTGCTAACGGCAGTGACTCGGAGAGTGAGACCAGTGAGTCGGACGACGACTCTCCACCCCGGCCAGCAGCTGCGGCTCCTCATCATCGCGACGAAGATGAGGAGGACGATGAGTTTGAGGAAGTGGCCGATGACCCCATAGTTATGGTGGCTGGCTGTCCTTTCTCCTACAGTGAAGTCAGCCAGCGGCCTGAGCTGGTCGCCCAGATGACGCCAGAAGAGAAGGAAGCGTACATAGCCATGGGGCAGCGCATGTTCGAGGATCTCTTTGAGTGAGCTTCTCTGCCTGTCCCGCAGTTAGCCCGTTTCAGAGAGAAGCTGCCCATCAGGTGCTTAGGGCTTCTGCCTCTATGTAAAGCACCCGCTAGTCTAGTACAGGAGCACAGTAGGAGAGAAAATTTGATTTTTTTTTTTTTTTAATGTAAGAAACTTCCCAGAAAGGTAGGTAGGTTATAAGTATTTAGTTTCCTCTTATTACTAAAGTATAAATATTTTTTCTCTATTTCCTTATCTAATTTTTTCCTTTTCCTTTTAAGACATACTTTTCTCACTCTGACTAAAGTGTTCCTGTCTACCTGTAGAGCCCTACTAGGGATAGATGTTCCTTAGTATTGTAGCTACATTGTGGTCAGGCACTTGAGACAGTTTCTTGTATTCCTATCAACCAAAGCAGCTTACCAAGAAGCAGGTTACTGCTAAGGGGAACACCCGAGCACTTCATCTTCCTCAGAATCGGGTGTGGGGCCACCCTGTGAGAGGAGTGAGAGCACAGGAAGAGAAGTGCCTGAGCCTTAGGTTCCTGTGTAGACTAGAATCCACACCTATAGCACCGATGAGGCTGGGAGATTGCTTCGTTTTCATAGACCTTCTGGGTTATACTTTAGGTGACAGATAGCAAAGCAGGCTGGGTCACCCTCATGGAGAAATCCACGGATCACACGCATGAAGGGTGAGACGTCTGCATCCAGGGCTGAGGAACGGAGCTCTGGGAGCTGTGCCCTGGAGCTGCCTCCGTGCGATTGGGAAATCTGTGATGGAACGCTGAGACTGGCCCCACTTCCCCCACGTGTTCTGTAGACCTGGGCGAGTGCTCTGAACTGACAGTGCAGAAGCACTGATTCCCGCTCGCCTCACTCTCAAGGTCACCAGAGCCTTTATCTGCCTCTCCTTCGAGCCTCATCGGACATTGCACTTCAGTGCCTCTACTGTGTGGTTGAGCATTGTCAGCTGAAGGATCATAGTCATTAGCACCGTGTTATTCCTGAAGGCAGAACTTTAAAAATAAAGGACTTTCATATAGGGTCTACAACAATTAAACTTTTATAGTGTTCTCTCTTGCCCTGTGACTTTTAGTTATCATTTTGTAGTATATGTGTGAAACTAAGAACGTTTTAGGGAACCTGAGCCTCGTGTAAAGTGATGCCATAGTCACCTGGTGGTTGGATGACTGGATGTTGACAGTCTCCTCGCTGCAGGTTATGGCTGGTTAGTTTCTAGCTCCAGCCTCGTGGAGCATAACTAGAATGCACACTCCTTCCATTAAAGATGTTAGAGGCTTCTCACTGGTTGGTCATCTAATAGCAAAGGTGCAATTCAATGTGATTTAAACTTTAGGCAATGAATTGCCTTAAAAAACCTTTTTATGTATTTATCTTAAATATAGGAACTGTTCAACTTTAAAATTTTGTTTTTTAAACTTTCATGGTTATAGAAAGATGTTAATTTGTAAACCGTTAATTTTAAAACTATATGTTCTTTGTGACATTTTATATGAGATTGTGTATGAGTATACATTTCAGTAGTGGAAAAATGTATTAAAGGCACTCATTAAAGCTGTGTTTGAAATAGACTAAAGAGATTATACTCACTAATGTACATTAATGAGGAACTAAATATTTTCCAAGGAAAATATAGCCATTCATAAGAAGGTATCGGGAAGAAAAGGTATCCGTATTGTGTTCCATGTGAAAGGAGTCACGGTTTCCCTATAGAGGGCATGTAGGGTACTGTTTGTAAGAAACTCTTGGCTGCTGTGTTTGACTGGTCATCTAGCAATAGGGGTAATGGGTGTGAGTGGAGAGTGGGCTTTACAGTAATCTCAGTGTTTTATACAACAGAAAAGAGATCCCCGTTTTATGAAAGACACACAGATAATGGGTTACATGTAAAAATAGTGAATGACAAAAGCAAATTGTATGTTAATGCCAGAATTATTAGGTGTGTTCTTTTTATATCTGAATCCCAGGTTAATCAAATTAAAATAATAGGACAGTATAATTTAGTATGTAGGTTTTTGACTGTTGCCTGTATATTTCAGTAACACATGTGTAACAAACCTGAGAAGAGCTTGCTCTTATTTTATCAGACAGGTATGTTTGCCTCATGCTGCTCAGTAACTTGTTTTGGGGAGTCAATTAGTGACAGAAAACCTAAACATGGAAGTAGTGCCAATTGTTAGCCTAGGAAGCTCTAGCGGGGCAGATCTATTCCCCAAGGTGACATGCCGTGACAGTGTAAAGAGGGGTCCCAGGGTATCAGGAATTCC
Source organism: Apodemus agrarius (assembly GCA_964023405.1). Classification (NCBI taxonomy): domain Eukaryota; kingdom Metazoa; phylum Chordata; class Mammalia; order Rodentia; family Muridae; genus Apodemus; species Apodemus agrarius. The sequence continues at coordinate 62,536,752 of OZ030018.1, forward strand.
CACCACCCACAGTGGTGAGGAACAGGCAGGAAACTGTTTCTCTAATGTCACTGGCTCTCTTAGCACTGTGCTTGGTTTAGCTGCCCACACAGGCCAACTTTCCCACCGCCTTAAGATTTTAATGGACCTCAGCCTAGAAGACGGCTTCTAGTAGCATTTCTTTGGGAAACTACTGCTCCTTTGTAGGGAGAGAAGTAAGGGTCTACACCACCTGAATGGATTTCACCCCAGTACCAGCCAGTCTGTGGTGGAGGCAGAGAGGAATGCGGAAAGGGAGAGAGGCATCAGAAAAGGGCTTTTGTTAGGAAAAAAAAAAAAATAGCTTGCATCCTCTTCTGTAAGAATCTCCCAGCTAGTCCCAGGAATTCTGCCATGAAATTTGACTAGAATTTCAGCTTCCCTTTCTCTTTTCTATATCATCCCCTTTCCCCCACAAGGCCTTGGAACGTGTTTTGGAGTTCTTTGATCTTCCTGTTCCTTTCAGATAGAAGTCTTTTCCAAACAGTTGTGGCTTCTACAGCTTCCGAAGGTGGCCCTGCCAGGAGGGCTCGAAGGTGGCCCTGCCAGGAGGGCTCGAAGGTGGCCCTGCCAGGAGGGCTCAAAGGTGGCCCTGCCAGGAGGGCTCGAAGGTGGCCCTGCCAGGAGGGCTCGCCAGCCAGGGAGCCAGCATGGGAGGTTAGCCATGGACTCTCTTCTTCCTTCAGACAGTTACCGTTTTCTCTCACTAAACTGCATCCTGTATTTTATATCCCTGGATGTGAATCCCTTTCACTTACACCATTTCTCCGAAACCCAGGTGGCAAGCTACGGTAGGCAGCCCTGGGCTGTCCAGCTGTCTGCCCTGCTTCATTTCCCACCCTTGAAGTCGGTGCTTTTTGTTTATTTTGAAGCTCCTTCCTCCACCTTTCCACAAAACACCTTAAGGAATATTACATTTAAATGACCTTTAAAAATCCATTCAGCACATCTGGGGGAAGTCAGGGGACCAGGTCCTGATCCCACACTAGCTGACCAGTCACCGTTACCTCTGACACTCTTACCTAGTCTAACACTTCCTGGCCATTTTTTCAGCAGTCAATTAGGAAATGATTGTGCTAGGGTCCCCGGGTGTATTTTAGCTAATATTTTATGGAGTCAGGTGATCACATATTTTTAAAATAAAGCCAAGCAACACCAACAAAAAATGCTTTGTGACTTGCTAAAGCGAGTCAAAACCAGGCATGGGGTATTTTAATTGAGAGACTCAGGTAGAAGGCAGATTTGGAATTGGCAGTGTCACAGGTCACAAAAAGAATGGTAGCTAATTGGGCTTCTGTTTCCCCACCTTGCTGTGGTATTTAACTCTAGTCATCTGCACGACTGAGGTTGGAGTGATTAAGTAGTTTATAATTGTAGGTATTAGAAGAGGTTGGGGTACCAGCAGGAGATGGGAACAGCAAGGGCAAGCTCTCCTCCTTCTGTTGGCGCCATGCCTAGGTTTCTTTCCAGGACCACAGTCAAAAAGATGGAGATGTGGTGCTTCTTTTTTTTTTTTATTCCCAAGTTTTAAAAAAGGAAGTATAGAATAACTGTTTCTTATTCTCAACTATCGAAAGTCGTATGAGGCCTGGGTGGCACTCAGTGCTCAGAAGAGCTCCTGGGTAAGAGGCCTTGGGCTGGGGCCCCCTCACTGGGAATAAAGAGAAAGCCTTCGGATTGTTGAACCAGCACAGCTCACTTTGTATTTGTTTTGTGCTCTGTCTTTATCAGAGCTGCGTTGCCCTTAGCAGCTGGGCTGCTGTCACTTTTTTTAATAGCTTAAAATTCCCTCCCAAAAAATGAAGACTTTTTAGAAAGAATCCGGAACTGTGGTAAACTCACTGTGTATTCATGGTTTTTTTTTCTCCCTGCCATAAAAGAAAATAAACTGAACAGGATTAATGCAGACACTCTTAAAACCTGACAAGCCAAAGTGGGTTGAGAAAGGGGAAGGTAATGAAATCTTTCTTCCTTCAGAGTGCTAAAGGGCTGAAGCATTTCCTGCACGTCTTTAAGTGCAGGAGCAGATAAACCGGCCTCCTCACAGCGAGCTTGGTGTCCTGAGAACCAGGGGCAGCCTTTCCAGCTCACTTAGAGAGCTGCTCGGCCTAGTGCATGCCCCAGTTTCAGCCGTCAGCCCACGGTTCCCATCATACAAAAGGACATGATCGCCTACCCGATGTAAATAAGTCTGTGAAATTAAGCTAGGAAGAGTACAAGTGCCAGGTTCCTGAATCATGCCAAGACATACGAGATGGTTGTATCGTCTCATTGTTACGTAAATGTCCCTGGTGCTTTAAAATCACCCAATTAGGAATAAACAGTAAAGACTGAGAACTCCTCAGCTCACCCCCATCTCACTCGTCTGAGGGAACCATTGCTGAGAGTCTGCTTATCAATCCATACATTATCCACACTGTCATTTGGTTGTGTAAACATTAGAGCTGTATAGAATTTTAAAATGTCATATGATGGTTTATGTGACCTTTATTAATGACTGGACCTACTCTTACATTTTCTTTCTTTCTTTTTTGGTTATTTATGTAACAGAATCATAAGAGAAATAGGCACAGAGTGCGTTGGTCTGTCTCACGTTACTGTAACAATAGCTGAAGCTGGTTCGTCTCTGAGGAACAGATTTGTGTTTAATGAGGTTTCTGAGACGGAAAGTCCCAAGATCAGACATTTCTGTCTGGCCTCAGCTGAGGGTCCACTTGGCTGTAACACAAAAGGCTGGAGAAGGAAATGGGCATTTCCAGAAGAGGCCAAGCCTGTGGCGTGGACTTACTGTATTGCAGCGTGCTCTGATAAGAGCCCACTCTGAGAGGCCGCCTTCGTCCCTTTTGCATCGGCAGTGGTGTGACCCCATTAACTCTTACGTGCTCCTCCGTCTCACCTACCCTGTGGACCAGCCTAGCACACGAGACCTCGGACACACCGATCCAAAGCAACCGGATGTGTCCGTTTACACTTCAGTAGGCACTGCCAAATTATCCTTTTAAAAAACTGGCTGGGCTATATTGAGCCAGAGAACGACATAAAGAATTGGTCCTGGATTGGAGTTGATGCATAGAGACTAGGAAAGCCTCACTCACAGTCTTGGTGTCCAAGTCTGCGTTGGTCGGAAGACAGGGATGTTCTTGAAAAGTAGCAAGAGATAGAAGTTGTACATTTGGTGACTTTGGAGATTGTGGTTTTCTTGGATGAATCTGAAGTTTGCATGGATGTTGTCTCTGCCCATGGGGACCAGGAACAGAAGGGGCAGAGGATTTTTCATGTTTAGCAGATTAGCTCCACCATTTTACCTACAGGGTGAACCTAAAAGTTAAGAGTTGACTGCCTTTTTTTTTTTTTTTTTTGTCACCCTACATCGAATTTAGCATTCACTCCTGGCAGACTCAAAGTATAATCTAACTTATATAACCCAACTCTGAACGTAGAGCTGACAGGACTCAGCGATGAGTTGGAGATATGGTGTAAATCTGATCTGGTGGCTTCCACCACTACCATTCTCAGCTGTGCCAGCTGTCACCTTGGTGACTGCAGCCACCCCCAACTCTTCTCCCTGTTTCCACAACACACACACACACACACACACACACACACACACACACTCAAAGATTTTAACCATTCACCCACACAGAGGAATTTTTAAAAAGACAAAAAAATCATGAATCAGATCTATCTTTAAATAACATCCAGATCTCTTAGCTTTTCCAACAGTCCTGTTTCGCTCTGGCCTCCAACTGCCCGCCTCTTCTCCTTGTTGGAGACTCTTGGCTCCAGTTAACCATCTTTTTGCCTGCCTTAGGTCGCTGTCTAGTTAGTCTCTGTCTAAGACACTTAGCCATTCTTGCCTGTGTCTTCTTTCTTAGCACAAATAGCACCTCTGAGAAGCCAGTTCTCTGTTCTCCTGTTTATTCTATATTTTCCTTCTTGCATTTTTTTTTTTTTTAATTTTTTGAGACAGGGTTTCTCTGTGTAGCCCCGGCTGTCCGGGAACTCACTCTGTAGACCAGGCTGGCCTTGAACTCAGAAATCCACCTGCCTCTGCCTCCCAAGTGCTGGGATTAAAGGCATGCACCATCACCGCCCGGCTGTTTCTTGCAAACTTAAGGTTTGAATTAAATGTCTTCTTTATGCCCGTCACCCCTCCCCCACCAAAAGAGCGTAAGCCACCAGAGGGCAGGCTACTAGCATGTAGAATTAATTCTGCTGCAGAGTAGCCTCAGTACGTGCTGAATGGAGAGATGGGCAGAGTTAGCGGTAGGAGAGTATGGCCTCTTCTGCACCAAGGCTCATCATTTTGTTCCTGACTGAATTGCAGATTAGTTAATTATGTTCTTAATCAGATAATTATGCTCACTTGTGATTCCTGGTGCCTAGGGCTCTGTCTCCGAGACTATCAGTAGGGGGTGCTGGAATATAGCTTCTGGGGCACAGCTAGACATCTTGAAGCTTTGGTTCTGGGAGCCATTAGCTTTCATGTTGGTGGAAAGGAAATTTATTGAGTATTGGGGCTGCATTGTCTGTAGATGTTAGCCACTGGCTACGTGTGGCTGCCGAATACTGGAGATGATCCAACCCACATGAAAATGGGCTGCAATGGCATACATAGTACATGCGCATGGGCTGAAGGCTCAGCCTGGGGGTTATTGGTGCAAGATGATTTTACATTGACTATGTTTTAAAAAACACTATAGATGTATTGGGGTTTAAGAAAAAGTACTATGAAAACAATCTTAACTGTTTCCCTTCTTTTAAAGTAGCTATTAGAACTTTGAAAACTCTGCAGAGGTCACATTTGTAGCTCGCTTTGTGCATTTCTATGGGCAGACATTGTTAAGGGTATCTTTTTAAGATTTAGTTTTAAGCCGGGCAATGGTGGTGCATGCCTTTAATCCCAGCACTTGGGAGGCAGAGGCAGGTGGATCTCTGAGTTCGAGGCCAGCCTGGTCTACAGAGTGAGTTCCAGAACAGCCAGGGCTACACAGAGAAATCCTGTCTTAAAACAAACAAACAAACCAAAATTAAAAAAAAAAAAGATTTAGTTTTAAAATAATTGTGTATGCAAATCTGTGCTTACATGTATGAGTGGGTGCCCATGGAGGCCAGAGGTCCCCCTGGAGCTCCAGTTACAGGCAGTTCTGAGCCACCTGGGAGGGGTTCTGGGAACCAAACTCTCTCTGGTCCTCTGCAAGGGCAGCGGGATCTCTCTAGTGAGCCATCTCTCCAGCTCTGACTGCTGGCAGCTCCCATTTGCACACATCTTTGCCTGAACCCCCCTGCCCTCCCTGCCCTCCTATCTTCTACCAGGAAAGGCGGCTCCATTTTGTGTGTTGGCTCAGTATTCTTGGAAACCATAATGGACTTTGCTTCTGGTTTTCCCTTTTGGGTGAGATGGGGAGGTTGGGTGGGGTTCTTGGTTGCTTTCCTGAGGGAAACTGGTAGAATTGTTGATAAGAATCTAACAAGCCTAACTAGTCCAGTCGCACAGTACTAGGCAAGGGACTGTTTTCTTCGTAGTAAAGGAAGCCTGCCTGAAGTGGGGGAGCAGAGGGGCAGGTACTAAACCCAGACGGCTGGAAGTCTCGCGTGCGGATCTGCACGTGTTACACTAGTACATGCTGGAAATTAAATTGTTTCTCTGCTTGCCATGAACCTTCACCCCACTCCACGAGAGCCAAGGCTGTCTTCTGGCTTACTCTGCTGCCTGGGTCACTTCCCAGGCTTAAGGCCTAGCATGGAGATAGTAGCCTCAAGTGTGTACTAGCTGATGATCAATTATATGGCAGTGTCTCCAGGCCACCAATAAGCTATGAAAGGGGCATTTCCTTTCTGTCAATGTATAGCTAATGTCTGTGATACTAATTTGTGGTCTCTATCTATAGCTTCCCTTCTAAAAGAACATTTTTACAAAGGACATTTCCCAGCAACTATTTAAACTACCTAGCCAAAGGCCCATCAAACTAATGCATCTAACCTAAGCCTTGCCCATGTACTTCATGTATGTTAACATCATTCTTTAAGGAGAAAAATGTATAAAGAACAAAGGGTAGACTATTTCTTCCTTCATGTTTGTGCTTTATTTAGTGTATTTGCTTTTTCACAGCACCGAGGATGGCCGCCTGGGCCTGATGCATACCAACAGCCAGTCCATCGCTGGCCTACATCCTCAGCCTTGCCTTTCAATTTTCTTAGTTTTAAAAAACTCTACTAAGAATTTGACGTTTCTTATAATGAAGTGGGTGGTTAATGTGCTGGTCTTTGTGTTGTCTAGGATGCAGATCCTTCTGTCTTGATACTTGCCTTACCTTGTCTTGGCAGATATCCCCCCCCGCCCCCTCCCCCCATGCTCATGGCTGATCCTCCCTCTCCATCACTTAGAAGAAAGGGAAGAGGAAAGACAGCACCGTGGCAATCAGCTGAGTCAGCATAATTTTTTTGGGTAAATTTTAATGGTAAAATTCACATGGCATAAAATTAAGTGTGCAAGAGGGAAGATTTCAGGGGTGTCTAAGATATTGAGAGTATCTGTAACCACCGCTACGCAGTGCTGTTGTGCTGTTACTGTACAAAAAGAAGGCCAGGACTCACCAGGAATTAGGCTTTTCTGATTCTGCCTTCCCACCGACCCCTTCATCTTCTATTTTGTATGCATTTACTTTTTCTAAATATTTCTCTTTTTTTTTTTTTTTTGTAGACCAGGCTGGCCTTGAACCACCTGCCTCTGCTTCCTAAGTGCTGGGATTAAAGGCGTGTGCCACCACCGCCCAGCTTTTCTTCTTCTTCTTTTTTTAATTGAAAATAGATTTTCTTAATATAATTCATACAATATATTCTGGTTATGTTTCCCCCTCCCCCAGTTCCTCCAAGACCTTTCCCACCTCCCCTGCCCTTCTGTAAAATAAGATCAAACAGAAACAAACTGGATTGGACAAGACAAACAGAAGAACAGGAGCCAAAGTAAAAGTGCAAGAAACATATACACTGGGATCCCATGAAAGCAAAACTGGAAGCATATGTGTGTGTATGTATGTGTATATATATATATATATATATATATATATACACATACATACATACACACACATACACATACATACACACATACATATATATACATACATATATACACACACACATATACGTATGTATGTATGTATATATGTGTGTGTGTATATATATATATATGTATATATATATATATATATATACATGCATGCAGAGGGCCTGTGAGGTTTAAAAGGTAATAATTTTTTTAAAGCCCTGAAAAGCATTATGAGACAGAGAGCCTACAAAGATGCCACTGAGTTCTTTCTGGGTCAGCCATCTTCTGCTGGGCATGGGACCTGCCCCCAGGATGGTCAGATCCCAGTGAGACTCAGTTACCTCGCTCAGGCTGGTTGTTTTTGTTTTTTGTTTGTTTGTTTGTTTTTAGGTCCATCCATTTACCTGTGGATTTTGTGATTTCATTTTTTTTAAAGATTTTATTTATTTTATATATATAACAAGTACACTGTAGCTGTCTTCAGACACACCAGAAGATGGCATCAGATCCCATTACAGATGGTTGTGAGCCACCACGTGGTTGGCGGGAATTGAACTCAGATCCTCTAGAAGAGCAGTTAGTGCTCTTAGCCGCTGAGCCATCTCTCCAGCCTGTGATTTCATATTTTTAATGGCTGAGTAATATTCTATTGTGTAACTGTATCACATTTTCTTTCTCTACCCACTGATGCTGATGGAGATATCGGTTGTTTCCGATTTTGGTCTATTTTGGGTTGAGCAGCAGTGAGCAGATTATGCAAGTGTCTGTAGGAGAAATTTGAACTGTTCTTTGGATATATGCTCAAGAGTGGTATACCTGGATCTTGAGGTAAATATGTTCTCAGTCTTATGAGGAGCTGCCACACTGTTTACAGTAACAGCTGTACAGTTTTGCACCGTAACCAACAATGGATAACCGTTCCTCTTAAATCCTCGACAGCAGGAGCTGCCCTTTGTTTTATGCCAATCAGAATGGCCAAGATGACACCTCAAAGCACTTTTTTTTTTTTAATTTCAAAAATCTTTAATATGAAATTAGGAACACAATTTAGAACAGAAGTGTGTGAATAAATAATCTAGTAGTTTTAAATAGACAAAGATAAAATTTAAGAGCTGGCAAGACTCAGCAGGGTAAGGCATTTGCCATACAGTCGTGTGGCCGAGTTTCAGCCCCAGATTCCATAAAGTTGTCCTCTGACCCCACACGTGGGCCATCGCACAAGTGTGTGCCCTGGCATGCACACACAAGCACAACAACAAAAATTCAAAAATAAAATGTAAATTGCATTTCTAGTTAAGTACACATTTCCAAGTGTTACTGTTCTTTGTAGATACTGTCTTGGGTACTTAGTTCCTCAAAGCACTTTTGATTTGCAGTTCCCTGATGACTATGGGTATTGATAATTTTCTTTAAGTGTCTCTCAGCCATTGGTGGTTTTTTTCTTTTGAGAATCCTCTGTTTAGATCTGTAACCTATTTTTATATTTGGTTGTTTTCTTGATGTCCAGTCTTTTTTTTTTTTTTTAAGTTCTTTATATATTTAGATATTAGCCCTTTATTGGATATATAGTTTGAAAACAATCTTTTTCCATTCTATACCTGCTACCTTGTCTGAATCATGGTGTCTTTTTGCCACAGAGAAGGTCTTCAGTTTCATGAGGTTACATTTATTGTTGTTCTTAGTGCTTGTGCCGTCAGTGTTCTGTTCAGGAAGTCTTTCCCTGTGACAGTGAGTTCAAGAATATTTTATATACATATAACTAAACTGCATATGATTTGTTATGTTTCGTTTCTCTCAGTATAATATTCTTACAACTTTTATACATTGAAGTGTGTGTCAAAACCTTATTCTTTTTATGACTGAATCATATTTATATTGTGACTGCTTATTTTTGTCTCAGTATTCAGCTATAGATGGACAGCACGGCAGTTTCCCTGTTTTGAACTCCCCTGAATAGTCCTGCTTTGCATGCGTGTATCAACATTAAGTACCTGTAGGCACTTGGGTACATAGGTGTACCTGGAGGTACTTAGGTACATAGGTGCAGAAGTAGCCTGGGCATGCGGTCTCATATTAAAAAGAGAGACGAGAAGAAGCCAGGAAGCAAGTCACTAGATGTTTCTCCACGAATCTGCTTCAGTTCCTGCCTCTGGGTTCCTGTTTGAACTCCTCCCTTGGCTTCCCTCCATGATGGGCTGCAACCCAGAATTGTAAGATGAAACAAACCCTTTCTTCCCCAGGTCACTTTTGGTCACGGTGATCAATCAGAGTAACAGAACGCAAACTAGAATAGATATTAAATGTATGAATTGTTGGTTTACCCAATAATCCTATTTGTGTGCTATTTCTTTTTTAAATAGTCTCTCTTCCTACACTGTGTGCAACAATTACTGTCAATCAGTGGGGAGTAAGTAGCCAGGGAATAGTAGCCAAGATGCCTATTTTGGCTGTGGTGGTCCCAGGAGAACACCATCACTTGCTGGCAGTAGCTACAGAGGACAGATTAGGGGACGGCTGTTCATCCGAGTTTTGGATTTCTCTTCCCCCAAAGGTATTAGCTTTTCTACCTTGTCCACTATCACTCCTAGGACTCAGAGCATAAGTTAAAATCTTGACTTATCATCCCAGGGCCTTTTCCTAGAGCTGTGATGTCTGTGCTCCAATTCTGACATATCAAACCTTCAAGTCCAGGGTTAGAGGCGGCCTAGCTTCTCTCTTCCTTTGGTTAGACATGGAAGCTCTTCTGTCTGAACATGCTTGGAACCATACCAGTGCCAGGGGAGGTAGTGATGGCAGTTGTTAGCATCCAGAAGATGGATCCAGAGCTGAATTGCCTCTCACAGTATTGGCTCAGTATGAAGTCGGCTTTAATCAGCCCTCTTCCTCTGGCTTCCAGAGGGGGAGGCTGGCAGCTTTTCATTTCAAGGGAGTGACCTACCCGGGAGGGCTGAAGAATGATTCTGACAGCATTCCAAGAGAAGCCTTCCCTGCCGCTCCAGTCCTGCGTGCAGACTTAATGTGCATGCAGGAAGGTGGTGGTAATGGCAGGGCAGAACGGGCCCCTGTGTTTCGTGTGTGGGTGGAGAGGGCCAGCCGTGCCGTGTGTGTCAATCCCCGTGTCACCTCTTTTTGACAGGCCGTAACTTCAGTAGCTTTCGTGATCATTTGCTTTTATCCCATGCTGACCCATCAAGGCGTGACATGTCTGAGGCACTGTGGGCCTCTCTGTCCACGTCTCCAGCGTCAGCCAGCTCTCTGGTTCCTACTGATGCAGCCTTCCAGCGCTCTCCCTACCCCCACAGTGCACCTTACAGCAGAATACCAGCCAAGGAAAGAGTTAAATGGATGCGTGTGACAGTGGCAGCCTCTCCCCCTCAGGTCTCAGAGTATCTGTTAAGTGCCCTTTTGAACTTTCCTGACCGATACTGCCTCTGCTTCCAATCTTCCCTTGGCATGTCCCCTCATGCCCTTTGATTCATCCACCGTAATCACGCCCGCCCGTCAGTCAGCTCCTTCCGTCTGCCTCCTGTACAGGTGGCTTGTTTGTACTCGGTGTACATTTCCTCCCCATTCTCCATCCCTGTGACGCAGCTCACCTCAGAGCCTGTCACGGTAACCATGCCAGACACCGGTGTGCTCCAGGCCCGAGAGCAAGAGTTCCCTGGGGATACTTGTCGAAAGGAGCCCTTTTTTTTCTACAAGGGCTGCTACATTGGTGGAGCATAATCAATCGGCGGCTGCTAAGGGCAATCTCTACGACTAATTGAGGGCATTGGCGGGATGGCGGGGGTTCGGTGTGGGGAAAGAAGAGCTAAATGATGTTAATATCCAAGTCCCTTGCCACGCTCATGGCATTTTTAACCTTTGCAAGTTCTTCCAGAATGCGACCCAATACATTTTATTTTATTCTCGGGCGAATTTGAGTGGGCCTCCGTCTGATGTAGATACTATCATCCCAAGCATATGCTAAGCTTTTTTTTTTTTTTTTTCCTTCACTGCGCCACGGGGCTTTCTCGTCTCATTAGATGTTAGGAGCTGCCATCCCTTTTCTTCAGCTGAGGAAACAAGCTGACAGAAATTTTTGATGACTTGCCCTAGTCGTGGTAATTCTAGCCACTGCTGAGACTAACACCTAGGATTCCTGACTGCGGAGCGAGAGTCACTGTTTCCACGCAGTGGTGCCTCCCCTGGGTAGAAACAGGGCTCTGATGGAAACTCACACTGCCTTCTCCCGTGGGGGACCTCTTTATTCTATCTCTAGTGCATCTACTGAGGCAGAAGATTTGTCTTTGCCTCAGGATCTCTCCGATTGGCTGCCTTTCCCTCCCATCATCTGGATTCTGTCTCATTGGTCTGTACCGACCACCTCAAGTTTTATGTTTGTATTGCTGTAGGTTACTTGTAATGGACAAACCCTCACTCAAGACAGTGATTTTGGCCTCCAGGTGGTAATAGCTTTGGCCTTGCTGCTCATTTGACTCAAGTTCCTCAACTCTGCCATTGATTTCCTAATATTCTGAGATCCCTGAACACTGTAAGCCTCTGAGTTCCGCTTACTTGTGCTGCAGCTCTCTGATTTGTCTATTTGAGCACCCTGTCCTTGTTTAGGGTGCTCAGCAGCAGAGGTGTAAAACACCCCTGGTCTCACTGTCTAATTTCCATCGGGGGCCTTTCAGCCGTGCAGAAAGTGGTTCAGTGGTTCCTGCCACAGCCACCTCTCTTCCCCTTGGCCTGAGCCAGTCTGCTCACAATCTTGGTATCTTTGTGCCTTTAATATCTGAGTTCAGCTCGCCCTCATGAAACTTCGGTAGTAAACACTTTCAACTGTCTATCCACCCTCCCTGTTTTCTTTCTAATAACACCTATGCTTTTTCCTAAGGAACGCTTTCCTGAGGATGGGTCCATGCTCCCAGAGAAGTGTAGCTCAATAGTTGAAGTTAGCGGAGGTCATGTAACTTGTTTCAACCAACTGTGGATAGAAATAACATATCACTAACAGGGAAAAGGCTTTAAAAGCAACTGTATGATGTCTTCCTCCCTGCTGTAGTAATTACTAAACCCTATGTCAAGGGGAAACCTCCATTGTCCTGTGTCCCAGGATGGCTGTAATGGTTGAGCCCCAGCCCCCACTACCCCGCCTGTCAGTTTACCCTGTCACACCATGAGAGCAAGAAATGTATTTCTGCTGGGTTTAAGCCACTGGGATTTGGAGGTTGAATCACCATTGCATAAGAAGGCTGGCCTAACAGCAGTCTCGGGTTTTTGGACAGTGCCAGGCCGGGTCAGGAACCTGGCCAAAGTGAGCAAGCAGTCTGTAGTGTTTAGTGGCCGGGGAGCTGGTTAAGGACAATGCTTATGGGTCAGTTCTTACACTGAGACAATAAGGAAAGGTTCCTGTGGCCTCACGGAAGGAAGTCTTTTCACTTTTATAGACTCATGGGGGTTAGATCGCAAACCCAGGACAATGGCTAAGTGAGGTGCATAGTATCATCACAGGTTCTCCCAGCATCCCTCAGTCTCTCTGCCTGTTACAGGGCTCTACTGGCTGGTATACCTTATCCCCACCCTAACCCAGGCTGGGGTGCCCTTCCCTTAGCTGCCCTTCCAGTTTGGTTACCTGTCTCTGCAGGTTTACTGTCTACCCTCTGAATCAGTCTCTTGGCTCAGGCTGCCCCACCCCTCTTGGTTGTGGGCTCCTCCCCTCTTCTTTTCCCCACGTGGCCGGCTCAGGGTCATGGTCACTTTGGACTCTCCCAGGTGTCTCCCTCTGACCGAGCTTTCCTTTTTACCTACACTAAATCTTCTCCATCGTACTAGGAGCCGCCATGTCCTTCCCGTATTTCTTTTTTTCATTTTATCAGGAAAGATGAATTCCCCTTTTCTCTGGATCTTCTGTGTGAACGTGAAGTCTGCAATTATTAGGAAAGCCATCTCAGTATTAGCCTTCGGGTAAAGCCAACATACAGGAAATATGTTTTTCAGTTAGGAAAGCCAATAATCCCCTTTATTGCTTAAGCTACCTGGGTTGGGTTAGCCGTAAACTTCAAAAACATTGAAATAGGCTACTTCCCTTCTGTTATTTCTACTTCTCACTAGTCCATAAAGTCTCAGAAAAGCAATAAGCACCAGTGGCATCCATTTGCAAAGACCTGCTGTGTGCGTGCCACCCTACTGATCTTCAGAAGGAAAACAAACATATTCCATTATTAGGAATATATGTGTGAGCTCCTTGAGAGATTCTTTTCCTATGTCTGTCTGCTTCCCTGGCAAATAACATGTAAGTGGGTGCAGGGCAAATATTGGATTAACTGAACAGACATAAATTGATATTTACCCTACAGTATTGTTGAGACCCCCAAGTCTGCCGAGCTTGAAAGATTCAAGAATGATACAGCATAGTGTGTGTGTGCTGTTCCGTGTCAAGCCTGAGCACCCAAAGGCCACGGTATGAACAACATGAGGGGGACAGTGCATGCTTGCCTGAGGGTTGGAAGCAGGGACACAAGCTTTTCTGGAGAAAGCCACCTTTAATCTTAAAGCAGGGCTTGGTGGGCCAGGGTTAGAGGGGGCAGAGTGGGATCAGTGTGGTACAGTTGGGGGGGGGGGTGAGAGAGAGAGAGAGAGAGAGAGAGAGAGAGAGAGAGAGTGTGTGTGTGTGTGTGTGTGTGTGTGTGTGCGCGCGCGCGCGCGCGCCCATCTGCTGCAGTGAGGGCAAGCAGAAGCAATGCTATACGCTCAGGCAGGAACATGCTACACTGGACCCTTCACTCCACCCAACTGAGGCTTTCTGTTTGTGCTTGCACCTGCCCTGGCTCTTACTAACTCACTTGTTCAGATTATTCACACCTATTAGGTCATTACATGTTTATAAAATTGCAGATGTCTCTCCACGTGCCATTTCTCCCCAGAGAAATTACAAGTTTCCAAGGGCATGTGGCAGAACGTACAATTCTGCCTCTTTTCTGGCTCTCAACTTACTGCTGAGTGCATCCACACACAGTAGGCCCTCTGCTAAGTAAGTGCCTGTGCTTGTTGAGTTGCTGCGGAGGATTTGGTTTGGGGGGATGACGTTATTTGCCTCCTGAGCCTGGTTTTCAACACATCAATGCTTCATCAAAGCCCTGTCAGATCGGATTCTCAATAGGGTATCTTAAATACATGCTATTAAAATACCTAAATAGATGTGCCATCTGCTTCAATAGACTGAGCCTGTGAATCAGCAGGAGAGGTGGGAGGCTGATCCAGCCAGACATGAACCAGTTGGGTGGGGAACAGGCAGCTAGCTTTCTCTGTGTCTTTACCACCCTAGAGTGCTCTCATCAGAATCTACAGATTTATAGGAAAAAAAAAAAAAAAGATCAAGCAGCTAGCAAAATGTGAAGACTGGGTGGCGTCTGAGCTAGCTAGCAGCCGTCTCTGGCTGGAGCCCTGGGTCCCAGCGATGGATGGTGCCGAAACCCAGGTCAGAGCAGGAGAAAGAGGAGCCAAGAGACATGCCCTTTCCCAGAGGCTGGGCCTCCAAAATCTAGATATTTTTTGTTTCCATGCAAGTTTATAAAGCATTAAGAAAAAAAGAAAAAGAAAAAGAAAAGAGAAAGTCAATTCATTTTGGGAACTGTCACTAGTGAAGTCACCCAGGACTTAAATCACTAAAGTAAAATGCAATGGTGGGAAAGGGGGTCAGAAGACATTTCTTGTACATTCTCTCTGGTGACATGCCATCGAGCCTGAATGTCTAATGCCAGGAGCCTGGTCATTGTCAGCTTCTTTCCCCCATTGCCCTTGTAATGCTGGCCTCTCTTGATGATCCGGTTAAAGAAGGACACAAATTCTTGGGTCACTCTTCATCTCCCGAACCGTGTTGAGAATGTTGTCTGCCTGCCTGTCTGTCTGTCTCTCTCTGTCTGTCTCTGTCTCTGTCTGTCTCTCTCTGTCTTTGTCATGCCCCCCCCCACCATCCCTCCCTCTCTCTCTCCATGCCTCCCACCCTAGGATTGTCAGCTGTATCAGACAAGCTAATACATAAGAAAAGGCTTTACTTAAAAGGCATGCTAATCAGAGACTCACTGTCCTCCCTAGTTGAGCGCCCAAGAAAGCAGGTACAAAAGTCTTCCACAGTGTGTTTTCCTAGGGAATGGCTCCTTTCCATCACCCTTCTCCTGGAGAGGCTAACTGCCTGGTTCTGGGAGGCCCAAAGGGAGTACATTTGTCTGCTCAGTTCACCGGGGTCCAGGGTCAAGCCCTTGTGTTTGCAGCATCAGGAACTTGGGCTTGGCAGAGGCTCTGAGTTGATCAGACTCAGGACTGCTGACTCATGCTAAGCCACAAGAGACTGATCTATAACCAGCATGGCACTTTATTAATTTACAGTGGGAAACAGTTGGCCCTAGCTGCCCCTTCTCTCCCTGTAGGCCAGTTGCATGGGAAGAGAGCTCATCAGAATGTTGCTTGGTGAGCAGGAGACATTGACAAGGAAAGCTGGAAGATCGAAACGTCCAGCATCACCAGACAATGCCTGCCCAGGGTCCCAGCTCCTCCAGGCAATCTAGGATTTCAGGCCCCTCAGTGGGGAACTCTGTTCTAGAACTAGGCTTGCATGGGTCAGAGTGTTCCAAGACTCCATGTTTCCCCACATTGCTTCTGCTGGCCATTTTCCCGACAGCAGAGGACACTGGTCTTGCTATAGACTGTTCCTCATCAGAGCTCCTGCAGTGGAACTGTCAGTCCCAAAGTATCTGCTGAACAGGAGAGGCTGGTTACCACAGCAGCGCCTGCATCCTTGAGAGAGACCCAGACTTCTGTAGTGTATGGGAAATTCTAACTTACTAAGTTCATGGATGGGGGTCTAGGAAGCTAACTATTTATGGGGTTCCCAGTGATGCTAAGGCCAGGGAACAACTGTGAAAATCTTGTTTCCGAATCTCTTATACCACCTTAGGATGACTGTGCATATTTCCATCGGATCCCATTTAGAGTGGTTATATATGCTAATTTTCAGGGCAAAAATGTTACTTTGTAGTTCTTTGGGGGGAGAGGGGACGGGGCAGCGGCAATCACCATTGCCTCTCTGAGCTTTCTGTCCCCTAATCCCTTTTCTTCAGTCCCCTGCCCCTGCTGTCTTCCCTTTCATAAATATTTATCAATACCTAGTGCGGAAGGTAACTTAAGAGGACATTAGGCAGCTGATGCTCCAAGTGCCAAAAGCAAAAGCCACTCGAAGGTGATTATGGACTCCGGGGATTTGGACGGATAAGCCTAGTGCGGACTGCACTGAGGCCAGCCAATCATGTGGAGATATAGAAACAGGCTAGAGAAGGGGTGGCAGGTACCTGTGGCCCATGAGCTGATGGATTCCAGGACAAACCCTTATACTTCCAAGCTGTCTTAGGGGACCCTCCAGGTACTAAGGCCCACCCCATCTCTAACTAGAAAAACAGCGTCTGTCTCCTCTTCCCCAACATGGTTCCTACCTTGCCAGCTCCTGGCAGTGCCTGGCTTCTACCAGAGCACCGAAATCAGGGAAGCAGAGGACTCCAGTAAGCATCTTTGTATACCCAGACATTACATTCCCAAAATGGATCCCACCAAAACAGATTTTTAAATCCTCATTTTTTTTTTCCAGAAGAAATTGAGGCTCAGAAATGTTAAGTACTTTCCTAAAGGTCTGAGGTGAGTGGTGGGATTGAACTCCAGGTTTACTCAGCTTTAAGCCCCCCCCCCTCTCTCTCTCTCTCTCTCTCTCTCTCTCTTCCATTCTATACCGTTCGTGGATGGGGGCGGTGCGTGCAGGCATTTTGAGTCTGAGCTTCACAGGGCTGTGCATATGTATTTATAGATAATTCTCATAATTTCTCTCTGCAAAATGACATATATAAATACACATCGTCTAAATATATGCTGTAATGATGACTATCATATTCCCACATATAAAATATACTAACATCGAAATCTGCATTTGCTTATATAGCTAGTTCTGATTTATTTATAGAGAAAAAGAGAGGCTCCAGAGATCAGGGTGGGAATCGGGGTACCTGGCCATTCACTTACTGTTTTCAGAAAGGACTCCATTTCCTCCTGGGCCTCATTTCTGTCATCTGAAGGAAGGCTTGATTAGGTCCCTAGCATGCTAGGTTTCAAAGGACCCAGTGACAACTGTTACTATGTTTTAGATCAAAGCATAGAAGTGGCATGCTAGATTAAAAATAAGCCGAACAATGGGGATGTTGAGATGGCTCAGCAGACAGGAGCTCCTGAGGCTTTTAGATGAGATAGACTGGGCTTGGTCCCCAGGCCCACACCGAGGCCCTCACAGCCATCCATCTGTATCCAGTTCCAGGGGCATCTAATGCCCTCCTCTGGCCTCTGTAGGCACCTCCATAGGCACACAGGCTGCTCCTCTCCCTCTCCCTCCCCCTCCCCCTCCCTCTCCCTCTCCCTTCCCCTCCCTCCCTCTCCCTCTCCCTTTCCTTCCCTCTCTCTTCCTCTCCCTCTCCCTCCCCCTCCCCCTCTCTCCCTCTCTCCCTCTCCCTCTCTCCCTCTCCCCCTCCTTCTTCCTCCCTCTCCCTCTCTCCCTTTCCCTCTCTCCCTCTCTCCCTCTCCCTCTCTCCCTCTCCCTCCTTCTCCCTCTCCCCCTCCCCTCCTTCTCCCTCTCCCTCTCCATCTCTCTCCCCAAAATAAATCTTTTTGAAAGGAAAGCTGAGCCCATATTAAAAGACTATTTCATAACAGCTAATACCAGGGAGGACAGCAACTTGTTTATTTAGTATTGCAATTAATTCTTATCACATCATATCAGTTGCTCTTCTGTTGCCATGATTAAAACACCACGACCAAGGGACCTTACAGAAGAAAGAGTTTATTTGGGCTTGTGGTTCCAGAGAGATAAGAGAACAGCTCTCAAATGTCAAGCAGGAAGCCTAGAGAGAAAGCTGGGAATGGCTCGTGGCTTTGAAACTTCAATACCTGGTCCTTGTACTTCCTTTCCTCCAGGAAGGCCACACCTAAGCCTCCCCAAATGGCACCACTAACCAAGGATCATGTATTCAGACCTCTGAACCTGTAGGGATATTTCCTTTCAAACCACCACACTCATGAACTCTATTTTTATCCACCTGAGGAACAGAGAGGTAAGTGGTTGGCCCAATAGGACTATTAAGTAGAGAGGCCAGCAGTGAGACCAGGCCCAGTTCTAGGGCCATTTGCTTTCTATACAGTTTTAGCATTCGTTTTCTTGTTTATGGATCTTACTCAAAATAACTATGTAGGATATTTATTAAAATTCAACTTGAGATGATGTGGTTCGTGGACTATAAGGCCTGAGAGCACACATCAGCCCATGTAAATGGGTTTTCCTGGGCAGTATCATTCTCCCTTGGAGAAGAGAGCTTGAAAAAGAGTCACAGTCAGAGAAACTATAAACACATCAACCATATCCACTGCGAAGAGGTGGTGCCTGGACCATGTCCCAGGACTACCCAGGCCTGGAGAACACCAAGACAAGGGAAGGAGATGGACCTGGACCCTCTCTTCTACCCATGTGCTATCGGCTGTGCTTTCTTTTTTGTGGGCTTCCTATTACATGTTGTGCAGGTGGGTTGAAGAGAATTGAAAGAGGCTGTCTATAAATTGCTCTAGCTAATTTTGAAGTCATTCTGCATCACATCCTCAAGCGTATACTTTCAATAATGTCAGGAAAGTTTGCTTCATTTTTGGCAATGCTTCAATGGGTTAAGTGGCACTCTTTTTTTTTTCTTTTTTAAACTAAACCTACAGGTGACACATAGCTTGAAAAGACAGCCACTGAGCTAAAGCAGAATTCGAAACTGTCTAGACAGTCCAGAGTGTCTTGTCTAACTCAAGAAGATGAAATATCTCAGAAATAATTGCAGAATTCTATGTTTGGAGTAAGAGGAAAACCAGGCACATACATTCTAGTTCTAGGGTAGCTTGCTCATACGGAAGAATTGGAGACTGTAATTACCCACAGGTTGAATGTTTGCCGACATTGGGATTCAACATTCTGCTGGAAAAGAAAAAGAGTGCGCTGATTTTTAACTACATGAAGGAACTCAAGGTGCAGATTACAGGCACCTCTTGCTTTATTGCAATGGGCTGTGGTCAGACCCTGCCTGCGGTATTGGGTTCTGTGGTAGGTACCACATTACTTGGGGCTAGAGACCAGCTAGAATAAGGTTAGTAGAATGGTGAGGATAGGGAAGCCAAGATGGTTGGTAGAAGTGGTCTCATTTACCTTAGAGACAGAGGGGAAGAGAAATCAATCAAAGGAATGCTGCCTCCTTCCCTTCAAATACTTAGGACACAGCCCAGTGACAGGCAGAACAAATTTGTTTAGTTCTGTCCAGATGTGAAGTTAGACCAGAAAGCTGAGGTTAAAGAAGGCGGATTTCAGTTCAGCCTCGGTAAGAGCTCGCGATAGCTGGGGCATTGTCCTTCTGAGAAAGGAAGAGAGAGCCCTGAGCATCTGGCAGCTTTTCGGCTCTCTGCCTTGGAGGAAACCTTGACACGGGGCAGAGGTGAGATGAGAAGCAAAGAAACAGCATCAGTTTGATTTTTATCCCTTGGACCAAACGAAACATCAGGTTGTCTGTTTCGCACTAGGTGGATTGGTGGCTATAGCTTCATCTGATATTTTATGCAAATTGTGTCCCAAATTGGATGCTGCAAACTATCTGAAGAAACAAGCCTGGGCTCACAGCCACTCTCCGCAGCACCTAGGAACGCCTGATCCCCTAACCCAGGCGCACGCAGGAATTCTTCCACAGCGGAGCCTTGCTTCGTGCATGCATCCATTTGCCAGACAGCAGAAGGGCTCACGTTGCTTCTTGAGCATCTATTAGGTAATTACTGTTTCAGCCGCAGAAATGTTTCTGTTATTCCATTGTATTTTATTCTTTGTGTTTCGTCTGGTAATCCCCAGGTGCTATTTTTCTGCTTTTAAGAACAATAAGCAAGCCTTTAGGAAACTGGAAGAAAAGATGGACATTTCTGCTCTGAGACTTGTCTGCGCCAATGACAGTGGCACCGGGAGACTTCCCCTGGTACATCTAGCCATCAAAGGCTGAGTGAGCACAGTGCCTCAGATCCTCCTCACCTTGACCCTCCCCCACTGGGAAAGCAGGTTGTGTTATTCTTGAAATCCTTATCCAGGAACTTAAGAAAGTCACATCTCACTTCTTTTTTTTCGGAGACATATGAGACAAGGAAAACTTACTTTGACACACTCAACGCCAGATGTGCTCAGCCCCTCAACACACCACATACCATTCTGCAGTGGGCAACACCTGGATGCCCCATTACTAAGCTCTGACACAGTCAAGCCAGTGGTAGATCTGCCTCACAGGTTGAGGCCTCAGCCCTGCAAGACTGTCTCTCATTCCAGATGACAGTTGCAGCACCTGCTTCTGACCCAGTGCTGGTAGCTGGAGTTCCTGAGACTAACCACCCTTGATTCAACTCATTCCCCAGAGCAGTTCTCAGAACTTACACTTGCCCTGGCTCTTGCTTTCCCTTTAGTTAAAAAGGGTTGTATGAAGGGGCACAGATGAACATCCAGATGAAGAGATTCATGGGTAAGAACAGGGTGGAGTCTTCCATAGCTTCCATGTTGTATCAGAAACATGAACCTTCAGGCATGTCTATGCACTCATCTGTCCACTGAAGTTTAGTCTTCCTTATGTTTTTTTTAAAGGCTTCCCCACAAATGATTAAGTCATTGCAGTTGGTGACCACCCCAAGCTTCAGTCCTTCTCCCTCCTTAGAAGTCTTTTGGTTCCAACCTCTAACCCATTGGTTCTCAACCTTCCTTAAACAATTCCTCATGTTGCAGTGACCCCCCAACCATAAAATTACTTTTGTTGCTACTTCATAATTGTAAGTCTGCTATTATTATGAATTGTAATGTAAATATCGGATATTCAGACTATCTGATTTGTGACCCCTGTGAAAGGCCCCTTTGCCCCTCCAAGGGGTCACAACACACCAGTTGAGAACTATGGCTCTGACTGGAATATTGGTTCACATGGCAACCATGCTCCTACTTGAGACTACCTAAGAGTGCCCCACCTCTACTCACCCTTCATCTCAAGAACATACAGAGAGGTGCTTAGCGCCTTGAAGCTGCAAGGGCTTGAGGTGGGTGTGCCTGGAAATGGAGAACAAACGTATTTCAAGCATCACAAGAGAATGTAAACCTGTTTCCAAAATATTTTGGATAATATAATAACAATAGTAACAACAACAAGAATAACTATAGTGTTTGCTATGTGCCATGCCCTATTTATAATGTATGAATTATTTCATACATTATAATTCATTTAATTCTTACAATAATCCAATGGTAGATGCCATTATCATCTCCATTTAATAGATGTAGAAATATGACATGGAAAAGTTATGTAACTTGCTTCAGATCAAAGGGCTAGCAAGACAGAAAACTGGTTTTTAGGCTTGTGAATTCTGTCTCCAGAAACCAGGTTCTTAAGATACTATATACTACTGCATACATATCACCATACATGACTGCATATATATCACCATGTACTACTATACAGATACCTCCATATACTACTGTATATATATATTATTATTATTATTATTATTATTATTACATGTATACCACTGTGTATTAATATACATATGCTGGGGGCTGGAGAAATGGCTCAGTGGTTAAAGATCACTGCCTCTTCTTCCAGAGGACACGGGTTCAATTTCTAGAACTCACATGGCAGCTCACAACTATCTGTAACTCCATTTCCAGGAGATCTCACACCCTTACACCAATGCATATAAAATAAAATTAAATATAAATAAATTAAATGTAAATATATTAAAATAAAATATAGAAAAATATATATACCTCTACATACTACTGCACACATACCACCATACCATGTTGCTTCCCTGTTTCTATAATTCAGTTCTCTGAGTTAAATCTATGGTGTGCAAATTTCTAATTTAAATATTTTAAGGTATTTCTAAATGTATGTATGTATATATATATATATATATATGTATATATATATGAATTCATTTATTTTTGAGATGGAGTCTGGGGCTGCATTCAAACTCAACATCTTCCTGACTCAGCCTTTTGAAACGCTGGGATTGAAAGCATGTGCTACCACACTTAGGTCAAAATGTGCATTATGTTATAAAAACAAACATAGTAGCTTATAGTTCTTACTGCAATATCAGATAGACCTGGAGTTATATGTAAGCTCCTCATTGAGAAGTTACGTTTTTGGTTTTCTTATATGTAAATTTTAAAAGAAATGCTAAAGAAGATTAAGAGACATAAAATATGTAATGTGCTTAGCAGAGTGCCTGGCCCAGAGTCTGTGCAGGAAATGTTTGCACTTATTAATATGTATTAGGATCACATAAAATATGGGAAGATGGAGAATTGGAAGAAAAAAAATCACAGAGTTCAAACACTTACATACTTACAGGCTCCGATGTTTTATTTTATTTTTTTGTGTGGTATTCTTTGGCTGTCTAGGGCCTGAGGGGTGGTCTTTTGATTGTCAAATCGTCATTGCTGGTGGCACAAAGTACAGTGGTAACTCTGGTGAGTAAAACCAGAATCGTCCAGTATGATAAACTGAAAGGGCAATGGGCATCTCTAGGGGAGAAATGGCTTGGTTTGGCGTTTCTAAATAGTCTCAATAGAGGCCATTAGTAGCCCTAAGTCTTAGAATGGTTCCTGCAAGGATAGATTCAATCTGTGATATCTTTTATTTGAGTTTGCATTTTTTTTCCTAGACTGATGATGAATCTGAGAGCTGAGCCTACTTTAAGTCACTCTTCTCTGGCCCACTCCTCCCAGGGTTGACATGGTGATCTCATTCAGGGTAGCCATGGTAGACTCATCCAGGATAACCATGGTCATCCCATCCAGGTTAGCCATGGTGGGCTCACCTAGGGTAGCCATGGTGGTTTCATCCAGTGTAGCTATGGTGGGCTCACTCAGGGTTACATGGTGATCTCATCCAGGGTAGCCATGGTAATCTTATCCAGGGTAGCCATGGTAATCTCATCCAGGATAACCATGGTGGTTTCATCCAGTGTAGCTATGGTGGGCTCACTCAGGGTTTTCGTGGTATGGTGATCTCATCCAGGGTAGCCAAGATAGGCTCATCCAGGGTAGTTAGCCATGGTAGGCTCACTCAGGGTTACCATGGTGATCTCATCCAGGGTAGCCATCATGGGCTCATCCAGGGTAGCCATGGTGATTTTGTTCATGTTTCTGTCTCAGACTCTTAGGAAAGTGGGAGCACCTAACACAACTTAAACCATGCTAGCCATGGGAACTATCGATGCCTTATTAATAGAAAATCCACACCAAGAAGATTTATTTCCTATGCACCTGGTTTAAAGGCAGCTACTAGAATCCAAGGAGAAAATGCTTAACCAAATTTATTTATAACCACCAATGGACATCACTATGGTTCTTCCACAACCAGCCATGCCAGATGTCAGAACTATGAGCCACGCTGTGAGTTCCGAAATGCTTAGATCATTTTTGAAGCTATGACATGTTAAATCCAACACCTTGTTAAGGCGGAATCTGAGTAAGCCTGTCTTCCACTTTGCTATCCCAGGTCACCAGCACTTTACTATATAAAAATATTACTATATAAAACTATTACTATATAAAGATACAACCAAGCCATGATTGAACTGTTGTGTCTGGATCCCTGTTCAGAACATTAGCTCCCTGAGAGGAAAAAGAGGTCCTGACCAACTGGGCTACTAACAATGACCCCCATGGAGTGTACCTAATGTCCTCTAGAGCAGAAGCATGGCCAGTTTATAATTATGTATATCCAAGGAACTGATTCCAGACCATGCATTACGACCATAGCTCCAAGATGTTCAATTGTAGATCATGGAGTTTCTGCAAGATGCCAACACAAGTGAACTGTCTCAAAGCCAGAGTGACAACTGATCCTTTAGAAATGAGCAGAGAACACCAAGATGGAAGAAACTGAACTCTCCTTTCACATTCCTTGGGTCTCATGGCTAGCTTCACAACCTTAGCTGACAAAATCAAGTCAGCCCAATGTCCTGACCTCTCCTGAGTGACAGGCAGGTCAAAAGGAGTTTCTGGCTTTTCTCTGCCATGATCCATGAAGCCAGTCCTTCATAGGAATGCTATTGGTAGTGTCTGAAGATGTCGGTGCCCTGTAAGGAACTTCCCTGAAAACCAGCAGCTGAGCACTGGTCACACTCATGCTTCATGCCCCTGCCAGCTTCTGACTGAAGCCCACAGTTATGTTGGAGGCAGTGGGCTCCTGTATTATTTTAAGTAAATCTGGACCCAACCTTTGAAAATCTTCTGTGCTTAATTAGATAGGTTAAAAGATAAAAAGAATGCAATAGAATGGGACCCCCTATATTTCTATGACTAACCTTTAGGAACACATGTTTTATAGAATCAAAGACTTTTGCATTAGTTTCCTGTGGGCAGGTTTCAGGCAGATTTTAATCAGATCTGATGAACGCAGGCTGAAACTGGGAGGGGTAATGTTTGATAGAGACTATTGGCATAGAAGAAAAAACTCCAGAAATTTTAGATAATAATAATAATAATCTTGAGAAAATCTTAGAGAATGTTCTGTGAAAAAAAAGTTTTACATGTTAAGCCCTGGGTAGAAAGTTGGCCAAAAGGACCTTTATCAAATGCAAACAATAAATTGGTGTTGAAATTGGAGTAAAATTCAGAAGAATCAGCAGATTCTTAGGAAAAATCAGGACCTTGGGGTGGGGGTACAATTGGAAATAAGGGCAGAGTAAGGAGACAGGGCCTCCACACTAAGACTCAAAGGAGCCCAGCCTGAAGAGTCTCAGGACTGAAGTTCTAGCTTGGTCAACATATTGATGTGGGAAGTGGAGGCACATAGAAAGTCCTGAGAAATCTCAAACCCACGGACCCAGACCTGATGTTCCCAGAGTGTTCTAGAGAACCTCAAACATTATATTGCCAATGCAATTTGTTACACATTTCAGAACTTGAAGGGAAGACTATTTCTGAGGATATTACATATCGAGTTATAGAACATGGAGAAATCAAGCTAGAAGCATCATCTCTATCGGCCAGCTTTCATAGTGCAGAGAAGTGCTACACACAAAACTAGAAGAGGAAATTACCACTCTTACCAAGCTGGGCCTCCTCTGATCTGTTGCCCTGGTAAGACATGTCTATTGGTGCAAAAGTGGCAATGGCCATCATGGGAGTAACTGATGCCTTTCTGATTCGATTTCAAGCCCCACTCCACAAGATGAAACCCATACCTAGCACCATTATCAATCCAAGAACTTTTATCTAGACAGGTTATAGGACCCAGGGGGAGAACCCATTACTATTATTCTGCTAAATGGACCTAGTATTAAATTGATACCTAATGACTGATAGTCATACTATAGATTAATGTTTCTCAGCTCTCCTCAGAGAATATTTGTGGTAGATGGTGATTAATACAGAGACTCACAGCTGGTTATAGTGCAGAGAATAAGAGAATGCAGAATGCTCAGGTCTAAATGAGACACTTGTATCACAAACCCTCTCTTCTTAAGGTTCAGGGATTGATGGGAAAGATGGGATGAGGAGGGTATAGAGCCAGAGGTGGTGGATGTTCACAGGAAACAGTGTCTTGTGGACACAGCACATATGAACTCACAGCAGTTTTGACAGCATGAACAAGGCCTGTGCAGGTTTGAACCAGACCAAACACCAACATGGAGGTTGGCACTGTGGCTCCCCGAGCCAAGGAACTATTGGCAACCAAAAGTTGCTAGGGAAGGGACAGTCACTTTCTTTTAAAAGTGCAACCCTTGATAAATCAACCATGCCACTGGAAGGCCACACATCTAAGAGTATATAGGCAGCACAAGTTGAACTTGATAGTTTTTTGATCATAAAATAACCACATCATTTACCCCCTTCTCTTTCCTCCCTCCAACTCTTCCAAGGCTTCTCTATCTCAAATACATAGCTTCTGGCTTCTTTTTCTTTGAACACACACACACACACACACACACACACACACACACACACACACACATTCACATATATATATATACACATTCATTATATATTCACATATATACATGCATTATATATATATATATATATATATATATATATATACACATATATTAAAGAATATATATTCCTGCCAGGTGGTGGTGGCACACACCTTTAATCCCAGCACTTCGGGGGCAGAGGCAGGCAGATTTCTGAGTTCGAGGCCAGCCTGGTCTACAGAGAGAGTTCTAGGACAGCCAGAGCTACACAGAGAAATCCTGTCTCGAAAAAACAAAACAAACAGACAAACAAAAAAGAATATATATTCCTAAATATATGAACGCAATCTTCTCAGTCTCTATACTGTTACTTGCTATGTATATGACTTCAGGGCTGATCACTTGATGCTAGATAACCTAGTAGGGGAGGGACTCTTTCCTGAAAAAGACAGTTTTCTCCCGCTTTCAGCATTCTTTAGTTACTGTAGTTCTCTGACTAGTGTTGGACCACATGAGGTCTCTCTCTTCCATGTTAGCATGTTTGTGGCTGCCATCCCATTCAGGTCTTACTTAGGCAGCCATGTTGCTGAGTATTCATGATGTAATTTCTCTGACATTTCTAGGAGATGCAGTCTCACAGCAGACACCTTTTGACTCTCACATATCTCTCTGCCCCCTTTTCTACAATGTCCCCTAAACTTTGAGTGCAGGAGTTGTATTGTAAACGAGCCAGTTGGGCCGGGTCAGCACATGGTCACTTGGTCCCTGCAATTGTGGGTTTTGGTAATGGGCTCTGTTTGCTGCAGAGAGAAGTCTCTTGTTGAGGGGCTGATGGCTACTCTTATCTGTGGGTAGAGGGCTAAATCTTCAGAATACAGTGCCACCTCTGGAAGGCAGCCAGGGGCAATAGTAATATCCTGTAACGGTTGGGGAGACTCACGCCCTTCTGACTGACAACTCAAGGGCCGTCTCATGCCTGGCATTGGTGTTTTTGTTAGATAATCTATGGCTCTTAGGAGTAGCACTGCTAACCCAGATGAAAAATTTCATTTAAAAGATTTATGTCTCTATATACACATAGACTTATAGATATTATATGTAATTTTAGGTAGATAACAATATGATTCCTTACGATTTTTAAGACACTTTTACTGTCATTTTATCTTCTTTCCCCCACTTCTGTGATGCTCCTGCTAAGAGGACTCAAAGTTGTCTAGGTAGAGAAGGGATGGTGGACCTGGGAGGAACCATGGAAGGAATGAATGGAATCAAACCACGTTGAACAACATTTTCAAAGAACTGATAAGGCTTATTTTTAAAGGGAGAGTTAAGATAGAACAACATAAAATTGGGAAGCTGAGAGTCTAGACCCAACATGGCAGCATTATGGAGTAATTAGTATTTTGGATCCTACGGTGTGTGCATCTATGTGTTCATGTGTGAGTGCACACATGTGTGCAGGTGTGTCTTTCTATAGAAGCTACAGGCTGCTGTGCAGTGTCTCCATCACGCTCTACCTTAATTTGTTTTTTTGTTTTGTTTTGAGATGGTTTCTCTGTGTAGCCCTGGCTGTCCTGGTACTCACTCTGTAGACCAGGCTGGCTTCCAACTCACAGAAATCCTCCTGCATCTTCCTCTGCTAGGATTAAAGACTCACAGCACCACGCTTGGCTCCACCTTAATTTTTTAATTGGGATCTCTTACTACACCTGGACCTCACTGTTTTGGATGGACTGACTGGTCAGTGGGCCTTCCTCTATATATCCCCACCTCACTCTCAGATCACAGATGTGTGCTGCTATGCCCTTTTGTTTGTGTGCATGTTTTATGTGGCTGCTGCAGATCTAAAATTTAGTCCTCCTATTTGCATAGCAAGCCCTTTATCCAGATCCCTATAGACTTATGTTCTAATGCCAACATGTTCAGCTCGTGGTTTCCACCATCCAGATTACTGCACCTATAACAACCACACCCACCACAGAGGCAGGAGGAAGAAAGGATGGGTGAGCACGTATTCACTAACTCAACTGATCTCCTCTAAAGAGCAATCCTTGTAGCATCCTGCCTTATAACGCCTACTTATGCTTTGTGCCAGTGCCTCTACCTACTAGGAGAAATCCTAGATGAAAGACTACTGAAATATAATTTTTAGGCATGGCACTAGATTGTGTGTGTGTCCATGTAGATGTGTGCATACATGGCATGCATGTGAAGGCATGCAGACAAACCACATGGTCTCCAGGGACTGAACTCACATCAGCTTTGCTGGCAAGCCTGTACTGGTTGAACCATCCCACCGAGCCCCATCTGACTTTAAATTAAAGTTCTCTTAAGATAAATGGGAATTAAGGATACTAAATAGACAAGTAGCTACCTATGCCATAAGTCTCTAATGACGGAGTGATTAAACAGTTTTACAGGTCTGGGTTATATGTTGGATAGAGCTCTAGATGTATCCACACTCTCAGTATGACTTCTTATTGGTTTCAAGGAAGGCCAAGACTCTTTATAGACACTTCCAATGCTGGAACATTGGGCTTAAGCTAACTTCGGTAAATCAAAGAATGATGATTAAAAGGAACGCTTGTGAAGGAAGATGGAATTACACATAAGACAATTACAGTAGTGGGTAAAGAGATGGGCTCATACATTTTTTTTTGTGTATGGTGTTGGGATGGAATTTTGGGCCTTGCACATGGTAGACAAACACTGTATCTACACCTCTATCCTTGGATCGTAACTTCTAATTTTCTGTTGTGTTATGTTTTTGTATTACCTTAAACTTTTTTTGTTTGTTTGTTTTTTCTTTTTCTTTCTTTCTTTCTTTCTTCCCCCCCCCCCCCCCCCGAGCTTCTCTGTGTAGCCCTGGCTGGCCTTGAACTCAGAGATCCACTTGCCTCTGCCTCCCAAGTGCTGGAATTAAAGGCATGAGCCACCACCGCCCGGCAAACAGGTAGGTAGATGATTCCTACTGAGTTCCTTTGTCCCGTGTTAAGCTTCTTTGTAGAGAGAAGGCATTTGGCCCAACAGCTTACTTACAGTGAGACATATGCCTAATGTACAAACTAGGCCAAAAGGCCACAAAATGTGTTAGGAAACACACCAGGGCATATGAGATTGCACTTGCGCAAACATATTTTGTGTGCACTATTGATCTCCATGTCGGAGGGGAACTGTAATGAGCTGGCAGAAGCTCCCAGGAGGGAAAATTAGAAGGCAAGAAAGCTGTTCTCTGTGGGCCATTGAAGAGCAAACAGCACAGCAGATCTGCAGAGGTATAGGGCTGCAGGAC
The DNA here is from genome assembly GCA_964023405.1 of Apodemus agrarius. NCBI lineage: Eukaryota > Metazoa > Chordata > Mammalia > Rodentia > Muridae > Apodemus > Apodemus agrarius. The sequence goes on from OZ030018.1 coordinate 62,566,157, forward strand.
TGCGCTCTGCCCTGCCGCTGGGCAGGTGAAGGGCAGGGAGTTTGACTGCGCTTGTCCCATGCTGGGCAGGGCCTGGGCTTTAGGGAAGCACTGCCCCAGAGGTGGATAAGTGCGGTCTGAGATGTGAGAAAGCCAAAGCTGGTATTCTCTAACAACCAGGCATCTAGTCGCTGCTAGAAACCACCCAGAGAAGTGGGGGAAGAACTGTCTGGGGTCCAAGGCCCTCGACCAGGCCAGGACCTGGCGCTCCCAAATGTCTGGACATTCAGGTGACAATGAGTCTGAGGAGTTGAGAGCAGACTCAGGGGAGGAGACCCACAGACTGAGGATGGTGACTAGCCCAGAGCCAAAGTGTGTGAGTGGGGGGCGGTGGGGGGGGCGGTGCGTGGGTTGGGGGGCAGGATGGGAGCTCCGGCTCTGCTCATTGATGAAGGTCCTTAGCTTGGCTGTAGCTGTGGCTGGGAATGCAGATGGGCCTTCCATGGGCGATTTTACACAGTGGCTCTGTAGGCAAAGGCCTGCTCCATGTTCCCCATGGTGGTTCTCCATGAGGGAGACAGTCCTTGGCTCCAAACTGTTTATTGACTCTTCATCGTGGGAAATGGATTCACACCAACTTCTCAGGGGTGGACCAGAGATGAAATACCTTTTGCAGGGAGGAATGTCTGAAAAGGGAAGCTTATTGGCTAAGCCCTCAGGGCCTCTAGGTGCCTCATTAGCATGGAGAGCTCTGTTCTGGGCCTACGTGACGTGACCACAGGTCATGTTTCCTTATATAGGAAGTATGGTGCATGTTCTAGGCCAGGTATTTTCCAGGGAGCAGGGAGGCACCTACTGACTCAGGTGTGTACCCACTGAGTTTCCGGGAGCCTCAGACCTGCTCTACCCACCAAACTTCCTGGCATGTTTTACTGTCCCATATAGGGTTCCAGGCCTAATTGTGTCTGGCCCTACCCAGGCTGCATGATTCTAAGGAAGGCAAGCAATTTAGTTTTCTTATTAAAATAAAGAAAGGATTGTGTGCTGGCTATTTTTTCTTTCTTTTCTTTCTTCCCTTTCTTCTTTCTCTTCTTTGTTTTCTTGCTTGCTTTCTTGCAACTTAACACAAGTGAGAGCCGTCTGAGAGGAATTGGGGAAATGCCTCTATGAGATCAGGCTGTAAGCTAGCCTGTCGGGCATTTTATTAATTAGTGATTGATGTGGGAGTATCCACCCCCTGGTGGGTAGTACCATCCTTGGGCTGACGGTCCTGGGTGCTATATGAAAACAGGCTGAGCAAGCCATGATGAGCAGGCCAGTAAGCAGCACCCCTCCATGGCCTCTGCATCAGCTCCTGCCTCTAGGTTCCTGCCCCGCTTGAGTTCCTTCCCTGACGCTTCTCTTTAGTGCTGGACTGGTACCTGGAAGTGTAAGTGAAATAAACCATTTCCTCTTGAAGTTGTTTTTGGCCATGGTGTTTTATCACAGCAATAGAAACCCTAAAGCAGACAGTACTTAAAATCTTTTGCAATATAAGTAGTCCCATGCCTATAATTATTGACTCAAAAGAAGACTGTGAAATTATTTGAAAGGGAAGACTGAGGGAGAATGGAAGTGGAAAGTAGCCTAATATGAAGGGGTTTTGTGAGAATCAAAAAACCCTTGTAGAGAAACATGAAAGCAGGCTGGAGAGATGGCTCAGCGGTTAAGAGCACTGACTGCTCTTCCGAAGGTCCTGAGTTCATAATCCCAGGCTCACAACCACCTAGATGAGTATACTGTGGCTGTGTTCAGACACACCAGAAGAGGGCATTAGATCCCATGACAGATGGTTGTGAGCCTCCACGTGGTTGCTGGGAATCGAACTCAGGACCTCTGGAAGAGCAGCCAGTGCTCTTAACCGCTGAGCCATCTCTCCAGCGGCTCACAACCATCTAATGAGATCTGATGCCCTCTTCTGTGAAGTGTCTGAAGACAGCTACAGTGTACTCACATATAATAAATAAATAAATAAATAAATAAATCCTTTTTTAAAAAAAAGGAGAAACATGAAAGCAAAGGAGCTATTTGGGATATAGTAGTGCACAGAAGTCCTCTTTAATGAAGTCTTAAAGATTTATTTATTTTATGTGTACCAGTGTTTTGCTTGCTTACATGTCTGCACCATACATGCTTGCACCACATGCATGCCTGGTGCCCACAGAGGTCAGATATGCATTGGAATCCTTGGACCTGGAGGGCTGGATGGATTTAAGCTGATATGTCAGTGCTGGGAATCTATCACGGGTCTTATGCAGGAACAAGTGTGCTTCACCACTGACCCATTTCCAAGGTCCCCATGTGGAGTCCTTTAAATTGGAGGGTTTATCCAGCTGATGAATTGAACCCCACTGTTGTACTGAACATGCTGATTAAAATTTTAGTAGCCAGCAACGGTGTCTTGTGTGCATGCGATTATAAGCATTTAATTAAAAAGCGTAAAATGGGAGCAGCTTCTATAATTACCCAAGTCAATGAAATGCACTAGTTCCCATCAGGAAGGCTTTAATGCAACTATTTTTAAATAGCATTAATTCTACCACTGCCTAGCCCTCTCTACAGCTCCTCCTAATCTCTGCTCCTCCAGCTCCTGGTCCTTTCCTTTTTAATCCTCCACACGTCTTTCCTCCCTTAGAACCCTCTACTGATCAATGTATTGGTCTTTGATTGAAAAGGTATGCATGCAGTATTTATTGGCACATTAAGAGTATGTATCTTCCTCTGGGTGTGCATGTGTGCATGCACACGAGAGCTTGCTATAGTTCTTCTAAAATGTTTTCTTGGAGAATATTTTATAATCTAATATGCTCCCCTAATGAGATTGTTTTTCAAATGCAAATAAGGCCCCGAATTCTGCAGCAGAAATGGAGCTTCTCTCCCCAGCGCTCACACTCATTACATTATTTTGTTCTAACAACTCCTCTCTGAACAAAGCCCTGCTGCTCTCTGCCACCAGTGACTCCAGACAAGGGAGATAAGGTCTGATTCCTGCATTCATGGACGAGTCAAGGTGCACGATGTTAAGAGGGAGAGTGCGGAGGAGCTTTGGCCCTCCTGGTTCAGGCTCTCCTCTGTAACTCAGCCTTACTGCAGCTTCTACTCCTGTGTCCTTAAATCTCAGCTGTCTACTCCAAACGTCAGGATTCTAAGATCTCTGGTTTAGGTTCTTGTTTTCATTTTCAGCAAATTGCTCTGATGTCATTCTGGGCAAGTCAGAACCTTCCTCCCCTGACCCTCAGGGAAAATCCCCGTCTTTCTAGCTTCCTTCCCTCATTGTAGCCGCTACCTTTAGGAAAAGAGATGAGAAACACTTTTTTTTTTCTTCTGAATCTAACACCTGTAAGGCATACGCATCTAACATACTGAAAAGGCAGGTGTGGTACACACACCTCTAATCCTAGTATTTTGGAGGCTGCAGCAGGAGGATTGTGAGTCTGAGGCCAGCCTGTCCTAAATAGTGAGACCTGGTATCAACGAAACCAGGCAAGAATTCTGGGAAACTACTTGTATGAGTAGGCCTGACTGAGCTTGGGTCTCCAATTCTTCCTTCGGGTCTCAGTCGAGCATGTTATCAGACTAAAGGAAACCAAACCAGGAGATCCTAAAGAGCAGTGCACGCCCTTGCGGAAATTTCTTAAGGAGATGGAGAAGGTGCATGGAGAAATTCCTTATCCTGCCTTGTAGATTATCCTAACCCCCACCCCTTTTTTATTACCCACACGCCCTTCCACTTTTCGCTGCCCAATTTCCCTGTGCCTGGAAGCCACCTTTCTGCTCACTTGTGGCTTAGTGAGTCACTTGACTTTTCCCTCAGTCTCTGTTCACATGACTGGGAAGCCCAGCCTAGTTAGGATTGTCCTTAACCTGTCTTGTGATTTCTTTTGCAGTGTTGGCAGCTGCAGGGATATACTGAATGGACCTCCCTCTAAGACACCGCCATGCAATTTCAAGGAGTACCATGACTGACTGCAACTGTTAGTGTCTTTCAAATTGCCCTAGCTTTCCACCATGGCTACACTTACTTGAGTCAATTCCAATCCAATGAATGGGTATAGGAGAGAGGAAAGGTGTGATGGTTTGTATATGCTCAGCCCAGCGAGTGGCACTATTAGGTGTGGTCCTCTTGGAGTAGGTGTGGCCTTGTTGGAGCAGGTGTGTCACTGTGGGCATGGGCTTTAAGATCTTCATCATAGCTGCCTGGAAGCCAGTATTCTGCTGATAGCCTTCAGATAAAGGTGTAGAACTCTCAGCTCCTCCAGCATCATGTCTGTCTGGATGCTGCCAGGTTTTCATCTAAATGATAGTGGACTGAACCTCTGAACCTGTAAGCCAGTCCCAATTAAATGTTATCCTTGTAAGAGTTGTCTTGGTCATGGTGTCTATTCATAGCGGTAAAACCCTAAGACAGAAGTTGGTACCAGGGCCTGAGGTATTGATTGGTCTGATAGGCCTGATCATACTTTTGTTTGGAAGAATGTGGATTTGGGGACTTTGAATTTGGAAAGCAGTGGAATGCTTTAAATAGGGCTTAATGGGCTATTTTACTAGGAATATGGAAGACTTTGTTACTGAGAATGATTTGAATTATGCCTGGTTTCAGTGGGGGAATTTCAGTATGTGGCCTAGAGACTGTTTTTGTGGTATTTTGGTGAAGAATGTGGCTGCCTTTTGCCCTTGTCTGAAGAGTCTACCTGAGTCTAAGATAGATTTATATTAGTTGCATTGACAAAGGAAGTCTCAAAAAAAGCCCAGCAGAGACTTTGTTCTCTGGTTAAGTCTCATGAAGAGCAGTTTGAAGAAGTGTAGCAAGCTTAGAAAAGAAAAACATAAAATATATGGTTCAAGTATTGAAGAAGAACCAGGAAGTAAAATGGAACTGAATCCTATGTTCTAGGACATAATAGATTGAGGAATTTTGGGGCAAGATCCTACCCAGCCAAGTTTAGATCCATGCATGGTGGTACACAACTTTAATCCCAGGAGACAAAGCCAAGCGGATCTCTTAAATTCAAGGCCAGCCTGGGACAAAGCAGATTCTAAGTGAAGAAAAGCTTATATTCAGGCATGGTGGAATATAGGTTTAATCCCAGCATTACAGAAGGCAGAGCCATGCAGATCTCTGAGTTCAAGGTCAGTCTATAGAGCAAGTTCCAGGAAAGTCAAGCTTAGGCAGAGAGGGAGTCAGAAAACAGAAAGCTGATAATAGAACAAGGGGGACCATGTTCCAGCCCCAGAAAGCAACAGAACATGGCAGCTTTGGCCATGTGGCTCTGACTTTAGAGTGAAAAATAGAATGGACTACTGGGACAATTGATGGTGGTTGGCAGGATCTAAGACATTAGTGGTGATTAAGAAGAGACCAGCATCACTGAGATGAAATCTTCTGGGAAGTGTTTTGTGAGAGCACAAAGAAGCTGTGTTCCAGAGGTAGTCAAGGTTGTACCTTGTGCTGCAGCTGGACTTGGTAATATGTAAGAGTCACACAGGTGGTACTGGTTTTGAAGGCATGAAGGGGTCATAAAGAGCAGCTGAGGCTTGGCACTGAAGCCAGGGAAGGCCATTGGTGAAGATGCAGCCTCAGTTGCAGTTGATGGTCCATGACTGAAGGGGTCATGCTAAGGAGTTGAGGCTTGGCACAATGAAGAGAGCCTATGAGAGGCTATTGGTGAAGCCTAGTTGCAGCAGAAGACCCCAGCATATCACCAGGAACAGCAGCCCCAATGGAGTGGATCACCTGAGCTCAGAGTGCTACAGAGGGCAGGGCTGGAGAAGTGATGCCAGCCCTTTGGAGGAACCCAGAAGATCATGTGTGGATCCCAGACATTGAAACAAGAAGCTGTAACACTGAAGTTGCCTTGGAGACTCCAAGATGTTCAGGATGCCAGAACCATGGGATATCAGCTGAGGAAAACTTCTAACAGGGAGTGGAAATAGCCCAAGAGAAAGAAGTTTGTTGCAATCAACAAAGATGAAAAAGGAGTTGGAGATCTGAAGAGAGCTTTGACATCAGACATGGAGATGCAGAGTTTGGAGTTTGCCAAGCTGGTTTCCTGTCTTGCTTTGCGGATTACAGTTAAGTGACTGGATGAATCTCAGAAGAGACTTTGCACTTTGGACTTTTAACATTGTTGAGACTGCTATAGACTATGGGGACTTTTGAAGTTGGACTAAATGTATTTTGCTTTATGCTATGTTTAGGTACAGCCCCCATAGATTAATGTGTTTGAAAAACCTGTGAGGGCCAGGGAGTGGAATGTGATAATTTGTATATGCTTAGCCCAGGGAGTGGCACTATTAGAAGGTGTGGTCCTGTTGGAGTAGGTGTGTCACTGTGGGTGTGGCTTTAAGACACTCATCCTAGCTGCCTGGAAACCAGTATTCTTCTAGCAGCCTTCAGATGAAGATGTAGAACTCTCAGATCCTCCTGCACCATGCCTGCCTGGATGCTGCCAGGTTTTTGCCTTGGTGATAATGGACCTGTAAGTCAGGCCCAATTAAATGTCCTTATTAAGAGTTGCCTTGGTCATAGTGTCTGTTCACAGGAGTAAAACCCTAAGACAAAAGGGGTCCTAATGCTGAGTCATGTCTGTTTAGTTTGATGTTGCTCCCTAGACCTTGAACTGGCCAAGACTTTGAAGAGAAGAAATAATGCTTGAAAAGGAAGATTCTTGCTGAACTCTATACTGTCCACTACTCTCTAGGTCTGGAATGCATCTCCTTGGCTCTGGTGAGGACCTTCCGGCTAAAACTCAGTATAGTTAATGATATCACGGTGGGAGTGTGTACAAGGTGCATAAATTTAAGGTGACACAGGAAGCTAGTGAGACTGGAGAAGGTCCAGGCTCACCTTTTAAAGAACCTACTTTTGTAGGAATTAACCGATTCTACAAACCACCATTGATCTTTTCTGAGGCCTGGGCACCATGACCTAATTACTTTTCACCGAGAGTCCTTATCTCCCAGTGTCCTTATCTTCCAGTTTTCCTCATTTAAATACAGGGGACCAAGCTTCCAGCTCATATATCCTTAGAGGGTAGACCAGAGCAAACTGGCCCCACAGCTTGTCTATTTCCGACTTCTAATCTATAGAATAAGATCTTCACTGTACATCTGAGCAATAAAGCAGAATCCTGACTCAGAGTCACACACCGGCCTTTTCGAGGACGTGCCCCCAAGGGAGAAGGATAGGCCATGGGATAAATGGGTGTTTTTATAGTGTTGTTCAGGAATCATTATGTCCTAGGCAGGCCCCAGCTCCTGGCAATAAGACACAGTCATTGGAAATGGAAGTGTAATTGCTCGGTGATGGAGTTTGCTAATCTAGTTTGGATCTTATTGTTGGGTAGTCTGATCAAATTTGAGCTCCCCTGTACGACTTTCTCTCATTCTTAGCCTAAAGCAATTACTGCTTCCTTCCAAGGATCACTGACTACTGTCCTGACATTATCTTTCTCTGAATATTTGTGCCTTCCAGGTATTTTCATCTTATAAATAAAGTCAGGAGACAAAAATAGGCATAATTCCTGACAAAGGTCACCCTACCTCAAGACTAGTATCATTTGCTCTTCATTAACAAGGGTCAGATCAATTCTTAGGTCTGGAAAGATGGGCCAGGCAGCCCCAGTTCCCTCCCAGCTGCAGGTCCTTCCTGGTGTCTGTCAACCTGCCAAGAGCCAGTGTCGCATCTCTGCCTTGGTGCTCATCATTATCCTGGTTGGCTGGGAGGCCCTGCTGGGTTTGAGAGGGTCAGGGCACAAGGCCAAGCAAGATGAGAGGCCACAGAGAAGAAATAAAGAAGAAAAACAAAAATCCCAAAACCACCCCAGAGAAGTGCATCAACACAGTGCTGGGGGCAAACTCTGGCTGAGGATTGGCAAGAAAATGAAATATCCCTGGTCAAGGTCAAAGCCGTTAGGACATTCTTGGGTTGGAAACTGAAATCAATTCTTCTTCCCTTTCAGTCTGGCGGCTGCATCTGGTAGGTTCTGAGGAAGACAGAACACTGAGAGTCAGCCCTGGCAGCAGCCAGGAGAGGCAGCAGGGCCACAGGCCTGGGGACGGGGCCAGAAAGGAAGCACATCGTTTTTTACCACCAGATCTTTGTTAACAGTCACAGAGCCGGCCCCATAGCCTACTATAGGCATGGTGAGGCTCTCTATTCTTACAAATTCCTGCTTTTATGAATTTTAAAAATTATATGTCATATATAAATATAGCTGAAGCCGTGTTCTGATGAGAGTGGGGTTACAGAGAGTCTGTTATGATGCTTAGCATTCAGGGCAGGGAAGCTGCTGTACTTCTCACCAGCCAGTTCTTGCCAGAAAAGGTTGCAGGGATTTTGGATCGATGAGACACAGAAGCAGGGAGGTGGGAATGCAGGGAAATTGAGTTCTTTTTCTCTCTTTTCTGCTTCGCTGCTTGGTAGAGTGTGCAAAGGTGACTGTGCTTTAAGGATGGAGAAGGGGGTAAGGGAAGACAGGGAGGGGAACTGTCAAGCAATGAGCAGATTTTAGAGGCAAAAGAAAACCTGTATTTAAAAATTTAAAAAAAAAAATCAAACCTAAAAATACAGTTTCAATGTTGAAGACCCATTTTTTTTCAGAATTATATATTTCTGACCCATAAGTAAGCAAATCAGCTGAGAAAGAGACGTAGCATAGTCCATTTTCTGTTGTTGTAAGCAAGCATCCAAGAATAAGGGGTTTATAAAGCGTAGACTTTTTTTGACTTATGAAATGGAGGCTGAGAAGTTCAAAATAATGGTTTTGGTGTCTCGTTAGCATGTGACGAGGACTGTTGACTTGCATCTTAACATTGTGAGAGGCATGACATAAAAGGACCCTAGCCATGCCGGCTCAGGTCTTTCTTATTCTTACCAAGCCACTAATGTCATCGTGGGAACCTTAAGTTCATGATCCTATCTCTTCCAAACTGCCTCTCAATATGCCTTTCCTCTAAATGTCATTCACATGAGATTGAGGATTGGCATTTCCAATGCTGGCGTGAGCTCTTGGCGGGGGTGGGTGGGGTGGGTGGGTGGGGGAGTGGGGGTGGGTACATTAAAACCATTACAGGAAGTGATTGACAAGATCTAAAATGGAAAAGGAAAAGAGTATGGTGGAGGCTAAGAGTATTCAACAGTTGGGGTCACATGTTAGTCTAGATTCTGGGCATTCAGAAACTACCAAGGATATACATCTATTCACAAACAACTTCATAGCAAAGCATAATGTGTCATATTCATCAGAGCTATGGACTACACGCTGTAGATGATACGGGCTGAGTGTAATTTCATCTAGTAGATCAGAGACACCTACCCCGTGGACGAGAGGACATTCAATCTGAAAATTGGCAAAGGTTTTTATTTGTTTCATACATAGATATTTTATTTAAATACATGAACTCATTAGCTTAAGAAAATTTAGTCTCCCCACTTTCCATGAAAGGGATATCTTTAATATGTGTGCTGACTTGTTGGGGGATATTCTCTCTTACTCGTCTGAAATAACTCAAATGTTCCAATAGCCAGGAAAATGCAAAGTATAGAGGTGCGAGCTACAAGAAACAAGAGCTCCTCTAGGGAAAAGTGACAGATTTGTTATTTAGGTGAAACAATACTGTTCTCTCCCCAGCCATCCACAGCAATTGCAGTCTTGTGGCTACAGGTCAGATCACGTGTATAACCCAGGACTGTCTTTTCATATGTAAAGTAAAGAACCTACCAACTAGGAAAGTCAGGTATTAGAACACCTTACTCAGCCATTTTATGTTTGAAGTAGAGTTGGAATTCATTAAGAATAAAAGGGTTTGATAAAGACTGAAGGTCAGAGTTTGGAGGAGGGCATGGCAGAGAAGGACAGTGGTTCAGGCTCTACTGTGAGTAGAGGCGTCACCAAAGTTGCTCACACTGTTGCTGTGAACAGAGCCCTGTGGACTTTTTCTAAAGGCCCAGATAGCAAATATTTTTCATTGTTGTGTACCACACAAAGTGTCTGTTTCAACTATTTAACCCTGATGATACAGCATGAAATAAGCCATGAAAAATATGCAAATGAATGAGTTCTGCTGTGTTCTAATAAAAAATGTATTTATGAAGAGTGAAGTCACTAGAAATGGCCCAGGACACTGATTTGTCCTGGGGCCATAGTTTGTCTACTCCTGGACTTGACTCTCTTGTATCTCTACAGCCCTCCTACTTCTTCAAAATGAAGTTGCTGCCCCTCATTAATATTTTCCCATCAATAGTTTCCATTTGCCCATATGTCAGGTAGGAATTGAACATTATAGGTAAGAATAAAATAACCTAACAGTAAACAAGAGACAAAACCACAGAGTTCAACTTTTACTTGGAGAAGACAGGCAATAAGCATAAAAATTGTGTAATGTTAGGTAAAAATAAATGCTATTACAAAGCATTTATAGAAGATAAGGAATAGTAGGATATTACTTTTCATGGGTAGTCAGAGAAAGTTTCTCTGAAGTCAAATTTCACAAGACCCAAATGAATGAAGAGAAGAAGTCATGGAGGTCAGGGTGTCTCTGGCAGAGAAACAGCAAGGACAGAGATAAGGGCAAGCACATGCTTGTAGTGTTGGGCTCAACCCCGAAGTCAATGTGGTGCAAAGGCTGAGAGTGGCCAGACATGGGGTCAGAGAAGCATCCAGGGCCCAGATTAAGCAGATCCTTCAGGGAATAGTTAGAACAACCATGATCTAATTTGCAATTTACCAGTGCTGTTCTGCCTGCCTGCTGCTTGACAACTCGATTGTAGGAGCATTGGCAGAGAAACCAGCTTTGGTGAGGGGGTTGGGACAGTGTAATAACTCAGAGCTGATGAAGACAGCCTGTTAGAAGAGATGCTGCATTTGCATTGTGGAAGAATCTGCGTGTGAAGTAGATATTATGAATGGGGAGGGGGAGAAATCAACAGAGGCTTTAAGCTTTTCGACTTGAGGAACTGGGTGTCTCCATCTTCTGTGACTGCATGTCAACACTCAATGGCATGTCTATATAGCACTTGCTATATAGACAGGGTGTCAGTGTGACATTTTTGGAATTAGATTAAATAAAATTAAATGATCTATGGCAAGCTTAGTAATAAACATAATACTAGTAGGAAACATTTGATATCATGTTCCTTTTATAAAGTATTATTCTAATATAGTAAAGTTAGTTATTCTGTGAGAATAATTAGAGGTAAACAGACACAGGCAAGCTTCTAGCTTGTTTTAATTTAAGTCACACAGAGAGTATCAGAGTCCATCCATCATAATTTCTTCTTTAGTTCACTAGTTATTATTATGTTTTTAAATTTTTCTACATATTTGTTGAGTTCCAAATTAAATTTCAAATTTCCTTCTCATATTGACTTTTAATTGTATACTATTGCATTTGGAGGATACACTTTGTGTTATTAATCTTCTTAACTATATTGAGGCTTGTCGTAGGATTTTTATTGCTGTGATGAAGCACCATGACCAACAGCAACTCAGGGAGGAAGGAGTTTACTTAGCTTACACTTCCACATAACTATTCATCATCAAAGACAGTCAGGGCAGAAAAAGGCAGGAGGCGATGCAGAGACCACGAAGGAATGCTACTTACTGGCTTGCTCCTCATGGCTTGCTCTGCCTGCCTTTTTATACCATCAAAAATGTAGAATTTTTGGTTGACTATTAGTTCTTATCTTTTTTACATTTTGCACATTGAATCAATGCATTGTCTGAGTGCCTTCTGGCCTCCTTAGCTTGTGATTATGAATCAGCTTTACAGAGATAATAAATCAGCATTATTATATGGTACATGATGAGTTCATCATGTCTCTCCATCTTGTCTTGTTGGTCATAGCATCATCTTTTTAGATTCCAACCATATTTATGCTCTCTCTCTCTCTCTCTCTCTCTCTCTCTCTCTCTCTCTCTCTCTCTCTCTCTCATATTCCTCCACCCTCTCTCTCTCTGTCTTTAGATACATGTTGTATAGGCTGATCTTGAACTTGCTTGGTCCTGAATTCCTCCTCCTCCACCCACTTCCTAAGTGCTGGGATGACAGGTGTGCCACATGCCCATCTCGGTTTTCTTTCATGTGTCCTCTTTAGGGAATATGGTTTGTAGTCTAACAATACTCCATTTTGTAAGACACTGCCTTACCTTCCTCTGGTTCTTTCCATGTGGCTTTCTTTCTTTGAACATATTTGTGAAGGCTGATATAACGTCTTTGTTTAGAATGTCCAGTGTCTAGGCTCTCTTGGTAACAATTTGCTGAACGTCTTTTTGTTTCTTTCTTTTATTATACCTTAATTTTTGTTGCTAACTAGCCATTTAAATAGCATAATGTGAGTGCTTTGAACCAGCTTGCTCCTTCATCAACATATGTTAGTTTTGCTCTTTTAAACATTTATTTTTATTTTATGTGTTTTAGTCAGGGTTTCTATTCCTGCACAAACATCATGACCAAGAAGCAAGCTGGGGAGGAAAGGGTTTATTGAGCTTACACCTTCCACATTGCTGTTGATCACCAAAGAAAGTAAGGACTGGAACTCAAGCAGATCAGGAAGCAGGAGCTGATGCAGAGGCCATGAAGGGATGTTACTTACTGGTTTGCTTCCTCTGGCTTGCTCAGCCTGCTCTCTTATAGAACCCAAGAATACCAGCCTAGAGATGGTACCACCCACAAGGTGCCCTCCTCACTTGATCACTAATTGAGTAAATGCCCCACAGCTGGATCTCATGGAGGCACTTCCCCAACTGAAGTGCCTTTCTCTCTGATGACTCCAGCCTGTGTCAAGTTGACACACAAAACCAGCCAGTACACTATGTGTGTGTGTGTCTTACCTGCATTTACGTCTGCGTATCATAGGGAAAGTCAGAAGAAGGGGCTAGATCCTCAGGACTGGAGTTAGAGGTGGCTGCTAGCTACTGTGTGGATGCTGGAAACTGAACTGGTCCTCTTGAAGAGCAACAGGTGCCTCTAACCACTGAGTCATCTCTTTTGACCCTGCTGGTTTTAGTGTGGTTATTATTTATTTGTTTGGCAATTTTCCTGAACTAGTTATGTCCATTTTTCATTTTTGGTCCATTTGAGTCACTGAAGTCTGTGTATGGTGATCTTAGTAGTACCTAATAATCTCACAGTGATTTCTCTAAATACTTTAAGCCATACGTCTTTAACCATTGTTTATGGATCCTGTGTGCCTGTCGAGATGCTCCCAACGATTTACAGCATTTTGTCATCCTTTGCTCACTGCTTATACAGGCGCCTCCGTCTCAGCCAGGGTACAGCGATTGTGGTCTTCTCGGGTTTCGGGTCATACTTAACTATTCATATCACTTTCTCCATGCTTTCAGAATATGTTGGGATTTTTCTAAAGCTTTCTAGGGATATCTCATTCTCTGATTCTTCTTCTTCTTCTTCTTCTTCTCCTTCTCCTCCTCCTCCTCCTCCTCCTCCTCCTCCTCCTCCTCCTCCTCCTCCTCCTCCTCCTTCTTCTTTTTGGTTAGTCTCCTGTTGACCTCAATACCTCTTTCTCTTCCTCATGTGCTATTAAACAGTTGACACTGATTGTTTTTTCTACATCTATCCCAAAGAAGAGGCTATTCACACCAGGCAAGTTCCCAGTCACATTAAATAAGGCTCTGTGAGTGCAGTTTCCAAGCGACTGATGTGCAAGCAAAATGATGTCCCTTGTCTGGAATGAGTGTGTGTGTGTGTGTGTGTGTGTGTGTGTGTGTGTGTGTTTGTGTGCGCGCGTGCGCGCGCGCTTCAAGCCAGTGCTGCTTCCTTATAGGGGACCCAGGGCTGCTGCCTTTTACAGCTATTTCACTTTCTAAGCTGCTTATTTCCAGCATTACAAGTAGTTGGGAAGACAGTGGGAATAGACAAGTTTAAAATATCACAACTAGGGGTAGAGAGATGACTCAGTGGTTAAGAGCACTTGCTGTTCTTGGAGAAGACCTAGATTCAGTTCCCAGCATTCACTCACTACTGTCTGTAACTACAGATATGGCATGCACAGGGGGTGGGGGGGGTCTCTGATACCTTCTTCTGGCTCTTGTACATAAAGTGCACACATCTTCAGTCAGTAAAAAACACTCAATGAATAAAATAAACATAAATAATCCTCTAAAAATACCGCAAACCTCTATGTTTATATGAAGATTTGACCATTTTTCTTCAACAAATTCCTTTTGAGTATTGCAATTTTTTTTTTTTTTGGTTAATTTATAGAGCTCTGAAAATTCGGGCTGACGGCCCTGTCCTTCCCACGGTTTTCTCATTCCGAGGAGGAGCAGCTTTGAAGGACCTGGCCCTTCATTCCAGGTGTCTCCTATCTCTTAAACTGATGACTTTGTGTGAGGCTGGATTGCAAAGTTAACTTCGTGTGTCTGCAGATCTGTTTGCCTGGGTTCACATCTTGGTTGTGCTGAGAGATTTGCCTCAGTTTCTTTTAATGTGGAACCTTTGAAGACAGTGAATTAATTATTTGCCAGCCAATAATCTTGGGTAGTAGTTGGGAAACTATGAGTGGGAAGGAGGGAGGGACAGTCCTATTCATTAACTATTTTGTTTTTTGTGGCCATGAACCAAGGTCATTGCTTTTACTTATAAAAGCAATGTCAAAAGTCTTTTAGAATGTATTTATTTATTTATTTAATGTGTTTTGCAGATATATATTACACACACACACACACACACACACACACACACACACATTGCTAATTAAGGCAAGAGAGAGTGTTGCAAACCCTGAAGCTGGAGTTACAGATAGTTTCGAATGGTCATATTGATGCTAAGAATTGAACCCCTGCTCTCTGGAAGAGCAGCCAATTCTCTTAACACCTGATCCATGTCTAGCCCTGTAAATCTACTTCTTCTTATATAAAAAGTACATAAAATTCAGATTTCCGTGTCCCAAAATAATATTGTGCTGATTTGTTTATGTGCTCTCTGTGACTGTTTTAGTGCTACAACAGAAAAGCCAAATAGTTGTTTGTGGTTGGCATTGCCCGGCCTAAGAAAAGGCCTTGGCTATTTACTTATCTAACAAATGCAAGAGCTCAGTGAAGACTTGCCCCTGGGTCCCGACGGCTCCATGCTGAGGGTAAGAGAGGGGCTTTGTCTGTTTGTTTTATGGTTTTTTAATGACCTGTGATTTGAGGTTTTATTTTCAAAATGTTCTCAATTAATTAACTAATTAATTCACTTTACATCTCAATTGCAGGCCTCCCTCTCCTCCCAGGACCACCCTCAGATGGCCCCTTCCCCACCCCCTCTTTCCTTCTCCTCTGATAAGGGGGAGACCTCCTGCTCCGCCCAGGTAACAATAACAACCCATCTTGGCACATCAAGTCACTTCAGGACTAGGCACACCCTCTTCCACTGAGGCCAGACAAGGCAGCCCTGTTAGAGGAACAGGACCCACAGGCAGACAACAGAAACAGGGACAAACCCTGCTCCAGTTATCGGGGGACCCGCATGAAGACCAAGCTGCACATCTACTACATAGGTGTTTCGAGGAGGGCTAGGTCAAGCCCATAGATGCCCTTTGGTTGGTGGTGATTCACTCTCTAGGAGCGGAGCCCCCAAGGTTCTAGGAAGGGAGAGGTTTGCAGGTAAAAGAGAGACAATACCCAGAGGCATCTGGAAAAGTTCAGAGAAGAGAGAAAAGGACAAGACTGGCCATGGCCAGAGCTATCTGTGAGAGAGTGAGTATAGCAAAAAGCAAGATTTCAAGAAGATAGCAAGGATGGGTGGGGGAGGGAGAGAAAGAGGGAGGGGAAAGGGAAAGGTGAGAAAAAAAATGCAGGGGGAACTGGATGTCTGGGGAGGTGAGAGGGGCCAGGGCAGGGGCTTTGAAATGTATGACCTTTGACACTGAGGGAGCCTGGAGTCCAGCATTGGCTCTGGTATGCTGGTAGGCACCACAGGTGGGCCCTATATCCCTTCTGCCAGAGGTGAGGGAAATGGTTCCTTTTGGCAGATGGGAACCAGTTTCAAACGTTCCTGGGGAATGCTAGCTTTTATCTAACTGCCAAAAACCCTATAGTTGAGCTCATTTCTGGATATTTGGAATGCCTTTTGGAGTTTGTGGAATTGGAGTTTCCTTTTGTGCCGGACACCTGGTTACTTTTAGACTGGGCTTGCCAATCTCTGACATATCCCAATGGCAAACATAGAAGCACTTATAGCCATATATTATTTAGTGATGCAGATATAGTTTGAGAAATGCAGCATTAAACATTTTCATCATTGTGTGGATATTTTGGAGTGTGCATACAAAAGCACAGATAATGTAGGTCTATCAAAACAGCTTCATACAATCAAGAGACAGCAGAGACGCAATGGTGGCATATCACATGTGTTTATAAATCACAGGTAAGAAGGTTGGGAATTCTAGGCTGATATGGGCAACATGGAAAACTCTGTCCCCTAAAAACCCATGTTACTGTCAGCACAGAGTATCCGTTTACATCAGTATCACAGACCTGCGAGTAACGAATTAGGCTGCGAGGTGGTTACAGTGGCAATTACATCATGAGGTGACAGGAATTCCTCATCATATCTGCAGTCCACGGTGGCTGCAAATGACGTCATGCAGGCAGTTATCATCAGTAGCTATGGGTTTTACCGGCTAGCCTCAGTCCCTGTGCTTGTGACCCAGTGTAGTAAGTCTCGAGTAGTTCGCTCGCGCTGGCTTCCCTCCTGCCTCACTAGACTGCGTCTGGCTCACCACCACTTGCCTGTCTCGGTGTGACCTGGCTCCTGCCTCCCTCTGAGCTCATCTCTTGCTCAGCCTGCTCTGGTTGCTCTGGCCTTCTGTCAGCTCTGGGAGTGCATTGAGCAATTTCCCACCTTCGTGTTTTTGTATTCACCTTTATTTGGGGGGCAGTCGATTATTTTTCAGCTCACGGCTTAAATGTCACAGTCCAGACAACCTTTCCTAGACTTACCTTCTCTGGAGCGACTAATGAGGTTATCTTCCTTCCTCTCTTGCTCACTGTTTCTTTCCTATATATTCCATTGCTTCCTTCATAGAAAGAATAAGCAGCTGTGATCACTTCATTCATTTGTTTGGTTGTCTTTATTCTCCCCCATTAGAATCTTTATCGTAACAGAAGCACAGTCTTAATAAACACTTGTTCGGTGAATTGTATCTTAGTTTCAGTCCCATGGGTGAGTACACTACTTCTCCTGTTTATGTTTTCCTCAGGCTCCTATGCCAAGGATCTGGAGTGTCAATACCCTTTCCTGTTACAGCTGCTGTTGTTTTGAGACAGGGTCCCATGTGTATTTTATTTTTTTTGCACTAGGATCTTCATGGATTGTTGGTTGGTCTGTTGCTTGTCTGGCTTTTGTTAGATATTCTTCATTGGCCTAGTGACTGATGGTCAGGCATTAGGAAAGAGGTGAAATCTGCAGGAACAAACATGATTCACTTCAGTAAAACTCCTGGACAACTATGGACGACGACAGACGTGGAAGAGTAGAATCCAATCAGAAGCCAACTCCGGGCTTTCTCTCTCTGCCCGTGTTTAGTGGCATTATTTCTTCCTTTGCTTTCTGACGGAATCTTGAGCAGACCTCACAGCTTGTATCCTCACAATTAGCTAATAAAAATCTGTCTCCTCTGGTTATTTGACTCAATAAAACAGTCTTCATTCACTAATTAATACAGCTAGTCCACTGTAAGTAAGAATCCACTGAACTTCATTCAAAGACACATCGTCTTCTTTCCCTCCTCTTGGACTTGCTTCAGAGGAAAGCTTGCTGTGCACGTGGACGTGGGTGGGAGCATGTGGGCCCTTTCCGTGTCTTCTGCTCCTCTCACTGGGCTCTCTGGCTCCTTCAGTACTGACACGAGGGAGCCAGGAGAGGTGTGGGACAGAAAAGTATAACAAGAATTAACGTGTAGATCCTTATTTCCTCTTGTTGTGGCCAAGAGGCAAAGAAACCCCATGGTGGGTACTTTGGAGGCTCCTCAAAATTTGATCTGAGGGGTGCTCATTTGTACTTTCTTCACCAGGTCACGACTTCTAAACCCTCTGAGATCTCCTGCAATGCTCAAACACGGTCTCTCCTTTGTCGTTAGCAGGTTTCTAGTTACCCACAGCTACAGGGCTCTGCTCTGCTGCCTCAAACTACTCCAGGCAGCCTAAAGATTTTCTTACATTTATCCTGGAGACACTCAGAACTTTTTGCTGTTCCTTTGACACTGCTCTTGTTACACCGGAGGTGCCATGTTGGTAGAAGGTGGCCATCATGGAGGGAAGGGAAATACCATCTCAGTTGTACAACGTACTCTACATTAAAAAAAAAAATCCCCAAAACATGTCAGCTCAGAGGCAGATCACTAGGTAGCATGCGTGAGATCCCAGGTTTTTATCCTCAGCATAAACAAATCAAGGCAAAACCTCCCTCAGTATCATGCACCTTTTTTTAGAAGTAGAGGGATAGATGATCAATTAATGTTCACAAAGCAGCAGTCTGTTCTGGGGATGCAGCACCTCACTTTAGAATGTGTGAGTAGTTGACATTCATTGCATTAGAAGCTTTGGCCAAACAGAGTCTCATTTTAACCCATGTCATATATCTAGTGTCCTCTGAAATGTCAGGTCTCGTGCATGAAACACTGTGTGTGTGTGTCTGTGTCTGTGTGTGTGCATGTGTGTGTCTGTGTGTATATATGTGTGTGTATGATTTTTGATTAATGAGATTAATCAAATGACTGATCAGAAGATTTTGCAAAGGCTCAAATGTCTCAGTGTCATCTATCAACTAACACGCTATTGAAACCAGATCAAAGATAGCATGAACAGAAGCATTCTTCTGTCTCTTTTTTTCCAGATGTTCAGGGTGGGGTGGTACAGGTTTATTGTACTTGGATTCTGCTTCTGTCCCTTGAGGCATTTTTTTTTTTTTTTTTGTATTGCAGCATGTGAAGCAGCAGAAGGTAGCTGCGCATTATTACTTATGTGTTGGTGGAGTGAGAAAGAACAATTTCTAATTTCTGCCAGTAAAATTCTTTCGCGTTCCTGTCTGCTGAGCCTGGCTGGCAGTAATCATGGCCTCCATCCCCCTTCCCCTCCAGGCCTTAATAGACATGTGCTGTGTTCATGCCGGATTGATATAGGGAAAATGCAGTAAAACTCTTCCTTCTGCGGAGGCATTAATTCCTTCCTGAGTTCAGAAATTAGGATTGAGTAGCCTACACATCTAATTGTCTTTTCCGCTCTAAACAGGAGCGAGCTTATCAAGACAGATGCAGCTTTAAATGCGCTGTGGCACCTTTAACAGCCTGCGTCTCTTTAGCCCTTTCTAATTATTTTCTTTCCACCCTTCTCTCTATCCGTTGGCTCGCTGTTCTCTGTACGTTTCTTTGAGTGTGGGTGATGCCAGCCCAGATCAAAATAGAAGCTAAACGTGTTGAGTGAATGACTAGTTTTGTAGTAGAATCCGCCGACGTGGGCTTCCATGGGCACTGTGGCTTTTTAAGAGGCCTGGCTGTTTGGTTGCCCAGAGAGCTGTCCAGGTCCAAGTGGCCTCGAAGCTGAAGGGGAAAGCAGAAGGAAGAGGTCCTCGTTCTATCCAATGCAGATCCCGGGAAGACTCCACACAGGGCTCTGACCTCAAGTAGCCACTGTGAGCATGGACTTCACACAGTTGCTTCAAAACCAAACCCAAACCCAAGCCAACCAAACAGAAAACAGATATACAGATCATGTTTCACATTGCTCTCAGCTAATGTCTAAATGACCAGTTACTATAACTCTTGGGAATTCCACCCACCGATGAAGCTGTTTCCGTTCACATTTCTTCTATAGTGGTAAGAAACTGAGTAGAAGGTAGCCTGGGGTACCCTCACTCAGAGGCCTGGCCTCTGGGTCCTTGAAAGCACACCTTCCATCAGGGAGGGAAGCTCTTTCCTTTGGAAACTCTCTGGCCCATCAGCACTTTAAGCTCTCCATCCCTTCCCCCTCCAGGCCTGTGGACCAAACCCAAGGCCTTGAAGGCTATGCCGGCTCTCTGTTGCTGAACTATGTCCCTAGTCTATATTCTCCAGGGTTTTTTTGCTCGTTCGTTTTCGGAGACAAGGTATTTCTATGTGGCTCAGACTGCCTTGGGCTCGTGTATTGTGCAGGCTAGCTTTGAACTCAGGATCCTCCTGCCTCAGCCTCTCAGGTGCTGGGTTATAGGTTATGCATCCCATGGCTGATTTCCCAGCTCTCCTCCTCTTCCTCCTCCTTTTCTGCCTTCTGTTCCCCCCCCCCCCCAAGACAGGGTTTCTCTGTATAGCCTGGCTGTCTTGGAACTCACTCTGTAGACCAGGCTGGCCTCGAACTCAGAAATCTGCCTGCTTCTGCCTCCCAGAGTGCTGAGATTAAAGGCATGCGCTACCACCGCTTGGCTTCTGTTTGTTTTTTGAGACAGGGTTTTTTAGAGTAGCCTTGGCTATCTTAGAACCCAGTTAGTAGACCAGACTGGCCTTGAATTCAGAGATCTGCCTGTCTCTGCTTCCCAAGTACTGGGAGTAAAAGCAAACGCTACCACTGCTTGACTCCCAGCTTCTATTCTTAGAAATGCCATATGATGATTTGTTTGTTATATGCAAACCCCTGTGCTAAGTCCAGTAAATTCATTATCATATCTAATTCTCTTAACATTCCAATTTAAATTCTGGTTAATATACGTCCTCTCTATGTGCTTCTCTGTTTCAGTGGCTTCAACTATTACTACCACACTTAATTTTTAAATGCTGACATCCCAAGATCACCAGCACACATCACCCAAAGCTCAGTTGTCTTTGAAGAGATGACTGTCATTATCCTTTAACTCAACGTCTCCCCGCCTATTGTGTATTACATCATTATCTTTACTATCACTTACACTTAAGGGTATGTGTATGTATGCGTGTGTGTGTGTGTGTGTGTGTGTGTGTATGTGTGTGTTTTCTTTCTGTGTATTTTCCCTCAGTCCTTCTTGACTATATCATGTACTCAGTACTAATGACTACAACAGACTTCTTGGAGGCAGGGTGATTTTTTCTGATTCCAGGAACTTCGTTAACTCTTACCTGCATTCTACCATTAGCCTTGGCGATTGGTCATATATGCCTCCCCTATGTCATTCTGGGGACCAGTTGCCCACTGAGTTGAGTCTCACTCTATTTATTTATTTATTTATTTATTTATTGATTGATTGATTGATTGATTGATTGTCATTATTCTCACTCTATTTAAGTCTATCCATGCCACCTTCATTATCTCTTGTTATTCTAAAATATAATCTTTGTCCTAGAAATCTTGGGTAAATCTTGGGTAGTATGTCACTTTTATCTCTAAGCCTCTTTATGAAAACCCCTTCTACTTGTTCCCCAATTGTTTTTTTCCACATAAAAATATCTGAGGCTTAAAGTCTGAATGTATTGGTTTATGCCTGTAGGCCTGTCGCCAGGGAAGCCGAACAGTTGGGACCATGAATTGGAGGCCAGCCTGTACCTTAGAGTAAGACCCCACCCCCTCTCTAATAAAAATAGAAAGAAAAGCCTGAGGCTCAGAAAAGATACATTGATGGTTTGAGGTTGTACATGTCAAGCAATTGAGCCTCGTTTAAACGGTTCTTCTGATCCCTGAGAATGTGTTATTTTTCTCTAGCTGTGTTGGCTTGCTTCAGAGTCATATTAATATAAGATGAATTTCACAGATGGAGACTCAAATTGCATTTGTGTAGCACCTGCCTGGTAATAAAATCTACCAGTCCAGGCCAGCCTTAGCCTTTGAAGACTGTCTCCCTTGTGTTGGACCTCAGCCATTGCAAATTAAGACATTGAAACCTCCAGCCAAATTAATCTGCAAAATATGGCTCAGTTTTAATATTTTTTCAATCTCTAGTCCTGTAGGGGGAAAAAAAACCTTAAAAATCAAATAAAATGAATTATTTCAAAGCTACCGAAATCCTCCATTGAACTTCAAGTTCTGTCATGGGGGGCATGGCTTCTAGCTGTCCTAGGTTTGTGCTTTAAGCTTCGCCCAAAGCTCCAGTGTGGCATTTTTTTTTTATGATTCTATAAAAGGATCTGATAGCATATGTTCAAGCTGAGCAAGTGACTAGGATGCCAATAATATGTTTTTGTAAACTCTTGTCTATGGGCTTCCGATGCAAATAGGACTTCTCTGGGCCTTGCTTTTAAAATGAGGACATGACCTTTAGTTCAAAAGATATCAAAGACCATCAAACTCTTAGCCAAAGTCTTTTAAAGGGCCCTTAAAGCGTGTAGATGTGGATTTGCAACCCAGCAAGTTGCTAAGTAAAAAGCAAACCTCTCTCTCCAACTTCATTCCCCCTGTAATGAATGAGAGGAATGATTATCAGTTTCTAGCATTTCAGGGACATCAATGGATTAATGATGCTTGTGAATTTTATTTAAAAAAGAGATATTTTATTTACATGAAAGCCACACAGAGAAGGTCCCATTGTACCCAAGTTTTATTACTAGTACACATGGGGGAGGGGCTTAGTGTATATGGGGGGGGTGCTTCTTGTCCCTTACTTAGTCAACGTTATTATCACTACCACGTTGGTTTCTGTCAGGAAAAAGAAACCAACACCGAAAACAAACAAACCAAGTCAAAAACCAACCAGATTCTCAGAACAGAAAGCATCATATTTTATATGTTATGCTCATGGCCCTGACACAGCTTTAAGGAGAATTTGGAACTCAGGGTTGTGAAAAATCTTCCTCTAGAATCTTTCCCTCTTTCCTAAGAGGAGAAGTCACTGCTTTGGCTCTCAAGATTCACTGTTGACAGTAGCAGGTGCTGTGACAACGTCCTCCCAAGTCTCCATGCCATAGTAGAAAGGTAGCACCTGGCGAATACCACCTCTTAGTCTACAAACAGACCCCACTGGCCACTCATGTTTTTAGGACTTCAGCACCTACTGTGTGCAAAGCCTTCTTTGTGAGTGGCCAAGAGGAGACTCAAAGATGAACAAGGCATTCATAATCCAATACCAATTTGTTGCACTGTCAACAGTGCATAATTCATATTTCGCATTTGCTAGCTAAAGTATTTTGTCTTTCCTTTTATAGATGAGATGCTGGAGCATGCAGGCTGAATTGTTCAAAGACTGGTTTTTAGAGCCACTGGGCTCTTTGACCATACAAAGCCACTTTACCTCGATCTCTGCTGTCCTCATCTATACTGCTAGGAAGTTTAAAGTTCTGTGCTTCCCTCCAGGATTCAACAACTACTGTTAAAGGATCAACCATGCGCAAGGCATTGGTCGAGTTACTTGACTACATTAGCTGCCTAAGTAGACACCAATCCCCATCTTTTCCCTCCTTATTTCTGTTGGGGAGGAAAACAGACAATGAAGAACTAATATAAACCTAAATTAACAGTATAGCATGTTAGAAGGTTGTAGTGCTATGCAAGAAGAAGTGTGAGACAGAATCAGGGACTCAAGGCAGGTTAATTGCAATCTTACAGTGTTGTTGGCTATTTAAACAGTCTTGGCAATGTTCAATACTCTCCGCTGTATATTTTCTATATAGAAACAGGGGAGACTATTGGAGAAGAGCAAATGCCACAAACATGGCCCACTCCCTCTCTGGCTTTGCTCTTTCCTTTCCTTTCAGTTGGAAGCAGATGTGCGACTTAGAGCTTCTCACAGTAGCCTCTGGCCTTATGTAGATATCAAAGATCTACAATTGTGCCATTCCTCAAGTGTGAAAAACCAACAGGCTTTCAGAGCTGTCTGTGCAGTGCCTTACCACTCGCTCACATTTTTTTATATTGATTTTGTGTTGAAGTGATAATATTGTGGCTGGGGTGAATAAAATATATTTAAAACTAATCTCATTCATCTGATCTTACTTTTTAATTTTTAACTACCACAAACTTTGGAAGTATATATACAGCTCAAGTGGTGTTTCTCTTGGGCAGCACATAATCTGAAACCTGAACTAAGAGTGTGGTTATTAGCGTGCTTATTGATTTTGCTGGGGACATTGCTTGTTTTCTTACTAGGCATCTTTCCTTTCGTCTTCCTCAAGATTCTGTATTCTGTGGCCTCTGGGTCAGGAAATTCAAGCACAGGGGTCTGTATTCCTAGAACTGAGGTTAATCTAGGGCCATTATAAGTATATCATTTCTGAGGGACGGGTGAACAGAGGGGGGATTTATATTCTAGGACAGAGCCACATTTCGATAACTATAAGGTAACCATTTTGATTAAGTTATTTTTGGTCAATCAAGATATATTAGTCTTTAGTTTTTATTCTGAGCTTAAAAATAATGTCAGGTGTCATACATGGTAAGTGATGGAGATGTGTTATTATAAACTGGGAATTACTTCCTCAAACCACTGCTAACTGTGGAAGTCAACAAACCTTCAAGGGTCAGATTTAAAGGTGAGGAAGGCCAACATAACATACACATGTCTTGTTTTGTATAAATTCAGGATATAGCAGGAGGACAGATTCAACATACAACTTCAAACAATTTGCAGTATGGATTCCCAAATTCCCTGAATCTTATTTTCCAGAGCATTAAGAGCCAGGGAGGATGCTGAAAGATTGACCAGCTGCCTTTCTTTAAGCAAATAAAGAGCCAAATCCTCTAGCTCAGGGACTTTTCAGTTCTCTTGATGACGATTCCCTAAGGACAGCAATAAATCTTATTGACTGACTACAGATTCCAGCGTGCCCCTTGGGAGCCCGTTTCAGTATTTCATCCCTCTGATAGGAAAAGAACTCTTGCTTGTGTCTGATCAGAACCAGAGTTCTTTAGCCTAAGGCAATTTTCCCTTCTTTCTTCCTTTTAACATCTTCCCTTCCTCTCCCATTTTCATTTGTAGAGGATAATTGATGAACATTAGTCTTAAAAAAAAATTCAAGTATGCAAGCTGCTGGAATATGTTACCCCTCCTTCCCATCTCCAGATCACTGTGTGAGCTACAGAGTTCTATGCTCTTGCCCAGCGCTGCTCTCTGCCTACGTTTCTATCTCTAAATCAACTGCCTTAAAAATGTCTTTACTGAATTTTCTTCCTCTTGTCCTGCTTTCTCATTTATCACTGGAATTGGTTTTTTCTTTTTATTTCAACTCACCATAGAGATGTGTTCCTGAGCCTGTGATATTAGAAAGCTGTAAGCCATGGCACTGCTAATGCACACCTTCAATAGGCAACTGGGAGAAACAGATTGTCCCTAAGAACAGAGAAGCAAAAGAGCAAACAATGCCAGACCATGAGGAAATCAGTGACTGACCATCAGATAGGAGCTATTCAATTTGGAGCACCAGGGAAGAGAAAAGAATAATATTCACTGAAAAGACCAAATTATCTTGTATGTCTAAATTACATAGCCTGGGATGGTCTCAAACAGTAGGGTATTTATGAATTCTCTGGCTATTGTTTTATTCAGAGCATTTAAAAATTAAAGAAAGATAAAGAGTCCCTCTTTCAGGTCTCAAAGGTTTAATTTTCTTTTTAGATCCCTATTGCTTTGTTCAATCTAACTCTAGCTGTCTAGCTGAAACACAGACATTTTAAGTGCAAGAAATATTATGTTGTTCCATTGTTCAGAAGGATCATTGCTTCAGCAAAAATGTAGGCCACTCATGAGCGGACTGTTTGGTGGGGAGCCAATAATTTTGGTGAGAAAGGACGACAGGTAATACTGCCTTTGTGACTATTTGGTTGGAAAACGGCAATTTCAAGAAAAAAAAATGCTGATTCCAGGTGGTTCTATAATTGTAACTGTTTCTCCTGGCTTCTTCCCTGAACTGTGAGGTCCTTCAGGGTAGTAACAGTGCTTTATTCATCTTGGGATCTCCATGTCACTTCAGGCAGGGCTTGAAACACAGAAGATACTCAGACGTGACTGAAGGATGACTGAATGACTGTGTAGATAAGCGAATGACACAAGCAATCTAGTCAGGAAAAGAAAGAGTGGTAATGCCAACATTCCAAAGCAAAATGTATTCTTTTTTATGAGCTATGGTCTAACTATGTGGACCAGGCTGGTCTCAGATTGCCTCTGCCTAGGGTGGGGATCAAAAGCATGCTCCATCACGGCCAGCTCATTTGTATCTAAAAGGCATTAGTAGTAATCAAGTTTGTATTGTATCTTACTCCATAATGATGAACCATTAAGGTATTAACATTTCTTCATTTTATGTAAAGTAGTTTGAGAAATAAATTTAAAATACTAATATATAAAAATATTTGCATACACACACACACACACACACACACACACACATATCTAACTGACAGGACGAGAAAATGAAAATCAACATGCCCATCAGCATGGCCTGGGTTTAATTGGGTAAAGGTGTAAGTGACTCTTCAATCTGAGTTTCGTTTTGTTTTTTAGAAATGGAGTTTGGCGGTGTTGACAGAGTTGAACTGAGCTTAGAACTTGCAAATTACCTGACTCAAACTCCTGAGTACTAGGATCAAGGTATGTGCCAACACACTCAGTTCCAATTTGTTTTTAATTGAATAGCAGAAATGAATTGATGGGGAGATGTTGAGAGCCACTCAGTAAAAGTTAAAATCAGATGCAATTGAACAAGAGTATGATCAAGAGTTGGGTGGGAGAAGGCTGAAGAGATGGCTCAGCCTTCTTCTGGGGACAGAGCTTTGTCCCCAGCTCACCACCCTCCTCTCTCTGCTTCTTTCTCCCTTCTTTCCCCTTCATCTCTCCCCCACACATGCACATGTGCACATGAATATACATAGGCAATGCATGTACACATTAAATATATTGAAAGAAAATTGACAAGGCTACAATTTTCTTTACACCATGCAAACCAAACCAAACCCAAAGGGCAGAGGGAGGAAGCCACAGAGGGAATATTAATACAAACACATACATCTACTTATCAATATATGTATGCCAATAGGCAATCAGAAAGGATTAATACGTTTTATTTTGTGGTGCTGGGGCTGGTACCCAGAGTCTCATGCTCCACCACTGAGCTATAGTTTAGCCTCTTGATGGTTCTTTTATTCATTGTGTTTCCCAGCTGGTCTCCAACTCTGGGCTCAACCCATCTTCCCGAGTAGCGGGGACTATGGGCATGTACCACTGTGCTCGGCTTGAACTCGCAGTTCTTAAGCAAGAGAGTGACATGGTGGACAGGTTGGTTGAAAAGTGATACTGAAAGGACTGGATGCCTTAAAGCCATTCAGCTTTGAGGGGATCATGAAGATGGGATGGGAAATATAGAGGAAGTATATAAAAATGGTGTCTTGGGACTCAACAGGGAAAGGAGACAGGAAAAAGACAACTCACTGAAATGAGCCAAGGCGCTTTGTACCAGGATGAAACAAACAAACAAACAAACAAAATTAAAAAAAAAGATCAAAACTTAAATTTGGCTTGTGCTGAGGGACAAAATGAAGATACACATGTCACCAGCGACTCTGGGGAGTTTAGAAAGGGGTAATGTCTTGTTGGGAACAGCATTTGGCATGTTAAGATTTAGTGCAATTAGAACAGCTATCTCTGGAAGTGACTGGAAACTTGAAGCCAACGAGAATCAAAGATCATTTCTGAGTGTTCCATCCCCTTAGGCTGACAGCTCTGTACTTTGGAAATGGTTTCCTGTTTATTTATTTGTTTTACTGGCAGCCTTTGGATTAAATAAGGGTATGACCCTCACTTTATAGGAAGGCTGTATAAACCTCTGAGCTGACAGATCATTTTGTTTCTTCATATATTCAAGAGGCATGAATCAAGTGCCTTCTCTGTGCATAGAGACACAAAGACAAGCAACTCCTGGTTATAACTCAGACTATCAAGTCATCCTTGCTTAAGGGTCAAGCCCACAGCATGCAGCAAAAACCGTCTCCAGTTCTGCTCTCTCTGTTCTTCAGAGAACCCAGACTATTTCAAAACCCTCCAACACTGCTGAGAATCCCCCACAAAGTACCATAAGTTTGGGGTACCTCATAGTAGCCCTTTCATACATTAAAGTGCACAGGTACTCCAGGATCTAAGCCTACTTTAGAACTGCTAACCATAATGTACAGAATGAGGCCTGGTAGGAGGTGAGGCTGATGGACAGGGAGGAGTCAGAGGCCCACACTGCTTCTCTTCTGCAGAACTGATGATGGAAGGCTTTTATGAACTGGTTCCTAGTCTTCACAGGGATATTCCATGAGGGCTATGAAGATCTGCATCCCCCTTTTTCCCCTACATACTTGGAATTTTGAGGTGTGATTTGGGCTGCTTCCTAATGGATGCCAACACGTGTCCTTTTGGTCTTTCTGTATCTGCTTCTCCTGTTTGTCTGGTGTCGGAGCCTTTTACCAATTTAAATTTTGTTTGTTTAGGCCCAATCATCCAATTACATGAAGAAGTAGCTTTGCATGCCTAGATCAAAACAATACAATGCATGTCTTGAATATAAGAAAATTTTATCTGTCAATTACAGAGTATTTTTAAAGACACGACCCACTCTTTGCTAAAACACTGGCTCCTTTGTATATGTTGTTCTTCCCTAGCACATTTAATATGGATGCTCCCTCTCACTATATCTTAACTTCAATATCACCTTCTCAAGACTCCAGCTCTTTAAAGGATTTCCAACTTTAAAGAAGTCTGACAATTTTCTTCAAGCATATAATGTATTTCGATCATATTCACTGCCATTACATACTCTTTGAATCTTCTTTTCCCATTATTTTTGTTTTCTTCCTACAGGAATCATAAGCTATGACTATATTACCAGTTATCTTTTATTTAATTTTTCTGTTTCATGAGGCTTTGAATTCTAAAAATGACCCAGGAACTATGTTTGGCTAGTTCAACATGAGGTCAACAGCATATAGATTTAAACATTTATCTGTATTACCTGTATTACAGGTGCTCAATAAATATTTGGTAGGCCATGTTTGAATGGGATCTTATTCTCATAGGAGAGAAATATGCCGACATCAACTCAATAAAACTGCACGAGAAGAACTCTGAATTTAAATAGGCTGAGAGAAAACGTGTAAAAATATTGACATTAAAAAATTCTAATTGTATTTGAGAGAAATTGCTGCCCCGCTGAAGTCACACAGCATGCTATAATTCCACAAACCCCTGCTGGGCTTCAAGGCTAATCAGCAATCAAGCATGGTTGGTCCCCTGACCTAGATTTTGCTAAAAATCTCTCCCGAGACTGTCAAATGATTAATTATTGGATTAACACACTGAAGATTAATAGTGCCTCTTGGTTCCAGTGGTTTGCAAAGCTGATTTTAAGTATCCAAGTCCTTTTGGCATGTCTTTTGAAAGATTGCTGCTTTCTCTTGCTGTTAAATTATTTTCTGTAGCTTCTGTGTACCACCAAAAGGTTAATCCTTGATTTTTTTTTCTATCAGGACACTTAAAAAAGCGAAAAGAACAGCTAGGTATGATTGATTTTTTGGTATATTTTTTAGAAGTTAAATAGAATATTTTGTATAGGATTAGGGTCCCATGAGCTTTCCCTCTTCCATTTCGGGGTTATCCTTGTTCAGGGCTTGTTTAAGCAGCCATGTTTTTGAGACTTTGTGGGCGGGGCTTCTCTGGTGTGTCTGGGAAATACAATCCCACAGGAGCCACCCTGTTCCTCTGGCTCTTAGGCTCTTTCTGCCTTTCTTCAGAGATGTCCCCAAGCCCCTGGTCTAAGAGTTGCTTATAGATGATTCAGCTGCTGCTGGCCACTGCAGGATTACTTGTTTCTGCATTTTGGTTGGTTGTAGTTTTCTGTACTAGTCCCCATCTCGGTTGCAAAGAAAAAGAAGCGTGTGAAAATAGACTTCCCTGAGGAAGATCCCCTAATTGGTTATCTAACTGGTAGTAAAATATTCTTATAAAAATAAATTGTTTTACAGATCTAAAATAAAACATTTATTTTTTTCCCCTTGGAAAAACTAAGGTTTAAATAATTGAACTAGATACTATAGACTATGATCATGAGATGTTAAAATGTTTTACAGCTTACAGCATACTTTTTTTGGACACAAATTAAACTTTCCTCATCCTTTTAAAAGTATGAGAAACAGGTAAAAGAAGCATCATTTCACAGATGAGGAAACCAAGACTGAGAAGGTCTTGAGATGTTTACAGAGGTGCACGGCATTTAAGCTATGAGAAATGACTTCAAATGATATTTTCAGACTCTAAGTTCTGTGGTTCCCTTAGGACAATATCATAGCAGTCACCTCTCTTTTTCCTTCCCCTTGCCAGGACTTGCTTTCCCCTCTATGCCCAGTGTTTCTTAGGTGGACTGTTCAGAGAAAATGCTCAGGCAGACATATTGAATTAAGAATTCTGGCCATGCAAGCCTCCACTCTCCCACCCAAGTGAAAAAAAATCCTAGCAAGGCCATCTGTTTAGTCAAGCATTTGCCTGATGGCTGTGGGAGGATCGGCAACTGCAGCGTCATGGATTCAGGGCCCAGAGAGTAAATATTGAAGCATTTGAATGTTTTGCATTGAAGTGTTTGTTTCTGTACATGTGCCATAGGACACAGTGCTGGGCACATCCTGAAGATGGAAACCCTAATCATCATCATTGTGGTCCTGGCCAGCCCGGGGACTACTGTATCTGAGCCTCACTTGAAGGAGAGCGATGGCCATTTTGATGACTCATCTTTCCTCCCATTTGCGCAGTGCCTCTACCCAGCTGAAGCCCTGATGGTCCCCCCCCATCATCATCCCCACCCCCGAACTAGCTCCTCTCATTCTTACTCTCTGAGCCGTCCTTCTCCCTCTGAAGGAGTCCACTCTGGGTCTCCACGGTTCTGTACAAGGGATTTATTTCAAGGACATGCTTGCATTTCTGGTTCTTTTTCCCTTTCGATACTGTGGGCCACCTTGCTCTGTATATTGGTAGAAGCAAGAGATGGTTATCAAGGTTTTGTGGAGTAGGTTATGCATCAGATGTCATGGGAAAGTATACAAAACAAATAGGAACCTGTATCATAAAATTTACTTTGGAAGAAAAAGAATGCATTTACCTAAGGGGAGAAATAGTTTATTAACTGGGTGTCCCCAATTAGGACAATCTCAAGAATAAAGGAGTCAGGTGTGTCTCTGAGGAAGAAGAGTCAGTGTCAAGTAGCAGTTTAGATGCCATGTGCCGAATCATCCTCGTCCCCAAATTCCTTCAAATAAGAACACAATCCAGAATTTAAATGTGTCTGCTACGCCATCTTTGCTTCAGAATTAACCTGACAACTGCCCTCAGATCAGCTTGACAAATTACCTAATTTCCCAAGTTCAGCACATTAAAACACACTGGAATAAAGGAGCGAGTTTCAAAGAAAATGATTCATGGAGATTTTTAGAGAAGTGTTGGAGACAGCTTTTCAATTGAAGATAGAGATTTGTAACAAAGCCAGTAACAAAGTGTGGGTCCAGAGTTTCTACTGAAGCTAACGGAAACAATAGTGGGCAGTGGCGAGAAGGCTAAGGAATGGCCTGGGAGGGGAATAGTCACCTCCCTCACCATGCAAGCTTTCCTACGCTACACCCAGTTTCTGATCCAGCATCATCCTTCCCCTACAGATCCTATTATCTCGAAATTCTCCCTGATCTGCTTTCCAATTGCTGTTCTTATCCAAGAATAGAAGAAGAGATCTGGAACTGTTGTAACTTTATTTTTTTTTTCAAATTTAACTAAGTTCCATGTTATCAGCTACACAGAGGTACCTTTGTCCTCCTGTCTAGTCCTGAGCCCTTTTTGGGAGTTCTACAATAATTTTATCAGTCAACTTCTCATAAACAGTCTACTATATAACAATTTTTGTTTCTTCCTCCTTTAATATATGACAACTTTTATTTACTGAGTTTCTTATCCTCTCTGACCTAATGAGTTAAAAAAAAAAACAAACCCTGCTAATTATATTACCTTCATTTTAGTGGTATTTGGTGGAAGGCATGTATTCTTAATCTGCTGTGTTTAATATCATCGCAGATTAAGTTCTCATGAAGCAGATGGTGAGATAATTTGGGGTTCAGGATCAGAGATCAAGAGCTGTGAAAGAAAGCGGAGCGGCATCAGGACTGAATCAGGAGGAAAAGTCAAACCACGATGCACACCGAGATGGTAACGAGCCTAGCATGGGCCTCTGGAGCACACAGCATTCAGAGCTGTCCTTCCTCAAGAAATGGCCGGGCCTGTGTATGCCCCAGCTTCACTGGGGTTTGGGCTGCCCTTGGGAGCGAATGACTATGGGGAAGGCTAGTGCCTGTGGCTAGACACCTAGTGTGAAAGAAGTGACAACTGAAAGTCCTGTATCATACAACTACCCTCTTCACACCTGGGAAGCAAGTTCTTTGAGGGGTTATCTAGGTGGCCCTGTCTGCCACAGACTGGAAGCTTGTCACAGGTAAACCTCACTTTTATTAAGGTGTAACATACATATACTGTATAATTCACCCAAGTATATAATTCCATCATGTTTGGTATATTTGTAGTTTTCAAATCCCTCCACCGTTGACTTCAGAATATCTTCATTGCGCCTCAAAGGAGCCTTGTCTCCCTTAGCTATAACCATTCAGCAATCCAATGTAAAGATTTTTTTCCTAAATGTTTAATGGTTTTACTGCTTGTATTAGATCATTGAAATATTTGGAGTTAATTTATATATGAGGTATAGGTACAAATGACTATATACAATAGTCATTTGAGACTGTCTCAATCAAAACAAATTATCTATTAATATTTATATGCATTATGTATGCAATATTATATTAGGCATAATAAAACATTTTTTCTTTGTGGCTATTCTATTTCAATTCTTTTTCATGGAGACATTTACCTGTTTTTAAATTTATTTTTATAAGATATATTTATTATTATTTTTATGTGTGAATTTTCTAGCTGTTTTTATGTGTGTATGCAGCATGTACATTTAGTGTCCCTAGAGGCCAGAAGAAGGCATTGGGCCCTCTGGAGATGTCATTTGGATGCTAGTAACTGAATTCAAGTCTTCTTGAGGCATATCAAGTTTTCTTAACCAATGAGCTATCTCGCCAAAATCTATTTCTTTTTAGTACTCATATTAGAGTCTTGAGCAAGATAATGGACATACTCAGCATGTTTACACTATACCACATAAGACTTATATTTGCTGTATTGTATAGCTCCTTTTGAGTAGGTTTAAGTGCCCATGAATTTAAGGAGGAAAAAAAATACATCGTATAACCTAATATTTTCCAGGCACTAAATTAGACATCAGAGATACAAAGAAACATAAAATATGCTCCTTTCTGCCAGCTAGCTCACAGTGTGGTATAAACACTGACATTATAAGGAAATTCAAGCTGCAAACAAAACTACCACCATAACTCACTCCAAATCACTCTGTCCCTGACAGAGAAGAGATCTCCTGAGATCAAAATCTGTCTCTTGATGGTTTATTTTACAAACCTCTAATTTTAACGAAGGAAATGACTTTTTAGAAAGTAACTACACGGATACCCAGTGTACTCTACGTCTTTTTCTATGTTCTTGGGAAGTCATTTGAATCAGTCTGCTGTTGAGGTTGGCAAGAAGCAACTTTATACTTATTTTCCCATAGTTCCTAGTAATATAGAGCTCGTACCTCTTACTCTGGCACATCTGTGCAAGTTATCCAATCCCTCTTAGGGATCTTTTATTGTCTTCAGTGATTACTAAATGTTTACCAATAACGAATCTGTGAACTTGACTTTCTTTGTACATTTAATATTAGCCAGGGAAAACATTTATCTGTACATGGGAAATTTTTTTTTTTACAATGATCTTGATTCTATCTCAGTAAATATAATTGCTTAAAAGCAGACCAAGCAGGACAGGAAAATCAAATCAAGAGCTTTAGGGTGGGCCAGGAGCTGGTGGTGCGAGCCTTTAATCCCAGAGCTAGTGGGGGAAAAGGCAGGTGAATGTTTGAGTTCGAGGCCAGCCTGGTCTACAGAGTGAGTTCCAGGACAGCCAGGGCTACACAGAGACACTTGGTGGGTGGGGGAAGAGCAACAGTTGGGCCAGTGGGTGGCTCTGAGGGTAGAGCACTTGTTGCTAAGCAGAGGGATGGGAGTTTGATCCCTGGGGCAGTCATTGTGGATTGAGAACTGATTCCCATAAGCTGACCTCTGACCTCCACAGGAACACTGTTGTGTACCCCCCCCACACACAGATATAAGTATAGCTAAACAAATACGTGGTTTAAAAAATCCCATAGTTAAGAAGTTATGCTACACAGGTTGAGAAAATATTAGTTTTCAGAAGATAATGAAAATGCTCAATATAATTTAGGAGCATGGAAAAATAGAAATATAAAAACTTTTTGCCATTATCTAACTCTTAAAAGAACAGAATTTCTGTTTTTTTGTGTATCTTCTCTTTAGATAATTGATTAGGATTATTATTTAGGTTATATTATTTAATTTTATCTAAATATCTAACTATTTAGATTATATTAGATATATTATCAAAATATAATTTAGATAATTATATATATTTATATTATCTAAACACAATTTAGATAATCATTAGATTCAAAGTAAGCAAAGCTTATTTGAGTTTAGAATGTTCTTATCTGAAGTTTTTTTTCTCTGAATATATGGTGAAATTCACAGCTTTTCCATTTTTTTCCCCTCTCACATTCCATTTTCTCTCCTTGGCTATGTTTGATTATATCCTGCTATCCTGCTTTCTAGGAAGTAGTTTAATGACACTTCATGGAACAATTTCTTTTGTCTACTATAAGGCTCCAATTTATTTATTTATTTATTTATTTATTTGTTTGTTTGTTTGTTTGTTTTTAGTTTCTCTGTGAAGCCCTGGCTACCTTGCACTCACTCTGTAGACCAGGCTGGCCTCAAATTCAGAATTCACTTGCCTCTGCCTCCTGAGTACTAGGATGAAAGGCCTGCAGCATGGCACAAGCTTAAGACTCCCAAGTTTTAATTAAAATTCTGGATTCTTTGACAGTTTCATACATGCTGTAATGGTTTGCATATGCTTAGCCCAGGGAGTGGCATTATTAGAAGGTGTGGCCCTGTTGGAGTAGGTGTGTCACTGTGGGTGTGGGCTTTAAGACCCTCATCCTAACTGCCTGAAAGTCAGTCTTCTCCTAGCAGCCTTCAGAGGAAGATGTAGAACTCTCAGATCCTCCTGCACCATGCCTACCTGGATGCTGCCATGTTCCTGCCTTGATGATAATGGACTGAACCTCTGAACATGTAGGTTCTCTTACATGGCTGATGCCTTCTCTAGGTACAAGTTGTTGGCAAGGTTTACAGAATTCGGCATGAGTTTCCTTCTGTAGAATGAACCTTCAATTCAATCAGAAGACAGTTGGTTGTCACCATAACACCCAAGCCATTATTGCACCAATGGACATGTCTCACCAGGCTCTTCATTATTGTGGATCACAGAGATAATGGATGGATTAGACTGTTGGGGACTCTTTCTCCCCTCCTTCTGGCACTATGAAAGGTAGCCATCAGGGAGGGCACATCCAGGCAAGAATCTGCTTGGTTTCTGGATATCCTGTAACCAAAGTGTGTTGTGTCTTCAGCAGTTGGGTCTTGCCTTGTGGGTAGCCAAGAACAATGGCAATAAAGCTCCCCATGGTTATTTGTTTACCTGCTTGAACTTTTTTGAGGCAGGGTCTCACTTCATCACCTGGGCTCACCTTGAGCCTTTTTTTTTTTTTTATCCTTCTGTCTCTGCAGCTAAAGGCTGTGATCATAGACATGCACAGCTTTCACAGTTAGCTATGATTTCTCATCTGAGGGGCCTGATCCAGCCCCAAATCTGAAAAAAGAAACCAAATATTACCCTTTTAAGGTCATGTTGCTAATCCTCACAATTCTAGATAATTTTAAGGCATGGTATTACTGGGTAATGCCATTAATCTTTTTTTCAGAGTTTGAGGATTTTATAGAATGGATGGATGGAGTCTTTCTGACTAGCTATCATAAATGCTGCAGATGATGTCCGCAGCAAAAGTGCCCATGATTGGACCAATTTACTGTAGACCAAAGTATCCTTTGTTCTTTTAGAATATTAAATCTATAAATCTATTTTAATTAGACATTAGCTTATTAATATCAAATATATGACATGTCTATATAATTTTTAAAAATCAAGGATACATTTTTCTTTTCTTACCCTTCATTTCTTTAAAAAAATAGAGTGTCAGTAGTTGCATTCCTGTTCTCGTGGATTTTAATAAAAAAGAGAATCCTGAAAGTAGGAGATGCTTTAAAAACAAAACCAAAGGACAACCACCCTGAATCCACAATATTTAGGGGGGGATATTTTACGATTTCCCCTGGATTTTTAGTTCATCTTTCTCACTGTAATTTCCCCGTTTTTACCCCGCCACGATGAGAGGCGCATTGCATGCGGAATCCTCATGAGGCTGAGCTGTTGTTGGCAGGAAGAAGAACAGCCAGAGCAAGTGACTATGGAGTGAGGCAAGAGTCTGGTAGGATGGGCTGTGGGGCTGCAGATGCTCCCTCAGCAGGAGAGCAGAGGCCCGCATGCTCGCAAGAGGAGCACACGCGCTCTACTTCCATCCGTGCAGAGTCCCCGCTTCCGCTGCGTCATCTGCTGTCGGTGCGTCTCAGCCCAGAAGGAACTGGCACAGTGCTTACTACCTGAGGGGATCAGAAATAGAGACCAAAACCCCCATGGTGCCTTTGAACAAGCAAGCTTAGAAAGCCACAGAAGGGTGGACAGATTGGTCTAGCGAAGGGAGGCGGGAATGGCCCCTGAAGCCTGGACCCAAGAGAATGCTGTTTCTATGTGACCAGGAAGAAGGAAGAGTGAGATTTCTGGCAGACAAACATCTTCCTGCCCCGGTAGGGACTTATTAAGTGTGCTGCCTGTGACTTTATACCATTGAGAGGCCTGTTTGGGAAAGTAGGTATATGGAAGCGGTCGGTCGTTCCTATGTTGGAAATTGCCAGTTGGCAAGTTCCTTCCCTTGGCATGGGGAGGGCCTCATTTTTCACATAAAACGCACCAGAACACAAAGCTCTTTGGAACTCCCCCAAGTGCACTCTTTGGGACATGCCAGGTTGACAGCAGTCACTTGGAATCACAGAATGTCGGAGTCAAAAAGCTAGAAAATGTCTTGCTGTTAAAGTTCTGGATAGTAATCAAAATCCCTGGCAACAGCCTGGAATGCTTGGGGATCTATAGGAATTCACTGGCCAACAACTCCAAGAGAGGTAACCCATTATGGGCACTGGAATTTTTATTTGTCAGCCCCTGGGGTCTAGAAGGGCTTTATTCGCCCGTTAGACGTTAGCTCCGTTTGAACTCTTTTTATATGTGTGCGTGTATGTATTGTAGGACATCTACAGTAGTAGGCTTTCATATTCCACCTCCACATTCCCCCCATTTAGTAGTTGCTGCTGTCTTCAACACATGGCCCCTTACTGATTTACTGACCTTTCTGAGTGTTATAAATGGAACACACACCTGAAGTTAAAGATAATGCCCTATTGTTGAAGACACCACATACTTAGGTTAACGATCATAGAGGAATCAAGCTTGGTGTTTACCTGTAAGCCTTGTGCCTATTGGCTACCTTTCATAGGGCTGGAAAGTTCTATGCACACGACTGGAAGAGAAAAGGACATCAGTCTTATCCGGATCCAGCTGTGAAGCTTGTGAGCTGCAGTAACGATCAGGTTGGCAGGATACGCCCATGGGGTAATCGTGGCATGAATGGCACAGGAATAGCTGACCGCTTTCTGACTTCAGTTAAGGTCTGCTCCACAGCTCCGTCGCTGGCACTGTTATCAGGGCCAAGAGCTAGCACCTAGAAAGGCCCTAGGGGAGATTCTGCTACTATTACTTTGCTAAATGGGCACAGTATTAGACAGACTTCTGGCGACTTATCATCATACCCGTAGTATGATATAATTATCACATCTCTCAATCTATATAAAAAAAGACTTTTTTTTTTCTTTTGGCTTTTTTGAGACAGGGTTTCTCTGTGTAGCCCTGGCTGTCCTGGAACTCACTCTGTAGACCAGGCTGGCCTCGAACTCAGAACTCAGAAATCCGCCTGCCTCTGCCTCCCAAGTGTTGGGATTACAGGCATGCGCCACCACTGCCAGGTAAAAAAGACTTTTAGAGTTGGTAGTGACACAGAGACCAACAAGTTAAAATGCAGAGAATAGGAGACTGGAATTATAATTCCAAAACGGGACATCTATGTTCTCCGTCCTCCTAAGGGATTATTGCAGAAGAAGAGGCAGAGATTGTAAGAGCCAGAGGCTCTGGGTGACTTTAAGGAAACTGTTTTCTGGACACAGCAGGGCTGTTGCGCATGTGCATATGAACTCAGCAGTTGAGACAGCACACTGTTCAAGGCAGACAGAATCCCAGCATGGAGGGACGAGGTAGACAGAAAGTCCCACCCCTAATGAAGGAGCTATTGACAACTGAAAGCTGTTGGGTAATGGAGAGTTTTCTTTACCAACGTGCCACTTGGTAGGCCAACTACGCTCCAGTAGAAAGCCATACAACCAAGAGTATACAGACAGAACAAATGCATTGATGTGTTAGAAAAAGAAAAGAATACATGGTTGAGTGGGTAGGGAAGGAGGGATGGATCTAAGAGAAGTTAGGGGAGGACATAAATCTGGTCAAAATGCAGTGGGCAAAATCCTCAAAGTTACTTCTAAAGGAAAAAAAAAAAACGGAAAAAAAAAAACAAAAACCAAAAAGGGCCTTAGAGGTCACCAGACAGCTGTGCCTGCCCACAGACTGAGTGATTCATGGTTTTCACCAAGTTTGGCATCTGCCTGGGAATTTACATGATGTCACGCCAGCGCTGACAAATGAGCAGCTTGGCGAGAGCCAACACTTGTGTGGGCTGCGTCATCCACAGGCGTTAGCTGGTTAATTTGAGGAGAAATCAGGTCTCCCTGAGTCAGTGGACTGTGGCGCTGCG
Source organism: Apodemus agrarius (assembly GCA_964023405.1). Lineage (NCBI taxonomy): Eukaryota > Metazoa > Chordata > Mammalia > Rodentia > Muridae > Apodemus > Apodemus agrarius. The sequence goes on from OZ030018.1 coordinate 62,605,122, forward strand.
GGCACTTTGACCAGCTCTGAGCCTCATCTCTCCTTCACGGCCTCTAGGACTTCAGAGTCACCAGATTCCTCCCTTCTACATTCCGCTGCTGACCAGATGGCTCAGCGGTTAAGAGCACTGACTGCTCTTCCGAAGGTCCTGATTTAAATCCCAGTCGCGATACCCACCGTCTCCTCCGATCAGGGAAAAGGCAGAACTGAGAGCAAGTCTTGTGTCTCAGGGTGAGGGGTGTGCGTGCGGTGTGCAGGGTGTGGGGTGTGCAGTGTGCGGTGTGCGGTGTGCAGGGTGTGGGGTGCGTCTATCTTCTCTTAACCTGAAAGCCTTCTCTCTCTGTGCTCAGTTCTCAGCTCCCTTATTCCTTTCCCAAAACAGCTCACAGAGAGTCGGGGCTGGAGAGTGGGCCAGTCATGAATATGGAACTACAGACTTGGCTTTAATTAAGTCTGGTGAAAGGAGAGATGGCTCAGCGGTTAAGAGCACTGACCGATCTTCCGAAGGTCCTGAGTTTAAATCCCAGCAACCACATGTTGGCTCACAACCATCTGTAATGGGATCTGACGCCCTCTTCTGAAGTGTCTGAAGACAGCTACAGTGTACTTAAATATAATAAATAAATAAATAAATAAATAAATAAATAAATAAATCTTAAAAAAAAAGTTTGGTGAAGGCTACATCTTAAGCAAAAGGGACCCTGCTTTTGTTGTAGTTTCACAGCTGTGAAGAGACACTGTGACCAGGGCAACTCTTTTTTTTTTTTTTTTTTTTTTTGGTTTTTTGAGACAGGGTTTCTCTGTGTAGTCCTGGCTGTCCTGGACCTCACTCTGTAGACCAGGCTGGCCTTGAACTCAGAAATCCGCCTCCCTCTGCCTCCCAAGTGCTGGGATTACAGGCGTGTGCCACCACGCCTGGCTTCAGGGCAACTCTTTTTTTTTTTTTTTTTTTTTTTTTTTTTTTTTTGGTTTTTCGAGACAGGGTTTCTCTGTGTAGTCCTGGCTGTCCTGGAAGTCACTCTGTAGACCAGGCTGGCCTCGAACTCAGAAATCCGCCTGCCTCTGCCTCCCAAGGGCTGGGATTACAGGCGTGCGCCACCACGCCCGGCTTCAGGGGAACTCTTATAAAGGCAAACATTTAGTTTGGGGTTGGCTTACAGTTTCAGCGGTTCAGTCCATTATCATGGCAGGAAACACGGCAGTGTGCAGGCAGACCTGGTACTGGAGGAGAGTTTTACATCTGGATCCACAGGCAGCAGCAGGAAACTCTCATTCCACATTAGGCAGAGCCTAAGCACAGGAGACCTCACCACCCACCCCCACAGTGACACACTTTCCTCCAACAAGGCCACACATTCTCCAACAAGTCCACACCTCCTAATAGTGCCTCTCCCTATGGACAAGCATTCAGAACACATCAGTCTATGTGGACCATTCCTATTCAAACCACCACAGACCCCTTACTTGTAGAAATAATGATCTACAGGGGCAGCTTGCATACCTTTCCCTCAGACGCACTTGACTGAATCTTGTTTCCTACCCTGAGGCCATGAGCCAGAGAGGAAGGAACACCTCTCAACATTCATCAGGGAGATGAACACTGAGAGAAATCAGGGACACCCCATATCAGAGACAAGCCAGAACAGGAAGAGATTCAATTCTCAGTGAGGCTCAATAGAACTATTAGGTAGTCCTGAGCCTAATCTGGAGAAGTCTGGGAGTTATAGTGAAATTCTACATGGGGGGGGGGACAAAATAAGCCCTGAACCAGTGGTTTTCAACACAGACTTCATACTGGAATCATCTGGGAGCTTGGAAAAAAATCTCCTTAGGCCCTATTCTTAGAAATTCTGGTTTAATTGGTCTGGGATATATTGGTATCATTGAAGTCAGCCTGGGAAAATCTAATCTAATAGTCAAGACTGAGAGCTACTTTGAAATGAAATGATAACATGTAACAGGGAACCTTTCCAGCATGTTAAGTTTGTTTTCCAGTTCTCTGGAGAGAGAGGGCATAAAAGTACCTTGGGATCATTTTAGGGCTCTTCTTCAGATAGAAGTCACTTTAGAATTTGAAGGTGCTTTCTTTCAGGTAGGCAGGTGGGTACAGGAGACCCCCCTCCCGAGTCTGAACTTTACCAGTTGCTGTCTGGAGAAGAGGCTATATAATTAGATGCTTTGTGTACTGATAGTTCAGAAGAAAAGGGCGCTCAACCCAAGGTTTAGATCCTCACAGAGAGAAGAGAGCATGGGACTCAGGGGTCCCTGGAGCCCTGGCAGGTGTCTTCCTGTGAGATCCCTTTGTTTCTGCAGCTCTGTGACTGAAGCTCCAATAGCAGCCCTCCGCCCCAACGCTCTCCCTGACCACCCCAAATAAAATTAATCTATCTAGCAGCATTTGTCCAGGACTGCATTCATCTTCCTATTTCCTGCTCTTGTCATACTGCATTACAGTTATTTGTTTCTCTGTCTGTCTTTTTTTCCTTGCTAGACTGTGGATTTCTGAGAATCTGACTTTGCTTTTCATCTTTATGTAATAAATGTCAGGAGTGCCTGACATGCGATAGGTGCTGAACAAATATTTATAGAACTGATCAGAAATCCTTGGCTGGGTTTCTAGGTAACCCAAAATGGTGTTTCATTTACCATTACAATTGAAATATGTGTGTAGGTAATATATGGTAGGGAGGGATGGCCTGACATCATCTTTTTCTTCACGATAATTTAGAGCTTATTTACATATAGACTAAATAAGAACATACAATATATAATGTTGAAATTCTCTGGGTATGATAGTTTACATTTTATAGTCCCAACAGGCAAAAGTCTGAGTTGGGAGGATTGTGGTTGAGACAACTTGGGTCTATATAAGGAGATCTTATTAAGGGGGGGGGTAGACATATGCTACCAGCTGTCCAAGGACTTAGAGGACATTGTACATGGTATGGAAGGATGAAGGTGAATCGTGGAAGACTGGGGAACTAAAGTATTTCTATAGAAAACTTTTGACCTTTAAGGTACTGTGGATCACAGAAGTCACTAAAATAGGAAATGTAAACATCAGGTTTTTCATATGGGAACAGATTAATTTGGTGGCGTTTGGATGGATTAGTTGTAGCTTGTTAAAATGGGAAAAAAATAAGATTGGAAGAGATGGGAAAATTGTGTTTTCTATCTCTAGTTCCAAATAATAGACATCAACTGTTATAGGCTAAATTGTAACTTTACAAAAATTTGTGTGCTGAAGTCTTAAGTCCTTATCCCTCAGAATGTAACCACCTTTGAAGAAATGAATAACTACATTAAATTGAAGAAAGAGTGTGCCCTGACACAATAGGACTAATTTCCTTCTAAAAAAGAATCTTAGACACACAGAAGGAGACTAGCCCAGGAGTTTTCAACTCCCTAATGCTGCAACCATTTAAAACAGTTAGTTCCTCATGCTGTGGTGATCCTCTCCAACCATAAAATTATTTTTGTGTTACTTCACAACTGTAATTTTGCTACTGTTATGAATTGTAATGTAAATATCTGTGTTTTGCATTAGTCTTAGGTGACCCCTGTGAAAGGGTCATTCAACCCTAAAGGGCTTGTGACCCATAGGTTGAGAACCCCTGCTGTAGGAGCTGCAGAGGAAATTGATGAAGCAAGGAAAAAGGGCGTGAGAAATTAACCCTTTTGTTTGTTTCGTTTGAGACTTCCAGCTTCTATATCTATATCTATATCTATATCTATCTATCTATCTATCTATCTATCTATCTATCTAAGTATTTTTGTTGTTTAACTCCTCCTGCTTTTATAGAATTTTTGTTATGACAGCCTTAGCTCATTAGCACAACAGTAAACCCTTAGGACATGGTCAACCATTAAGTCATATGCTTTTCTTGTGTATTATTTCTCATGATCTAAATCTCTGGGTCCTGGCACATTTTAGGGGTCAAATAACATATATTTCAATGCATAGTATTTGACTAAACTTTAAGTAAAAATGCAGCTGAAAAGATGGCTCAGCGATTAAGAGCACTGGCTGCTCTTGCACCCACATGGAGGTCACAACCATCCATAAACCCAGTTCCAGGAAAGCTTGCCCCCTGTTCTGGCCTCTGAGGGCAATAGGCACACACAGTACACAGACATATATGCAGGTAAAAAAAACCAAAAAACCAAATCCACTCATAAAATGCTAAAAATAATTAAAAATATATAGGGTTTTGACAAACAATAAGAGGCAAAACAAACAAAAACCCCAAACAAGCAAACAAAAAACAAAACAAAACAAACAAAAAAGCCTTGACTAGGCTGGGGAGATATCTTAGCAGGTAAAAACAAGGACCATGTCAGCTTGACGAACTAGGTTGTATTCCTCAGATCTATGTAAAAAACTAGACTCTTCTGTAATCCCAGCATTTCTATGTGGAGATGAGAGGCAGAGACAAGAGAATTAGTTGGTGTTGCCCTTCAATTGAGGTTGAAGTCTACCATTGTCGGGATAGCCTTCTGGGCTCATTTCAAAATGGCTGACTTCCTTTACCAGCAGGGCTTCTCCTTCTCTGATTTTTGTCTGGGGAGTTCAAAACCCCAACACACCTATACCTGTGGAATGTCAGGTAGCCTTGGTAAAGATTACAGTTTCAGCTTCCTTTCTCCTGATAGGAACCTGTTCAGTTAGCCCTTGGGATTCCTGAAATGCTTCCCCCATGCTAATGAGGCATCTCAATACCTTAACTTTCAACCAGTGACCTTTGCCTTGGATATTATTACTGTAGGTACTCACAGGGGTTCTGAGCCCCCACCCCCGACCCCCATCAATCATCTCTGCTCCATTTGCCCTCATGGACCAATATTGGCTGATGATCCCTTGGGTGGGGGGGAGGAAGGGTAAGAAGCTCTTAGGCCCGCTAACCTGGAGTACTGTGCCCAGCAGCAGAAAGCAAAAGGAGACGCTTCTTTAAGATGGTAGAGAGGGATTGCCGGCCTGAGGACTGTATAATGGGACCCCACTGCAAAAATTAAAATATGTAAAAATGGGTTTATAGGTTGAGGCACCCTCAGGTTATAGAGGAGAGGCCCATTTGTGTACCTTACCTCATGGACCAGGACTGGCCACCCCACAGGTGGCTTCTGACTAGCCTTCATTAGGACAAAAGCCAAGCACCTTTGACAGAGAAAATAATTGGAAACCAAAGGTTAAATGACCAGTAAGTGGCAAAAAACAAACAAACAAACAAAACAAAAACAAAAACAAAAAACCCAAACAACAACAACAACAACAACAAAAACTATCCCAGTGAGTTTGAGGAAGCAAAGCAGTAAGGTGAGGTACTGGGTGTAGAGTCAAGATAAGATGGCCTTGTGTTCAAATATTGTTACTAAAGAAGACTTCCTAAGGCCAACCGCAGCTCACTATTCTTCCACAGAACTTCCTGACCTTTCTATTTCCTAATTTTCCCATCTGAAATAACGGTATCCCTCATACTTTTGCTTTGAGAATTAAACATGCTAATATATGTAAAGTGGTTTGTATTCTACCTCGTGTGTGACAAAGGCTTTATATTGATTCAAGTGTTGCCAGTCTAGAAGAGAGGCACGCAGAGAAGGTGGGCACAGGGCCAGGGTGGGAGCCTGCAGGGGCCCACTGGGGTGGTAGAGCCTGACGGTAGCTCGCTCCACCTTGCTCTCTACCTGTGTCTGGCATAACGGAAACCCGTGCTTCTCTGACCGTGCAGCTGCACCAACACATGACAAAATAGGAAATCTGGAGAGCTACGAAAGCGAAGAACAGCGGTGCCTTTCTCTTCCTTTTTGCTTATTTTTGCTCCTTGTGAAGACCCCTCTTGGCTACTGAGATTAAAAGCAACATCGTCTCCCATACCCCCATACCATCAACCTTTCCCAATTCCCTTCTTCCAGCCAGCCGGGAGATCTAAGCAGCAGCTCTTGTGACAGAAGATCTGACAGGCTGGCTCCCGTGGGCTGGCGCCTCTCCATCCCTGCCCATCCCTGCCTCGGTTTTGGCTTCCCTCCTCCAACTTCTCTGCATAGCAGCAGAGGGTGTGCACACCGCTCTGCCCAATGGCCGACAGACCTGCAGGCAGACGCCGTGAAGGAAGCCAGGCTGTGCTTCAGAGCAGATTTGGAGGGCATTGCTTCTGGAGGCCAGTGACAGACAGCATTACGGTCTGCATTTTGTTATCAGTAGGCTCTCTCTGGCCTCTTTTCTGATTAGCAATAAGTTTGGTTTTCTTCTTAGGCTTTTAAACCACTATCTTGTTTTGTTTTGTTTTTTAATCCTCCTTTCTTCTCATCTATCTCCTTGTTTATTTTTGTCAGTAACTCCATATTTTAATATGTTAGGGTATAAAATCCTTTCTAATATTCAATGTATATATGAAAATTATAAGTCCTTTTGGGGAAGGTTCCACTATTAACTGATGAGGCTCATCAAATTTAGCCCATAGATTCAAGGCCTGTGCGTGGGGAAAGAAAATATCCTTAATAAACCCACATATGATCTACAAGTGATGTGATCACATACACAGGGTCCCATCTGTTGCTCTTCCCCTGGCAGTATGGTAACTCCAGGTTCAGAACCTGCAGAGCCCTATGAGCACTCTGGCTGACTGAATCTTCTATCCTAAGATTTTTGTTTAGTAAAGGATTTTACTGCTAAATAAAATCTGGAAAATCATGGCACTGGATGAAACAGGAGCGTAGAGAAAAGCTAGAGAACAATACCACACTCTGAGAATGTAAATTACTCAAGGAAAACTGTAGCAATGTCTTATTAAGAACAAAAAACGAGGGCTGGAGATATGACTCGGTGGTTCAGAGCATACAAGCACATTATATTTTTATGAGACTCTTGTTGACTGTAACTGAGGAATTCATAACGTATGGATTAAACCAGAATCTGACAAAGGTGCTCCAGAGATTCTGTGGCCAGAATGCATAAGTATAGAGAGAGGAATGGTGCTGGCTCGGAACTTGCCGATTCAGCAAGAGGAACTCTTTCTGGGTTTGTGCTGCAGGTTCTTTGTTGGCCTGGCTTTTGTTTTTGTTTTTGTTGTTTTTTAATTTTATTTTATTTGGTTTTTGGTTTTCTTTTTTCTTTTTTCTTGCCTTGCTCCATGTTGCGTAGGAGACTGTCTTCTGATAAATCACATCTTCTGGGTTTCCTTGTCCTCTAGTATTTCACTATGACCAGCCAACCAGAGAAGTCTCCAGACAGACAATGGAAGGCAGAAGGGGAAGAAATAGAATATAAACTCCCCCAATTCCTTCTTTTGAGGCTGTGGTTTGACAACGGTTGTTTACATCTATTGTGGTCCACCGTTCTTATCTGGTAGCCCTTTACTACAGCCGCGGCCCCTTCTAGGTTCTGGTAACCATTCTGCCCCCACCCCCAACCCCTTTGGTTTCTTCATGTTCAGAGGAAGCAGCAGACTTTTCTGTCTTGAAGAATTTTCATCTTCCTTTGTTGGTTTCTCTCTCCACAAGGAGAGCTTTGGGAACAGTGCCTGCATTGAAAAGCATGAGAGTCCTCCTTTGAAGCTCTCCGCCTGTGTGTGCATTGACACCATGACACAGGATGAGTCAGGGGCACTGGGAGAAGTGATAGAACAAATAGTACGCTCTTTGTGAATATATAAAATACTCAAGAAAAGCTTTAGCAATGTCTTACTAAAAAAACAAAAACAAAAACAAAAACAAACAAACAAACAAACAAAAAAACCAGAGCTGCGGAGATAGCTTAGTGGTCAAGAGCATGTAGAGTATATACTATTTTTGCACCTCCAAGGGATCCAGTGCCCTCTTCTGGCCTCTGTGGGTACCTGCACTCACATGTGCTTGCACTCATGTGTACATAGCCATACCCACATGCAGACTCTTGCAATACACACAATAAGCAATAAGACAAATCTTTTATAACTACAATCACACTGAATTAACTTATCTTAAAGTCATTTAAAAATTTCTACTAGAAGGTACGCTTTATCTAGTCTAGATTTAGTATCTAAAATGGCACACATCCTCCTAAGTTTTAACCATTGTTTCCTCCACGGATTGAATGCTTGATTGCACAGAAGCAGGTAAAGGCCAGCAGTGCATCTCTCAGTCAGTGTTCTGTTTATGCCCCCTTTCCCTCTGTAGGAACCCTCCTGCTTCTTATTCAGATATCTTCTAAGCAACCAACCAGAAGTGCCTTCAACAGTTTTCATCATCAAGGGTGGGCCTGGAAACTGACTCGATATACTATATAGCAGTTAAATGTGAAGATTTGGAATCATGTCCAAAGCAAAGGATCTGTGGTGGTGGATGTATGATATTGAATGGAAGAACCTTGGAAAAAGAAAATAGAGCTTTCTGAGTTGATGGGGAGACAGCTTTTATAGGACACTTGCCAGACTAAATGGTGAAGGCTTTGAACCCACTGCAGATAACTATTATATATTTTCTGTATAACCATGGAGAAAGGTGGTTGTAATACGAGATACTATTGGATCTCACCTATGGGACAGCTATCTTTGGGGTTACTAGTAGTTTACTGGTATACTTATTTTTCAGAGTCCAGACACCCTACCCCACACCCAAAACCATCAGCAATACTTGGGAAAATGGTTAGAAATGCAATTTCTTGGTTGAAAGGGGGAGATGACAACAGTTCATCATGGATTTGGTAATCTCTCTCCTAGACAGTGTGGGCAAATACACTCAAACATTGAAAACGTCTGGTCAGGGAAAATCCCAAGAGTTAGATGGAATGGCATCTAGGCATTGACAGAGAACCCAGTGGCTCCTCATGTAGAGGATGGCGGGGCAGTAATTTGGAAAATATGAGCTTTATACTTAGAAAATGGGTATGCAATAAATACAAGGCTTATTGCAACATGCAAACAACAATTCTCAGCTATCCAGCACTCTCTCCTCTCGTCCCGTAGGCTTGTCAGTTAAGTCTATAGATCTTTCTGTACAGAATCTGTGTGACAGGTGAGGAAGTGAAACAAGAAGGACCCAGAAAGAAAGATTGTTGTGCAGGAGTGAAGAGAGGCCGGAGGAGGATAATAGGTGCTGAACAAAATAGAGGTTATGAAGAGACCAGACTGGTTTAAGGGGGAGATTTATGTTGAGGTTTGAGAGTCATTTGGAGTGAAACTTAAGAAGGTAAAAGGCATCAAGAGAGATGGAAAGAGAAAAGCTTGGGAACTTTTGCCATGCATTAGGGGGAAAAAAATCCACACTTGCTATGGTTGAGTATATCTACAAAGATTATATTAATTTTCAGAGTTTTAAAAGTCACCAGTTACCATTTTAGTTGTTAAACAGATGCTTTTTTCCCCATAGTTTCACAGTGAAATCGAGTTCCATTTTTTTCATGTATATTTATTTACTTGTTTGTTTGCATTTCATGTTCTCGGTGGTCTGCGTTTTAGCTGTCAGGGCCAATGACACTAATAGCTTGTGTTTGTCTAAAAAGTTTAATTATACAACTTTTAAATACATGTCTTTTCCTTTAGAATATTATGGTGAGCAGATAGGGCTAGCTGCTGTTGTCTCATCTTGCAGACAAGGATAGAATCTTAATGAAGTTTCATTCCATGACTAGTAAATGCTAAATTTTGAATTCAATCTTTAATCTCCTACCTCCAAATTCAGTATTCTCTTTATCAACGTAGTTGATGATAATGGATACTGTAAAGGACCCAGTCTCCTATTGGTAAATGTAATTTGTTTTAAACTCTAAACCTTTATGTTCTGAAAACTGTGGATCTCAGAATTAGGGTTTCATCTGAAAGGTGATACTTTTAAAGAAACCAATTTCATCATGTACAGTCAATTTTCTGTCATTACTAACTGACTATCACAGCTTGTATAGTTTTATAAAGTAATTAACTTTATTTTGGATCACAGTACTGGCAGTCTATAGTTGAGGGGCCATATCTGCTGATGGTCTTGGGGGTGACACTGGAAGTGTAGACAGGGAGCATGTAAGTGAGCATAGCCTCTGGCCTTTCTCCTTTGTATAAAGGCCTCAGGATTGAGTCATGGGGGTTCTAGCCCAAATCACTTCATCTAATTCTCTTCACTTCCCAAAGGCCCAGCTCTATTGCTATAGACAGGTTAAGTTTCTACACCTTAGATGTCAAAGACATGAAACCTTGGGGGCCATACCTCACTCCATGTCCAAACCATAGCATCTATGTAGAAAAAACTTTTTCTCATACTAGATTTTGGATCAATGATAGAATGAGAGTAAAACATACTAATATACCAGAGTCCAGCTTCAGAGGATTTAAGAAACTCTTGGTGAGGATTACGAGAGGTCAGAGAGGCAATGTGTACATCTTCAGACAGAAGGCAGATACAGGGAGAATATGACAGAGGGCAAACTTTTTTTTATTAGATATTTGCTTTATTTACATTTCAATATTATCACCTTTCCTTGTTACCCCTCCAAAAATCCCCTATCTCATCCCTTCTCCTCCTGCTCACCAACGCCCCACCCCCCAGCTTTCCTGACTGGCATTCCCCTACTCTGGGGCATTGAGCCTTCACAGGACCAATGATCTCTCTCCTCTCATTGATATCTGAAATAACCAGCTTCTGCTACATATGTAACTGGAGCCATGGGTCCCTCCATGTGTACTCTTTGGTTGGTGGTTTAGTCCCTGGGAGCTCTGGGGGTACTGGTTAGTATATATTATTGTTCCTCCTGCAGGGCTGCAAACCTTTTCAGCTCCTTGGGTCCTTTCTCTAGCTGCTCCATTGGGGACCCTATACTCAGTCTACTGGTTGGCTGTGAGCCATGGGTATTTTGATCTACCTTCCACGAAGGATCAAAGTGTCCACATTTTGGTCTTCCCTCTTCTTGAGCTTCATGTGGTCTGTGAGTGTATCTTGGGTATTGGGTATCTGAACTTTTTGGGCTAATATCCACTTATCAGCAAGTGCATACCATGTGTGTTCTTTTGTGATTGAGTTACCTCATTCAGAATATTTTCTAGCTCCTTCTATTTGCCTAAGAATTTCATGAATTCATTGTTTTTAATAGCTGAGTAGTACTCCATTGTGTAAATGTACCACATTTTCTGTATCCATTCCTCTGGATTCTTTCCAGTTTCTGGATATTATAAATATAAATAAGGCTGCTATGAATATAGTGGAGCATGTGTCCTTATTACATGTTGGAGCATCTTCTGGGTATATGCTCAGGAGTGGTATAGCTGGGTCCTCAGGTATAGCTATGTCCACTTTTCTGAGGAACTGCCAAACTGATTTCCAGAGTTGTTTTACCAGCTTGCAATACCACCAGCAATGGAGGAGTGTTCCCTTTTCTCCACATCCCCACCAGCATCTGCTGTCCCCTGAGTTTTTGATCTTGACCATTCTGACTGGTGTTAGGTGGAATCTCAGGGTTGTTTTGATTTGCATTTCCCTGATGATTAAGGATGTTGAACATTTATTTAGGTGTTTCTCAGCCATTCAGTATTTCTCAGTTGAGAATTCTTTGTTTAGCTCTCTACCCCATTTTTTAAATAGGGTTATTTGGTTGTCTGGAGTCCAACTTCTTGAGTTCTTTGTATATATTGGATATTAGCTGACACAGGGCAAATTTATCACATGACTCACAACCCCAGGCTTTGTGAGGTATTGTTTTTGCCTTTGTGCACTCTGTCTACTTCCTTTTTTATTTTTCCACAGCCATCTTGATGAAGAGACATCCTGTCTAGAACACAACAAAAGAAACTTAAGAAAAGAGTTTCTTCCTCCCTGTGTTGGAATTTTTCTGTAGCTCTTACAGGATTCTGAAATTGTTAATGGAAAAGTGACTGGGAGAGAGGGAACACTGTGGTGGTGGCTGTTCTTATCCAGAGTTCCACCTTCATTGGACGAACTGTGAGGAGTCTGTGATATTTTATTTCTTTTTCTTCTTTTTATTTCTTCTCAGAGAGAAAGGCAATAGCTATGACACAAAGATTGCTATACCATTTGTAGCAGAACTGAGAGAAAGAAAGAAAAATTAAGAAAGCATTATTTTCTAGGGGTTAGAGAGATGGCTTGGAGGTTAAGATCTTTAGCTGCTCTTCAAGATGACACAGATTTGATTTCCAGTATCCACATAGTAGCTCAAAGCTGTCTGTAACTCCAGTCCTAGGTGATCTGGCATCCTCTTTAGCCTCCAAGGGTACCATACACACATGGTGCACAGACATACATGCAGGTAAAACACGCACATATGTAAACAATTAAGATAAAAATGTAAAAAAGAAGCATTTTTTCCTAAACACAGCATTAGAATGAAAATGTTGATTCAACTGTGGTGCCTCATATTCTTAATCCCAGCACTCTAAAGGCAGAAAAGTAGGACGATCAGGAGTTACATTTTCAATTACATAGAGAGTTCAAGACCAGCTTGAAATACATGAAGCCTGTCAAAAACAAAAGGAAAAACAAAACAAAACAAACCAAAAATCCCCAAGAACCTTGAAAGTTGTTTATTCTTTATTGCTGTCTGGTCTTTGCATTTTGCACATTCAGGTGTGTGTGTGTGTATGTGTGTGTGTGTGTGTGTGTGTGTGTGTTTATGTGTGTGTGTGTGTGTGTGTGTGTGTGTAAGAGAGATTGTTTGTATGTATGAAAGAGAGAGATAGAAGTCCTTTATATAGTGTAAATTGATAGGCAATTCAGAAGAATTTTCAAATACTAAAGAAAGCTAAATTCTTTTTTTAAAGATTTATTTATTTATTATATGTATGAACTCTGTAGCTGTCTTCAGACATCCCAGAAGAGGGCATCAGATCTTATTATATCAACATGTGGTTGCTGGGATTTGAACTCAGAATCTTTGGAAGAGCAGTCAGTTTTCTTAACTGCTGAGCCCAGAAAGCTAAATTCTAAAATATACTTCCATTTTTCCATGCCTATAGCAGAAGGAATGAGAGTGTACTTGCCTATAGATTTCTAATTTACAAGTTGGGAAGTTTTATAATTTTGCTAATTAGGCCTTGAAGACCTAATGGCAGTTATAATGGCAGTTAAAATAAACATCTTCCCCTTAGGGACTAGAATCAAGAAGAACATTGCCCCAATTTTTCAAACATAGTAGGAAAAGATGGAGAAAGGGGGAAAGGAGCTTTCTTTGTGGTCCACAAAAATATTGAAACATCATTATTGGTACATAAGAGTTGATACATTAGAGTTCAAACATATACAAATGAGAATACTAGATTATATTTCACCTACATTATTGTATTTCCATAGCCTATATAAATTGCCACTGAAGCCTTATCTGGTGTTAAACAGCAGTTCAACCTTGACAGTGGAGTGAAGCTTGAAGAACTAAAAAAAATTCATTTTTAATTCTATGAGGACTTATAAGCCCATCGTTCTATACCATGGGTTGACATTTATATGCAAACTAGTCAATTATCTATATTTTTCTTTGTTTTCCTTACAGTAGAATGATAAAACCACTTTCTTGTCTATCTTCTTCTAAGAAGAAAAATGCTAGTGATGAAAAAGTAGGTTGTATATACTATTCAAATATATATATATGTATATATATACACACACACACACACACACACACACACATATATATCCTATAAAACTTTTAGGATTTTAATATATATTTAAAATATGTATTATATATTTAATGTATATAATATATTATATTTAAATTTTATAGGTATATAAAAATGTATATTTTTTGGACAGGGTCTCAACATGTAACCCTGATTGGCCTGGAACTCATTACATAGGCTAGGTGGGCCTCAAACGCAGAGGTCCTCTTGCCTCTGCCTCTTACCATGCCTAGCGTGCTTTGTTTTTTGAGACAAGGTTTTATGTAGCTCAGACTGGCCTAGAACTCACTATGTAGATAAAAGTGACCTTGAACTCTGGATCCTCCTCCTCCTAACTTGAAAGTGGTGGGTTTTGCTTTGGCATCTTTGACATGGGCATGCATCATTGCCTGGCAAGCAACATTTTTTTTTATATGTGAGAAACATATTGTAGTTTCTTTTTTTAGAGAAGTTCTTTATGGATATAAATGGAGGGAACCATATAACAGAAAGCCAGGTTTCGTTTTCCAGTCTTCTCCCACCAGATGTTCTTTCAGCCAAGTGAACAGAGAGGCAGCAATTAACTTCCTCGAGTAACCAAATATTTAAAACAATTGAATACACAGAAACCTTTTAGTGGCCTTCATTTGTAGGCAAGGCAACCACAAAGAATCAATAAACAAATTGGCCAAGCACTTGAAAGAAGGTGTTTGTCACAAGGCTATGTCACTAAGTGATAATCATCTGACCTGGCCCTGAGTTCATCAAACACTGGGTGCTTCTTTTTCCCACATGTGGCTGTTGAGTCCTTCCTGAGTCTTAGAAGGTGTCCAACTCCATTAGCTGACTTGGTATCAAGTCACATTTGTCCTTGGTTGCTGTCTAATCTTGGTGTTCTATCTTATCTCATTTCCTACACAAAGCATTGGTGGAGCTCCCTGACAGTGTCTCCAGATCGCATGTTCTTGAAAGTTTAAGAAGGAGTTTCTCAGAGATGATATAACAAAGTGCTAGGAATTATGTGGCTTGAACAATAGAAATCAATGATCTCAGAGTTCTGGAGGCTGAAAGCTCAAGAATCAGGTGCCACCAGGCCTGGTTCCCTCTGACGGCTGTGAGGATCTGTTCCCTGCTTCTTTTCCACTTTCTGAGGTACTTCCAATGTTGACATTCTTTGACTTGGACTGCCGTCAGTGTCACAGACATTCCAACCTGTCCCCAAGTGCCCCCACTATGGCATTCTTCTTACAAACGCATCAGTAAGATTGGAATAGGAGCTCATACTTCTACATTATGATCTCGAGTGACCTGCAGAGACAATATTTCAAATATTAGATTACATCTGAGATACTGGAGGTTCAGATTTGAGCATATCAATGTATGCATGTATATGTATGTATGCATGTATGTGTGTGTGAAAGTGTGTCTGTGTGTTCACATGTCTGTATGTGAGTGTGTATGTCAGTGTGTGTGTAACTGTGTGCATATGTGTGTGTATGTATAGGTTTTTTTTGTGTGTGTATGTGTTTGTGTGTGTGTGTGTGTGTGTGTGTGTGTGTGTGTGTGTGAGAGAGAGAGAGAGAGAGAGAGAGAGAGAGAGAGAGAGAGAGAGAGAGATACTCAACATATAACTGCTTATTAACTCCCCCCCCTACATTTCTTTTGGAAGACTGGGTACCTTTTTGTTCTTGTTGTTTTGTTTTGTTTTTAACCTGGTATTTGAGTGTGCCTCATGTTGCCAGAGTCTTTAGAAGTGGAAGATGGAGGCCAAAGAAGTCATGCAGAGTCTAAGAGAAGCTATGTCATAGGCTTAGAAGGTATAGAGAAGGGGAAAGTGGCCAAGAATTGTAGTTGGGAGAGGCAAGACAATGAATTTTCTTCTAGAGCTTCTAGAAAGCAATATAACATCAACAATATTTTGATTTGGTCCAATGAAACCTGTGCTGGACTTTTAAGTTATGGAATTGTAGCACAATAAATTCAAGTGGTTTGAAGATGTTCATTTTGTGATCATTTGTTATGATAGGAAGAGGAAAAATATTTGTTAAAATTAAAACCTTTTGTATATGTTCTGATATTTAGTTCCTAGGCTTGATCTACCTTGGAAGGTTTTCCAAGTCTTCTGATCCCAGACCTAGTCCAACTAACTATTCTGCTACTACTTCAAACCACAGAATTGATGCTCACTGTATAAGGAGAAATGTTGTTGGAGTCCTGTGAGTGTTGAATCATATTGGACTACAGAATCTGATTTTGTTTTTTCCTGGCTCAACCTTTCTTAGCTTTAGTTATTTTTCCCTTATCTAAAAGAATGGGTGATAATAAGGCTGGAGAGATGGCTTAGTAGTTCAGAAACACTTCCAGAGGACCTGAATTTGTTTCCTAGCATCCCTGTCAGATGAACTACAACCTCTTGTAACTTAAGCTCCAAGGGATCTGATGCCCTCTTCTGGTCTCTGTGGGCATCGACATGTCTTGCATACACTTACACACACACACACACACACACACACACACACGTAAAAAATATTTAAAGAATGTAGTTCTAGGGGGGAAGGGAACCGGAAAAAGGGAAATGAAATGTAAATATAGAATATATCAAAAAAAAAGAATGAAAAAAAAAGAAAATTAAAAAAAAAAGAATGTAGTTCTTGTTGTGAAGATTTATGATAAGAGCAGTTAACGCAACTAACACAATGCATTGTACGTGTTAGGCTTCACTGTTTGAGAGTCTTAAAATCACCACTTCAATTTTCAACTATACACTACGTTAAAGAAAGTCTTACTTGGGATTCAGATTTTAAGCCAGTAATGGGATTTTAAATAGAAGAATTAGTGAGAATTTGTATCTTATAATACTTATTGCTGACTGGATAATCATCTAGAAAAAAAAACCCTATAAAAATCACAAAACCCAGACTTTATGCACACACACACACACACACACACACACACACACACACACACGAGTGTATGCATGTGCATGTATGTATACATATATATGTATATATGTATATGTGGTGAGTTTGATTTTTATGATTTTATGTTCTTCTAGAGGTATATATACCCATGTATGTATATATGTATGTATATACATATAAATAGGTACATATGTGTATATGTATATATGTATATGCATTGAGTTTAGTTTTTGTGGTTTTTATTGAATTTTGGGTGAGAGAGAACATCAGAGACAATACTCAGTGTAGTGAGTTGACTGTGAGCTACTGGCTTTTATGCCAATGAGGAGACATTGAACAGTAATGTATGATAAGTAACTTGAAAGCATTTGGGAAGATCATATGCATGTGTTCTTTTTTTCTTGAAAATGCTTTATTATTCATTACCCATCATATAAAAGTTGGAAGCCTCAAAAAGATTTTCAGAAAAATTGAAATCAGCTGAGTCAGCAGAAGGCCACCTCACTATGATGATAGATCTGATCAGAGGAGCCATGGTGCCTGCTGCTGTGCCTCTCCTGCAGGGAGTCCTGGGCTTCATCCGGCTGGAATTACTGACCACCTCTTGCATAGCTGCCAGGATGCTGTATGCAGTGGTGACTGCCAATAGTGGCCTAGTTACAGCCAACAGCCCAGTGGCTGTTCTACAGTCAGTCTAGGCAGCTGGACTCTTATATTATCCAAAATCCTCCTGGTGGACTGTTTGGGGCTGTGAGGTGATGCCCCCTGACTTTAGTTAATCCCAAAGCTGTAGAGTTATTGTATCTGAATCAAATAGTGCATTTGTCAACTATATGCTGAGGATGGAATCTGCTCAAATTGGATTTCTAATTGTAAAAACCGAGGAGGAAAGATAAAAGAATTTTAGTAAGAAGCAGGAGTGATTTGCCAATTCCTATTGCTGAACCCCTCCCCCCAAATTGCCCTTTCCCACCTCCTCAAAAAGAAATCTATGAGGTTTGTCCTATGGTCACATTTTATAGTGCCGAAACCAAGTGCTATGATACCCATGGAGACAGACGGGCATCAATAGATAGATAACCCAGTTGAAGAGGTCAGAAACGATGGCTCTGGGTGTCAAGAGCCTCAATCCCAGACAAGACCCTGCAGAAGGCAGAGGAGCATTAGGTTAGGATGAAAGTGAGGTACCCAGAAAAAAATGCATCTTCCATCGTGAGGAGGAGCCAGATGTGGAATTTAGAGCTTGAAAATCAGTATGCGGCACCAAAATATATTCAGAGCATGGAAGTAAATGAAATTTATGAGCAGCCAAGAAAGTGCTAGTTATCCTAAGGGCTATCAGAGAGATATCTCACAGAACCACAGATCAGAGAAGGGTCAGGTCAGGGAACTATACCACACAGCTTCTGAATCCAGGAGTTAGTTTACCTTCTAATGATCAGCTTGTGGGCAATGATGAGCTAGTGGGCATGGCCTGACTTCCACAGTGTCAGCCAGGATCTCCTGATGGTTATCTTCAATTTCTAAAGTGGCCAGGGATGGCCAGGTGGACAACAGTGTGAGTCTTGGCAAGCAGCATCTTGGTGATTTGATATTACAAAAACAGAATGTCTTCAGGTGGTAGGTCCCAGAACTCAACCTGGGATTCTGCCAACCAAATATGTTCAGAAATATGATGGCAATGCCTTTGCTCGGCAAGACTGTTGGCGCGTCTTGCTTCTTGTCTGACAAAGATGTTTCTGCTTCTTTCAGCCAGGGAGAAAATTAAACAATCACTCCAAACCAAAATGTAACTGGATTTTGGATGAGGCAGAAAAAGTTGTTTTAATTTGGGCAATTCCATAATTTTTAGAAGTCTATAGGATGAGAAAAGTACAATATCAGGTGCCCAGAATCACTTGGGAATTTCCTAATTCATCTTGGTTATTGACTTATGTAGTGACTTCTGCCAAATGGCCTTGGACAAGAAGTACAAGTTCCAGCATGAATGTGTAATTCCAAATAGAGTATATTGTTGTGATAGGTTTTTCTGTAGGTTAGAAACACACTAACCTCATTCCAAAGATTGAAAGCTTGGAGTTACGTGGATTAGAAGCATTGGCTCCAGTTTACCAAGGTGAACAAGCAAGTATATTCAGCAATCATACTGCTGAAATGCAGATGAAAGTCTGAAATATCAAAGAGCGATTTTATATGCAATCCATACATAGCCGGAAATCAGATTATTTCAACTCTGTCTCCTAAATGTTACCAATCCAGCCTCTGTCCCACACTGCCTCACTGTGACGTTGTCCTCCTTCATGGTCTACAACTTTTATGACTGAAATGAGTTCTCACACTCTTTGTGGTCTTATGATCCCCTGATTCTTTCACTTTCTTCTCCACATTGTCTGAATAATTGTTCTTTTTTATTTATGCATTCACTTTACATGCCAATATCATCCCCCCTCTCCTCCCAGATCCTCTTCCCCCAGATGCTTCCTACAGCCCCCCTTCCCTTATCTCAGAAGGAGGAAGACCCGCCTGGGTATTACCCCATCCTGGCACATCAAGTCTCTATAGAACTAGGTGCATCCTCTCCCACTGAAGCCAGACAAGGCAGCCCAGTTAGGGAAATGGGATTCACAGACAGGCAACAGATTCCCTGAGGACATCCCCTGCTCCAACTGTTGGGAGACCTGCATGAAGGCCAAGCTGCTCATCTGCTACATAGGTGCGGGGGGCCTAGGTGCAGCCCATACATGCTCTTTAGTTGGTGGTTCAGTCTTTGGGAGCTCCCAAGGGTCCAGGTTAGTTGATTCTGTTGGTCTTCTATGGAGTCCCTATCCTTTTTGCATCCTTCAATCCTTCCTCAAACTCTTCCACAAGACTCCTATGTTTCCAAATACCTAACCTAGTCATTTCATTTCACTGGCTAAAGCATTGTAAGGCTTAGGAATATGACTCAGTGGTATGACTTGCCTGGCATTTAAAATCTCTAATGGCATGGCATTTTTTCTTGCTAATAGAGCCACCCTTTCTTAAAACGATCTACAAAGATATTTATGTGCTACCTGTCACTTGCTTCGGCAGGTCAACTTTTCTATTCCATCCTCACCAACCGACTTTCAGCTCCCAGACACCATGTTCTCCTCGCCTTGCCTCTCCATGCCCTCACCTCTGTTCTGTCTGCTCTGTCATTTCTGTCTGTAACCTTCTTCATCACCTCTCTTCAACTCACTCCTCCTCCCAATTTTTTTGACTCACATTTCTGGCTTGAACACCTGTTACTCCTGCTCAACCCAATACATCTCTGTCTTCCACCCATTTCATCCTTAGCAGGTAGACTGGACCACATTTTCTAGCCTCTGCTGTGGTTAGCTATGACCACGTGACTAATTCACATGTGAGTGGAAGTAATGTGCTTGATTTGGCTCATTTAACACACACACACACACACACACACACACACACACACACACATCAAACTTTGTTTTATTTCTTTATCTGTCTTTTGAATGGAAAGAATTCAGAAGGCTTCAACAAGGGAAAAATGTCAAGATAAGGGGGTCACAGGTGCCTTCATTTGATTGTAAGTCAGTGGTGTGAGGAGCTGCAGACATAGGATGCGCATGTTACATGGCTGACACTACTTTCCTTCAGCAATGTTATGTTTTAGCTTAGTTACTAGTTCTTCTGGGAAAAAAATGGCTTGAAAGCATCTGTCTTTTTGATTTTCCTGTAAGCCCAGCAAGGGCAGGAACTCTTATCCTCCTCACGGCTTTATTTTTAGTTCTTATTAGTATCTGACCAGTTTGTGGAGCCATGAAAGTACTTTCCCAGTGTTGAACCAAGCTTCGTGTTTATCTTGAAATTTGGGTAAGCACATAGGATTTCATTTGGACAAACACATTTAACTTATTGACTGCACACTGGAAATTGTGAAAAACTAACAAGTCCTTACATCCAAGCAACCAAACAACCTAAAAGACAAAAATCAGCATTTTGGGGGGGGGTATCAAGAATATTAATATAAAAGTGGGGTTTATCTCTCACTTTGGCATGCTACCTGGAATGCCATTTCATTTTATTAAGAATAGAAACCATGATAAAGGTTTTCTGTCACCTGGCACATCAAGAAGCTTTGAAAAGTTAAAATATCTCCGATTATTTTTTAAGTTGTAGAATGCCTCGAATTTCAAAGTATCCAATACCAGTTGAAGCAATGTGTTATAAAACCACAATTGCTAGTTATCTACTTATAAGGAAGTGTTGTCAAAAGTGGTTTTCATTTTTTTATCATCAATATAAGGCAATTTATAGTTCTTAAATGGAATCTCTAGGCTCCCTGTTATTTGGGGTTCAATGAAGTTAAGATTGACCAGTAAAACTTAACTTACAGAAAGAGAAAGGGGATGGAAAACACACATGGAGGCCCCACAGACCTGAGTATGGTCTACATGAGCACAGCGCCTTCTGTTGCCTCAGGGATCCCTCTCAGCTACAATTACACTGTCCATTTTCACTAAAACCAGTTATGACTCAGGTCAGAGAGGATAGGGCTGAATGGCATTCCTAATCTGCTAGGCCCCCCGGTATTCCTTTTATTTAAGAACCTGTCAGGTTTCTGCCTCTGCACAAATGCAGAAAGCATGTCTCGGGTGGATGTTTAAGGAACACGTGGCTAGATGCCTATTTTCAGTCCTCCTTGTTCCCTCCTTGATGCTTTGCTTACGCCCCGTGCCAGACAATGCAGCAAGTTAATAAGCTAACCCAACCATCACAGCTCTTCTCCCTTCTCCTCCCCTCTCCAATGCTCCTCCCCCTTCCCTCCCCTCTCTTCTCCTTTCTTTTCTCTCTGATCCTTCCCTTTTCTTTCCTTTGTTTTTCTGCAGTTTGTGGTAAACTTAAGGCTTGATTCTATCTAATAAGACCCAAGATGAAATTTTCTGAATTTGATGGAATTTCTTGAAGATTTTTGTTTTTTTGTTTTTTTTTTTTAAATAAGGAAGGGGTAACCTTGGCTGCTGTCACAATTCTCCACTCTTATTCTTTTTGCTTTGAGTCCAGAGCTTTAGCAGCTATCTTGCTGCCATGAGGCAATAAATGCTGGAATAAAACCCAGTGCTAAAATCCAGGACTCTGGATGATAGAACAGAAGAATAGAAATACCAGGAGTCTTCAGCATTATCAAATAACTGAACTGATACCAACATTTATTCTTTATTTGTAACATGAGTAAAATAAGTCCCTGTTTGTTTGGGCCTTTCTTAGTTAAAATTTCAAGAGCAACAACACAAACAACAAAACAAAACTTGGCTAAAGCACGCAGAGAAAGATCAGGGAACATGTTGAAACAACTAAAACTCACCCCAGATTACAATTCATTCCTTCTCACTGGTTGAGAAAAAATAGTCTGAGACTCAAGACTTCTGTGCATTTGGGTACAGGAATTTTCAGTAGGACTGCGGAGATGGGAATGATGGGTACAAACTAAATAGTTGAGAAAAGTTACATTTACTTTCTTAAAAAGCTGGTGTTTTAATAATGTGTTCTAGGTAGAAGTAGTTATAAGATCCTAGATTTGTTTATCTAATGGGACCGATTGAGAATTCTCATGTGAGATTTCCCTTTAGTTACTTTCTTCAACAGGATTGGGTCATTAATTCTTACTCCTGGTCAAGCCTGCAATTCAAGCCACACTGGTAGATTGGCTAAATTAAAGAATATAAACCACCAGCAGATAATTCTCCCTAGCAATACACTTACAGAAATTAAAGATTTTGATTAATTATTATTTATCTCAAGTTGGAATCTTGGGTTTACCAAATTTAAATTTAGTATTAGAAGCTGGGCTAGTTGGGCCAGTGCAATGGCTCAGCAGGTAAAGTTCTTGCAGCCGAGATTTACAACTGGCACCCACAGTGTAGGAGAGAACCAACTCCTGTGTGTTTTCCTTTGTCTTAGTTACTTTTCAATTGTTGTGAAGAGACACCAGGGTCAAGGCAACTTATAGAAGAAACAGTTTATTGGGGCTTACAGTTTCAGTGGGTGAGTCTATGATAATGGCAAGGAACACAACAGCAGGCAGGTCTGACAATGGAGCAGTAGATGAGAGCTTACATCTGCTCTATAAGCATGAAGCAGAGAGAGAGAGAAGAGAGAGACAGAGACAGAGACACAGAGACAGAGAGATAGAGACACACACACACACACACAGAGAGAGAGAGAGAGAGAGAGAGAGAGAGAGAGAGAGAGAGACTGAGACGGAGGGGGAGGTGGGGGAGGGGGACTGGGAATGGCAGGGCCTTTGAAACCTCAAATGACAAACTCCTTTTGAAAACTCCCAATGACATACGTCCATCAAGGCCACACCTTCTAATCCTTCCCAAGCAGTTTCACCTACTGGGGACCAAACATTCAACTATTTGAGCCTATGGAGTTCATTCTCATTCAAACAACCACATCCCACGACTTTCGCACTTACAGCATGTCATGCAAATGTTCTCATATACCCCTGCATACCTATATAAATAAGTAATTAAACAAATAACTGTAACTTGGGAAACAAAAAATAAAAACACAATGGAAACAAAAGCTTGAGCTAGTGAACCATTGTGTTAACGAAGGAAGAAA
This sequence comes from Apodemus agrarius, assembly GCA_964023405.1. Lineage (NCBI taxonomy): Eukaryota > Metazoa > Chordata > Mammalia > Rodentia > Muridae > Apodemus > Apodemus agrarius. Next base: position 62,628,210 of record OZ030018.1, read on the forward strand.
ATCTGGATCTGAGGTCAGTACTCTGACCTGGGAAAAGCAGCTCTGTTCTTCAGCTTTTGTGGTTGTGCAATGAAAACAACAACAACAACAACAACAACAACAACAACAACACCTTTCCATTTCCTTCCACAGCCTTCTTCAGGAGGCAGAGATCAGGTAATGTGTGTGTGAGTCTTTGTTGTTGTTTTGTTTTGTTATGTTTGCATGCTGTTACCTGTTAGGTGGATGCTAATTTGTAAGAGGTCGGTGGTGACAGAATATAACAATTGGCACGCCTGCTGCCGCACCTGGTGTTTCTGGGAATCGCCAAGCCCCCTTCATTATCTCCCCCCACGTATCATGGCTGACTGCTGAGCACCGTCATTCTCTAATATCCACAGCTGGGTTCAGGGGGCAAGCAGAAGTCTGGGGTGCAATTGCTGGAGTCACGGCAGTGCTATTAGCTGGCATACTTTTCTAACCCCTTGATGTTTCTGCCAACCGTAGGCTGCTCACAGCTCCTGTCACATTCTGTTAGAGGCTGAGAAAGGTCTACAAGCCTTCTTTTTTGGTTTTGAAAAGAAAACACTTGTCAGAAAATCCAACAAGCACAGTTTCACAGAAGCCTAACACTTACTCTTTTATAGTTAGTACATAAATATGTAAAAATTTATAACAATCTATGATGGACAGTCACATACTTAGTCATTGTTAAAAAAAATAGAAGAAGAAACATCACCAGTATATATGAAAGCAGTATATATGGAAGTCCTCACGACTGTACCACAGGTAAACAACATCGTGAATTTTATTATTTGTCCTATAATACACCTTTTTTGCATTATTTATACTGACAAATGTTGATTTATTTTTATAAGACCAGCTCTTAGCAGATATACCACAATTCTAGACCTCAGTACCCCTTAGTATTCCTCTCTTAAAATTTCTGTCTTTTAAAATGGTAAACTTTTCATTATTGTACATATTTTTGACATCTCCAGAACTCAATCTGGGGATACATATATTCTATAGATTACATAATGTGCATCAATCCTCATCTCATGCCCGATGGGATGTCTCCCTGTGCCACTCCCTCCCTCTCCTTATTTGCATTAGCGTGCAGACTCCTTGTTCTCACCAAATGAGTCAGTGGACACAGAACGGATGTCAATGCCTCCTGGGAAAACATGCCATACTGTCTTATAAATTCACAGAAAACACTATTTGAGTCAATACTGAAAATAAAAAAATAAAAAGGGGCGAGCTCATATAAAAGTCTAGCTTTCTGACTTAAAAAAAAAATAGAACTCGCTGATGACACAGTGCCCACATTCCTTCATGGCCACACCCCCTTAACCCAGCAGCAGCTGCCTCTCTCAGATGGGCATTCTTCAGCTTGCCATATTTCTATGATCCTATTTTCTCTCTGGGAATAAGGTCTATATCCATTTCCTTTTATTATACTTGGACTCCTGTTAAGGAAAAAGTGTTTTCTTTATCTACACCGATAATAGCAAAATGTGTTAAAAAAAAAACAGCTATAACAATCAATCAAAAGTGCAAAGCCTGCTCTGAAGCCACCCTCAAACTTAAACAAGCACCCCATAATTGCATAACTGCAACCTCAAGTCTTCTTCTTCTTCTTCTTCTTCTTTTTCTTCTTCTTCTTCTTCTTCTTCTTCTTCTTCTTCTTCTTCTTCTTCTTCTTCTTCTTCTTCTTCTTCTTCTTCTTCTTCTTCTTCTTGTTTTTCTAGATAGGGTTTCTCTGTGTAGCCCTGGCTGTCCTGGAACTCACTCTGTAGACCAGGCTAGCCTTGAACTCAGAAATCCGCCTACCTGTGCCTCCCAAGTGCTGGGATTAAAGGCATGTGCCACCACTGTTCGGCCTGAAGTGTTCTCTCCTCTCCTCCCCTCTCCTCCCCTCTCCTCCTATCTCCTCCCCTCCCTTCCCCTCTCCTCCCCTCTTCTCCCCTCTTCTCCTCTCTCCTCCCATTCCCTCCCCTCCCCTCTCTTCCCGTCCCCTCCCCTTTCTTCCTCTTCCTCTTCCTCCTTCTCCTCCTCCTCTTCTTCTTCCTCCTCCTCCTTCTCCCCCCCCAGTCTCTGTTCTCTTTCTCTTACCAAGCAGATTGCTGCCTTCAGCCCTCAGCTATAGAAATTTACTCACCTCAAGCCCCACCCACCAGCCATCAGCCTCTTTCCTTGTCTAGACCCATCTCAAGTCAATGATCATGGAAATAAGAGAGAATGAAAAGGGTGACACTCAAAGGACTTCCAACTTAAGTTACACCTTTGAATTTAGGAGGGAGGCACAGAAATTCACACAAACCTGATAGGATTATCTGCAGAACCATTTCATGGAGACATACTTTTTTGAATATGCTGTATAAAGCATTTTAGTGAGATTAAAATGTCTTTATCTCATTTCAAGCCAATCTAGCAATGTGAGGATGAAGGATCAACTCTAGCCTTGGGAATTATATTAAGAGATAAGTCCACAATGACAGAAGTACTGGGTAGACTAATAGCTGATGGTAAAAAATGGGGGTGGGGGAGCAAGTAAAGATATTGTTAGTCTTCAGCTATCAGCATCTATAGAAGAGAGTTACTGTGTGTCTGGCCTGGCAGATAAACACAAGAATTCCAATCACAAGAAAGATGTTGTCTATGCAGAGTAGGTATGAATCATTTGGCTTTCACATCAATTATTTACAGGAGTCTTCTAATTGGGTACAGTATCTCAGTTAATAGGCATGATATCTGAACATCTGATTTACAAGTAGTTAACTTTGGAGTGTTTTCTCAGCCTTCCTCACCACCCTCCCCCAAAGACTCATTTCCCGACAAGTGACACTCCTGCATTTTGTTGGTTCATTATAGATCACAAGAGAAGTGGAGTGTGGAGTGAGCAAACCAAACGTCTGAATGTATCAGCTTTAGCTTGGGTATCTATTCCTTCAGCAGAGCCTGGTTTTCCAGTTCTTCCCTAGTCCCCTCATGTACTCTTGCATTTTATTTATTTATTTATTTATTTATTTATTTATTTATAAATGTAGACGTAAGAATTGCTTTTCCTTTGGTGCTACTTGGATTAACATGACACTTAAGCATATCTTTTGATAGATGAACCAGTTTGAATCAGAATGGGCCCCACATGCAACTGAAGGACATACTCCACACTTAAGGTCTGTGTACAAATGAAAAATTAAAAACAACCTCATTTACAAACTTGGGAATTAATTTATTACTCATCTGATAAATTTGACTACAGAACCTCAGAAATAGTGCTGAGTTTAAATTAAGAGCCTTAAATTTTAGTGCTGAAATTCATCCATTTACTAGAATTGTTGAGCATCTACCATATAGCCAACAATGTTCTTGACTGCGTGTGCTTGTGTGTGAGTAGGCATAGGTACCGATGTGTATTCATGTTCATACCAGGTGGACACACATATTTGTGGAAGCCAGTGGTTGAAATCTTGTGTTTTATTCGATCACTTTCTACATTATTTTTTGAGACAAGGTTTCTCATTGTACCTCCATGGAACTTGCCATAACAGTTGGGTTAGCTAGACAGGAAGTAGGGATCCTCCTGCCTTTGTGTCCCCAGCATTGAACTGACAAGCACAAACCACTGCTCTTGTCATTTTACATCAGTGCTGAGTATCAACCTCAGAGTCTCCTACTTGTACTGTAAGTACTTTACTAAAGGATCCATCTTCCCGGTCCCTGTAGTTGAATATATAAGATACAAAATAATGAAAATAGATGAGGTCTCTGCCGTCATGAAACTTTCGGTCTAATGGAGGAGATACTAAATAGTCAACCACACAAATAATCAGTAATTCTTTCCAGTTGTGTAAAGGCACAGTATTCCACCCTAATACTATACTGAGAACTGCGCTGGTTAGACACAACCTAGAGTCACTTGGGAAGATGGAAACTCAATTGAGGAATCACTTCCATTAGACTGACCTGGCTGTGGGCATGTGCTAATTAAGAGGGAGGGCCCAGCCTACTGTGGGTGGTACCAGGAGGGCCTGGGTTGCTGTATAAGAAAAGTAGTAGAACAAGTCAGGGGTTCAAGCCAGTAAGCAGTTTTCTTCATGGTTTCTGACTCTGATCCTGCCTTAGTTACTTTCATGACTTCCCTTAAAGTTTGGCTGTGATTGAACGTGTAAGCCAAACAAACTCCTTTTTACAAACACTTATGGTCACAGCGTTTATCACAGCAATAGAAAGCAACCTAGGGCAGGTGTCTATCTCCTTTGTGGATTTGGAAAGACTAAGGTAGGCTAAACCTGGGCCTGAAAGGTGTTTAAGTGTTGACTACCTAATCAAGAGAATGAGTATACTGGTTAAAGAGGCTGGAGACTAGAAGGAGTGCAAATTGAGAAGGAGCTTAGGTTGTTGGAAGAAATGAAAAGAGTGAGCAGAGCAAGTTAACAGAGTTAGGATAGGAATAGATGATAACACCAGGTCAATAGGGTAGTGTTGGCATTGCAAAGTCTTCAGACATCTCTGGTTTTCAGTGGGAAGCCAGCGCAGTGGTTTAACCAGGACAGTGGTGTAATTAGACTTAGGTTTATGTCCAGTGTCTAGTAACCCCATGTAGCTGTAGCAAATACATGTTTTAATCCACTATCTTACCAGCAGTGGCATCCTATCAATGCACTTCTAAGATTGAAGATTGCTCTTGATGTGAACCCTTAAAATATAGATCAACATGTCCCAAATTCCTTCCTAGAAAACTGATTAAAGCTTTCTAGTAAGGGATGGATGAATAGTTATTAATGTTTTCTTTATCTTACCTTTAATCTTTTAAAATTTAAATTATTTATCAGATTTAGTACTAACCTCTAATCTCCTGTCTAAAAGTTTGATGGGAGCGCAGAATCTATGTCAATTCTTAGGTCAGCAGGAATTCATTTAGGGAATTGAAATGGAAATTTAATAACAAGCTAGCATGGAAGCCCATTTTCTTATCTTCGTATTTCTTTCTGTGTTTGGACCATTCTGCCAATCATGGCTAGAGAGAGTTGATGCAGCATCTCAATTGTTGAATCTGTGCAATGAGAGATTTATGTTTTAGGTTTACGTGCTTGCAGAACCAGTCTCCAAGTCTGTACTTGGAGAATCAGACTTATAAAGTATTTTGTTGCAAGCATACCCAGTGACTTTTTCTCTTCAGTGCTTTTTAAAGAACTTAAATAAGATAAAAAAAATACACAGTCTAAATCCATCCCAGACTCCTGCTATTGTCTATTTATTGTACGCAGAGACCTCTCTCTGATCATCAGAGAACTCAGCTTGCAGAAGCAGTGAGTGTGGAGGCGGGGTGGACAGAACGTGATTTTGGCCTTCCCCTGCAAACGGCTGTGTTTTTGAACGAGGCACGCATGTCTGGTCCATCTGTCTTCAAGGACTCAGTAGAGTACTCAGGAAAACTTTCTATTCGGTGTCTGAAGCTGCATTGTCAGATATTAATAACTCATTTTTATTTATAACTGAGTTGCCCAAGTAGGGAAAAACAGGTGGAACTTATGAAGTACTAAGAAGTATCCAAATCTCAAAGGTCAGAATAAGGGAAAGCATTTTGTGTTCATACTCTTATTGTATAAATGTTTCAATGTGGCTCCTTTCCCTAACCATAATGCTAATATCTAAGGTCTTGTAGGACCTCCCTCTAGAGCCCTTCCTCCAGCCCCCAGCCCAATTATTATTATTATCCTGGAAGTTTCCCAGGCTGCAGACTTTAAAAGCTGTTCTCGTGGTCCTGTATTTTCTGCCCAAGTGGTCTCGCTTCGATAAATTATGGTTACAATCCAGTGTCACAAAGTGAGCCATGGATTGTTTTTGCAATGACTATTTGATGTTAAGCCTCTTCTGGAGATAATGACTCCACAAAACAATGGCTATAACAGTGAAGGATTTCAGCTATGCAGCATGTCCCCAGGCGAGAGGATTGTGGGAAGGCAAGATCTCTCTGTTGTCAGATTCCTGTGCTGTGATTTCAAGAATAGTGACAGACTCTTAGGAATCCAGAATGGAAGGGATGCTAAGGGAAAGACTAATGAACTGTGAAATTTCAAAAAAGAATTACATTGGGCTATACATCATTCCTTTTTCCGTTCTTTCATAACACATTGGTATTTCTTTTTCTTTTGAGAATTTTTTTTCCCCATAAAAGCAGGGTATCACTTGGGGAGCTTTGTTGCTCTGAAGCCACGTGGTCAACATCTGACTCAATACAGCTAATCTATTTTCATTCCCTAGAAAAGTATCAAAATGACTGAATTCATGTGGACTTTACGCACCCTGCTGGGGGCACTTTGTAGAGGAAATTCTTTAATTTTGTCATGAAGACATCCATAACTGGTCTGTTTCTTGGTTCTTGTGAACCTGATTATCTAATCGTTTTAGTCCTTTTTAATGAATTGCTTTTATTGTTCAAATTAGCTAAAGCCAATTTTAAAAGTTTGTTAGCAAAATCCCTAACTAAGACAGATATATATTCCAAACTGGGGAATATGATATTTATCCCAGGAGGCTCCCAGAGTAAGGCTAGGCCAAAGGAATCAGTCACAAAATAATTTCCTCTGTCACTTACGTACTGTCTTTTCTTTTGAGGTGAGATGTGGCATCGTGATTTTCTTTGACCAATAAAATATGATTGCAACTGGTTTGTTACCTTTCTAGGTGGGCACTTTAAAGGCCAGTGGGCAACTTGCTACCATCCTGATGATTGGCATGCATATCTGAGTGACTATGATGAAGAGCGCTTCCTAGCCTTCCTTGGCTGGACTTGCAGCATGAGGCTGGTGCAAGCCTTGTTGTGTAAGCTCTTCAGACGAGTGATGGAGACTGGAGGATGGGGGCTCTTGTTAGTGACATACAAGACTGACTTTACAGTATGTAGAAAACTGAATGGTAAATTCTGGTTGCCATGGAATCCTAAAGGACAATGTGTTCAGGAAATTTAACTCCCTCACTTTTAAAAATCCAAGTTATAAAATGGAAATTACAAGAGAAATGGAAAAGATTAATATTTCTTTGATTTGGATAATATATAGTCCCTATTATGAGGAAACTATGAAAGAACCTATTATGTTATTTTTGTTTTAATTATAATTAAATAGAAATGAAACACTAAATAAAGATCATCTAATATAAAGATCTCAAAATCACTATGAGTTTAAATGAATCTCAGTAACTTGACATGATGATTAATAATGTTGTTTAGAAGTTGGATGAAATAAAATTACTGTTACCCATGGGTGTATGATTCTGATTTCCATGGGTTTGGTCTTCCTATTCTACCATATGTCATGAGATGACTCAGGTCACCCACATCTTTTCTTTATTTGAAACATTTCAAAACCATCACTTATTGAGGACACAGTGATGTCATTTGGCCTAATTTTGGTATGCATGCATCATTTAAGTATTAAGTGATCATTATGTTTTCCCATAAGCTAAAACAAAAACAAAAACAAAAGTAGCTATGTTTAGTACCAATGTGACTATAAATACAGATGTAGGAGTGGATATAGGGTGGCAGTTGTTAGCTATAAAGGATTATTCAAATTACATTGAATATGTTTGTATTGAATTTTAAAAGATTAATGAAATAAAAACGTCAGAGTAACTTTAAAACTTAACTTACTTTTATTTTATGTTGATGAGTATTTGTGGACATATGTGTATGTTCATCACATGGATGCCTGGAACCTGAAGAGGCCTGAAGGAGGCATCAGATCCCCTGAAACTGGAGTTATAGAGAGTTGAGAGTCATCAAGTGGGTGATGAGAATTGAACCCAGGTCCTCTGGAAGAGTAGCAAATATTCTTAACTACTGATCCCTCTCTCCAGTGCCCATCAGAGTCACCCATTAGTAAGGAATTAAGAGAAGAAGAGGAAGGGCCTTGGGAATACATTTGCTGACTATCAGGAACTATGTGTTCTAGTCTGAAAGTCTTTGCAATTGATACAAAATGCTAAAGCTCAGCAAAAGGTGGCATCTCCTAACACCTCTGGACTCCTCAATGTCAGAAGCGATACTAAAACTACTGACTTTGCTATTAGGTCAGTCTCAACCTAGAAGGAGGCTTCTGGTGGCATTACTCCAGACTCTCTTTGAAGTTTTACTTCACAACTCCATGCAAGTCACAAATAAAAACAGAATACATATGGAAGCAAAAAATATCAGTATGTGGCTTGCAGACAAAATCTGTGGAACAACATCTAATCCATTTCTCTCCCAAGATTTGGTTTCTGTGCTGTCAGATGGTTCCTCTGCCCACTTCCCCTTCTCCTCTCAGTGTGTGCTGACCTCCACAAGATCACTCCTCCTCGTCTCTGTCACTCTCTCCCATAGTACAGCTGTCTCGATTCTTAGATTTCTTTACACATATAGCTAGATGGTCCTACCAATTGCTTAACTTCTTAGGTTTTTGACCCTTCTCTCTTCCCATGACTGTCTCCCACCTTCTTTAAGCCACTTTACAGGTCTTTAAAAAAATTCTCTCACACATTACATCCCAATTGAGTTTCCCTTCCCTCTACTACTCCCAGCCCCCCTTCTTCTCCCTCAGATGCACTTCTTAGAAAACAGCAGAGTCCCCACCCGCATTCCCCGCTCCCAGGGATATCAGCTGAACTCAGCTTAACAGGTTAGAATAAAACCATGCATACAACCTCATATCAGGTGGGACTAGGTAACCCAGGAGGAGGAAAAGGGTCACAAAAGGAGGCAATCGAGTCAGAGACACCCACAACCTCCACTGTTAGGAGTCCCACAAGAATGCCACACCAAGTTACACAGCCATAAGATGTGCAGAGGATGTATGTCAGACCCATACAGGCTTTGGGGTGGTCACTTCAGTCTTTTGTAGCCCCCTTGAGCCCTGCTTAGCTGATTCTGAGTCATGTTTTTCAGCTGTCCTCATACTTTTGACTACTACAATCCTTCTGCCCTCTTCCCTGTCCTGAGGGGTTCCCCAAGTTCTACCTAATGTTTGCCTGTGGGCCTCTAGATCTAGAATATCATTAGGAATTATTTCATTGACTTTATTTTTTCTCAGCCATGTTCGGTTTTATCCTTGGTCTCTGGGCCATCCAGCCATAGGTTCCTGGTTACATTTTAAACTAGTACTGTGGAAGTATCAGGAGTGGAACCCTTGATGGGGATAACCTCAGTTTGGAGCTTCCCACTCTCATTATTATCCCCTCAAACCTTTCCAGTTCATTTATTCCAGTGTCTCAATTCCAACCCATCAAGACCAATAAAATATCAATTCTAATGTCATCTAGTCACTCACTTTTTTGTGTGTCATTTGTTATTCAGGTTGAGTTATATGATCAATTATAACGCCAACCCCCTCACCCTCAGCCCTTTTCTACTATCTCACTATATTTTTCTTATTCCAGTCATGCTTAAATACCATTTTACGCCGATTACATGCCTTCACTTGTTTAGTTTACATGACTAGAGAAAAACAGAGCCTTTCTGACTGGCCTCACTTTATATTCATGATCATTAACTTTAATGCTATCTGGTGATTATACTCCCACTCTGGGAAGCTTGATCATCTCGTTCCCTCCCTTTCTCCTAAGCCTTCAATACTTCCTCCATTATCTTTACTCCTTTTTTGTTTTGTTTTGTTTTGCTTTGTTTTTGGAGACATAGTTTCTCTGTGTAGCCCTGGCTGTCCTGGAACTCACGCTCACTCTGTAGACCAGGCTGGCCTCTAACTCAAGAAATCTACCTGCCCCTGTCTCCCAAGTGCTGGAATTAAAGTTGTGTACCACCGCCACCCTGCTTTCTTCACTCTTCACTCTTAACTCGTGATCTTGCTTCTTTTTTTTAAACTAACAAAACAGAAACAATATTGAAAGAGCTCTCCAAAGCAGCACAACCTTCTTTGCATTCCCTAGTACATTGGTGTCTATGCATTCTGTCTTTCCCCGTTGTTACAGATAAACTCTACATTTTTTGATAAGGTAAGGCTTTCCCACCTTGAGTCTGGGTCTGCCCTCCTCTTCCATTCAAGGTTGTCTACTATTCTCTCCAGCTTTCAGGCATCATTAATTCTCCTGCTTCTGGTGGATTTTCCTAAAACAACAACAACAACAACAACAACAACAACAACAACAAACCATAAAGGGCAACTAACCACCTATTTTTTTATCTCCCTTAAAAAACACCAAATCAACAACACCTCCCTTCTCTTGATCTTACTTCCCCTGCAGTTCATAAGCCATTTCTCTTCATGTAAAATTTCTCAGGATATGTAATATTATATAACATAGCAAAACTGTAAAACATCTCAAGATCTCGTTTCTTCCCATTTTATAGGCTTCTGCTTTAGCCTTCTCTTCCTGCTATTTCTTGAACATGCTCGCAATTAGCTTCTATCCTATCCACTTCAATTGCTTCTGAAAATATAACCCATGACTCTCTGTCCTTGTCTTATTAGACTTCCAGCAACCGTTGACACAGTCACAGACTGTCTTCCTTCCCAGTACACTGTTCATCAAGCTTTGAAGAGCTTTATCTCTGTCCATGTCCCTCCTTACTTTTTCCCGCCCCTGTTTTACCTCCCTCCTTTCTCTGTCCACTCCTCCCCGATCTTTCTTGTGCTAAGAATCAAACCTTGTACATGTTAGGTAAGTGCTTCACCAATGAGTTACATCCCCAGTCCACCTCTTCTCTTCTATTTTTACCTTGGTGGCCTGATCCGATATCATCACTTTAAATACCATCTAAATGCCAGTGACTCACAAATTTATATACTTGCAACATTTATAGCTCAGACCTCTCTGCCTTGAATACCTGACTTAAATGCCCAACTGCCAGCTGACAATCATCAAAATATTAATGACTAAAATGATGTCCTGACCAACTTCTTCTCTAAAACTCTCTTGTCCCTCCACAGTCTTACCTTGATCAACTCATGACAGCTTCATTATTATTCATTGCTTGTGTTTTAATTGATCATATGCTTAGTAGTTCATCATACTAGTACTTTTTCAAATTACCATTAGTCCTATTATTCAAGTAAGAGGTTTTCCACTGTATGGTAATTAAAACCAAGAAGGTAATCTTCATATTTCTAGGAACCATAGTTTTAAATGGGTACAGGTATCCATAAAGCATTAATGAAAAAATGTTCTCCTGGACATGGTGTCAAGTGTCTTTAATCTCAGCACTTGGGAAGCTGAGGCAGGTGAATCTCTGTGAGTTTGAGATCAGTCAGATCTACATAAGGAGTTCCAGGTCACCAAAGCTATACAGTGAGACCCTGTTTCAAAAAGAATACAAGAAGAAAGTGTCTAAGATGCAGAGAAAACAAAGCCATGTTTTACAAGGAAGGTTACAGAAGTTAGGATATATTTAAGCTAGAAAAGTAAAAAGTCAAAATTATATTTGCTGTGTGTTTGTACTCTCAGAGGCTGAAGATGACTAAAGCACTTGGCCTATTTGTTTTAGTCAAACCATTAGAAATATCACAATATTTTCTTCTGGTAATGAACCAATTTGATAATCCAGTGCTAGAACATAATAGTGTAAGACTTTTCATTTTTAATATTTTGTGTTGGTTAGTTTTTATCAACATGACACAAACTAGGGTCAACTGGGGAGAGGGACTTGCTTCTATTAGATTGGCCTGTGGGAATGTCTGTGGGGGAAGTTTCTTAATTGCTAATTGAAATAAGAGAGCCCAGCCCACTGTGGGAGGTGCCATCCCTAGGCAGATGGGCATGGGCTAGATAAGAAAACTAGCTGAGTAAACCAGAAGAGGTGAGTAAGCAATGCTTCTTTGTGGTTCCTGCTTCAAGATCCTGCTTTAGGTTTCTACTGTGGCTTCACCTGATGTTGGACTATAACTTGTAAGACAAATAAACCCTTTTCCCACTTTGTTAGTTTTGGTGAGCAACAGAGAAGCAAGCTAGAACATATATATGTTCAAAAAGGGAAAGAAACAGAACTTTGAGATGGTTTACAGTCTTACTGTATTGTCTAATGTGCATGTCTAGAGAATCTCTACATGAAGGTTTCTTTGCACTATCTCTGCCAGAGTGTAGAGGAGACTCATCCTTGACTATGCTAAAACCAAAAAGTTACTTGGATAATATTATACCTCACATGAGAAGAAGATGGGAAAGCATGAAAAGAATAGATAAAGACTTTAGCCCGAATTTTTTCCAGCCAAACTTTTCCCAGAGAAGAGACTCCTCTTCTATTCACAGGAGTGTAGGAGTTTAAGAGGATAATTCCCTAAAGGACTAAAAAACAAATGGGAGTTATACGTGATGCCTGTCATCTATATTTCTAAGCACCCATGCTTTCCAAAAGTAATCTATTGTTTTCATAGATTCGTCTAACAATTCTCAAGAAATTTTCTTTTGGAACCACTAGGTGAAGGCAGTAGCATAATAGGCTTTTGACTTTTATAAAAACAATTTTATCAATTGGGGTGTTACTGCTGGAGCAGTAGCCCCTCATCTTGATAATCTTGGAATTAATAATAAGCCCCTCATCTTGATAATCTTGTTGAACCTCATCAACATTATAATGTTGATGAGGTTCATTTTGGAAGGCTCAAAAATTCTGAGTTGTAGAGTCATCTTTATTCAGACTTGTTTCCTCAGTGTTGTAGCCTGAGAATGTATGTTTTTAAAAACTGATTTATCTTATTTATTTATATATATGAATATTTTGTCTGAATATGCTGTGTCCCACATGATTTCCTGATGCCCATTAGGCCAGAAGAGGCTGTTGGATGTCTTGAAGCTGAAGCTACTCATGGTTTTTGTGAACCACCATGCAGGTTCTGAGAATTGAATCCCAGGTCTTTTGTAAGAGCAACAAGAGCTTTGAACCTCAGAGCCATTTCTCCAGCCCTGACATTTGTTTTCTTAAAGCTCCAGTCACATCCTTTTTTGTAATCAAGATAGAAAACTCCTCTCCAGAGATATTTACATCCTTTCCCATTCGTAAAGAATGATGGAAAATGGGAAACAAGACCAGTGTTCAACTATGTAGTAGCAGGATGGAATTAATGTTGATGAGGTTATTTAAAAATTGAACAGCTAAGTGGAGTAGATGGCTTATCTTTCCCAATTTTGTAATCCTATCATTTTGTGTCTACTCAACTCAATGAGCATATACAGATGCAAAGACATATACACAAGGACACAAATTCCATAAACTTATATGAGTCAAGGTGATTCTGCTAATCACATTGCATTTCTGCTTGCTGTTGCTTTGGATGGGTGAATTTTTTATGTTTAATGCTTTTCAGGCACAGCTTCATTAGATTACATTATGCACAGCATCATTGAGTCAAGATGATATTAACCTACTAGAAGATGCTTCTGAGCCAGCTGTGAGGGCTTCCTAACATACATTATGATGATCATAGTATACATGAATATGTGAGAGTAGGTGGTAGGGGAGAGAAATTTAAATCAAATTAAAAAATGTGATAGAGACAGCAGCACCTGGGAAATGAATACCAGTTGCTACCAGTCCCCATCATTTTTCTTTTTTCAAGGTCGAGCTGGCAATTTTTCACAACTCCTACCCACAAATGCCCTTTCTGATTGATTGACTCTTAAAGCTAGAATCTCTCCTTACACCTAGGAGGCAAGCTTGTTTTTTTCTTTCTTTTTATCATATTAAAAAATATCTAAATGCCAAAGTAGAAAGAATACTTAGTTTCTGTTTATTTTTATCTGAAAAAAAATCAGAACAAATATGTGAATTCTAAAGCAGTTAATCTTCATTTTAATCCAGGATTTAAAATTTTAAATTATTTAAAGAATAGTATAGTGAGTAAATTGCTAATTATACTTACGGAAGTAAATGAAGCATTATTATAAAACTGATGGATAGGAATCTTTATTTTATTCCCATTCAATAAAGTATACTTTTGGGTATGACAAAGAAAGAGAACACTTCACTATATTTCCACTGTACTTGTTGTAGATGAAGACATCCAATACTTGTGTATAACTATATAAGACTAATTATTTTTTCCTAAAGTTCAGCCATAACTTAGAATCAAGCTAAGGACTCATGAAATTATACATAGAAAAGTTGAGATGTCTCTATAGTTTCTTAATTATTATGATGATAAACACAGATGGACACAGACCAAATCTATAGAAGTGGGAAAATATGAGTAGATGTCTGACAGTTGGAACTAAGACAGAGGCTGGTGCTGTTAGATGGGGAGGTAAACAGTTGCACAGCTATCATTTGATTCTTGTTTCCCAAAATTTTTGAATATATTCTTCATTTACATTTCAAATCCTAAAACCTTTCCCAGTTCCCCCCACCCCAAAAACCCCCAACCTCTTCTCCCACCCCCTGCCACCAAGTATATGCCCCTCCACCTGACCCACTCCCATTCCCCCCACCCCTAGATTTCCCTTTGCTGGGGCATCTATTGAGCCTTCACCTGACCAAGGACCACTCCTCCCACTGATGCCTGACAAGGAATTCTGCCACATTTTTGACTGGAACCATGTGTACCCCTTGGTTGATGGTTTAGTCCCTGGGAGTCCTGGGGCATCTGGGTGGCCGACATTGTTGTTCTTCCCATGGGGCTCCTCCGGACCACCCCCCAACTCCTCCATTGGGGACGCCACACCCAGTCCAATGGTTGGCTGTTAGCATTTGTCTCTGTATCTGTAAGGCTCTGGCAGGACCCCTCCAGAGACAACCATAATAGGCTCCTTTCGGGATGCACTTCTTGTCCATAATAGTGTCAGGGTTTGGTGACTGTTTATAGGATGAATCCCCAGGTAGGGCAGTCTCTGGGTGGCCTTTCCTTCAGTCTCTGCTACAAACTTTGTCTCCATAATTGCCCCTGTGAGTATTTTGTTCCCTTTCTCAGAGGAACCAAAGCACCCCTATTTTAGTCTTCCTTCTTTTTGAACTTCCTGTGGCCCGTGAATTGTGAGTTGCTTATTTTTAGCTTTTGGGCTAATATCCACTTATTAGTGAGTACATACCATGAATGTTCTTTTGTGATTGGGTTACCTCATGCAGGATGACACTTTCTAGTTCTATCCATTTGCCTAAGAATTTCATGAATTTATTGTTTTTAATAGCTGAATAGTACTCCATTGTGTTTATATACCACAATTTCCGTATCCATTCCTCTGTTGAAGGACATCTGGGTTCTTTCCAACAGAAAATTAAACATAGACATAGACATAGACATAGACATAGACATAGACATAGACATAGACATAGACATAGACCTAGACCTAGACATAGATATAGACATAGACATAGACCTGAGGACCCAGCTATACTACTCCCTGGGCATCTACCCAGAAGATGCTCCAACATGTAATAAGGACACATGCTCCCCTATGTTCATAGCAGCCTTATTTATAATAGTTATTTGATTCTAAATATTAAATATTATCCATAATCTGCTTTTAAGTTAAAAATCTACAAATATCCACTTTGTGTGGTTTAATCTTGAGACACAGAATATAAATATATTATTCTCCCTCTAGATTCTAGAGGAATCCTCTAGAATAGAACTAGTCATCTAGAGTAGAACAGATTATAGAACTGACAAAACAGGACAGCTGACTATAGCCTGATTGCCAGCCAGTGAGGGAAGGAGTCACGAATAGGTTTCTATTTATTTGACTGACCAACTAACCTCAGAAATGGGGATCAGAAGTAGTTCATTATGAGGCTTTTAAAAAATTAGTAATTTTGCACGTCTGAAAGACATCCAAATGGAGATGCCAGTGGATAGCTGAGGCTCAGAAAGAGGTTTGAATTATTGTCATCGGTTTGAAGGTCATTGGCCTGTAGAATGTACAGAAAGACAATCTAGAGTGAAGTCTTTAAACTGTTGAACTGTGGAGAGAAGGTCCTAGAATGGAATGGCCAGGAAAATGTGACAACTAGGAGAGTGTGGCTTTGGAGTCAAGGGAAAGGATTATTTGAGATAGGGAGAAGGTTAACGCTTAAACACTTTTCCAGACATTAGACATAAAGGAACTGAAAAGTATCCACTGAATTAAAACCTGCTGGACATTCGTACCCTCAGCAATTGCATCTGCTTCATAGTGATGGGAACAGAAGCTAAATTAAAATGAATTGGATAATGAATGAGAACTGAGGAAGGCTGAATAGCTTTGAGACAGCTGTAAAGTTAGGCAGAGTGATAAAATGGTAGTTGAAAAAGACACAGGAGTTAAGACTTGTTGTTTGTATTGTTTTAAGGTGGGATAGTATTAAAAAGGAAAGAATCAGAAAGGAAACATAAGAAAGGAAAAGGTTGAAAATACAGGAAAGGGAAGGAATTAATGTATATAAATAGGATGAGGTCTTGAACACATGGCTTGGACAGGAAAAAAGTGCCTCTTCGGTTGACAAAGGTCTGGGAGACAGATTAGTTACCAGAGAAGGGCGATGGTGCATGCTGCTGCTAGGATTGTCCTGAAGGGTGGACAGCAGAAGGATGAAGACGTTCTCATTAAATGGCTTCTGTTTTCAGCTGTCAGTTAAATTTGCTATTCGAGAGGAGAATTACAAAGGCCGAGAGAGTAGGAAGATTATTAAGTAGTTGTTGTAGGCTGTGACCTTGTTTTATTGATTATCTCATTTTACTTCTGAATCTTCAGTATTTTGTCCTCTACTTCTATTTCCTTGCTTAAAATACTATAAAATCTCAAAATCATTCACATCATCTCTAGCCTTTCCTTTTTTCATCTTTTCGTTTTTACATTTGAAATACCAATTTATAATTGCCAATTCTTGATAAATTACATTTGCTTCTTAAATATTCTGGAGTTAGGAAAGTAATATTAGTCAGTGAAGGAGATGGAAGCTGTCCCAAAGACACAAGAGGAAAATTAGCAAACAGCTATGCTGAAGAAGCTGTATATGTATACGAAGGTTGAAGAAAAGCTAAAATTCACCTTCTCAATCTACTCATCTCTTCCTGACCTTGGAACCCAGAAAGGACATTGTATGATCCCATCATTATTCTTCTAACACCGATTTATAGGGAGGTGTTTGCATCTGTCACTCCATACTCACTTGCTATTAGCTCTTCAAGTTGGTATTCCTTCTTGTTTGCTTTTCCTTTCCTGCCCTTTCTCTTTCGTTTTCAACTATTATGGCATTATACCTCGTGCCAGATGTGCATGTAATAGATAGACTCTACTGAATGAGTAAATTTATGACTTCATTATGTCTTCAAATTCAGGCCTGAGGTTCTAGCCTGATGTCTGAGTATCACTCATCAGAACTCATTCATTTTTGTCTAGTAAGTATTTACTTTGCACTGGACACCACTGGGGATATACATTGACAAGGAAAAACAGAGTTCTATAAATCATTATACAGATCATGAAATTAAATGTTTTTATTCCTGGTATTTTTCCTTTTGTTTCTTGCTCTGTACCATCCAAAGCCAAGGCTTTCATTAAGGCTAATGGACAGGAGGAAAATGAAGTCTCTCTCCAGTGCTGCCTTTACTTACTGTACCTTGTAGAATGCAGGTTTCAATTTTAAGCTATAACCTATCATATTTTTTCAATTTTCTCTCTTTCTTGGACTTTTGAAAGCTTTGTTGATACACGAGGCTGGAGAGATGGTTCAGTGTTTAAGAGCACTGACAGCTTCTCCAAAGGACCCGGGTTTGATTCTCAGTACCTGCACATGGCTAACAATCACCTGAAACTACAGTTCCAGAGGATTTGATGCCCTCTTCTAGCATCTGTGGGCATGTATGTATATGGTGCACAGACATACATGTAGGCCAAATACCTATACACAGATAATAAAGATAAATCTCAAGAAGGAAGACTCAGTGCACTACACCTATGGGAGAATGTTTTTAAATTTATAAGTCAGGCACATATTCTTATAATGTTCTTTCTTGATTGTAAATTATGGTAAGAAACCAAGTATCTTCTTGTGGTAAATTTAAATCACAATTATATATCTAATGAGTAACCTTTATTAAAAACTATGCAACTATATGAGGAAAAATGAGAATTCAGCCAAGATATACATTATTTAATATAATTTTTGCACTGTCATTTCCATCTGCTACTGAAATGATGACAGATAATTCCTTCCTTTGTTTAAAGGAGTCAGTTTGCTTAAAAGTTGTTTATTCTTTCCATCTCCTACCCCCCAGAACTTTTTGGCAAGACACTGAGTTCTTCCTGTGGATTATCAAGAAAATATTTTGCAATGCCAGTGACTGCCAATGGTTATGTTAATCTCTTTAAGTTCTTAATTAGAGAAACAAAAGGGACCAAGAAAATGAATAAAGCATCACAATTCTCAGTTCTGGAGTTTGAATAGAGATAGACTTAAGTTATAATATATTATCTTTCTGTTCGAACTAATATTTCCATCCATACTGAAAATTGTTCAATGTGTTCGACTTTGATCTACAAATCCATTTCCTTCTTTCACATTTTGCTGGCAAATTTTCTTAAGGTCTTATTTAAGGCCCTAGAGTTTATTAAACAGATATGACTGAGTTACTTGTTTCTTGTCCAACTTATAGTCTGGATTTCTATTAATTTCTATTAATTCTATTAATTTATAATAATATTCTATTCATTATCCAAACCTAGGCAACTTCATAATTTTCTTGAAGATTTTACTTCTAAACAATGAAGTCACTAGTACCTTTCAAATAGCAAGTTATCTGAGGTTAGTGGATGTTAGTGGACAGCACTGTCTTCCTTTTCAGTCTCTTTTACCTTGTGGGGTCCCTGATTGGCAACTACCACAATTCATATAAGGATTCTGTTGCTGAAAAATGATGGGAAAAAAATTGTGGGTGATTTCTGATTCCCCAGACATGTTGTTGTGTGCTACATGGATCCTGCCATCTAACCTCAATAGCAATCAATAATCTTATATTCTCTTTACAAATAGAAAACTGAAGTAAACAAATGAATTTCCCCGCTGACTGCAATGAATACATGACAGACTCAAGTTTAACAGAATGCAAAATTTCTATTCTTAAAAATGCAACATGGGCATCACATCTCTTAAAGGTCTTGTCACAAATTTTAAAAACAGCTTTATGGAAAATAGTCATATTTGTTGAGGCACTGAATGTTTTTGATGGCTTATGAGAACAGTGGTACAGAATATTTTAAGTAGGAACTGTTCCAGAGAGTTCATGATATTTGGTTTCCATAATTAGAGCATATTAGACACTGACACTCTTGAGAAACTATGTAAATCAATACAAGACTTGTATTACAGAAGGTCTATGGCTAAAGACATCAGAGAATTGGAAGACTGAGAAGGGAGAAATAAGGCTGAGAAATATGATTTTTTTTTGCCTTAACTGAAGAGAACTAGAGGGACAAATAACCCATAAATCACTCTTGCTACTGCTGGAGAAAAATACTTGTAAAGTGCTTCAGCCCAACAAAGGTTAAGAAAACAATAATGTCTTGTCAGTCTAAGCTAGTGAAAGAGCTGATTAGAAGAGAAGCCATGTACTGTATGGCTAGAGAGGAGTATATAAGGATTCTCTTGTCGTGCTGCCGACAGTTGGGGTTGACCAGATGTCTGTCGTTCATCTCTCCTCTCCCTTCACATTGGTTTTCAACTTTTGTCTTTTGGAAAGGCAGTCCTGTTGGCAGCCTAGCTTATTTACTACAGTTCTAGTTGATGACCTTATTAGGACTAATAACTAATGTGGATATTTATAGAATTTTGACATTTAATTCTTTGTTACCCATCATAAAAATTAGTAATGCTATTTTAACTTTGTTGTTGGCCTTTACAAAACAAAAGCATATCCCTGCTTGAACTAATGCAGTCTTTCTGTGTCTTGGTGAATTGAAGCTTCAGGTATGAAGGCTGGGTCTTCCATGAGTCTCTGTGATCCAAGCCCAAGAAAAGCAGTTTTTATAGTTTTTATTATCTAGCTCAAGGTCAATGAATTCTTTCATTTGTTGATTGACTCTTGCTGTGAGATTTAGTTTGGATGACCATTTTCAAAGCTCACATCTCTCCTTTTTCTGTCCACAGGTGTGGACAGAAAACCCTGAACTATTTCTCACAGTCTTTTTACCATTTGTCTTCTCAAAAAGCTGATCGTTTGTAGCTACACATCTTTATTGACACTTCCAGCTCTCCCTGTTCTGACCTCATGTCCATTCAAATAACAACAGCACACAATACCGATAAAAAGAAATGGAGGCTTGTTACCACTTTTTACACTTAGAAGTCAAATATATGTGCTATCACTTCCTGTTAAGCTTTATGGAAAGTTAATGAAGTTCAGAGAAATTTCCCTTTAAAACTGAAAGCACAAGCACTCACACGTTCTACTATGTTGTGTTGTATTTAGTTGATTGTGCATATGTACACATCATTTTAAAACTCTCCTCAAATTTTGTCAACAACATCTAGAAGAAATTGGCATAAATGCAGGTTATATAAAATTCCATTTTACATTGGTTCTTTGTATCATGAGGTTTTTCCCCCAGAGGAATGTAGAATATAAATTTGTGAAATCTTTAAAATTATATAATTTAGAATTAAGTGCGAAAGTACAGTATCCTGACATAATAATACTGCTAAAAATGTCCCCGGAACCTCTTCTGATATTAGTATAAAGGCATTCTCTTTATTTTTATTTATAATAACATAAAATTATACATGAAATACCCAAGGATATAGAAATGATTAAATAAACTATGTCACATTGATGTGATTGATTTTCAAAACCAGCATGTCTAAAGAATAATTAATGTGGTAGGAAATGCTCACAACAAAATGTTAGTCACAAAGAATGTATATTAAAACAGCTTATACTGGGTACTTTGTTTGAAAATGTTTGTTAAAATGCCTAAAAATATACATGTATAGTTGTCATAGTTTCTTAATAGAAATCATGCCAGTATATACAAATAGAAATACTAATAAAATGTGACTTCTGCAGAGCACTAATTTGTAGAAGAATGATTTTAAGAATTCCTGTATTTGGGTTTTTTTCTTTACTGCTGGCTGCAGTTTCTCTCTGTTGGTAAATGTCTACCAGGATACCTTTTAAGTTAGCCTTTCAGCAAAGCTTTGACTAAAATCACACAAAGACAGGACTTAAAGGTCACATAGTCCAATCTCCTTCTGTTGTTCAGGGACACTCAGTCCACAGGTGCAGGAGACTCTCAGATCACTAAGATGGAAGAAAAACTTCAAACCCAAAGGCAATATTTATAAACTGTTTCACAAATGTAAAAGAAGAACAAAGACACCAATATATTTGTAAGTGATTTGCATTCTATAAACCAGTTTCCTATTATAGCCTAGATTGGTTGTTCTATGCATGGAGAAAAGTCTTTGGGGATGAAGGTGCCTGTTGGTGCTACAGTTACTAAGCTAAAGCTTTTTATCTTATCATATCACGGTGTGATAGATGAGTATGTGAAAATCTATTTTAGAATATGCACAATGAACCAATTTTAATTGCATGCTTAACAGTAAATATTTGATTTTTGTCCTAGAAGGCATGAGTTCTGTTTGCAGTTCTGTTATTGATTGTGGGCTGAGCCATACTTTGTATGTTTTGGTTCTATCCTTATGACCCCTGGATTTTTATCTGAAACCCATGGGAGCTATGGCATTATTTAATTAATTAATTACTCTCTCTCTCTCTCTCTCTCTCTCTCTCTCTCTCTCTCTCTCTCTCTCTGTGTGTGTGTGTGTGTGTGTGTGTGTGTGTATTATGTGTTGTTGGACTGCATTAGGTTGAATGAGGGATTACTTTTAAAGCTGTTGGCCATTTCCTGCTATACGATAGAAAGCTGACAATTATTAACCAGTTCCTCTGATGGAGGATATTCAGTAAGGTCAGGAAAAAGTCTGACAAAGATTGGGAAGGAAGGATAATTCTCTAATACACTTGAAAGTTTGCCAGAAAGATTACAGATGGGACTTCTTGGTGTCTCAGTTGTGTTTGCATAATGAAATTCTAACTTCTAGGTTGGCAAATAATAAAGATGTCATTGTAATTTGTCCGATAAGCCTGAAATGGGTAGCAGTTCAGGTTGTTTGCTCTAGGGCCCATCATCTCACAGCAAGTGGATGGGAGATTTTTTTCTTTCTTTCTTTTCTAACATGAACAGTTGCTTGCCTTGCATTATGGTAAATCCCATGTTATCACTCTTTCCACACAGATTCTCTCCAGCTGCTCTGATATTTGCTGAGACCACAGCTTCTCTCAGGAAATTAATACTGCCATGCTCTGTCTAATTAGTTATTGAATAACTGATTGTCTTTTATTTTAATGGGGCACACCCTAGTGACTCTGTTAATATATTTCAGATTATACCGAGCTCTCCTATGAGATAACCTTCCATGAGATTGCCATCCCCAAAGTCTTTTCTCTTCCTACTCTTTGCCCTTCTGTTCTTAAATGTCTTTTAGTTGTATCCAAACTCCTGAGGAGATATCTTTTATTTTTCTCTCTGTTTTATCCTCATACTTGAATCTGGCAATAATTAACTTTTTTTAAAATATCAAAGATCTGTATAATGAGATTTCTTTGGTTTCTCAAAAGAAAACCACCAGCACGAATAGAGAGCTTTGAAGCTTTGGGGTGAGGCTGATGAATCTAAATCTGTTCCCAAGCCTATGTATGATCTTGGGCTCATGGCTTCACTTCTTTGTTTTTGCTTCAGTTTTACCACCTATAAAATGGAGTTGTCAATGGTTACTGTGTATCATGACTGTGAGGATTAAATGAGAAACCAGATGTAAAAAAATAAATCGACACAGATCTAGTTCATAGTAGAGCCTCTCCTAAAAATGTCAAATTTGATGATTTTACTGTTATAGGATAAGCTGTATCCCTCACCCTAATTCATACGTTGAAGCCCCAACCTAACCTCAGAAAGCAATTTCCTTTGGAGTTATAGTGTTTAACGATTCAATTCAAACAAGGCCAATAAGATGGCCTCTACTATAGTCTGATAGGTATCATAAGATGAGGGTATCTAGACACACTGACATTAGTGTTCTGGCCCACAGATAAAAGACCAAGCAAGACCACAGAGAGAAGGTAGCTATGTGAAAGCCAATTAGAAGTTTCAGAAGAAATTAAACCCCCTGATACCTTGATAATATAATTCTAAATTCCAAAGTAGTGAGAAAACACATTTTCTTGTTTAAGAAACCCAATTTGTGCTGTTTTGTTATAACAGTTCTGGCAAACTCATCATGTATAGTTACATTTTCCAGAAGAACTGACTGCCCTCTTTTCAATTCTAGTTTGTTTAGTTTTTTTTGATTAGTAGTAGGTAAGTGAGTAAGAGCATAATCTTTGAAGTTAGGCCTAGATTAGAAGACTAGATTATTTTAAGTAACTGTGGGCAATTTTCTCTCTTGAAACATAAGTTTTCTTATACGTATAATGTGGGGAGAATAACTACCCATTTCATAGAGTTATAATGAGCAGTAAGTGGATGAGATGTTTGTGGAGTTCACAGCTTTCTGGTGTTTGGACTATAGGTGATATCCACCTGGTAGGACTTTATATATACAATGTATCACTTACAAGTTTACTTTCCCTGCATTTCTCAACGCTCAGCCAATCCATCAAATACGCCTTTCTGTTAGAAGTGTCACATGGGTACAGTTTTTTTTGTGCAATGTTTTTGATTGCTTTCTCGGTGTAGAAAAGTAGCTTTGATCAGCTTCAGTGTTGGCTGGGGTCCAAGATTATAACTCTTTAAAGTGAGCTGTACTTTCTCTTCAACACATATTCTAAACTCCTCCCAGTTTATTAGTTTTGTTGATTTAATTATTAGATTTGTGATTTAGTTATTTTGTTGCAAGTATGGAGCTCAGGGCACTTTTCTTTCATATATTCTTTACACTTGTCACACGGGTAGGAGGAAGCCAGGGGTGATCCTTACTTGACCCAGCTTTAGCATTTTCTATATTGTTTATAAGCTATATTGTATGTTCCAATCTCATTCCTGCTACCAAATGCTTATACAATAACACCCTGTTGCTTTTAAACTCAGGATTGCATGTGCATTCACAAATATTTCACTGTGATTCATGTAGTAAGATTCTTTTTACTGTTTCCTCAACATACAAGGTGCCTTCTCCCTTTTGCTAGTTTCTATCTTTGCCTATAGTCTAGTTTGTCATTATCATATTTTCTTCCCACAGGGAGATTCTCTCTCTCTCTCTCTCTCTCTCTCTCTCTCTCTCTGACCATTACAATTATGCTAAAAAAAATTACATTTATCTTGTATTCAAGTTAACATATGCTGGGTACTTACCATGTATAAATTATTGTGCTACTGTAGAGTCTAGTATTTAAAATAATGTCAGTCCTAACTATAGTATTTCATTTTATTTTTAATTTTATGTGTATCTATTTATGAGAATAAAAGCACAGCCCTGCACAAGTTAGACAAACGTTTTACCACCGAGTCACCTTACCAGCTGTTTCAAGTTTCTAATATTTATTGGAAATGTGTATATATTTTGACACGACATTTCTTCTATTTCTCGTTCCTATTTGTCATCCCATCTGGACTGCTGTGTGCTTTAGAGCTTGCTTTTTCTTCTTCTTCTTTTTTTTTTTAGATCTCAGCAGGTTGTTGAATTCCCTTCATGATCTTCAGAAAAATATTAATTTGTTTCATGTTTTCCTTTTTCATCTCTGTTTCATATCATAGAATGTATTTGTGATAGTATGATGCTTGTGATGAGTGACATAAGTTTTGTTTGGAAACATTCTATGTCTCTTTGCTGAACTGGAATATCTCCTTCCTTCACTTTCACCAAAAGGCCTCCATATGCTATGGACTTGTTTTCATATTGACCCATAAGTAGGTCGGTCAACTTTTGCTGAAGCAAAGAAAGTGTTCTAAATCCATCATTCTATTCAATAATGGCTAACTCACCAAATCGCTTCCTTTCAAAGAAAAGCTAGATATAAAAAGAGGAAGAAAATCTTTTAGCTCTCTTTGACTCCTGTGTTTAGAAATGAACAATGGGCCAGAAAGAAGAAAAAAGGCGAGAGGAAACAGCAAAAGACAGGTATGTTTTGTTAGGTTTCTAATATAGAATTTAGAAGCATCTCATGATCCAGTTTATAATAGATATGGAATTTGTTTCCATACTTATTTTTCACCCCTCCCAAGCATGATATGTCGGATATCATCTCGTCAATCTTTATCTTATAGCCATTAACTAATCCATTGTCTAAAACCCTTTGAATGCTCTTTATAAGGGAAATATTGTGCCAGATACTAAATTAGCTAGAAGTACAAAATTCTATTCCTTAATTGTGATTAAGAAAAATCACTATCTGGTTTTGACCGTGAAAGTGTAAGGGGGTTACAAAAAGAAGCACTGCAGATGTTAAGGAGTAGAACATTCAGAATGAGAATGTGGCTATCGAGCTGAGTTTCCGAAAATCTGAGCGCTATTCGACTACTATGGTTCCTTTGCCATTTGCCTGAGTAATTCATACAGCATTCTTTTTTTTTTCCCGAGACAGGGTTTCTCTCTGTAATCCTGGCTGTCCTGGAACTCACTCTGTAGACCAGGCTGGCCTCGAACTCAGAAATCCGCCTGCCTCTGCCTCCCAAGTGCTGGGATTACAGGTGTGCGCCACCACGCCCGGCTTAGCATTCTTGTTTTAAAATTTTTATTCGATATATTCTTTATTTACATTTTAAATGCTACCCCTTTCCTAGATCCCCCCGTTCCCAAAAGACCCATAAACCCTCTTCCCTCCCCCTGTTCCCCAATCACCCCCTTCTCATTTCCCTCTCCTGGTATTCCCCTACACTGCTGCACGGAGCCTTTCCAGGACCAGGGGCCTCTCCTTCCTTCTTCTTTCCTTTCCTCCCTCTCCTCTCCTCTGAGAGAGAAAGGGGTGGGTCTGGAAGTGTTGTCCTATACCTAAGATGTAAGACAGTAAGTATTTGGGACGATTACTAATGACTCCTGTTGCTCAGATTAAAGTGAACAGTGAGTTATGGACCCTGAACCTTTTACCAATGGCCAGTCAGGGCTCAGAACTACATCTTCCCACATGGTGCGATGCTTCTTTTTCTGTATGAAATAGAGTATTTTCCAAAATGATTTAAAAGAGAAAAAACTTAAAATACATCTTGACATGATCTGAGAGAAATATTTCCTCAAAAATTTAATTTGTCCATGAAGAAGGGGAACACTGGTCTATTTCATAGGCTGTATAAAGTGGGCAAATAATTTCTTAAGATTTGGAAGTCAACATTCCACCGAAAACCAATTCATTTTGGTACAGATGACCAAATGGAGAGGGCTAACAGTTTGTAGGGGTTATTTACAAATCTACATTCAATGCAGAAAGCAGGGCAGCGAAACAGCAGAGAGGAGATGTACTTGGCTCTGGTGAGCAGAAATAGATTCAGGGGGTGTAGGTCGGGAATGGGGAGGCTGCAAAAAGAGCCAGGTCCACAATACAGTCCAGAGCAAGACCCAAGGTAACCCTTTCTGCAGACTCGGACTCCCGGAGCGCAAGTTCTCAAGCTTGCAAGCATTCTATTGATTCACTCTTGCGTCCTTCAACAGGTAGCACCAATTACAGCCCCCAAAGCACGGCGCCTTGGCATACTGGCTAGTATGGCTGTCAATCAAATACATCACCTATTTTCCTAAACGATCCCCTCCTCCTGTCACTGGCTTTTCCTCTGACCTATCCCCAAACTTCTTTCCTGCCTGGAATCCCTAGGACTCGGGTCAGTGGAGCTTGTGATTGGCGAGAGGATGTCCCGCCCCCCGGCGCCCAGAGTGCCCCGCCCCCGGAGCGAGAGTCTGGGAGGGAGGGGGGTGCGGGCCGCCTGGGGCGGGGCCTATCTCCCACGGCGGGGGCGGAGCCTGAGACAGACCCGCCCGCTCGGTTAGGACCTCGGAGAGCGCCAGGCACCAGGACCAGAGGGACCCGAGAAGCGGCTGGATCCGGGCTGGACCTTCGCCCGCCTGTGAGCCTGCAGCCTCCGTGCCCTCCTCCTCACGGGCTGGCCGGCGGCTAGTGGCGTCTGAGGAAGGTGCTAAGTCTGGGGTCCCCAGGGACACCCGTGCCGTCCCATCGCGGCTTGCCCTCACACCTGTGCGCACGCTTGTGCTTGTGTGTGTGTGTGTGTGTGTGTGTGTGTGTGTGTGAGAGAGAGAGTTGAGTGTGCCTGTGGAAGCGGGAGAACGCGCCCGCGCAGCTGTCTGAGGTGCGTGTGGCTTCCCGGCTGTCTGCGAGGGCTCCAGGGCTCGTAGCCCGCGGTGGTAGCCTCAGCGCCCTGCTTAGCTGGGAGGGAGCGAGCCAGCTCTGCGCGCCCCGCAGGCTGAGGCGGGACTCGGGCTGCAGGCGTCACCGCCTCACATCCCCCGGAGAGCCGCTGCTGTGCGGAGGGGGAGCGGGGCGGGGAGGGGACACGGGAGACCAGAGGCGGGAGAGGGGCAGGAGAGGAGCCGGGGACAGGTGGAGGCAGGCGGTCCCCGCTCGCCCCTCCCGTCGGCTGTGGCCGTGAGTCACCGCAGATGTTTTGGGGGGTCTAGGTTTTTTGGGTATACGGGATGGAAAAAGCCATTTTATTTTTGCCTGTCCCCCAGTTTCTATTGAGAAAGAGGGAGCTTTGAAGATGATGGGGGAGTGGGGGGGGCAAACATGGTGGCAGAGTAAATACTGGTCCCCCCCCCAACATCGCTTTTTCCGATAATAAAATTTATGAGCTGACCCTTAAGAAGGAAAGCACCCCCACCACCCCCTTCAGAGCAGTCCATAGGGTCTTGGTCTGTTGGGCTCTGGTTTGATTGTATAATAATGATGATATAATGCTAATGACGATGATGACACTGCCTTTTATTTTTACCCCAGTGCTGATAAAGCATAGCTACAGCTGGGGATAAAGCCCTTGAAAATCTGGATGTGTGAGGAAGGAATACTGTTGCTCTTGGAGTTGTGTTCTCTTTATTTTATAACAATATCCCTTTTAAAGTTAAAATGTGAGGACACGAAGCCCGAGCCCCTCTCCCTCCTCGATTACATCCAATGCTCATAAAATGGGGACTAAGCTACTCCTGCCTCGACTAATGAAAAGATAAAGGCTTTTGCCCCATAAAATTCCATGTTTGTCACCGCTTCTCTTTTCCTTTTAATTTTTTCGACAGTGTTTAAAATGAAGAAGTTTAATTTCCGAAAAGTTTTGGATGGCTTAACTGCCTCATCCCCTGGCAGTGGTAGCAGCAGCGGCAGTAACAGTGGAGGGGCTG
Source organism: Apodemus agrarius (assembly GCA_964023405.1). Taxonomy (NCBI): domain Eukaryota; kingdom Metazoa; phylum Chordata; class Mammalia; order Rodentia; family Muridae; genus Apodemus; species Apodemus agrarius. The sequence goes on from OZ030018.1 coordinate 62,656,492, forward strand.
GAAGTGGCTCCGTCCATCCAGGAGGGACTGCAGGGCTTCCGAGAGAGGAAATTCAGGAGAGCCTGACTTCAGAGTATTTCCAGATCTGCAAGGTAAGTTTTGAATTGGCTTTAGAGCCTGCTCTATTTCTACTCTACTGTTGTGAAGAAACAAGAAAGCATATATACACACACGTTCGTGTATACACACACACACACACACACACATACATGCAGGGCTGGAAACTGTTGAGACGCCAGCATCAAAGATCCTAGTACTAAGTCAATTTGAATGAATAAAAACATTTTAGAATCAACTTTGGCGTCGATTTATAAGCAACAATGGTAGTATAAAGAGAAGGAAAAACACACAAAAAGTAGTATTTCCAAGCCGTTAAAGTGTAGTAAGTGGACAAAATATGTTTGTGTATAAGTAATAAACTAAAGTAGAAATGACATTCATTCGGCTTTCTGGGTTTTCATCCTGAGAAACTGTTATTCTTTTCCTCTGTCCAGTGTAAGATGAATAAGGCTCTCGACATACTGCTAGAATTAAGTAGATCATAGACGAATGTGTCCAATGACAGTGTCCTAAAAGTCTAGGTATTAAAAAAAAGGAATCTCAGACCCTTGATAAATATATAAATCCTGTGGGCTCAATGTTTGTGAGAACTCAGGATACTAAAAAAAAAAAAACAGTATTCTGATTCAGAGAGAAAAACATTTTAGGTTATTGTACTTTGATTTTGAGCTACTAATAAACAAGCAGAATTTTGGACAGGGAAAGGTAATGGGAAATAGTAAAAACTATAACTTTACTATATAAAGATATTATAGTATTACTTTATGAGATGGTATATTTTCTTTACTGCTCATTTTGGGTATTGCCTTTCAGTGTAATTTTGACATGACGTATATGAGAAAAAACCCTTTAAGTCATTTGTATGATATAAATGAATATAGTTTATAAATGTGATTGAATACATAAGAAGAGAGATAAGGGAAAGTTTCAGTCATTGTCTCAGCTCTTCCTAGAAAGTTTATTATAAAAACATCATATCTATAGTTATCATTTTACTTAAAGCCCAAGTTTATTTAGAATTAAATAGATTTAATCAATTGTGTGAAATTTGAATACAACAAGAAGTAATACATATTATATCAGGTAAGGAAGAACTTAATAGTGGTTCTAGGGCTCTTTTACAAATATGTTAAAGAGCCCTAGAAGCCAAATTTGAATTGCTACACAGGAGAATCATATCTTGGTTCTCTATTTTTTTCTATTTCCTTTCCCACAGTCTGAAAAAAAATCCTAATACTCTCAGTTAATGGGTGTGGTAGTGATACAGAAGAATTTTACTTGAGATAAAGTTAGTATAGGGCAGGTAGACTCAAACCAGATGGATGTTGGACAGTTGAGGCTGTAAAGCTAGTAGAGAAAGTTTTAAATAAAATAAATTCAGAGGTATGTGTAAATACAGGAACTGAGGTGCAGCACATGGTCACCTCCAGGGCTATTAAGGGAGGAGTGGTCATGACAAGTGACAGGAGTTACGCATGGCTATGTCCAGTACATATGGCAGGAGTTATGCATGGGGTATGTCCAGTACATAGGGCAGGAGTTACGCATGGGCTATGTCCAGTACATATGACATGGTAAGAGGAGCACCGGCCTAGGAATCAGATTGATTTTAACATTTTAAACTCTGCCATTGGCCAGCCAGACTATCATGGGCAACATTTTTTTCTTCCTGGAACCTTGATTCCTGCATTTGCAGTATGAGAATAAATATTTCTGTTTTCCTTATATGAAAGAAAGCTTGTTAGAATCTGAGAAGACAATACAGCAAAGAGAGTACACAATTTGAAAGGGGTGATAAAATATTTATATTGTTAAAGTTGAAAAAGTACCTTGTTTGTTGTAGAACAAATATAGCCATTATAATATACTTTATATTTAGGGTAATAAGTTTCAAATAAACTGTGAGGTTAGACAGCTGTATTACCTATACAGTAATAGTATTGAAGTCACACCAAATATGGAAAACACAATAGTATATTTGACTAGGACTACAGTTAATTTGAAAAGTGATTATGTAACTATATTATAGGTAACATAATCTATAATGGATATAAAAATGGATTAAGGAAAGTACAAAATTAGAGCTGTTTTTTGGAATGAGGACTTCATTTAGGCTTACTGATGAAGTGTGCAAAGGAGATTCTATTGTGAATGGAATGTAAGAAGTCAGCACCGTCTGGACACTTTTGTCTTTTCATTGTGGCTAAGACTGAAGTGTAAATCTAGATTTTGTTTTCCACCAGGCCTCCCTCTACTACCCGAATACTTAGATGCTATTTGCTTTGTGTTTCTGAATCTTATGCCGTTTCCCACCCCCAGTACTTGTTCCTATTTTCTTGATTTGTATCTTGAAAATACATTCTGATCTCCTCACTTCTTATTTTACTTTATTATACTTCGTTTTGTTGTTATAATGTGATTACCCAAATGCAATATGATTTGCTTGGAACAAATTCTATGTTAGTTTCCAGAGAGCAGTAGTTCTCTAGAAACAAGTCTTTTGTTATACTCCAGTAAAATCAATTAAGACAAATAAATGTGATGTTTTATTGGCTTAAGTTTATTTGATGAATTATAACAAGTTATACTGCCAATCAATACCTTTTTGCATTTTGTGTTTTTGTATAAAACTCTTTATAGGCAGGTATAGGGTATTTGTTGATCTTAAGAAATGTAAAGCTAAATTCTTCATAATACATGGGAGATGCTCAAGAGTAGAGAGGCAGGCCATGCAGCAGCCTATTGTAAGCTCTTCTGGGTTCAGCATGTGCCCTGGAGTGTCAGCTTCCTCAGCTTTTTGTAACATACACCAACTACCCTTCTTGACTCTGAATTTTGTAAAAAATACTTATCTTGAAAACACTGACTTATACAGTAAATTTTAATCTTTTTAATCTTGATTTTTTTCATATAGTTCTCTTCAGAAAGGTGTCCTGAATACTCAGACCCTATTTGCTTTGTATTTCTGAATTTTATGCCATTTCCATCCCCGGTACTTGTTCACTGCATCCTATTTTCTTGATTTGTATCTTGACAATACATTCTGATCTCCTCGCTTCTAATTTTACCTTATTGCACTCCATTTTGCTGTGGTAATGTAACTCTGTCATTTCCTTGGTTCCCTGGGCATCGTATACTGCTCCAAGGCATCACACTGTCATATGTAATGCTCTCCATTCTGTGACTTCATTTCGAATAAGTATCCCACCGCCTTTACTATGTGCAGCTGGAGAACTCTTGGTTAGCCTTTACCTTATAACTTAGTGCAGCCTCTGTGGGACCAGCTGACCACTGCCTCTGCTCACTTTATCTTTTAAAATGTTTCTGCCTTTACCTTGTAAACTCTCTGAAAAGCAAATGTGTTGTTTTGTTTTTGTACCTCAGGTAGTTGCTTGAGTGTCCATTGTTATCAGACTAGTGGTTCTCAATGAATCCTTGCCTCACTCCAGTGTTAAAGAATCGAAATATCCAAAGATAAGGCCCACAGATTGGCATTAAATAAAGGGCCCGCAGGAGATTCTTAGGTACAGTTACTATTGAGAACTAAGGATTAGTATGCTTTGTAACAGAAGAAAGCATCATATACATCATTGGTTGCTTAACTGAAAATAGATTAAGGTAAAAATACCATCGATACTTATGTAGTAAAACAGTTCTTATTTTTATATTATGTGTGTGGGTATTTCGCCCCTATGTATATCTATGCACTACTTGTGCGCTTCGTGTCCATGGAGGTCAGAAGATACTGGATTTCCAGGACCTGGGGCTACAGATGGGTTATGAGCCATCATGTAGGTGCTGGGAATCCAACTGGATCCTCTAAGAGAAATCAATGGCCCTGCCTGCTGGGCATCTCTGCAGCCCAAAGATTGTGTGTATCTCTTTCTCTCTCTCTCTCTCTCTCTCTCTCTCTCTCTCTCTCTCTCTCTCTCTCTCTCTCTCTCTGTGTGTGTGTGTGTGTGTTTGTGTGTGTGTGCAATCTAAAGAGGCTACAGGCATTGGATCCACTGGAATTGAAAGCACAGGAGATTGGGAAGCGTCTGCACAGGCTCTGGCAAATGCAGGTCCTCCAGAAGCACAGATTGTGCTCTATTTTATTTTCACTGAAAACATATATATTAAACATTTTAATTTGTTTGAAAATGTATAATTGTGAACCACATTGCAAATCACTTGATGAATAGCAGATATGTTTTCAGTTACTAAGTACTGGTTCTCTGATTAGAATTCTGTAAATTCTGGGTGGATTTGTCTTCCATAGTCCATTTCAAATTCATCTGCACAATGCTTAGTTTTCATTTCAAGTGATGTAATATGCTTATGAAGCAAGCTTAGTATCAACTCGTATATTTACATATTAAATATTTTTCCTCTATACAATATTTTTATCCTTTACTTAATGGATGCACATTTCAATTTGATATTTTTACTAGAGAGCAATTTACTAGATTTTAGCATTTAATGAGCCATTAGTTTCCATGTGTATATTTTCCAGTGAAATGGAGTTTTTGCTAATCTAGCGGGTTGATTAAGTTAAAATTAGTTTGGGAATGTCAGGTATAAAGCATCCTGTTGGATTTTCATAATAGTCATGTAAGGAAGGTGCAGGGATAGCTATTTAAATTCTATTGATAAAGCATAAGAGGTCAGAGAATTTAAATCCTGAGCTTTCCCAACATAGCTAATAATTTTAAAACCATTTCTTTTTCAGTTCTTACCTCCAGATTCTTTTTGCTTTTTTTATTTCGTGAAAAACCAACATGACAAATTTCTAAGGAGTCTGGAGACTGAAAATGTAGATATTTCCTTAACACTTCATTCAAAATATGCTAAATATGACAACATCACTTTCTATTCTGCTACTGGACCAAAGCCCCCAAAATTTCCTGTGTGGGCTGCTGCCATATAGCATTCTGTGTTCTCTCCAATTTTACTCAGGCCTCCCTACAAACTTGTTTTTTTAACTGGTAGAAGAAACCCTTTAACTTAAATCTATACCATTCCAATTCAAATTCTCCAAATGGCTTTCCATTTCTCTTAAAAATAAAATAATAAGGCCAGGTATGGTGGTACACATCTTTAATCCTAGCACTTGGTGGGCAGAGGCAGGCAAATCTCTATGAGTTCCAGACCAGGCACATAGATATAATGAAACCTGGTTTCAGCAAACAAACAAACAAAAAACAAACAAACAAACAAAAAACCAAAAAACAAACTTAAAGTTCTACTACAGCTTCTAAAGCTTCAGATCATCTTCCTCTTGATAAAACTATTTTGGACTTTTATTTTTTTATACTTTATCACTGACTCTGACATTCCTGCTGGTTCTCAAGTATCATTTCTTCCACAAGGCTTTTCCATTCATTCTTTACTTAGAGCGGCCTGCCCCCTACCTCATCCTAGCTCCCTAGACATTTGCTCCCTTTGCCTTATCTGCTTCCTTCACACCATTCAGTGTGGAGTCTGCTATCATTTCAGAGAGGGCCTCATTGACCAGTGCTCAACTCCTTCATGCTCTACCTGTATCAGGATAACTTTGTCTTGGTAATTATTAAAATAACTCATTAGTAAAGTGTATGTGCATATGTGTGTGTGATGTTTGCCTCTCTCTTTACAATATAAACTCCGTGAAGGCAGGTATATATAAATATATATAAATGCCTGCCTTCATGTATAGAACAGCACTTTTCATATGAAATGTAGTCAAATCCTTACTGAATCAGTGAATGAATGAATATGAGCAGGAGAATATTATTAGCATATTTAGAACAAAGTAGATATTATTTTGAACAGTTTCTTGGAAAATATTTTTAGGAAATAAACTTTATTACAGAAAGAAAAGGAAATCATTGAAAGAGCAGTTCTATGTTATGCATCTGGTATATAATTTAAAAAAATAGTGGGAGGTTATAAAGTAAATTTATTTTAGGTTTTATTGTATAGAGTATTAAGAACATTTTTTGTTTCCAAATAACCAGATAAATGGCTCAAAGTATTTGATTTATAATCATAACCATATGAGATGTTTCATATCTAATTTTAAAACTGACAGAAATAAATATATGACCACTAACAGATGTCACAATCACTAAAGTTTTGAATAAGCTCTTAAATTGGCTAATTCACTGTTTATAAACATTTATAAAGCCTTTAAATAAATGACTATAGTGTTAGAACCAATATATAGGTAACTAGTGTAATTTCTGATCTATAATTGTAATCCTCATACTAGATAAGACAGAAGAATCTTCTAAGCAAGAAAATCGACATAAAATCAGAAATTCATACCTGAGCTATAGTGAGTTAGGAGTTTTAGAACCCTGAAGAGCTGGAAGATTCAGACCTGGATGTTTACCATTCTACTATTACTCTCTCAAGATTTTCAGTGTCTTCTCATCTCCTGATTTCATGGTTTTTCACTTGTGTGGTTACATAACTGAGATTGACACAAGGGCATAGCCATAGCTTCACATTTCTGTAATCTTTATGCATGAAAATACCAGTAAAAGATTCCCTGAAAAGCACTGATCCACTTCCATAGTTACAAACTGGTAGACTAAAAGTTAGGATCACTTACTATGGATACAGCTACAGCATCTGACAGTGGCTTCATGATTATGTCACTAAAAGTGACAGTAGAAGACAGTAGAACATGCATGTTTTCATGTGTATGTGTGTATAGATATGTAAATATACAAAATTAATGAGTATATATACATATGTATGTATATACAGATTTGAATATATACAACATGAATGAAGGATATCATAAATTTGGAAAAAGAACAAGAAGGGATATATGGGAGAGTTAGGAGGTAGGAAAGGGAAGGAGGAATGACACGATTATACTATAATCCCTCAAAATAGAAGAAGTAATAAAAAATAATGGCGATGGGGGAAAATCAGGAAGAATAAAGCTATAATCAGAATTGAGATGCTAATCTGAAAAAACAAAATAAATCCAGTTTTAAAAACTAACCAAAGTCAGATTATTCTAGATCCTAGACTTTCTTTTTTTATGTCTTCTTTTCTCTTTTTATTACACATATTCTTTATTTATATATTATTTTTTATTGAATATTTTCTTTTCTTTTAAAATTTTTTAAAGACTTATTTATTGTTATATGTAAGTACACACTATAGCTGTCTTCAGACACCCCAGAAGAGAGTGTCAGATCTCATTACGGATGGTTGTGAGCCATGTGTTTGCTGGGATTTGAACTCAGGACCTTCGGAAGAGCAGTCAGTGTTCTTAACCTCTGAGCCATCTCTCCAGCCCTGGATATTTTCTTTATTTACATTTCCAATATTATCCCCTTTCCTGGTTTCCCCGCCTCCTAGAAACTTGCAGCCAACCATTGGACTGAGTGCAGGGTCCCCAGTGGAGTTAGATAAAGGACTGAAGGAGCTGCAGCCTCATAGGAAGAACAATAATATCAACCAACCAGATTCCCCAGAGCTCCCAGGGACTAAGCCATCAACCAAGGAGTACACATGGCTTCAGCTGCATATGTAGCAGAGGATTGCCTTGTCAGGCATCAATGGGAGGAGAGGTCCTTGGTCCTATGAAAGCTCGATAGATGCCCCAGTGTAGGGGAATTGGAGGGTGGAACGGTGGGAGTTAGGTGGGTGGAGGAACACCCTCATAGAAGCAGGGGGATCCTAGACTTTCTGTTTGGCTTATTTTGAGAGCATAAGAGTGAAGGGACATGCTTCGGTAAGGGATTATAGATATAGGAACTATGTTTAAAAGTCATGATAGAGAACAGTAATAGTTTTCACAAACTATCCTTTGGTGCTCATATATTATTAACAAATAAAATTAATGAACTCATCTAGTATGGAATTTCTGATGTTTTCTAAAGAAAACAGTGTTGTCAATAGTTTTTTTTTGCTTATATCTTTAAAAGAATTAATTTAAAATATTAGATGAGTAATCTATATACTTACCTATAGGATTATTTACTAATAATTAAGTGAAATTCTTATTTCATAGTTTTGTATAATTTTCTATATATTATTCTGGCTTCACATGAAAATGTGATTGCAAAAAACAATCATAGGATTAAATTTACTTACTTTCAGGACTATAGTGATTGTATTGATTTGCTAAGTTATAATGTAAAGCATTTGCATAATCTAATAACCACACTCAGGTGTGGAAGCACACGTTTGTTGTAATCACAGCACTTCTGAGGTTGTTTCAGGAGGACCACAAGTTCAAGACCAGTCTGGCTATGTGGTGAAACCATGAAGCTCCCAATCAATTAAATAAACAAACAAACTGGGGCTGGGGAAATGATCGATCAGTGGTTAAGCACACTGGTTGTTCTTCCAGAGGACCCAGGTTCAATTCCCAGCACTCACAAGGCAGCTCACAACTGTTTGTAACTCCAGTTCTACGGGTTTTGATGCTTTCATACAGATATGCATACAGGCAAAACACCAATGCATATAAAATATAAATAAATAAATAAATAAATAATTAAAAATCAAGCAAATTAAAAGATGCCTAGCATCTCTAGATAACATAAACTATATCCAATAAATGTATGATGTAGTTTCCTTTGTTAAAGTCTTTAAATTTAGATTTTTTTCTAATAAGAGAAAATTGAAAAGTTTATCTCTAAACATCAAAATGTATTTTTACTAAAGTTCTTACCTGTAGTGATGTTTTTATAAAAAAAAAAACATTTTGAAAGGGGAAAATGTTTCCTAAATTATTTTTAATGCCTGAATAGGCAATCCTCAAAATGTATAAAATACTAGTATTTTTATTTTATTTTTTTTAAAGATTTCTTTATTATATGTAAGAATACTAGTATTTTTAAAAGTATTTATTAAGTATGTTGTGGAATTATTCCTAAGTTTTAGGTAATGCTGAGTGATTAACTTTTTGATGACTAAAGTTAAAAATTACATTTAAAGGATTCATAGAAGTTAGTTGTAAACAATAAAATATAAAACTTTAAAAAGTATCCTATAGATGCACTGTGATAATTAGGAAGACAGATCATTAAATGAAAGATAAATGGTTACTTGAGGGATGTAGCAAGAAGACATTTTGACATTTCACCATTTGAAAGGAGCCTTTACTTTTAAATACAATTTTTAAAGTGACCATAAATAATATGTATTATTCTCAGCTAGTCAACTAAATATGGAAATTTTTTTAGGGAGTTGATTTCCTAGCAAAAATCACTTTGGATACTGTCCTGGACTTCTGCATAAAAAGGAGCAGCTGATTTCAGTTCTTTTGAAGGCACTAGATTGTCAGTCGATACTGATAATTCATTTTACTACAAGATGAAAAGTATTTTTGAAATTGTCTTCTAAATGCAGTGATATCCTTGAAGGGGTTGGGCAATTTAAGTCCATCTGAGCAGTTGTATTGTTTTGTGATGCTCCTATGGAATAGGATTTGCTGAGCATGCAATAGTAAAAATGCAGGGAATAGAAGAAAAATGTAATAGTTTTTCAAAGAAAGTTTGAGAGCATCTGTTCACATCAGTTCTCCTGTGAGTCTGATACTGATTTTACATTTTCCACCCACTCAGTGTTCACCCACTGTGAACATCTCCCCCAGACTCAACATGACTTCTCAAATTACTGCACTACTCAAAATTCTCACATTTTTTTTTGCCTCTCAGATTAATGATCAGGTTTTTAGTCGATTCACAACAAACAAGTTAGATTGAACACCAAGCAATCCAGTCAACTTTCTTGACAGCAAACTAACTTCACTGCCTTTATTTGGGGAAAGTGTCAGATTTCTAATGTCACTGGCATAACAACAAAAACAGATGGAAAATTTTCTCTAACAATTCTCACTTTATTCAATATTAGACATGTTTCCAGAACCATCATTATAAATGTAGTTTTATTTACAATGAAAATATATATTAGTTTTTAACAAGATACCCTTGACCTGAACTGGGTGGTGGTAGAGGATGACCAGAACGTGGATGAGGAATATTATACTTGACATCCTGAGTTTTATTTACAAATAAGATATTCACCACGCCTATCAAATACTTATTCACAAGGTTCCTGTATATTGCTTTCCTGCCATCCTGTGGTCATTTTTTTGAGTCTTTGTTTTTCTTTTTCCATCTTAACTAAAATTGCTCCAGCATTTGAGGTAATAGTCAATGTTTTTTGAACTTTGTAGTAGCTATGCAGCTTAATTTGGTGACATCATTTATGTATTTATAAACTGAAAATTGTTTTAAATGATTGTTTTCAAACACAATGTATTTTGATCATATTCTTACCCTTCCTTCGACTCCTCCCAAGTTTATATTCCCTCTCTCTCTAGAACAAGAAAGAAAAGAGCAAACAAAAAATAAAAATCAAAACAGAAAAAAGTAAGACCAAAAAAAAAAAAAAAAAAAAAGCCCAAACAAACAAAATGAACCCTCTCCAGCAAACAGTCAAACAAACAGGCAGTGCCTCCCTTTGTTTGGCCAGCTACTCCTGGGCACAGGGCCTGCCAGGAGGGGAGGATGACTGTCATACCACAACGGCACTCCTTCGGAGGTAACTGATCTTCCCTTTCCCTGCAGGTTCCAACTGCAAATAGCTTCTGAGCCAGGAAAGAGAATTTGTGTTCGTTTTGCATTCTCAGTGCTAGGATCTTGTCTGGTTTGAACCTGTGCAGGCCTTGCGCATGCTGACAGTTCCTGAGTTCATCTGGTCATCCATCTCGGTTCTGTCTGTTCTTTGAGGCATTCCCCACCTCTGGCCCTTACAGTCTTTCTGCCACAGATCCTGCCCAGATCCCTGAGCCCTGACGGGAGGGGTTAGATAAAGACATCCCGTTTAAGACTGAGTTTATCTTTAAACGTTGCCTGGTTGGGAGGTCTCCAGAGGCATTAGTTCCCAACTACAGAAAGAAGTTTTTTTCTGATGAGAGTCGATGCACAGATCTCTGAGATTTTTGTTTGATGTTCTGAGTTATTCATTTTCAAATTTAATTTCAATTTAGGTTTCTTTAGTGATTCTATTTGTTGTTGTTAAATTCTACTTTCACATCTTGAGTTGTTTTTATTATTTCATTCAGCTGTATTCTCACAGTCTTCATTAAGGCGTTTATTTATATCCCCTTTAAGTTCCTGGAACATGTTCAACATTGTTATTTGAAGTCCTAGTCTCAGGTTTCAGCAAGCTTGCTTTTGTCAAGGCCTATTGAAAAGGGGTTGCTGGCTTCTAGAGGAGGCATGTTATCTTGGTTGTTCATGTTTATATTTTTTGCACCGAGTTCTAGGCATCTGAAATTATAGCATCTGAAGAGTTTCTTCGTGTAGATATTTGTTTTCATCTTTGTCGGGTGGGTATTCCTTTCTTTGGCTGATATTGTGCACTCTGAGTCCTAGCCAATTGTGGTGGCTGTGGGATCTCTGGTAGACAGTGCTTCTGTGAGTCAGTGGCAAGGTGACATCATTTATTATGTAAGCAGCCTAAGTTTATGTCTCACCCTATACCAAATACCTTAAAAATACATTTTCATATGACAATGTATTTTCTGTAGGTATTCTGGCTGTTCCTCTTTACCTACTTCCTGCTCCTAAATTGCTTTTCCCTTTATCATCCCTCCCTCCCTTCTTGCCTCCCTCCCTCCTACCCTCCCTCCCTCCTTCCCTTCTTCCCTTCTTTCTTCCCTCCTTCCCTCCCTCTCTCACTCCTTCCCTTCCTCCCTCCCCCACTCCCTCTATACCTTCCTCTCTCTATATACAGAGTAATAGGTCTCAGTCTGACTATTTCATATTTGCATATAACGGTGATTCTCAACCTTCCTATTGCTTGACTCTTTAATACAGTTCCTCAGGTTGTGGTGACAGCCCCCCAACTATAAAATTATTTTCGTTGCTACTTTGTAACTGTAATTTTGCTATTGTTAGGAATTGTGATGTGCCTATTTTTGGAGATAAAGGTCTGCCAAAGGGGTCACGCTCCACAGGTCGAGACCATTTCCAGCCCTTTCCCTTCCTTACCTCTACGCATTTTGTCTCCGAAAGTCCCCTTCTACTTTAATGTCCTCTCTCTCTCTCTCTCTCTCTCTCTCTCTCTCTCTCTCTCTCTCTCTCCCTCTCTCTCTCTCCCCCTCTCTCTCCCACATGAGAGAAAACATGAAAATATCTTATTTTGTTTAATGTGGTCTCTAGTTACATTCATCTTCCTACAACGCATGTGTTTTGATCCTACCTGATTGATTCATAATATTTCACTGTGTGTCTATACCACATTTTCTTTAACCATTCACGTATTCATAGGCATCTAGGTTTATCCCATAATTTGGCTCTTGTGTATAATGCCCAATAAACATAGATAAGCAGACATCTACATTGTATGCTGTTTTTTATTCCTTTGGGCATATCTGAAGGAATGGTATAGCTGTATTGTATGGCATAGTTCATTTTTAGTTTTAAAAGAAACTTCCATGCTGATTCCATAGTAAATAAACGAATTTACAACACTACAGTGTATAAGAGTTCCTTTTTTAGCTGAATTTTTAAGGTTAGTACACAGAGAAATGGACTTCATCATCATTTTTATGTGACATATATGTGTATATCATGCACATACGTATTTATATACATATATATATACAAGTATATATATGTATAATGAAGCACACTACTTTGTACACTAATGTTAAAATGTGTGTATGTGTGTGCGAGTGTGTGTGTGTGTGTGTGTGTGTGTGTGAGAGAGAGAGAGAGAGAAAGAGAGAGAGAGAAATTTGTGTCCTTAATAATAGCCATTTTCACGGGGTGAACTGAAATCTCAGTGTAGTTTTGATTTTCATTTTCTTAATAGCTAAAGATAGTGAGCATTTTTCATATTGTTGTTGGTCATTTTTACTTTTTTGACAACAGTCTCTTTTTTTTTAATGGTCCTTGTGTTAAAGTCATGGCCTCATAATGCTGTGTGTAAGCACTCTGTTATGCATCAACACCCCCAGCTGGGCCTGTTTTTTGGCGTTGTTTTTGGTTCTTTATGCAGTCTGGCTATGAATCTTCTGTCAAAGGAATAGCTGCCAAAGATTTTTCTCTGTTTTGGAGCTTGTCTTTGTTTCCTTTGCTGTGTAAGACCTTTCAGCGTTGATACAATCCATTTGTTGATTTCGGGCTATTATTTTCTGACCTAATGGAATCTTAGTCATAAGTTGCTTGCTATTGCCATACCTCGGTGTTTCCTTCATGTTTCCTTCTAGTGTTTCAAAGTTTCAGACTTTATAGTAGAAGTTTTCTTCTCCCCACTTTGAGCTGCTTTTGTATAAGATAAGGGTCTTCTATGAGGCACTTTAATTTGAGCCATCTTTTTTTTTTTTTTAAAGAATAGATTTGAGAGAGGCAAGCACCCCTGCATAAACCATTATGTATTTTTTGTAATTAACAACTCATGCCATATGTGACTATTTTCTGTTTGTTATTTGCCGCTGCCCTTCCCTTCCCCTCCGTGGTGCTTCTGCTCTTTTTGAAGCATCTTATAATTTATTTGTATCTTTCTCTGTGTTCTTTAGTCACCTGATTTTCATGTATATTGTCTTGCTTAAAAGTTCTTTTATCCCCAAATGAATCTAAAAGATGTCCAAAACCTTTTTTTTTGCCATGATTTCACTCCCTTAAGTGACTCTAATATTTTTATTGAGATTAACACAGAAAATAATTCTTTGATTCAGTTTCTTTTTCACATAATAACCTCCTTTTGAAAGGATTGAAAACTATTTAAACTATCTGCTCAATGAATCATTAATACTTTTTGATCTCTGATAACTAATGCAAGAATTTCTATCATTATAGAAAGCAGGATCATAGCCAGGTATGGTGGTGCATGCCTTTAATCCTTGGGAGGCAGAGGCAGGTGGCCTGTGAGTTTGAGGCCAGCCTGGTCTACAAAGCAAATTCCAGGACAGCCAGGGCTGATACACAGAGAAACTCTGTTTTGAAAAACAAAACGAAACAAAACAAAACAAAAAGCAGGATCATACATTTGCTATAATTTTATTTTTGTTTTTTCATTTTTCTGCACTGATTATTTCATTCTGAGGAGAAGTTATTGATTAAAAAGTTTGGAGCAAAAGATAAATATCAAGAGAGAATGGGTACAATATTTGAGAGCTGTCAGCTAAAGATATCAAGGAATAGAGAGAGGGACATGCTAGAGGTATAATTTATACAGTATATACTCCACAGATTTTAAACTCTATTCAACGGATTTGACAGTTCTATCTTTGTAGTTATCAGATAACATAAAATGTAGGATTTCTTAAATAGTCTTAAATTCCTCCATCTTTTTATAATCACTTTTCCACTTGTACCCCTTTCCAGAAACATCTGAATTGACTTTTCATCATAGCTTTATTTTTTCCTTTTATTGAATTTTATATAAGTAGAATTAGACATGTATAATATGAATATAAGTACCTTTCATACAACATGGCTTAAAAATTTATCTGTGCAGTTAAATGTACCAGTAATTTGTTCCCTTTTATTTGTGAGTAGTAGTTCAAATTTTTTGAAAACTATATTTTTTATATATCTGAACACTATTCAGATTTAAAAAAAGATTGCTATGTTTAGAGATTGCAATAGCAAGGGACCCAACAAATACCAATTGCATGCAACTGAGGATGAAAAGCAGGTATGCTAGTGGAAGGTCTTTGTAGTGGAAAAAAAAAAGAAGAAAAAGGCAGGTTTTGGATACATTGATGTGGAAAGTTATTTTCAGGCTAAGTAAAACTGAAATATCATATGTGGTTTATTTGGGACACATATGACTTTTCTAAGTATTAAATTATAAGTGCTGTGGGGAAGGAACATGCAAAGCTTAGGGAATCTAGTAGTTACTGACTAATGTTTTATTACTTTGGACTCATTACAGAGGAGCTTTTGGTTTGAGTTCCTGGATTGGTTGTTGTAGGAATGTGGTTCGGTTTCCTCAGCTGGTTGTTATAGAAGTTCTGAGTCAGACTCTATTATATTTGTTCTGCCACTGTGTATTGTACAATGTCATTCAACTACATTTTTGTATGCTACAAATATATTGAGGAGACTTCTACACTCTAATGTTCACTGTGGCATTATTCACAATAGCCAGGACAAGGCAGTGTGTGTGTGTGTGTGTGTGTGTGTGTGTGTGTGTGTGTAAAATATCTATCTATCTATCTATCTATCTATCTATCTATCTATCTATCTATCTATCTATCTAAATGCCAGTAAGTTACAAAAGAATGAAATCTTGTAATTTCCAATACTATGGATGTAACTGAGACTATTATTTTAGCTGACAGGTCAAGCACAGAAAGAAAAGTTCTGTGTGATCTCAATCACATGAAGAACATAAAGGAGTTGATCTCATAGAATCTGAGAGTAGAGTGACGATTACCAGAGGCTGGTGAGAGTAGAAAGGAAGGGATAGGGGAAGGTTAATCAGTAGGTACTCTTATTATTATAGACTGGAAAGGGTGGCTCTAGTGGGCTGTTTCATAGTACGGTGTGAACATGTGTAAGAGACTGCCCCTGGAGAAAGACAATACACCATTGGCTACCTACTTGAGAAAGAAGCTCTAAGCAGACCAAAGCAATGACTGTACCAAAATCTAACCAAAAAGCCTACCTCAATAATGGTGATCACTGGAGAAAGCTATGTCCAATATACAGGCAGCTCTACAGATCAAAGCAGGTTCCTCTCTGTAGGAGGACTGTTTAGTCTTCATTCCCAGCAGCTATTTATTCAATAAAAAGCTGGGGAGGGGTTTTGGGGGAATCTTGCAAGTTTCCATTGTCCCAGAACTGTGCTATTTTCTTTACACCCAAAGTTTCTGTGACCTTCCCTCTCCCTCAAGGAGAGAATGTTTCAATGTGAAGGAAGGTGCTATATGACAGCGGATAACCTACTGTACATTTGAAAAATCTGGAAGGATTCTGAATCTTTACCAGAAAGCACAAATGGGGGAATAAATGTAGGCAGCCAGATTTAAATAAATATAAAGCATATACTGATATTGAATTTTATCCCACTAATGCATTTTTGTACACCATTTACCTTTTAGAACTATAGAAATCAAGCTCAAAGACATAAAGATCAATGATTATGTATTAATTATTTTGCCATCTTATGTGCTTGAGAGTGATGATTAATTTTTATTGTCAATTTGGCTGGATTTAGGATCACTTAGTAGACACAACTCAGGAGCTGTATTTGAGGGTGTTTCCAGAGAAGTCTGATTGAGGAGGGGAGACCCCCTGTGTAACTGGATGGCCCCACTCCATGAGCTGGCATCCTAGACTAAATTAAAAGAGAAAAAGAAAAAGTGAGTGGAGTATCACTTTTCAATTCTCTCTGCTTCTTGTGAAATGTTTTTTAAAATAGCAATGAGAAGAATGACTATTAGAATGAATTGAGATGTAGCTATACCTCTATTTTAATAAGTAGCTCATGATATTTAATTCAATAAAACAAACATTTCTCCTAACCATATCTAAATCCCTTTGTTACTGTCAGTCATATTTTTCCTTTTTTTCCCTTCTGGTGCTGGAGAATGAACTCAAGGTCTCCTACATGCTAGCAGAGTACTCTGCTGCTCTCCTGCATCTTCAGCTCTAGAATGCTAATTTGTATTCAACAAATGCCTTTGCATATCTCTTTTGCCTTTTTGTGTTAACAAAGCAATGGATGTCATCTTTATATTTAGCAATTTCATCCTGGAATATTTATATATAATTTTATAGTCCTTAAAAAGCTGTGACATATTTTCCAAAATTCTTCTGAGATTATAGGGTCAAAATGATTCTTTAAAAAAAAATTTAAATGGGATAGATGCACTCATCAACAGTAAGCAAAGGCAGTCAAGCAAGCAATACTACTTTTGTATTTATTAAATGTAAAGTCTCTTGGTAAACTTTCTGCTCCATAGATAGCATGTGTTCTTGTCCAGAGTAGAGTTGATTAGATTTTTCAGGAGAAAAATTTTGATTGAAAAAAGTTAAGTAGACATTTAGTTTTTAATTATTATCAAGGATGCTGTTTAATTTTGATGAGTGGTTTAGGAAAATGGCATTTGAAATGTCTTTTGAGGTATCTGAAGTAAAATCCCCTAGCAGAGGAGCAATTGCCAATTTAAAGCTGCCAGGAGAGAAGAGTTAGTTGTTTCTTGTACTCCAAGTTTTTCAGTGTCAGTGATGTAAGAGCTGCTATGGGTAAATGTGGATCAGATGTTTTCCCGAGTCTGATCTGACTGACTGTATTCCAGAGTGACCCTGAGAAGAAAAATAAGTTTATTTTTAAAGGTGTTGAGCTTGTCTGGAATGACATTGTGTGTGTGTGTGTGTGTGTGTGTGTGTGTGTGTGTGTATGTGTGTGTGTGTGTGTAAATTCTCTATCAAAGATCAGAAATACTAATACAGGTAGGTGTCTGTGATCTAGACTTACTATTTATTTAAAATAGAAGTTTGAGGTACAGGAATTGCTTGATCTCATTTACACTCAATAGTGAAGTGTTTGATTTTTTTTTGTCTTGTCATTTTTTTTCAATATAGTGGGTGATCTTGACTCTAGCTCATACTGAAGTCATGCTAATTTAAGGCTTTTCAAAGCCCTTTCTGTCCCAATCTTAAATTTTTATGGAAATCAGGAGACTCTTTCATTTTAAGATAGAGTTAAAGAATTGAAAAGCCATGTAACCTTGAAGTTATTAGTCAAAGTATGTTGTGTTTTTGTGGTCTAGTGACCTTGGACAATTAATCAACCTTTGTTTTCTTTTTTTTCTCCAATAAAATTGAATTTATTATTTTTATTATTAATTTATTTTTTTACACTCCATATTTTTTTTTTTTTTTGGTTTTCGAGACAGGGTTTCTCTGTGTGGTCCTGGCTGTCCTGGAACTCACTTGGTAGACCAGGCTGGCCTCGAACTCAGAAATCCGCCTGCCTCTGCCTCCCAAGTGCTGGGATTACAGGCGTGCACCACCACACCCGGTTTACACTCCATATTTTATTCCCCCACATATTTTATTCTATCCATCTTCCGACTGTTCCACATCTCATACCTCCTCCCCCCCCAACCCCCTGTCTCCACGTGAATGTTCCCCACCCCCACCCTACCTGATCTCTGAACTCCCTGGGGCCTCCAGTCTCTTGAGGATCTGAATGAACACAGACCCGGCAGTCCTCTGCTGTATGTGTGTTGGGAGCCTTAATCAACCTTTCTAAGCTTCAATTTTTTCATCCTCCTATGACATCAGGCAATAAAAATCTATGAAAATTAAAAGAGGTATTTTTTATTGTACCTGGTCCATAGCAAACATGTGGTAACATTTGTCTTGGGGGTAGTGATTCTGAAGAAAGCTATTGTCCCTAATGTAATAGTTCATTGTGACTAGCAACAATACAAAAGTTATGTTTCTGTAAGTACATTGCACATTTATAATCTAGTTGTAGCCAAGGTTCAAAATGTCCTTTCTCCTATTACTGAAGATTTAAGGAGGTACCATTTAAAGAAAATAAAGTAAGACCCATGGCTTTAATCCCAGCACTTAGGAAGTGAAGGAGGCAGATCTCTGTGAGTTTGAGGCCAGTCTGGTCTACCTAGTGAGTTCTTGAATAACCAGCACTACATAAAGAGACCCTATCTCAATAAAAAGAAAGTAAATAAATAAATAGAAAAGTGATACTCAAATGGTTGAAAGTGATTTATATTTATACTAACAATAGTATAAGATATTTTGTCAGGCTGGTTGAAATACAAGTATGTTCATGGAGAAATATGGCTAAATCATATTAGTAGTCTAGCATCATAAGTAGGCACATAAGTAGTCTGTTTCAATCAAGAACTCCTTTTAGGAAATATACTTATGAGGAAGAAAAATAGAAATACTGGAATATTGTATATTTTAAAGTCTATTATGGTTCCCATTGTACATTCAAGTAGACATATAGATGGAATTGGAAGAATGCTTTTAGTTTATAGCTTTAATTTTAAAACATTCTTTTTTTTTTTAAATAGCGTTTTACTATGTATCTCAGGATGGCCTGGAATACATAATTATTCTGCCACAGCTTCCTGAATGCTGGCATTATAGGCATGTATCTCCACTTCTGGTAACTTGAAAGTGTTTTGTTTTTTGTTTTTTTTTAAATTTTACTACAGGGCTAAAACATAGTTTATGATGACCAATTTTCATTTTGTTGTCTAACAATGAGAAAGATCTTTAATCTCGAAGGCATTTGATTAATAGATATTTAAATACATAAAATGGATCCAATATGCTTATTTCTTTCAAGCACGATGCAGGATTAAGTTGTAGAACATTAAGTTATAGAATGCTGAGTTGCTAAATAGCCTAGGGAGGGAGAAATTAGTGTAGCCAGAAAGAAGGTAAGTTTCAGACAGGTAGAGTTTAATTGGAAGTGCTATAGTAGTAAGAGAGACATTGTGAGCTTGATATCTAGAAAAGATACCCTGGGTGAATAGAACGGTTGCCAACGTTTAGTTTTCGAAGGAGTTTAGAAATGTATGGCTATCGAGTTTATAAGTCATTGGAATTAATTGAGAATGATTTCTCAAGGTGAAGGTGAAGGAAGAATGATGTATTCAAGGTGTATTATTTATTGAAACAAGAATTTTGAAAACATTTAAGTTGCTTATAGATCTCTGAACAGAGATTAAACATATAAGACGGATGCTAAACATCTAAAATTGGAAAAGAAGTAACAACTAGTAATAGCACAAACATTTTGTACAGAGCTGTCTGGTTGTAATAGAGATTTTAGAAACCTTCAGTTCTGTGTTTTTTTATCGGGTAATAAAACACATAGAATTGAATGTCCTTTAGGGGTTTATCTATGGCTTGCTTGTTACAAGTGTGATTGTGTTTTTATTTCTTCTCTAATATATAATGTTGTGATATGAGAGAAACTATGAGCTATAGAAACATTCTAAAAAGTGCCTTTCATTTTTTAGGTAAAGAATTATCACATTTATTTATGCATGTGGAAGGCATCATGCAGCATGGGCTGGCTATTTTGCTCCACCATTTAGGCTCTGGGCATCAATAGACTTAGGTTGCCAAGCTTGGCAGTGAGCATATTTACCTGCTGAGCCATCTCACTGGCCTGAGTTTAACTTAAATTTAAATCCTTCATAATTTGAATAGGTACTTCTCTGTTAAGTTTAAGTAATACCAATTCAAACTTTCATAATATATGTCCAATCTACAAGGCACACATACAACAAACTTCACTTATGAATCTTAGGTGGTTTTGAAAATTAACAGTTGTAAACTTTAAATAAATTACTATGTGTGTTGAACTGTTATGACAAAATTCAGTATGACAAAAATACCCATGGGGCTTTTATGCTTCTAAAACAAAATCTTTGACCTTGAGTAGTTTATAATTAAGGAACAGAGAATCTACTTTCATAGTAAGCTTAGTAAAATGTTGGCATGTATAACATCTCTTCTGTTTTGTGTCAAAAATATGAGTGCTCATTATTTTCTATCCCTTTAGCCTAAGGTGACAATTCCAAAGGTACTCAGTGAGAAAAAGTGATGATGGTAGTTATTGACAATTTTTATATTTCTTCATTAGTATCAAAAATTGAAATATTACTCTCAAATACAGAGATAACTATGTATTGATTTAAAAATTATTTCAAGAATTTAATTCATTAAATCTATCATAACTATTTATATATATATTTTTTATTTTCTATATTCTATGTTTACATTCCAAAGGCTTTCCCCTTTCCCAGTTCCCCCCCTCCCTATGTCCCATAGTTCCTCTCCCCCCCAACTATTCCCCAATCATTCCCCCTCCCCCCACAGTATCTCTACAAAACTGGATCCAATCTTTCCAGGCCCAGGGTCCTCTCCTTTCTTCTTGGGAATCATTTGACTTGCTAATTGTGCCTTGAGTATTTAGGGCTTCTGGGCTCATTAATATCCACTTATCAGTGATTGCATTTCATGTGTATTCTTTTGTGATTGGGTTAGCTCACTCAGGATGATATTTTCCAGGTCTAACCATTTACCTACAAATTGCATGAATTCATTATTTTTAATTGCTGAGTAGTATTCCATTGTATAAATATACCACATTTTCTGTATCCATTCCTCCTTTGAGGGATATTTGGGCTCCTTCCAATTTCTGGCTATTATAAACAAGGCTGCTATAAACATAGTGGAGCATGTGTCTTTATTGTATGCAGGGGAATCCTCTGGGTATATGCCCAGGAGTGGTATGCCAGGGTCCTCTGGAAGGAACATGCCCAATTTTCTGAGGAACCGCCAAACTGATTTCCAGAGTGGTTTTACCATTTTGCAATCCCACCAACAGTGGAGGAGTGTTCCTCTTTCTCCACATCCTCGCCAGCATTTGTTGTCTCTTGAGTTTTTAATCTTAGCCATTCTGACTGGTGTGAGGTGGAATCTCAGGGTTGTTTTGATTTGCATTTCTCTGATGACTAACGATGTTGAACATCTCTTAAGGTGCTCAGCCATCCGAATTTCTTCTGGTAAAAATTCTTTGTTTAGCTCTGTGCCCCATTTTTTGATAGGGTTATTTGGTTCTTTGGGGTCTAACTTCTTGAGTTCTTTGTATATATTGGATATTAGCCCTCTGTCGGATGTGGGGACTATTTATATTTTTAAATAAATATTTTAAAAATACTGCTTATATACAGATAATATTGGGACTTACAAATCCTAGATATTTAACTATAGCCTTGAGCTTTGCGAAAGACTGGAAATTAAAGGTATAATCTCTGTTTATAAAGGAGCTTGGAATTTATTTGGGGAATCCCCCAAAGTACTGCAGTCTTTCTTTAGACACATTGGTTTAGATAAAAGCCAAACTGTGCTACTGGTTTAGGATCTTGGCACATATTTGTTAGAGCAGTGAAGCTGTAACTTGGGATTTGAGAGGGGGATGGGGTGAGCAAATAGGTTATTTGTAAAAACAATACTAACAATTTAGATCTCATTTCTTGGTATGTATAAACTCTTTCCCACTGATATATTTTAAAAGATACTTTGAAAATAGATACTTTGGCAGCTTCGGTCCAGAACAGACATAAAAGTTATTAGGCATGTAAACAAATTTGTTCTTTAATACTAAATTCTGATGGGATTTTGTTGTCAGAGCTACAACAAAACGAATGACATCAGCTCTAGTCTCCTAATGGAGTCTAACAGTTGTAACTTCTGCAGTTTTGCATAAACATTAAAATCTGTTAATACTATCCTGCTGTTAGTAAGGATTATATAAACAATTCCAAGGTATTAATACAGTTTTCTCTTACCAAGTACTTTATATACTGGAAAATATGTTGTTCAATGACATGAATATAACATTTGTAGGTCCTTTAAAAATCAACATATTTCAAAATTACAAGTAAATACATAAATGATTTCATCCTAATTTTATTAGTCATTATTCCTATTATAGACAACTTACTGATTCTTATTTATTTAGTTTGTATCTAAAATTTCTCTTTCTTCCTGCATGGTTGGAGACTTAATTCAGTCTCCAAATTTTAATTAGCTAATTAAAAATTGAAAATGTTTACTGATATTTCAGACATACATTTAGTGAATGCATCATTTTTTCTATAATTGAAAATAGATATTTTTCATACAATCTATTCTGATTAGTTTCCCTTCCCACAATTCCTCTGAATCTTTCCCACTTTATATTCTGTATAAGTAACCTTTATTTGCCTGATGTAATTGTCACCTCTGAGGCTTATTGTCTCTGTCTGCTAACCTAGGCCTTGTCCTGGAAGCTTCTAGTTTTCTTTCTTTCTTTCTTTCTTTCTTTCTTTCTTTCTTTCTTTCTTTCTTCCTTCCTTCCTTCCTTCCTTCCTTCCTTCCTTCCTTCCTCCCTCCCTCCCTCCTTCTTTTCTTCCTTCCTTTCTTTCTTTTTTTTAAGATTTATTTATATACAAATATTGTTGTTGTCCTCAGACATACCAGAAGAGGGCATCAGGTCACATTATAGATGGTTGGATGCCACCATGTAGTTGTTGGTAATTGAACTCAGGACCTCTGGAAGAGCAGCCAGTGCTCTTAACTGCTGAGCCATCTCTCCAGCGCTCTAGCTTTCTTACAATCTAATTTAGGCACAGGACGTTTTCAGCCTTTGAGACTTGCTGCTAAATAAGCTCACCCTTCTTTCTGATCTCTGGCTGGCTGATTCAACACAGCTGTTCTGGCTCACACTCCTCTCCAAGATGACTGATTCAATCTGGTTCTCTTAGCTTCTCCTGAATTGCTCTGCTTGGCTTCATACTAACTTTGGCAATATGTTCTAATCTTCTGGCTACTTCTTATTCTCTGGCCTGTTCTGTCTTTACCTATGTCTAGCTTTTTGTCTCTTCAACCTGTCTCTGTAAAATTCTCCTAGTTAGATTGCCTCTTTCTTTTCTTCTTTTTCTCTCTGCACTGCTCTCTCTTAAGTAGCTTCCCTTTCCTCTTTCTTCTCATGAAGAAAGAGGGCATATCCTATTCTGTCAAATATTTCTCTGATTCATCACTTTGTCTGCCACTAATTTGGATATCGTTTTCAAACATGGATGCTTCCTTCTATAAACTAACTTTATAATTAATATATATGTTATATATACATTCATTTTTTATATATAATTCATTGTTGGAATTAAAGATGTGTACAAAGGGTGTGCCTGTTTTCTATCCAGAGGGATTAAAGATGTGTGCTAAGGGCTAAGCCACACCACAACTAGAAATGGGTATTTTTAGTAAATAACATATTCTTGGAGTTTCACAGCATGATCAAATATTCTGCAACAATACTCATACTGGCAATTATTAACTGAAATTTAAAAGTGTATCCTTTTATAACTTTTTTATATGTATATAATGCATTTTCGTTCTTTTCACCCCCATGACCCTGTTTCACTTCCCTCCTGTCACCTAGCATCCTCCACAACTCCTTGTACAGTATTATCCTCTGAACCAGACTACCACCATCTTTAGGAGTTCTGCTGGGCTTGCTCACAAAAGATCATCACAGCTGGACCTATTGACTATTTACTTCCTCTCACAGAAAGGAAACGGTGGGGGAGGATCATGGGACTATCATCTGAGTAACTAGCTATTCCTTCCAACTAGTCTTATATAATTATGTCCTAACTGCCCTTGGTCTTGAGGAAATATGAAGGGAAGGAATTCTATCTATGCAGTCATGGGGAAGTCATCATTTATACTGGGTGCACACCTTCCTGTGTGGCTACTTGAAAGTCCTTTACCCAATGCTCACTCTTAATAAGTCTTATAAATTCATTGGTTCTCCTGAGTAGAAATGATAAAGTGGAATTATACCATAGTTTTTTGAACTATAGGAGGTAGGTGGATATTGTTTGCATCTCTTCTGGGGAAGGAATTTTTAGCAACATGACCTCTGCAGTATGAAAGCTAGCCACCAGGGAGGCTTCAGTTCAGTTCTAGCTTGATTTCTCCATGTTCTGTGACCAAAGTGTGTGATTCAGCAATGGGATCTTACTATCAGGTTCTGGTTGGCAGCCAAGAGCAATAATAACATTCCATATTGGTTCTTGGGCTTTTAATAAGACCTCCCTGACCAACAACACATAGAGTGGTATCATACACTTGCTACTGAGATATTTTGTTTAACTAACTATGGCTTCTGAGAGAAACATTATCCTATATACAAGGAACATCCATTCCTACATTTAAACATAATTTTTTAAAAAATAAGCTTACAAAATGGTAAGTTTCTTTTATTTATTTATTTTTAAACTTTTGAAATTTTTATTGGATATTTTATTTATTTACATTTCAAATGTTATCCCCTTTCCCAGTTTTCCTAACAGAAACTCCCTATCCCATATCCCCTACCCCTGCTTCTGTGCTCTCCACCCACCCACCTACTCCCACCTCCCTGTCGCATTCCCCTATACTAGGGCATTGAGTTTTCACCAGACCAAGAGCTTCTCCTCCCATTGATGCCCAACAAGACCATCCTCTGCCATATATGTAGTCGGAGCCATGAGTCCTTCCATGTGTACTCCTTGGTTGGCAGTTTAGACCCTCGGAGCTCTGTTCCGGGGGGGTGGGGTGTCTAGTTGGTTGATACTGTTGTTCTTCCTATGGGATTGCAAACCCCTTCAGCTCCTATAGTCCTTTCTCTAACTCCTCCATTGGGGACCTCATGCTTAGTTCAATAGTTGGCTTTGAGCATCCACCTCTGTATTTGTCAGGCTCTGGCAGAGCCTCTTGGGAGACAGCTACTTACTCTTCATTATCTGTTCACCCAAGTCCCTCTTCCCTACCCTCCCAACCTCCTCTCCATCTAGACCTCTTCTCCCACTATCTCCCTTTCTACCTTCATACTATCTGTGTAACTGCTCACAGTTAACATCAAACAGGTCACCTGGAAGGGAAGCTGTGGATGTATGGGAAGGTGGCAAAAAGAGTATTCTTAAACACTGAGTTATCTCCCCTAAAAAGTCTATTTTGTTTCTTACTTTTTTTATATAAATCTATTCAATTTCTTATATAGCTAAAATAGTTTGAACCTAGAAAACAGAGATAAATAATAAATATAGGTCTTTTCCTGATTTTAATGGGGATGATTATAGCAACTTGTATTCATTTTGTGCATTGCTATTTTTGTTATTATTTATCTTTTTGGGTAGTTTTCTTCTAATTCTATTTTTATAAGATGCTGCATTAACTATTAAATTTTACCGGATGGCTTTCTAGAAACCACTGTTAATCATGTTTCAATTCTTCAAATTGTCAATGTAGTGCTAATACTGTCAATTACATCCTGACATTGAATTATTCTTGTGTTAATTTAGATGAGATTAGGTAGTACATTATATATACTATTGAGTTTTATGAAGACAGTTTCTTTTGAACTGTATAATATATGTGAACCATACTTTCCCCCATCTTATGCCTTTCCTGTATTCTCCTTTTTCCAACTCACTTCTGGAAATCTCATTTCCTAATCTCCTTTCCGCTTTCACATCATATGCATATGTGTGTGCGTGCATGTGCATGGGTGTGTGTAAATGATTTTGTATGTCTAAAGAATTCTAGGAACAAAATCATCATAGAAAATATGTGGTATCTGATTACTTTATGCTTGAGTTAGTTCACTTAATATGATATCTCCAATTGCATCAATCACCTCCTCACCCAGGACATAATTTCATTCTTCTTTATGGCTGAATAAAACTATTATGTGAGTAGTATATATATATATATATATATATATATATATATATAATATGCGTATGATATATATGTATATGTATATACCTATATGTCATATTTTCCTTATACATTATTTACTGGCATAAACCTAGCTCAATTTCATAACTTGGCTATTGTGAATAGAGCTATAATAGACATAGATATTCAAGTACCTATGTGGTTTACTGCCTGGAGTCCTTCAGGTATATACCCAGAAATGATATGAGTTCTATTTTTAGAGTAACCTTCATATGGATTTCCATAGCATTTAGGACCAGCTTACATCTGCATCCACAGTGTATAAGGTTTTTCTTTCCCTAGCATCCTCTCCAGCACTTGTTGTTGCCTGTTTATATAATGATAGCCATTTAGATCGAGGTTTGTTTTCTGAAGGCTAGGGATGTTGAGTATACTCTCATATGCTTCCTGGACTTTAAAACTTCATCATATGAGAACTGCCTGTCAATACTATTCCCCATTTATCAGTTAGTTCTTTACTGCTTCATTTTATGAGTTCTTTATATTTTCTAGATATTAATTCTCTGATAGATTATAGATAGCAAAGATTTTTTTCATTAGGTAGTCTTTATTCAATTAACTATTTTTCTGCAGAGAAGTTTTTGAATTTCATGCAATGTTATTTTCAGTTCTCGGTAGTATTTCCTGAGTTGTTAGAGACTCCTCAACTTAGTTTCAACAATCAGCTTGATACAAGCTAGAGTTATCTCGGGGAGTTTAATATGGGCATTGCCTCCATCCGATTGACCTGTGGGCATGTCTGCGGGGTGTTTTCTTCATTACTAATAGGTATAGGACGGCTTTTTCCATGGTGAGAGGTGCTATCCTTAGGCAGGGAGTCCTGGACAATGTAAGAAAGCTAGCTGAGAAGAACAAGGGAGGAAGCCACTAAATAGTTTTTTTCCATGGTTTCAACCTCTGCTCATGCTTTAGTTTCTGCTCTTTCCTGACTCCCTCAATGATTGGCTGCGATTGGAAGTGTAAGCCAAATAAACTCTTTCCTCTCTAAGTTGCTTTTGGTCATTGTGTTTATCACATTATCAGAAAGCAAACTGGGACAGAGTACTTTTTAGAAAGTTCTTGCCTCTGTCTATATCTTGAGATATTTTCCACTAATGTGGTATATATACACAATGGAGTACTATTCAGCCATTAGAAACAATGAATTCATGAAATTCTTAGAGAAATGGATGGAGCTGGAGAACATCATACTAAGTGAGGTAACCCATGGTATGCAGTCACTGATAAGTGGATATTAGCCTAGAATCTTGGAACACCAAAGACACAATTCACATACCAAATGATGTCTGACAAGAAGAAAGGAGTGGACACTGGTGCTGGAAAGGATCATAGCATCAGTGTAGGGGAATACAAGAACAGGGAAGAGGGAAGGGGTGGAAGAGGGAGCAGGGGGAGGGAAAAGGGCATGTGGGACCTTTGGGGGGTGGGGAACCAGAAAAAGGGAAATGAATTGTAAATATAGAATATATCCAATAAAAAATTTTAATTCTAAGATTTATTTTATTTTTTAATCTAAATGTATATGTTTGTGTGTGGACATGTGCACATGTGCAGATACCCATAGAGGCCTGAGGGTGTTGAACCCCTTGGAGCTGTAGTTACAGTAGGTTGTGAACCCCTTGAAATGGGTACTGGGAACCAAACTCAGGTTCTCTTTGGCAACAAGTGCTCTTAACTGCTGAGACATTTCTCTAACCCCCCAGAATTTCAAGTCTTACCTTATTATTTTTTAAAAATATTATTAAAACTAATTTGAAATTTAAATATATTTTGATTATATTATTGTTACCATTCCCAAAGTCCTTCCAGATCCTTTCCCCTTCTCTGCCTACCTAACTTTAAGTTTTTTTTCTCAAAACTAAATCAAAACAAAATCCAACACAACAACATAAAGTCCCCAAACCATGAAAGCAAAATAAAACAACATCCAAACAGGAAAAACAAAAACACCAAACTGTAACCGAATAAAAGCATGTATGTGTCTGCATGTGCACACACACAAATACACATGCACATGCACATACACACGTACACACATACACACCTACACACACACACACACACACACACACACACACACACACACTAAATACCGCATACACAAACAAAAAAACTGTGAAGCCCATTGTCTGTTGTCTGACTACTCCTGACCATGAGACCTGTCCTGGAGAGGTTGATATACATAGTGTCACTCTTTGAAGAAAATGATTTTCCCTCTCTCAGCAGGTATAAATAGCAGATATGTTGTTAACCTTTATGCTGGTGGCTACATTTTCATTCCTTCATTTATTCATTCATGTTTAAAACTATATAAGAAAATAAAATATAATCAGACAAGGCAACTCTTACATTGAAATTGGATAGGAGAAACCAATAGAAGCAAAAGAGCTGAAGAGAAGGCACAAGAATTAGAGACCTACTTGTTTGCATAACCATGGAATTCATAAAAACATTAAATAGACCTGACGCAGATACATGCAGGCCCTGAGCTTACTGCTTCAGTCTCTCTGTGATTTGCTTCTGTTGACTGAGAAGGCCTTATTTTTCAGGTGTTCTTCATCCCCTCTGGCTCTTCCTTGAGGTCCCTGAACTCCAAGGGGGAGGGATTTGATGGAGATATCCCATTTAGAACTGAATGTTTCAAGGTTTCTTTCTCTCTGCATAATGCCTGGCTGTAGGTCTATATATTTGTTCCCATGTGCTACAGCAGAAGCTTCTCTTTATGATGGCTGAATAAGGTACTGATCTAAGAGTATATCAGAATAATCTTTAGGAATCATATGGTTATCACGGTTTACTTTCTTTTATTAGACCAGCATTATTTGGTTTTACTTCATACATTATTGTCTTTGGTCCATTTTAAGCAGTATGTCCAATAAAGTCTTATTCTTTTGAATGTAGCTATCTAGTTTTCCATTTTTCTTCTTTTCTTTCCTTCCTTCCTTCCTTCCTTCCTTCCTTCCTTCCTTCCTTCCTTCCTTCCTTTCTTCTTTGCTATTTATTTGAAAAGGCTGTCATTTATTTGGCATTTTTTTGTCAAAAATTATCAGGTGTATGTAGCCACGTGCTTGAGTCACGTGTCTGTGCTTGTACTGGTGCCATGCTGCTTTTATTACTATGATTAGTCAGGTTCTCAGGCGGAACCAGTAGACCTCTTTACCCACTGAGCTTTCTTGCCATCTCCTCTCCATATGTTTTTAAGTTATTGTGAATGTTACTGTCTTTCTTTTTTCTTTCTGGGCATGTTTGTTATTAGAAGAGCTATTGATTTTTGTCTATTTTGTGTATTGTTTATATGGTCTATTGTGTATTTTATGCATCATATAAAGGTCTTAAGAGTTTTATGATGGTATTATTTATAATAGCCAGAATCTGGAAAGAACCCAGATGTCCCTCAATAGAGGAATGGATACAGAAAATGTGAAATATTTACACAATGGAATACTACTCAGCAATTAAAAGCAGTGAATTCATGAAATTCTTAGGCAAATGGTTGGGACTGGAAAATATCATCCTAAGTGAGGTAACCCATTCACATAAGACCACACATGGAATGCAGTCACTGATAAGTGGATATTAGCCCAGAAGTTCTGAATACCCAAGACACAATTCACATATCAAATGATTCCCAAGAAGATGGAAGGAGAGGGCCCTGGTCCTGGAAAGGCTTCATCAGCAATGTAAGGGAGTACCAGGACAGAGAAGTGGGAGGGGGGTGGTTGGGGAAGGGGTGGTGGGTAGAGGGCTTATGGGACTTATGGGAAGGGGGGAACCGGGAAAGGGGAAATCATTTGGAATGTAAACAAAGAATTTAGAAAAAAAGAAAAAGACATGAAGTTGAATGTGTAGGAAGATAGAGATGAGGCAGGAGGCATTTGGAAAAGGTAACGAATGTGATCAAAATATATTGTATACAATTCTCAAGGAATAAATAAACACATTAAGAAAAAAATGTTTTCTGATGGTAGCTTCAGAGTCTTTCTTATGCAAGATCATGTCATCTGAAAGTTGTATGAATTGATGTGAAGAATTGCATATTCTATGATGCTATTATCTAGGGGTGTTAAGTTTATTTGATCTAGAATGACAACTCTTTTTATAGCTCTTACTTAACTCAGGTAATCATGTGACACATGACCCTGTAATATCCAAATAAGAACTCAGGCAAAACCAGATTTTAAATATTTTTTTTAAACATTATAGACAAAAATGCCACATTTGCCTATGATATTGCTAATATAAAACCACATCTGCATCTCAGTAGCCATCAACCCATTAGGCCTAGCTTCCTTAACTGTGAACTGTTTGATGTTACTTGTTGTGATACATAGGGTTTTGTTGTTTTGTTTTCCACCTTTGAAGAGCTGTGGAGTGCTCAGCAGAAGTTGGGAGAAACAGCTCAACCTTAGCACAGAGCCAAAATGTGGGCAACAGTATCAGCATTGGTTCCTTAGTGAGGTATCCATGGTCAGTCTGAGCTAGACATAGAGTCTAAAGTCTGTTGTCCCCCAAACGGCCAGCTGGAATGCCATTGAACTGATATTTCTTGGTGACTTTTTCGGTTTGGTTGACCTGTCTGTTGATGAGATGGGTATTGAAGTTATATACTCCTACTCTGTTGAGGTAAATTTGCAACTTAAATCCACTAATATTTGTCTTATGAAATTGAGTATACTGATGTTCAGTGCATATATGTGTAGAATTGAGATACCATCTGGTTGGGTTGTTTTCTTCATCAATACTTAGTGACCTTATATCTTTAAGTAATTTTCACTCAGAGTCTATTTTGTCAGACACTAGACTTGCTACGCCTCTGCTTTCTGTGCCCATTCTCAGAGTAGCTTCTATTCTTGAAGAATCTTCCTTCCAGCCTTTACCCTAAGGCTGTTTGTATTTGACAGTGAGGTGAGTTTTTATAGACAGTAAATATTTGGGTCTGTTTTAAAATCCAGTCTCTTGGTGTATGTCTTGTGAGTAAGATGTCACAGGCATTAACACTATGCTAAAGGCATAATAACTTACGGTGAGTGCTTTAGTCCTCCCATCCTGCTGTTTATGACCTCTGCTGTTTTCCTATCTCACCGTCCTATGCGGGTACTCTTTCCTGAGGCTTCACAGATGTGTTCATCTTTTCTCTACCTTATGTAGGCTTCGTCTGAGGTTTTCCTGTAGCTCTGGCTTAGTGGTCAAAAATTCCTTTAGTTTGTGTTCATAGTGAAACGTTTTACTTCCGTTATGAAGGTCACCTTTGCTTTGCAGTGTAATCTGGGTCGGCAGCTATTGGACTTCCTCATTCCATGCCCTCCTAGCTTTCGGATTCTTTCTTTCTTTCTTTCTTTCTTTCTTTCTTTCTTTCTTTCTTTCTTTCTTTCTTATTTATTTATTTATTATTTTTTTATTTTCTACATTCTTTGTTTACATTCCAAATGATTTCCCCTTTCCAGGTTCCCCTCTCCCCATAAGTCCCATAAGCCCTCTACCCTCCGCCCATTCTCCAATCAACCCCCTCCTACTTCTCTGTCCTGGTACTCCCCTACAATGCTGGATCAAGCCTTTCCAGGACCAGGGACCTCTCCTTCCTTCTTCTTGGGAATTATTTGATATGTGAATTGTGTCTTTGGTATTCAGAGATTCTGGGCTAATATCCACTTATCGGTGACTGCATTCCATGTGTGTTCTTTTGTGATTTGGTTACCTCACTTAGGATGGTATTTTCCAGATCCAACCATTTGCCTAAGAATTTCATGAATTCATTGTTTTTAATTGCTGAGTCGTATTCCAATGTGTAAATATACCACATTTTCTGTATCCATTCCTACATTGAGGGACATCTGGGTTCTTTCCAGCTTCTGGCTATTATAAATAGTGCTGCTATGAACATAGTGGAGCATGTGTCTTTATTGCATGCCAGGGAAATCCTCTGGGTATATGTCCAGGAGTGGTACAGCAGGGTCCTCTGGAAGTGTCATGCCCAGTTAGCTTTTGGTTTCTATTAAGAAACTTGCTCTTATTCTGACAGGTTTGCTGATGTGTAATTTTGTATTTCTCTTTTGTGGCCTTTAATATGCTTTCTTTGTTGAGTATATTTAGTGTTTTATCTGTAGTCAGACATGGGAGGTTTGTTTCTGGTCTTGTCTGACCACCTAAATGCCACCTGTAACTTGGTGGCCACCTAATTCCCTATGTTTGGGAAATTTTATGCTGTAATTTTATGGAATATATTCACCATTTAGCTATAACATGTTTTTCTTCTAAGCTTATAACTCAAAAGTTTATTTTTTAATGATGTCCCATAAATTGTTCTGCTCATATTTTTAATATTGTCAGAATATTCCAATTTATGTATTTGCTCATGATATTCTTTTCTCTACTTGATTCATTCTAGGGAGGCTTTCCACTAAGCTTATTATATGACTTAATTGAGTGTTCCATTTCCAGTCTGATTTTTTCAATATTTCTCTTTATTGAATTTTACTTTTATAGTCTATATTGCCTTCCCTTTTTTTCATTATGATTTTGACTTCAATTCTCTTTTAATCCATTAAAAATTTTGTGAATTAGTATACCCTCTTCCCCCTGATTTTTGTTTTGTTTTGGAGACAGAGTCTCACTATGTTGCTATTGATGACCTGGAACTTACTATGTAGAGCAGATTGGCCTTGAAATCACAGAGATTTGTCTGCCTTGTGCCTTCCAAGTGCTGGAATTGACTAGCCCATTTATTTCCTCTGTTTTTAAAAACAGATTTAATATTATTCTTTTGAAGGTTTTGTCTTTTCAGTTTTAATTAATTTATTTTAATTTATACACATTCAATATTTTATGTTTATCAGTGTTTTGTCCACATATATGTCTGTGAACCATGCGTGAGCCTGGTGCCCATGGAAGCCAGAGGAGAGCATAGGATCCCATAGGATTAGACTTGCAGATAGTTATGGGCTGCCATGTAGTTGCTGGGAAGCGAACCCATGTCCTTTGGAAGAGCAACCAGTGCTCTTTAACCACAGAGCTATCCCTCCAGTCTCATTTTTTTGAATCTCCAAATTCAATCTGATTGGAGGGCATCACTATGGAATTAGCAATTTTTCTGAGATGTCATGTTGCTTTGATGTTTCATGTTTCTGTTTTTGTCTTAGGACTTGTGTATCTGTGACTAATGATCTATTAGATTTGTTCATTTGCTTGTTTGTTTTTATCACTTACATCCTTTCAGTGGAAGTGTTTTTAGTGTTTAGTATTGCAGTAGGTGCAATAGCAGGGTACAGTAGCCCAACAGTAGGTTGGGCTGAGGTGTCCTTTCCTCCTACTGGACTAGTGGTGTATCTTAGTAGTCAGATTCTAAGCCCTCATCTTCAGGACCCAGACTCTGAACCCTGTATTACTCCAAGAGTATAATTCTATCTGAATAAATAACACAATAGCTAGGCCCATTTATGGTAATACAGAAATAGTTCATTAAAACTCAACTGTCTTACCAGTTTCAAAGTTTCAATAATTTTAGTAAGTAAAGGATGGTGTGCGTGAAAGTATTAACTTACTTAGTATGTGTGTAGACAGCAAGAGAGTAAGACTGGCAGTTCATATTAGTATAAGAAAGGAAAAATAGAGGAAAAGAGAAGTAGAAGTGGGGGCAGTGGAGACCAAGGGGGGGGTCTAAAGGAGGAATGGAAAGAGGAAGGAAGCAAATACAGCGAGGCAACCTGAAACAACCACAGGTGTGAGAAAGCTGAAGATGGCTCCCTCCATCCCCCCAACCCTACTGCAGACTGCGTTGTTTGGAGAAAGCCTACCAAAAGGAAAAAAGAAAGGAGGACTGATAAGCATCAAATAATCGAATAGAAGGGAAGCAAGAGAGCTAGCTGGGTTGGGCTGTGGAGTCTGAGTGTAATTCCTCACCCGGCTGCAGTTCTGGTCTTGCCTCTAGAGATTCCATTGGGGATCATGGATGCCAGGTATACTCCTGGGAAGTATTAATTTGATGCAGATATTGGCCATGCCCTTGAGTGGTCTTTTGCTGGTAGGGTCGTGAATGCTAGTTATACCTCATAACTGTTTTTTATGGTCTGGCTGAGGATGCTGGTCATACTTTTGCATGGTCCTTTTTAAGATCAAGGGCACTTTCAAAATTGTGTTCCACTTCAGAGTTAAATCAGTAGCTGGCACATTCCTTTAATCCCAGTGCTTACAAAAAGGCACACAGATCTCTGGGGGCTAAAGACTGCCCTTGCCTACCTAACAAACTATGTTGTGAGACCCTGCCTCACAAAACAAAACCAGGATTACTTAAATCAGATTTCTGCTTTGCTAAATGGGGTATAGTCTCATCTAGAACCTTTTTTTCTCTGCTGTGAAGAAGTGTTCTGCAGTCCAGGTTTCAGATTTTAATCTCAGGACACTTGTTTTCAGAGTGTAGGTCAGGAAGGGCTACCATGCTACTCACTAAACTGCAGTCCCTAAAACATGGTTTTTGAGACTGCCCCATCCTGTACAAGAGGAGGGGGTTTTCCTGCTCTCTTCCCTTTCTGCCAGTGCAGCTGTCCTATGCAGCTTTGGTCTTCTCTGTCCTCACAGTGCGCTGCAGACATTCTGAGGCTCTGTCTTTGCTGCCCTCTGCAGCCGCAGTTGCTCTGGCTCCCCGAGCCGAGCTGGCCTATCTCTCCAGGGCAGGCTCTGGACTTTTCCTTTGTGTCTTGCTCTACAACATTTCACTTTCATTTTGTTCCTGAAACTAGTGATTTTTCTGCCATTCCCAACCTCCTATAATAGCAGTTCTCCAACTATTCCCAGTTTAGCCCTCCATAGATGCTAGCTAACTATTGCTGGGTAATGTTTACCATCTTTAGCTCTGAAAGTTTGTGTATAAATCCAATGGAAACACGCTTTAAAATTTCCTTTAGTTTTCCATTCAAGAGAAATAGTGCCAATGAGTTTTTGACTTTATAGAGAAAAGTCATTTGTATTTTTACTTTTTCTGACAATACCGTATTGATTTAAATATTATCAGGAGATCATTTTACTAATCAAAACAACTAGTCAGCATTACAAACTCTAATGATAAATTCATAAGAGTAGTAGTGACATGAGTCCAGCATGTCCACAAGATTCCTTTTTAGAAACAACATTTGCAGAGACTTATAGAATAAAAATTATGCTCATTTCTCTGAATCACACCCATAATTATTTTGTGAGTAGACAGAAGTTCTTACAGTTTGAAGCTGACTCCTACAGGAATCAAAATTTAAGGAAGGAAAAGGATAAAAGTAAATTAATACTACACACACACACACACACACACACACACACACACATATGTATGTGTATATATATATGTATATATAAATATATATATATATATATATATATAAGTATATACATCTAGTCTATATACTCCTTAATATGTACTTAAAGTTGATGGAGGCACCAGGGAGCCGGGAGATTCCACAGCCTTCTGTGATCAGTGGAGCAGCTGGGACAGAAGTCTTCCTGCAGCCATTTGTACCAGGGAGCAGGGAGACTCCACAGCCTTCTGTTAATAGCCCGCCAGGAGAGAGGGATCTCCCAGCAGCGCTTTCACTTCTGAGCGCAGAGGGGAGATCTCCACCTTCTCTCTGGAGGGGAACCTGCTAGGAGCACACAGGGCCTAAGATCAGTGGAGCAGCTGGGACAGAAGTCTTCCTGCTATTGGCACCAGGGAGCCAGGAAACTCCACAGCCTTCTGTGCATAGCCTGCCAGGAGAGAGAGAGAGAGAGAGAGAGAGAGAGAGAGAGAGAGAGAGAGAGAGAGAGAGAGAGAGAGAGAGAGAGAGAGAGAGAGAGCTCTCAGCAGTGCTTTCACCTTTGAACTCAGAGGAGTAAAGAGACAGGCTTACAGGCCCACAGGAGGAACAAACTCCAGTCAGAGACAACAATACCAACTAGCATCAAAGATAACCAGATGGCAAAAGGCAAGCTCAAGAACCCTACCAACAGAAACCAAGGCCACATGGCAACATCAGAACCCAGTTCTCCCACCACAGCAAGTCCCGGATACCCAAACACGCCGGAAAAGCAAGAGTTGAACTTAAAATCGTATTTCATGGTGCTGATAGAGGGCTTCAAGAAAGAATTAAATAACTCCCTCAAAGAAATACAGAATGGGTCAACAGGCAGAAGCCCTTAAAAAAGAAACAAAAATCCCTTAAAGAATTACAGGAAAACACAAACAATCAAGTGAAGGAACTGAACAAAATCATCCAGGATCTAAAAGTGGAAGTAGAAACAATAAAGAAATCACAAAGTGAGACATTTCTGGAGATAGAAAACCTTGGAAAGAATTCAGGAGTCATAGATGCAAGCATCAACAACAGAATTCAAGAGATAGAAGAAAGAACCTCAGGTGCTGAAGATACCATAGAAAGCATTGACTCAACAGTCAAAGAAAATGCAAAATGCATAAAGCTGTTAACCCAAATCATCCAGGAACTCCAGGACACAAGAAGACCAAACCTAAGGATTATAGGTATAGACAAGAGTGAGGATTTACATCTTAAAGGCCCTGTAAATATCTTCAACAAAATCGTAGAAGAAAACTTCCCTAACCTAGAGAAAGAGATGCCCATGAATATACAAGAAGCCTTCAGAACTCCAAACAGACTGGACAGAACAGAAAGTCCTCCTGGCACATAATAATCAAAACACCAAATTCACTAAACAAAGAAAGGATATAAAAAGCAGTAAGGGAAAAAGGGCAAGTTACTTATAAAGGCAGACCTATCAGAATCACACCAGACTTCTCACCAGAGAGGATGAAAGCTAGAAGATCCTGGGCAGACCTCATACAGACCCTAAGAGAACACAAATGCCAGTTCAGAGTACTACATCCAGCAAAACTCTCAATCACTATAGATGGAGAAACCAAGATATTCCATGATAAAGCCAAATTTACACAATATCTGTCCACAAATCCAGCCCTACAAAGGATAATAGAAAATGCCAAGACAAGGAGGGAAACTACATCCTAGAAAAAAACAAGAAAGTAATCTTCTTCCAACAAACCCAAAAGAAGATACCCACAGAAACATAAAAATAACATCAAAAATAACAGGAAGCAACAATCACCATTCCCTAATATCTCTTAACTCAACTCCCCAATAAAAAGACATAGACTAACAAAATATTTCTCATGTAAATCTTTAATTTTATCAGAAAATGTTTATAATTTGCCTTTTAATTAATTTAGTAATGATTTTTAGGTCTACCATTTTATCTGCATTATTTTTCATGATAATCTTCAATTTTAATATGTCTTTCTATATATTCCTCTATTTTATCAGAAATGTTTTCAATGTAAATCTTTGATTATATCACAAATGTTTCTAATTCCACCTTCAATTAATTTAGAAAGAGTTTTTATATCTACCATTTTATATGTAAAATTTTCCATGGAACAGTCAATTTTAACGTGCTTGTCTATTTATTTCTTGAATTTTACCAGAAATATTTTCCATGTAAATCTTCAATGTTATCTGAAAATGTTTGTAATTCCACCTTCAATCAACTTAGAATTATCTTTATGCCTATCATTTTATCTATATAATTTCCTGATAATCTTTAATTTTAACATGTTTTTTCTATATATTTCTTCAATTTTATCAGAAATATTTTCCATGTAAATCTTCAAGTTTATCAGAAAATGTTTATAATTCCACTTTCAATCAACTTAGGAATACTTTCATACCTACCATTATTATATCTATATAAAATTTTCCATGATAATCTTCAATTCTAACATGTTTTTCTATATTTTTCTACAATTTTATCAGAAAATTTTTGACATAAATCTTCAATTCTATCATAAAATGTTTCTATTCCATATTTCAATTAATTTAGCAATGTTTTACATGTCTACCACTTTACTCTAATTTTCCATGAAAATTGTCAATTTTAATGAGTTTATCTGAAATCTTTAATTTTATCATAAAGTGTTTTTATTTCCCTTTATTTCCCTTTTCAATAAATAAAAAATATAAAAAATGTAATAATATATGACATCATATTTCTATTTTTGGAATAAACTATTTGAAATAGTCACAGTTCACTATTTGCTCTTAACAGAT
The DNA here is from genome assembly GCA_964023405.1 of Apodemus agrarius. Lineage (NCBI taxonomy): Eukaryota > Metazoa > Chordata > Mammalia > Rodentia > Muridae > Apodemus > Apodemus agrarius. The sequence goes on from OZ030018.1 coordinate 62,694,932, forward strand.
TGGATTACTAGTATCTTATTTAGTAGTTTGTGCTTATGCTCATAAATATTTTCCTTTACAATGCTTAAAATAACATGAAATTATATAATCTGTACAATATGATGAGTTTTCTCTGATGTTATCACTATATTAAAAACAGTTTTTCATCTCTTATGGCCTTTTACTTCCAGCCCATTCTTCTGCTAATGAACCCAGGCCAGCTTGTTTTTGTCATCATAGGGTGTTTGCATATCATTTGATTGTCTGACTCAATCTCACTAAAAATATATACCTTATATTCATCGTTAAAATGAAATTTGGGCCTTTGTGAGAAGAATTGAGGCTGAATTAACAACAAAACACATAAAAAAGTAATCAAGTTAAGAGAATGATTTTAACCCCACGGAGTAAACAATGTGTGTGGCAGAATAAGAGAGGAGCAAAGGTACAATGCGAATAGGCTTTACTGGGAGCTGGACATACAGTAAGTGCACGCATGTGTGTAATCTTAAAAGTAAGTAGCAGGAAAAGTGTTAAGATATATCAGGTACAAATACCTTACTAATATCAGAAAGGAATAAAAATGATTGAATCCAGAAAGAAAGATATCAAAGAGAGACAGGACAGATGAATTTTAACCATTACATGTTTCCTGGAGAATTATCTGACTTGCTAAAACATATGCATGTCAGTGATAGAAAATAAAACGTATGGGGAGAGAAACAAGTTGGACAAAAAACTACACTGCATTAGTCACAGTACTTTTGATAATCGTTCATGTTGCTGCATCCTTTAGTAATATCTTTTAATTGTTACATGGTATTTCATGTCATGATTGCACCACAGTTGCAATAAATTCTTTTATTGATAGGCACCTGAGCTATTTCTAAATTTCTATTATGATTAGTCAATTAAGAAAATAACTTTGGCCGGTTGTGGTGGCACACGCCGGTAGGATTTGCTGAAGGAGGCAGAGGCAGGAGGATCACCAGTTTGAGGTCAGCCTGGGCTACACATTGCCGGGCAGTGGTGGCGTACACCTTTAATCCCAGCACTTGGGAGGCAGAGGCAGGCGGATTTCTGAGTTCAAGGCCAGCCTGGTCTACAGAGTGAGTTCCAGGACAGCCAGGACTACACAGAGAAACCCTGTCTCAAAAAACCAAAAAAAAAAAAAAAATTTGTGGACATATGCCTTAAATTTTCTTAGGTACATATGTAGTGGAATTGTTAGGGCCTGTTGTAGGTACATTTAGATTGTTTACCATTTGTCAGAGAGTTTTCTAAAGTGGCTATAAAAGAATACATTTTGTAGTCTCATCAACCATATATGAGAGCTATGTCATTCCATGTCCTGTCCTTTATTTTTTCATTTAAAAGCTAGGTATAGTCATTCTGGTGGCCATGTAATAGTTTCTCGTCATTATTCTAATTTTTACTTCCCTGGTGACTATTTCCACTCTTTACTCTCTTTCAGACAGTTCGGCATGGTTTTCCTTATCAGCCCACAGCATTGGCCTTTGATCCAGTCCAGAAAATCTTGGCTATTGGAACAAGAACAGGTGCTATAAGAATGTATCCTTAATTTTTGCTAATTATTTTCTACAAAAATACCAATTTTGTTTGCTTGAACCTTCAAATAAGTAAAGCATTTATAACAAAATAGAATGTATTGCCTCCTTATACATGAGTAGCTATTGTGAAAATCACTACTGTCAAGTTTCTTTGTATAACTTTTGTCTTTGAAATCACTGTTGATGTCCCTTCTTTAATTTCTACTATTGCTTGCTATTCTATTATTGTGTCAGTATTTTTTTCTGATCAATTTAGTTAGAAGTTTATTAATTATATACAAGGATTAAACTTTTAGACTTATATTTCTTTATTGTTTACTTCTATTCTATCACAATAATTTCTATTTCGATCTTTTAAAAATTGACTTTGGGTTCAGTTTGTCCCTTTTTAGTTTCTTAAGGTAGAAAGTCATTAGTCTGATAACTTTTTATAATATGTGCATATAATGCTATTGGTTTATTCCCAAATGCATTTTAGTGTCTTCTCTATTTTTTTAATTAAACCTTTTATTTTAAGATTTATACTTAAGAATATAAATATTCTTAATATATATATATATCACAGAAATGTTTCTGTGACATCTCAGTACTCGTTGACTCAGTTTCTTTTACCTGTAATGTTTATAAACCTGATGTATGAGGCATGAGTCTAGCTGGCCACATCAACTGCCAGTAGCTCTTCAGGTAGAAGGGAAGCCTGGAGAGTTCCTCCGGATCCACGAGTGCCCAGCCTTGTGTCAGACCACAGCAACTGTATGTCATGACTGCAAAGACCGTGCTATATCCAGCAGACAGTGTTTCCTTAACACATGCCTTCCCATCCCCCTTCTCTTACAATCTTTCTGACTCTTCTTTTACAGTATTCCTGGGACCTAGTGGGATGAAATAGCTGACCTGTTTGGGGCAACAGTCACTTATTTTCAATACTTTGAACAATTATTTCAGCATTATTTCTCTATTGAATTCCATTTTCATATCTCGCATTGACTTTTTTATTCCATTTAGCTGTATGCACTGTCTTGGAATTCATCCAGGAATGTATTTGTTTCTTCATTCATTTCTTTGAACATATTTATAATCATTTTGAGTTCATCATCTAGAACTTTGTCTAACTCTCGAGAGGGTTCATTGCTCTGGGATTGATTTTTTTGGAGGATACATGTTGCCTTAGTTTTTCATGTTACTTTTGCTTTTACACTTAGACTTGCAAATCTAGAGTTAGATTGTTGATTGAATTTATTTATTTATTTATTTATTTATTTAAACTTACCTCTTTTTCAGTGGAAGTATTTGAAATGTTTCAGAGGTACTATATTGTAGCACGATTGAAGAATCATTTTCTCCTGTTAGACTGATGTTCAGGGTACCAGGCTTAATTCCCAGTGTTCTAGGAGAATAATACTGTTTGCAGTAATAGCCCCTATGCAGGGATAGACCCACTATGAAGATAGAGTCAAGTACAAACATTCACCCTATAAACACCAACCATTTTAGGGAGCAAAGGGACACTGAGAGTACTGTATGAGTGTTCTTGTATATTAATTATTGTAGATATGGGGTGGGTAAAAACACAGTAGGACATAGTGGTTAGCACTCAGATAAAGAAAGTAGAGGGATGTCTTAGTTAGGGTCACTATTGATTTGATGAAACCCCATGGCCATGAGCAAGCTGGGAAGGAAAGGGTTTATTTGTCTTACACTTCCGTATCACTGTTCATCATTGAAGGACATCAGGAGAGAAACTCAAACAGGGCAGGAACCAGGAGGCAGGAGCTGATACAGAGGCCATGGAGGGGTGCAGCTTATTGAGTTGCTCATCATGGCTTGCTCAGCCTGCTTTCTTATAGAACCCAGGACCACCAGCTCAGGGATGGCACTGCTTAACATGGGCTGGACCCTCCCACACCAATCACTAATTAAGAAAAAGCTGGCTCTTACAGAAGCATTTTTTCCAGTAAGTTTCCTTCCTTTCAGATAACTCTAGCGTATGTCAATTTGGCATAAAACTAGCCAGGACAGGGAATATAACTAGGAAGTGCAACTTTAGGAGCCACAAAGGGTGTATGTGGTGGTGTGGGAGGTGAGGGATTTTGACTAAAGATACACTGGAAAGAGAGAGGTAAAGATATGTCAAATAACTTCAAGCCATCTCTCAGCAGCTTTAAGCACAGAGACTTACAAATCTGGGCAGTGTTCTTTACAAGAGGTATAATAATAATAATAATAATAATAATAATAATAATAATAAAAAACAGTAAGGGTAAATTAAAAGAAAGAAAGAGAAAGTATTTTTAAAGAGAGAGATAGGTATATGGGGCAAAAAAGGGGCAATATTGAGCAGATCTACTAAACTGTTCTTGGGTATTAAAGAAATACATGGCTGTAGGGAAATCTGGGTACAGATACAGAATATGCAAACTGATTGCTGGGTTGCATCTGACATTTTTCTTGTTCTTTCCCTGGCTCCTAAAAACTTGTCTTGCTACCAGGACTTGCTTTGCAATGGGAAGTCCCATTCCTATATTCCGCTTTCCTGAGGCCTCGTCTGGATCAGGCTTGAGCTCTGAGTCTGGCTCTAGCTCTGACTCCGCTTAGATCTGGTTAGGTTTGCAGCTCTGGTTCTGACTCTAGCTCTAGCTCCTGCTCTCCTCTGCTTCCACTTGACTTGATCTGGCTCTGGCTCTTTACTCTCTGGACTGAGTTTTAGCACATTTTCACCCAGTGGTGACAGAAACCAGGAACAGATGGCTCTAAGGGGCAGGAAAATTAAGGAAGATGGTCAGAGCTACAGCTGGCTTTGGCATACAAGGTAAAATTGTGCCCCTGGTTCCAAGAATACGCAATCACACAAAAGAGGCTCTTGCCAGAATTTGTTGCTTAACAAGTTACATAACAATCACATTTATTCACTTTTTTTTTTTTTTTTTTTTTTTAGTATATGCTAGAGCAGACATCTTAACTAAGTCATTCTGGATAGCTATACTGTTGGCATGCTGTCTAAACTTATGCCTGCCACTCACAGACTTTATTTCCTTTCAGATGAGCAGTTGGATCATTCCTTGGTGTTCTCTTGCTTAGCTAGTCTTTGGCTATGAGCTCTGTGGAGGAGGGGCCAGTGTGAGTCCTTCAATTCAGCCACCATTTTGTTTGTTTGTTTGTTGTTGTTCCTACTACCAGAGAGTGGGAGTGAAAAGGTTGTAAGATGTTGCTTGGTGATTCCCTCTCCCTCACCTCACCCATTCTGTACTCTGCTTCTGCTTCTTGGTTCTGTAAATCAGTGTGTTTGAGCAAAACCACTTCCCAGCAGGTTCCATTGCGCAGGCTGGCAGAGTCTGTGTGTGAGAAGCTCTTGCCGCCCTCCTCTGTGCTCTCTGGCAGAGGAGCTTGCGTTAGCCAGCCTCACTGATTTGAGCTTTTCTCATCTGATGTCTGTGGGGATCTTACTTGACCTTGTAAGTTCATCTGCCAACTTTTTTTTTTAAAGGAAACAATATTATTTTCTGCCCCATTAACTGCTTTCTTCCATTTCACAGTTTCTTTATTGAAGATTCTAATCAACCATCATACCCAAAAGTCTATTTCATTTTCTTACATGATAGTTCTGGCTACAGTGTCTTGTAGAACAGATATGATGAAGGTTGGCAGCTTTTCAGTTATTGCCAACTTTGAAGGAAAAGCTTTTGTTAGAAAAGAAAAATCTGGCTGGCCTGGGTGGAAACCTAACATTCCAGTTAGGCTGGTTCAGTCAGTTTGGACTACTCCAGGAAAGTGGGTTTATCTTAGGTCATGGTAAAAGGCAGATGGGATAATCTTTAATGAGACACTGTATTTTTCCTTCCCAGAATCCCTTATTGTTAAGAATTAACATTATTTGAAATATTTCTTACATGCTTTTCTTCTTTTGAGAACTCTGTATTTCCCAGGCCCATTTTTTTTAAATGGGTAATTTGTTTTTTTTTGTTTGTTTGTTTGTTTTGTTTTGTTTTTTTACATATTCTGGATATTAATGCTCTTTCAGATGTATAGCTGCTAATGATTCTCTTTCATTCTGTGGGCTTTCTCTTCAGTGGATTATTGTTTCTTTAGGCTGTATGAGGCTTTTTATTTTTATGAAGTTTCCCTTGTCAATTGATGACATTAATTCTTGGGCAGATGGAGTTATGTTGGGAAAATAATTCCCTCCATCTATGTTATACACGGCACCGCCTCTGCTTCCCTCCATCTATATTATATACAGCACTGCCTATGCTTCCCTCCATCTATATTATATACGGCACTGCCTATGCTTCCCTCCATCTATATTATATACGGCACTGCCTATGCTTCCCTCCATCTATATTATATACGGCACTGCCTATGCTTTCTTCTTGCAGGTTCAGCCTTCACATTTTGGTCTTTGATTCATTTGAAATTAGATTTTGTTTGTTCTTTTTCTTCTCTTTTTTGTTTTCTTTTGTGCAAGGTGATAGATATGGATCTACCTTTATTCTTTTGCATGTGAACATCAAAATTTCCCAGCAGTATTTGATGAAAATACTTCCTTTCTCCAGTGTACGTTTTTTGGCATCTTTGTTGAATATTAAGTGGCTAAAGTTACATGTGCCCAACTCTGGGTCTTTGATTTTATTCCATGGTTCTATGTGTCTGTTTTTGTGCCAGTCCCATATGACTGTTGTTGTTGGGTTTTTTGTTTGTTTGTTTATATTTTTTGAAAAGAATGTTCTTTTATTGAAAAAGGAAGTAAAAACATTTTATGATAAAATTGAAGATTTATGTGGAAAATATTTCTGATAAAATAGAGATATATAGAAAAACACGTTAAAATTGACAATTTTCATGGAAAATTAAAGAGAAAAGTGGTAGACATAAAAATCTGCTAAATTAATTGAAAAATAAAATAGAAACATTTTATGATAGAATTGAAGATTTAGGTGGAAAATATTTCTGATAAAATTGTAGAAAAATGTAGAAAAACACTTTTGTTTGTTTATATTTTCAATCACAACTCTGGAATACATCTTGAGATCTGAAAATATAATCACTCCAGCACAGTTGTCCTACTCAGGATTGTTTTGGCTATCCAGGATCTTTTGTGGTTCTAAATAAGTTTTAGGATATTTCTTTTTATCTCTGTGTAGAATGAAATGGTCATTTTATTTGTGATTGTATCAGATCTGTAAATAGCTTTTGATAAAGTGATCATGTTCACAATATTCTACTGATCCATGAGCATGGCACATCACTGTATTCTCTAGTGACTCTCCCGTCACTTTCTTTAGAGGTTTAAAGTTTTCATTGTAAAGGTCTTTCACCACTTTGATTAGGTTTATTCCTAGATATATTTTTGAGACAATTTGAATGGTTGTATATTTATGATCTGTTTCTCTGTATGTTTGTTGTTATTGTGTAGAAAAGTTATTGATTTGTTCCAGTTGATTTCATACCTTGCCACATTGCTGAATTTCTTTACCATTTCTGGAAAATTTCAGGTAAAATTTTTAGGATGTCTCATATATAATAATATCAAGTCATTTGCCAATAGCGGTAGTTTGACCTCTTCTTTTTTGAGTAATAATCCCTTTATTTCCTCCTCTTGTGTTATTTTTTCAGCTAGTCATTCTAGTACTATATTGGAAAAGGAGTGGGATAGTGGACAGCCTTTATTTCATTCCTAAGTTCAGTGTTACTTTGACTTTCTCTCTATTTGGGATAATGTTGGCTGGGAGTTTCTCATAGATGTTTTTGTTATTTTGGTACAGTATTTTCCCTTTAGACCCACATTCTGCAGTTTCTTTCTCAAGGAGATGTTTGATTTTGCCATTTTTTTCTGAATCTATTGAAATGATATTCTCTCTTTCTCTCTCTTTCCCTCTCTCCCTCTCTCATTCTAAGTCCATGTGGTTTATCATATTTATTGACTTGTAATCAGCTTATATGTGTTGAACCATTTGAGTATTTCTGGGAATCCAGACAACTTGGTGATGGTGGGTAATCTTTTTGTTGTGTTTCTGTTTTCTGTTTGTAAACATGTAGTTGGGTACTTTCGAATCTATGCTCAACGTGAATATTGGCCTGTAGTTTTCCTCTTTTGTTTATTTTTGACTGATTCTGGTGTTAGAGCAATACTGGCTTCATAAAAGGAGTTTGAAAGTACATTTTCTGTTTCCTCTTTTCCTTTTAAAAATAATTTAAGAAGGAATGTATGTATATATTTTCTTTGAATGTTTAGTAGAACTTTGCTGCAAATCCATCAGGGCTGGAGCTTGGTTGAGAAGCTTTATTGCCATTTCAGTTTCGTTTGTTATGGGTTTATTTAATTTATTGACTTCTTGGTTTATAATTTAAAAGAAATTCAACCATTTCTTTTAGATTTCCCAACTTAATGGTATTCAGGTTTTAAAAGTATTCCTTTATAACATTTGGAATTTCTTTGGTGTCTGTTATAATGTTTCCTGTTTGTTTCTGATTCTGTTAATTTGTCCTCCCTCTCCCTCTTCTCACCTCCACCCCCCCCCTAGTTGGGCCAAGTCTGTCAATCTTGTTTATCTTTTCAAAGAATCAGGTCTTAGATTTGGTGATTTTTTGTATTATTCTCTTTGTATTTTTATTATTTCTTGCCATCAATTTGTTTATAGATTTGGTTTGTCCTTGTTTTTTCATCTTTTTGAGTTGCATTATTAAGGTACCTTTTTGTAGCTTGGTTTCCTCATTTTCTATGACTCAAGCATAGTGTCTGAAGGAATAGGCTCTTGTCATCAAGTTCTGAAAGGTACTCAGTGGCATCAGGAATAGCTTATAATGCTTGCAGATCTCTGCGATCCCACTGTACATCTCAAAAAGAGTTAACCCATTTCTGGTATTGAGGTTTTTATTTGCTAGCATCTGGTGTCTAGTTGGGGTATTGTTAACTCCATTAAAATATTTTTATATGTGTATGTGTACATGAATATATTTTCCAAAGCTACCACAATAGCAGGTTTTCTTGTGGCTTTTTCCAAAAGCCCTTAGTGTCAGTTGTCCCTCCCCACATTCCTTCCTTTATTCAATAGAATCTATTATGCCCATCCATCCCCACCCCAATTTTATCCTCCTCTTTAGGTCTTTATATCTTTTAGTTGATGAATGCAATCCATTTACATTTAAGGCCCAGCTGAGGCAAAAGCATTACAACTGTTATTTTTTGTCAGTAATCTTGGTGTTTTCATATCCTGGTTGTTGTTTTCTTCTTTTTTATTGCTAATTGTGACTTTGTGGTCCATTGCTCTGCTAAGGGTCAAGTCTTTCCTTTTTCTCTCTTATGGGTCTTCTCTTCTAGTGTGTGTTGTGTTTTCATGATAGCAGTTGCCTTTTGATTTTGGATTTAGAACTTCCTAAGCCATATTTTGTAGTGATGTAGTAGTCATGACTTCTTTGAGTTTTTGCTTTTCATTATTTCTCCCTTGTATCTGAAAACCTTTGCAATGTCTTGCTTAGGAGTTGTTTTCTCCAGAAGATGGATTATTTTGTTCTTTTTTGGAGTGTAAAGTGTTGCTGAGAAATATTTTAATTTAGTGGTGGTATTTTTAAAATGTGACCAGACATTTGTTTTTAGAATGGGCCTTTCTTCCTTCCTTCCTTCCTTCCTTCCTTCCTTCCTCCCTCCCTCCCTCCCTCCCTCCCTCCCTCCCTCCATCCCTCCCTCCCTCCATCCCTTCTTTCTTTCTTTCTTTCTTTCTTTCTTTCTTTCTTTCTTTCTTAACTATATATTCTAATATCATCCCCTCTCTCCTCCCAGTCCCCCCATAGCCCCTCCTTCAATCCTCCCCTGAGAAGGGGAGTTCCCCCCAAATCCCATTGAGTATCACCCTCCTACTCCTCCACTCCACAGGCACATCCAGTCACTGCAGGACTAGGTGACCACAGGCAGGAAGAGATTCAGGGACAGGCCCTGCTGCAGTTTTTGGGAGATCCACATGAAGACCAAGCTGCATATATGCCTTACATAAGCAGGGGCTCAGTGACCAGACTTTTTATTCTTAGAGGTTTTAGCATTTTCTTTATATTAAACATGAAAATTTGTGTGTGTGTGTGTGTGTGTGTGTGTGTGTGTGTGTGGTCAGCTGTCTTTCTGCATTGATCTTCATTGATCTTTATTTATTGAAGCATGGTATCTTGCTGAACCTGGAACTCACCATTTCCAGCTAGTCTAGCTAGCCAGCTGGACCTGGGACTCCATTGTTTGTACTTCCTGAGTGTTGGGATTACAGATAGCCATGGATGCCTTGCCTGGTTTTCCGACAGGTTTCGGGGAGCTAGATACATGTGTCAAAAGTGATTTCTACTGAGTTACCTCCTCAGTCCAAACTTATACAACTGACTGTTTAACTTTAATATACTCTTCTCTGGTTATATCTACTTATAGTTTAATAAATATCCTGGACCTTGATAATGAACTTTCTCAAGATTAGGGGAAATTTCCCATTTTATTGAATAGATGGATTGGTTACTTCCATGCTCTTGCAATACCTGCCTTTGCTATGGGATCTGGCCATGCTACCAGCCCCCACCCAGCTTCCCCTGAATCCATGGATAAAAGACACACACACACACACACACACACACACACACACAGTTGTTTATTTTCAACTTGCTTTCTTGGCACAATTGCTGGTCACTACAATCTCCCACCTGGAGAAGTGTGATCTTATTAATATTCTTAGTTCCCCTCTTCCAACCTGCCCTAACTTTAGTTGTTCAGTTAAATCTAGTCCCTGCTAAACATCCCTTACCGCCCCTGCCTATAGGAGCAGCCTGTGAGGCTACTCCTCCCAAGACCTCACACAGCTGCTTAGTTCTTCCTTCTCTAAAACATGGTGAACTCTCCCCGCTGGCTTGTACTTGTCTGCTTTTCCTTCAGGGACCCGGAATTCCTGCCAATTTCCTCCACCCAACAATTGGCCCATGGCATTCTTTACTGACAGATCAAGAACCAATTGGGGAATAGGACCTTAGCATCAGAACTACCCCTACATCATGCTGCTGTGGTGAAATATCTGAGAAAGATGACTTAAGGAAAGAAGGATTGATGCTGGCTCTGAGTTTGATTGTATAGTTCATTGTAATGAGCAGGAGCCATTGCTGCAGAAATGTGAGTCAGCTGGCCATATTTCATCTGCCGCCAGAAAGCAGAGCAGTGGGTCCTGGTATTTCACTTTGCTTTATACTTTTTATTTATTCCAAATCCCCAGTGTGTGAGAAACAGAGTGGGTTTTTTCCTTCAAAGTTTTCTTTTCTTTCTTTTTAAAGATTTATTTATTAATTATATGTAAATCCACTGTGTCTGTCTTCAGATGTCCCAGAAGAGGGCATCAGATGTCATTATGAATGGTTGTAAACCACCATGTAGTTGCTGGAATTTGAACCCAGGACCTTTGGAAGAATAGTCACTGCTCTTAACCACTGAGCCATCTCACTAGCCCTGAAGTTTTCTTAAAACCTATCTGGAAAGACCTGCTTAGCCTCACTTGGAGGTGTGTTTCCAGATGTGACTCTAATCCAGTTAAAATGATAATGAACTAGCTATCAAAATAGGTTTTCTCTGCTCTTCCTTTCTTGTACTCCCCAAACTCAAAAGTATGTTTATTTGATGTCTCAAAAATTTCAAAGGCCATCTTCAATCTTTTTCATTATCTTCCTGTTTCATTGTCTGGGATAATTCAAGAGACTTGTCTTCAGGTTTGGATATTCTTTATTATGCTTGATCTAGTTTGTTATTGAGAATTTTATCTGTATCTTTAAAATTGACTTACTGAGTTTATTTATGAAATGTCTATCTGAAATTTATTTTCAAAATCTTTATATCATTGTTGCACTTCTCACTCACATCATAAATTGTTCACCTGCTTTGTTGTATCATCTGTCTTTGTTCTCTTCAATTTATCTCATGTTCTTTACCGTCATTCCTTTAATTTCTTCCTTGGATACTGTACTCCTATCCTTTACTTTGAAGTCTAGAGCATCAATTGTGTTTCTTTGAAGGTGTCGGATACACACATACACACACACACACACACACACACACACACATTAAGGTTTATGTATTAGGTGAATCATCAATATCTACTATTTTTATAAGATGGACTTTTAATTCTTTATTTTTTATTTTTGAGATTATAATTTGATTCTCTAAGCTTGTTTATAGTGTTATCTCTAGAATGTTTTTGTTTTATAGAAGGAGGAATTAAGAGGAATAGAGCAAATATATTTTGTCAGAACCGTAAGATTCCATCCAAAAGTTTTCTATTTATTGTTTGTATTAATTTTATTTTCATTCCCATTAAGTTTAAAAAATTTTAAAAACCGAATAAACTAATTAATGGAAAATATTTTTAAAATTCTGCTTAATGGATTTTCTTAATTTCTGGATTATTTATGCTATTTAGCCTTCAAGTATCACATATCTTCCCAGTAACCTTTATATTATTGAGTCATAATTTAATTCTGTATGGTAAGAGAATATATTTTGTATAACCTAAGTTATTTTTACATTAATTGAAGCTTTTTTTACAGCCCTGTATATTGTACTATTGATAAATATTATATGTGTTTGCAATTGTTGAGTAAATTGTTCTATAAATGTCAGTTAGGTCAAACTGATTTATGGTATTGTTAAAATCTTCTGTATTTGTACTGACCTTCTATCTACTTCCTCATTATTAAGACAGTGGCATTAAAATCTCCCATTACAACTCTAGATTGATCTATTTATATTTATAGTTCTGTCATTTTTTGCTTTATGAATTTTTCAGTTATGTCATTAGATATATAAACATTTAGAAGTAAATCTTCTTGACAAATTAAAAATTTTTATATTAGTAAATGATTTTATGTCCACAGTAATATTTTTTGATCTGAAATCTACTTTGCCCAGTGAACATAGACACTCAAACTCTCTTTTGTAGTATAGTATATCTTTGAAAATACATAGTCTATTTTAGCTTACTATATTTTAAAATTTGTTTATTCTAGGAAGCATAAAATATGTGTTTCTTATTTCATTGTACAGTTTGACAATCTCTGTCTTTGAAAAATAAAAATAGATTTTTTTAATGTGAAAAACAGACTTACATTTTAATGATTATTCTTTTTTTGTTTTTTTTTGTTTTGTTTTTTTGAGACAGGGTTTCTCTGTGTAGTCCTGGCTGTCCTGGAACTCACTCTGTAGACTAGGCTGGCCTCGAACTAAGAAATCAGCCTGCCTCTGCCTCCCAAGTGCTGGGATTACAGGCGTGCGCCACCATGCCCGGCTGATTATTCTTTTAAGAATTATCACTTGTGCTATATAACATATTTATTTAATTTTTTACTTCAGATTTATTTACTTTTCATTTTTTATTTTATATGTATAGTGTATGGGTATTTTGCGTGCATGTATGAATGTGTACAATGTACATGTCTGGTGCCCAGGGATGGTGTTAAATCCCTGGAGCTGGAGTTAGAGATGGTTGTGAACCACCATGTTGGTGCTAGGAATTATACCTGGGTCTTCTGGAGGGGTAATCAGTTTTCTTACTTTCTATGCCATGTCTTTAGCTTCCAATTTTTTATTTAATTTTTAAAGCTTATCATATAGTAAAGTCATCTTTTAAATTTTGATATACTTTTATGAAATGTCTTAGTTAAGGTTTTATTGTTAATAGATGCCATGACCACAACAACTCTTATAAAGAGAAACATTTAATTGGGACTGGCTTACAGGTTCAGAAATTTAGTCCATAATTGTCATGGCAACATGCATGTGTGCATGCAGACAGACATGGTGCTGGAGAAATAGCTGAGAGTTCTACATGTCTGGATTGGCAGACATCAGGAAGAGAGACTGACATTGGGCCTGGCTTGAGCTTCTTGAACCTCAAAGCTCACTCCTTGTGACACATTCCCTCCCACAAGACCATACCTATTCCAATAAGGCCACATCTATTCCAACCTCCAATAATGCCATTCTCTGAGTCTATGGTGACCATTTTCATTCAAACTACCACATTTCACACCCTGGCCCATGTGGTCCTAAACTTGTAGCCCTATCATAATGCAAAATGCATTTAATTCAACTTCAAAAGTCTTCAACTCCTTTCAGCTTTGTTGACTGAAGCACACTTCTCTTTCTTGGGCTCTTTCCACTCCCTATTAGCAGCTCTGCTTGTCAGGTATTCTACAACTCTGGCTTCTCCAACATCTTGGGATATCCAAGGCTGTCCAGGCTTCACCTTCAAAGTTTCACACAATGGCCTCTCTAGGCTCCATGCAGGGACAGTCCTAGCATATGCCTGGTCTCAGTTACTTTCCTTAGTCATGAGAGAGATTTTGTAATCCCTTTCTTGTGTCATTGACTTTAAAGCCAATGTCCTATGTCTGAGGCTGCTTGCTGGGACTGAAACATGACCTTTTTCAAATACATTTTCACCAGCTTTCTGTTTTCATTGGTTTATTTCACTACCTATGCTATGCAGTGTTTGGGTGTCCTAAAACAGTCTGTAGACCAGGCTGTCCTAGAACTCAGAAACCCACATGCCTCTGCCTCCAGAGTGCTAGGATTAAAGATATGCACCACCACCCCTGACCATAAGCTTCTCTTTAATTCCTTTTCACAAGTTGGAAGATTAGCTCAGTGAGATATTGCCATGAGATTGATACTCCCTTTATTCCATTTAACACCAGCCTTTTCTTAAATCTGTTTATCTCCTTGAACTGCTTTAGCTCCAATCTGCTTCCTGGTGTCTCCTTTCTCCTCAAACTGTATATGTTGTATTTTTTCCTTGCTCAGCTTTTTCCTTTTCATTTTAGGTCTGAATAAAAGTGAACACGAATAACCACATAACAGAGTCATTACTAGGCTGTTCTGAGATTTCTTCAGGCAGATTATTCAGACAAGGGCAAAGGCAGCCACACTCTTAGCCAAATTATTACCAGAATGGTCACATACAAACATTCTTCTCTGAAACCTCTTAATCCAGTCCTCACAGTTCAAATCACCCTCAGCACGGGTTTCCATGATCCTACTAGTATATAGCTCATTAAGTCCCACCTAAACCATTCAACTACTTTTTAAATCCAAAGTTCCAAAGTCCACATTCCTCCAAATAAAAGCATGGTCAGGCCGATCATAGCAATACCTCAACTCCTTCTACCAAGTTAAGGGTTTTATTGCTGTGAATAGATGCTGTGACACAATTCTTATAAACAAAACCATAAGAATTTCTGAGCCGGGCAGTGGTGGTACATGCCTTTAATCTCAGAATTTGGGAGGCAGAGGCAGGTGGATTTCTGAGTTTGAGGCCAGCCTAGTCTACAGAGTGAGTTCGAGGACAGCCAGGGCTTTATAGAGAAACCCTATCTTGAAAAAGCCAAAAACCAAAAACCAAAATAAGAAAAGAAAGAAAAAAAGAATTTCTGTAGACATCATATAATTGTATAGTTTGACATTTATTACATTTTAATTGGAGCATAAATAGCTTGTTTATAATGTGGAATTGGTATGGTTGAAGGAAATCTAGGATCTTGCAGATCGTTTTCTCATTCTCTTACTAGATCTGTTTTCCACCCTTTTTCTATTTGATTATGAGTTTCAAAAGCTGGTTTTACCTCCTCCTTGCCTATAATTCTTTGTGTAGGGCTCAGGCTTCTTGGGCTCTATCCCCACCCCCCTTCCCTGGTCTATTCTTATAGACCTTGGAGGAAAGAGAAGGGGGGATATAGTATAATTATATTATAACCTCAGAAGTAATAATTTTAAAAACTGATATTATTTGATCTCATTGGTAGACATATTATTAACTAATTAACTTATTTATTCTTGCTTTTAAGGAAACACTAGAACTGCCTTTATCTAGGACATGAGTTTTCTTCATTACTGAGGGAGTGTTTTTCTTAGTTTGTAAATTTTTGGGTTCCACCTTGGATAGTGGGAACATGAAAATTTTAACTTGCCCTTGGTGTTTTTTTGTTTGTTTGTTTGTTTTGTTTTTGTCTTTTTTTGTTCTTTCTTGCTTTATTCTCCAAGAAGGAATTATCATTTTTTGGTCATGTTGTTTATTTGGTCTGGTTTGTTCTTCAAGATGAATGTTATTTGTTTTGTTTTTTGTTTTTTATCCGACTTTCATTTTCATTGAATTCTGGAAGTCTTTGATTTGTTTCTTTATTTCTTCCTTGACCAAGGTGTCATTGAGTAGAGTATTGTTCAGTTCCCATGTGTATGTGGGCTTTCTGTTGTTTTTCTTGCTGTTGAAGACCACTTTTACTCCATAGTGATCAAATACTTTCTATAAATCTAGTCCCTGTTTTACATTTTGCTCCACTCCAGCAGATCTCTAGAATACTCCAGCATGCGTCCTTTTTACCTTGCTTTTTGACCTTGTGAATTCTATTTCTTCTTAGCCCCTCCCTCAAAGGGAACCTGCTAGATTTCATAGCCCTAAATTGTGGCCTGGACATTCTCTATAGAGTACTTTGGAACAATCATAAGCTTATATCTTCTCTACAATCTTCCATCCTTTCTTACTTTTGTCTTTTGTTCCCTTTCTGACTTAGGTTAACTTTCTTTATATAAACCTTTTCCCTTTTCAGGAACCACCACCATTCCTCATTTGATATGCAATGTTTTTAAGCTGCGGTGTGCATAAATGTAGTTACATCAGTGTTGCTTACGTTGTTTAATTGTTTGAGTAGAAGGATAAATCTGCTCCATTTCTTCACTATGTCTGGAAATAGTTACCTTAGCATGCAATTTTTTATGTTTATGAAAAGCAACTAATGACTATAGAAATGTCACTTGGTAAGGAATATACTGATACATTTGTTCTGTGATGTTTGATTTTCTTACCTTCTTACAGTCTTCCACCATTTACCCTCCCCTTCTCTTTTGTTCCATTTCTGACTTATAACTTTTTTTAAATGTAAACTGAAAAAATATTGCTACTATTTCTTAATATCTGTCTTTAAAATCATTTTAATGCAGAAACTATTATATACATTACATGTTAATATATTTCTTTATAAACTATTGATTCTAAAATATTGTTAGAAGGACTTTGTACATAACAAAATTGCTAACATATTTAAGAATATTAAATTGCTTCATTTTGTGACAAGGTCTCTTTATGTAGTTCTGGGTATATAGACCAAGTTGTCCTGGAACTCACAGAGATCCTCCTGCCTTTGTTTCTTAAGTGTTAGAATTAAAGGTGTGCAACATCATGGCCAACCTATATGTTAAATTTTTTATGATTTCATTTATTGCATTAAAATCTTTCAATTGTTTGAACCTACTCTAGAGAAACAAATGCTTAATCAGGTGAATATTGAAAGAAATGAGATGTATCTGGATTCTTTTTTTTTTTCTGACAGACATCATTAACTTTATTAAGTATTCCCCACCCCACCTTCAAATATAAACACAACCCAGTTAAAAATAAAACAAGCCATAAAACATCAAGACCAGAGCCATGATAAAACAGACAAGCAACATGAATACAGAGGTGGCTAAAATGGGGAGGACAGAGCCAAGTGGACCCACGTGGGGTGGGGATGGCCATAAATACTGGACTTTAACCCAGGATCTCTAGGGTGCCCTAATGAGCTGGTGGGACACAAAGCTGGGGGCAGTGTCAGTAGATGAGCTCTTGGAGACAGATGCTTCTTGTCTTGGCCCTGGCTGCAACTTGACCCCACACCCCAGCTGCAAGCAACCTCACTTGGGCCCCTGGGCTTCTGATTCCTCCTCCTCATCTTCATGCATTTCCCCCTCCTCCTCAGCAGTGGTGTCCTGGTACTGCTGGTGCTCAGACACCAGGTAGTTCATGTTGCTTTCAGCCTTAGTGAACTCCATCTCATTCATTCTCTCGCCCATGTAACAGTGAAGAAATACCTTCTGTGGGAACATGGCTGTAAACTGCTCTGAGATGCATTTGAACAGCTCCTAGATTGCTGTGCTGTTGTGTCTGGATTCTCAATTCTTGTTTTACTTTGATGGGAAGAAAACTCCTTCCTTCTCATGTTTTACTGTAATTCTTCTAATTGTTAGAATATTACTCATTTATACTGTATAATTAAGTTTGTGTAAAGTAAAATATTTCAACTCTGAAAAATAAGGACAATAAAGAGTCAAAACATTAGTTGCTAAATAAGTCAGATTCTTCTTCACTTTTTAATATTTGTGCTAACTCAAATGTTAGAGTCCTTGACTTTTATTGTGTTAGACTTGGGAGGCCTGGTGTTGATTGTTACTGCCAACATGAAAGCGGTGCGGCTGTCTTGCAGCTCCAATTCCTCATCAATGAGGTAAGTTTTTCCTTTCCTTTCCTTTCCTTTCCTTTCCTTTCCTTTCCTTTCCTTTCCTTTCCTTTCCTTTCCTTTCCTTTCCTTTCCTTTCCTTTCCTTTCCTTTCCTTTCCTTTCCTTTCCCTTCCTTTCCCGTCCTTTCCTTTCCTTATCCTTTCCCTTTCCTTTCCCCTTTCTCTTCCCCTTCCCCTTCCCCCTTCCCTTCCCTTCCGTTCCCTTCCCTTCCCTTCTGTTCCCTTCCCTTCCCTTCCCTTCCCTTCCCTTCCCTTCCCTTCCCTTCCCTTCCCTTCCCTTCCCTTCCCTTTCCTTTCCTTTCCTTTCCTTTCCTTTCCTTTCCTTTCCTCTCCTTTTCTCTCCTTTTCCTTCCTTCATTCCTTTCTTTTCTATTTCAACCATACACACAAAGAGTATTTTTGATTACTTAAAACATAAAATATACACTCACATGCACAGACTATTACAGGTTTGAGTATTTCTTATCCAAAATGTTTGGGTCTAAAATGTTTATGTATCTTTGGTTTTTAATTATTGAATACTTGAATACATATTGAGATACCTTGGAGAAGGAACCCAAGTCTAAATATTAAATTCTTTTATATTGTGTGTCTACTTTATATACATAGTCTGATGATAATTTTGTACATTTTCCCCCAATGCTCTTACATTTTGAATGTAACCACAATAGATCAGGTATGGAATTTTCTGTTTGTGGAAAAGTTTAACTTTTGGAGCATCTGGGATTTTGTGTATTTGGATTATGAATGTTCAACCTGTACTTGATATAATTCTTTTTGATATTATGATTTTAGATGTTTAAAAATGCATTTGTATATATTATTACTTAGATTTATATATTAACTTAGATTTAAAATTTAATATAGAAAATATTACATTTAATATAGAAAATTAAACTTAATAAGAGGAAAATATGTACATATCAGAGCATTCTTTTGCTGTGACTATCATAATTTTTAAATTTATTTAATATTTTCTAAACCATTAAGCTTTCTTTTTATCTACTCTCTTCCCACCAATTTAAATATTTTGATTGAATCTTCATTGAAAGTATCTTTTTATTTACCAGTAGGCTTGTATCTATATAACCCATACATTGCTTACCTGTATAAATGCATTTATCTTTTATTTTCATATATACTTTTTGATATATATATTATTTATGTGTCCATAGGTATTATAGAAATTAGCTTCCTAAATTTTAGAAACAGAGTATACATTTATAAAGCTAAAAAAGTTTGTAGTTCTTAGTTGTAGGCAACTTAGTGTCATCTTCAGTCAGAGTTTTCAAGTGGTTCCTGCTGTTGTGCACAGCTCTTATCGTAAATGAGCCAGTCAGTACAACCAGTAATGATGATGCTGGCAAAGGCTGACTTTATTTTGATCAAACTTTTTCAGAGAGCTATGATATCCTGGCTGACAAATCAAATGTATTTGCCATTGTGGGCAACCTTGGTGTGGGGTATCACAGACATGACAGGAGGAATATGGAGAGCACCAGTGTGGCGGCCAGCCATTATGACCTAAAGCACCCACGTCTCTGGTATCATACTATTCTGCAGTTCCTAGCTGAGGGATTGTAGCCTTTCGACTTCTGCAGATATATTCTAATATGCATGATTTGCTTCTGTGTGGTTTGCACTTAGTTTGTTTCTCATTATTATCTTTGAGGCCCTAAATTTGCATTTATGCTATATGAGGTTATATAATTAAGTAAATAAAGACAAGCTTCAATCTTTTCATTTTGTTTACATTGCTTTTTATTAGCTACTCTCCCTGATGCACCCCACAATAATTTCTGGACTTTCCCCTATATCTTCCGGTTCCTGGTCCCATGGTCAGAAATATAAATCTTCCTTATTTACAGGTTTACATTTTTTGCAGATCTTTGGAAGTAGCATTGATGGACAGTTCACTTGCTTCTGTAAGTGAAGCATAGGCACTCTGCTATGAGCTTGCTTTTATTCATATGTTTAGTGGGCCACTGATGTTGTTAACATCTTAGTCTTTCATAGACTTAATAAGAGTCCCATTGTAGATTAATCAGATGTCATACAGAAATATTATTCAGTTTATGTGGTTATATCTTAATTTTCTTGTACTTGGTATATTTTTGTGTTGTAGAAAAGTATCTATTGTAGATTCTGTTTTACTAATTTCATAATAATAACTTAATCTTTCTATTTTTACCCTTTCCCAAGTGAACATCAGCCTCTCTCAAAGAGGAGATCATTATTCCGTACTGAATTAAAAAGTTGAAGCTCATTAAATGCTTTCAAGAAATATCAATAATTTTAGAAATGCAGAAAGCATTTATAAATAACTCATTCAAGTATAACAAGTATAAAAATCCTCAAAGCCTATGTAAGGTAAATCTTATTTCATGGTGTAAAAAAAAGTATGAGTTCCTGTTAAAGTATATATTAATATATACCCTCTGGTATAAGTATTTATATATATTAAAATTATATTAATTTTTATGGAAATACTCTAATTAGAATTTATTATTATAAAGATACTGTTCTGTGAGACCCAAATACTAAATATATAATACAAAGAGCAATATCATGGAGTCCTATGCTGGCTGGTTTTATTCCAACTTGACATAAGGAGAGTTATCTGAAAGGAGAGAATCTCAACTGAGACAACGCCTCCATAAGATCCAGCTACAAGGCATTTTTTAAATTAGTGGTTGATAAGGAAGGCTCAGGTCACTGTGGGTGGGGGTCATTCTATAAGAAACCAGGCTGAGCAAGCCATGGGAAGCAAGCCAGCAAGCAGCACCCCTCCAAGGCCTCTACATCAGCTCCTGCCTCTAGAGTCCTGCTCTCTTTGTGTTCCTGTCCTGACTTCCTTCAGTGATAAACAGTACTGTGGAAGTGTAAGCCAAGTAAGCCCCTTTCTTCCCTATTTCCTGTGGTCATGGTGTTTCATCACAGCAATAGTAACCCTAGTTAAGACAAGCTTGTGTTAGCATCGTTGGATGTGGCTGTGATCATGTTTTAGGGAGGATTGTGGGAAGGACTTTAGGGACTTTGAACTAGAAAAGCCACTGAGTGTTGAGAGCTCAGTAAGCGGCTCTGTAGGAGCTTGGAAGCAGTGCAGAAGGTGGAGGCCTGGCCTGTGTAGTTTCATAGGGAAGATTAAAGACTCTTTTCAGCTGTTTGCTATTTTGAATTGAGATTCTTCAGCTGGGGCTGAAGAGTCAGCCATAATTAACAAGAGACCAGTACCACTGAGGAGAAACCTTTTAGTGACTGGGACAGTCGATGCTGGTTAGCTAGATCTGAGTGATTAAGTGGTGATTAAGAAGAGACCAGCATCACTGAGGTGAAATCTTCTGGAAAATGTTTCCTGAGAGCATATAGAAGCTGTGTTCTAGAGGTAGCCAAGGGTGTACCTCACACTGGCAGCCTAACTTGGTAGTATAATAGTCACCCAGGTGGTATTGGTTTTGAAGTCATGAAGGGGTCATGGAGAGCAGCTGAGATTTGGTACTGTGAGAGGCCAGGAGAGGCCATTAGTGGTACAACCTCAGTGGCAGTTGGAGGCCCAGGACTGAAGGGCTCAAGCCCAGAAGCTGAGGCTTGGCACCATGAAGAGAACCTATGAGAAGCTATTGGTGAAAGTGCAGCCCAGTTTCAGCAGAAGGCCCCAGCATTTTGGAGATGTCAGTACCATGGGTTGACCACCAAGAACAGCAGCAGCAGTGGAGCAGTGCCAGCCAGAGCCTGGAAGACAACCTGTGTGCTGCAGAGGGTGGAGCTGGATAAGTGACCCAAACCCTTTGGAGGAGTTCAGAAGATCGTGAGTGGATCCCAGGCATTGGACAGCTGGAGTTTGGTTTTGCTTTGATCTGATTGTGATTGTGCCCTGGTTCTTCCCTCTTGAAGTGAGAAAGTAATTTAATTTAATTTATTTTATTGGAGCCCACAGTTGACAGACCTTGAATCTTAAAAGACTTCCGATTTTAAAGGAGATTGGCTATTTTAATGGAACTGAAATTTTAATGTTTGAATTTGTAAAGGGTATGGAACTTTTAATGTTTTTTACATTTTTAATGTGAGGTCTTGGGGACAAATAAAAAAGGAAGGATTGTGGCTTAATAATGACGTGTTTGTGTGTCAAGTTGATAAGAAGTCAGTTGTGTTGGCTAGTCTTATGCCAACTTGACACAAACTAGAATTATTTGAAAGGAGGGAAGCTCAACTGGGAAAACGCCTCCAGAAGATCCAACTGTAAGGCATTTTCTTAATTAGTGTTGGAGACAGACCTGAGCTATTGTGGGTAGAGTTGTCCCTTGGCTGCAAGTTCTGAGTTCTGTAAGAAAGCAGGCTGAGCAAGCCATAGGAAACAGGCCAGTAAGCCATGCCTCTCCATGGCCTCTGCATCAGCTCCTGCCTCCAGGATTCTGCTGTTTGAGTTCCCATCCTAACTTCTTCAATGATGAACAGTGCGGCAGAAATGTAAGCCAAACACACCCTTTTCTCCACAAATTTCTTTGGTCATGGTGTTTCATTATAGAGATAGCAACCCTAACTAAGACAGGAACAGGGCGTTTTTGGTTTAGGAACTCTTTCAGAAACACATTTATAGTCTTCTTTCTCCTAATTTCTGGATGAGGATAAAGTTGGGAGTTTTAAAAACTTTTTAATATAGAATATAGATAAGAGAGAGAGAGAGAGAGAGAGAGAGAGAGAGAGAGAGAGAGAGAGAGAGTATGTGAGAGAGATCAATGTTGTAAATAGTGAAACTATGAAAGATTACTTATAACTAAGTTGTTTGGAAAATGTATAAAACATTTTAGGTATCTTAAGACTACCATGCTTCTTCCAGATAACTATTAGAGAACACATAGGTCTCTAGGGTAGTTTTAGGTGACATTTCAGTTGGGAAGATATTGCTACAGTAAAAGTTCTGCCATATTTAAGATGACCTTTAGATATCAGTGAAATAGTGTATGTTAGTTATAGGTGGTACTTAGTTATCTATACATTTATTCTCTCCTACAGTCAATGGTAGAGCACATGGCATTGTATTTGAGACACAACTAATTTGTAATTAGTGGAATAGGATAAAATAATTTTAGTATTATTTTTATAGTTATACTTCAAGGTGAAGAAAATTTTCATTGTGGGTGATATTTAACATCACAGGTAAAGCTTTTTAGACTATAAGCAGCAGGTCAAATTATAAAATACACAATTTTAAGAAATCAAACATAATTTTTAGATACAAAGAAAACAAAAGGATAACCTTCTGTATATATTTGATTAATAAAACTGAGTTTGGTATTGGTTTCTTTGTGATGTTATATGATATTTATGTGAATAGTAGAAACAAAAACATTACATTTTATTTTTCTGAATGAAATAAAGAAAAAACCCTTTACTAGTTACAATGATGTTGTCCTAGTTTGCTTTTAGCTGCTGTGATAAATGACGAAAAGCAGCTTGGGAGGAATTGCGTTATTTCCTCTAACAGGTTGCAGTCTGTTACTGAGGGAAGTGAGAACAGGAACTCCAGCAGTGCAGTAGCTCCCAGCAGAAACCTGGAGGAGTACTGTTGACTGGTTTGCCCCCTCTGGCTCACGTTCAGCCAGCGTTCTTATATGTCCTGTGACCAAGAGTGGGCACTACTTACAGTTTTCTGGGTCCTCCTACATCTATTAGCAATCAAGAGGCATGCCACAGGCTTGCCACAGGTGAGTTTGATGGAGGCAGTTCTTCAGCTGAGGCCCTTCCTCCCAGGTGATTCTAGCTTGTGTCCAGTTGATAACAGAACCTAGCCATTATGGGTGGTGTACTATTCCTCTCTAGGAGTAAGTGGATGTTTCTGAACGAGTCATCCTGACTATGCATAGGTAGTAGGCCACTTGCCTCCTCAACTCAGCTTAGATAAACACATATCTATTCAAGCAATGTTAAGTCCAAAACGTATTGCTTCTGCTCTCCTAGCAGTAAAGCCACATACTTTGTCGTCTTCTGTCACAGGGCGCTTTGGTCAGTGCGAGTTCAGATGACACGCTTCATTTGTGGAATCTGAGACAGAAAAGGCCGGCCATTCTCCATTCTCTTAAGTTTAACAGAGAACGGTAAGATCATTTGTACGGAATAACTGTGTGTATGACAGAATTGGTTCTCGAGCAAGTTTAATTAAAGAAAAGACTTTTCCTTTATAAATCTAGGCTGTTGTCAGTTTTTTTCATAGAAAAGTGCATGATTGGGATAGATTTCAGCCACGTATGAAAGTGTGAAATACCTAAACCTTTTGTTCTCTAAGCTATTAAATATCACTTAAGCAATCATATTCTCTTTACCCTGGGCTATGGCAACGGAAACTCAAACATAAGATTCAAAAGTTAAAGTAAAAAAAATTTATTTTATTTCACATATTTTGATTACAACAGATACTGCCTCTATTCTAACCCTGATCCTCTTATCTAAATGCCTTTCAACAGTATAATTCTGAACAAAAGTTTTGGAGTCTAAAATTTGTCAGTTCTAATTAAACACTGAATTTTAGCATTGCCAAAGATGGTAATTTGATCAAAATTTAGTTCGCTTCATTTTAGAATGATCATAGCCAGCGGTTTATTTGGATGCAAATGGCAGAAGTTATTTTATTTGTGATAAATTTTTATCACAATTCACTATTTCTTACACCTAGGTATATGCACATCCACTTAGTGAACAGCCATCAGTGACCACATGAACAGTGTGTTCCTTCACTATGTAGAGTAGGCTATCATAACTTGAGAAGCAACCAGACTTTTTACAGTATATGGGAAAGCACATCATATGAAAAGTTGTGACTATAAGAAGTATGTGACCTTTGAGAAGTAAAGTTGAATAGACTGACAAACACCATCCAAACCAAGATAAACACTGCAGGAATGCAGCTTCCACCTAAAGCCCAACATGGTGATTATTTTGCTTTGATGCATGATAATTGTTAATAAGGAACCACTGCTATTTTGGCTGATTTTAATGAAGTATAGATGTCTTTATAAATATGACAAAATAATATATAGAATGTATAGAATAAATAATGTATAGAATATAATCAATTTTAGTAATTTTCATCTCACATGCAAAATATGTGAGGGTTAAATCATTAACTTTAAATATTATGAATAAAGTACATGAGTATTATATCTCATTACTTTATGAATTGCCATCTTTATAGCTAGTATTGTTTTTTAACTGGGGAGAATAAACAGTTAAGAATTTATTAGGTTATCCAGGACTTCTTTCTCTAGATTAGGCTGATTTTTTCTACTTTATTTGTAGGATTGGTTTTTGCATGTACTGCAAAAGAACAATAGGCCATGCAGTAAGCAGTGTGTGGTGTGCTATCTTATTTTAAACGTAAAATAAGTAATACAGTAAAAATTTAAAGGACGTTTAAAAATGTAAGATCAGTTCAGAGGTGCTATACTGTTATTCCACTAAGAATATCACCTATTTGAATTGTCATGCTGGTAATCTCTATCTGCTCATACAGTTTCTTGAGGGGGGGGAGCTAGGAGATGATTCAGTTGGTAAGTTGCACAGCAAGCATGAGGATGTGAGTTTGGATCCTGGACATTTCTGACAAAGCTGGGCCCGACTGGGGCTGCACAGGCAGGTCCCTGGAGCTCACTGGACAGCTGGCCTAGCCAAACTGTGACTTCCAGGGTCAATGAGAGCAAGTGAGTGCATCTCAAGAAAAATACAAAACAAAACAAAACAAAAAACTACTGTGAACAAGGAGTAAACCTGCTGAGAACCTCTGACATCAACACCACACACACACACACACACACACACACACACACACACACACACAGAGGATTTTTTTCTTTGTCAATGCTTTGAGTAAATCTGGCCACTTTTGTATTGATAGAAAAAGTGCATTGTTTGAGTCTTGTTTCTTTCCCTTACTATTCAAATGTTAAAATATTATGGTCCCCTTTATGACTCTCTTAAGAGAAAGAAATATTGATGATAATTTTATTATCTCAGTTGAAGTGGGTTAATTGATAGCAACATAAGGAACAAACTGACAATCTTAGTACAAGTTTACATCCTAAGAACTCTAAAAATATTGTTTTGTTTAAAATGACTTAAAATTTTTAATTTTTAATTTTTAAATTTTGTATGTATGGGTGTTTGGTATTATTTGTGCACATTCTTTTTATGTTCTATAGATAATTTTATCAGTCATGTTATTTGTAAATATTTTCTCTCAATTTGTAGCTTCTTTTTCCTCTGCAATGAAGTCTTTTACAGGAAAAAATGTTTAGTTATGATAAAATTCAATTATTATTTTATCTAGGCTTTTTAAATTTCTTTACTTTCAAAGGTAATTATTTTCCTATTCAAAAAAGGTGTTTATACTTTTACAATTAAGTTTATAATTCACTTAAAGTTGTTTTTGTTTCACATATGGGTTATAGGTCAAGATTCATTTTTAACCTGTGAATGCCTAGTCTCTTCACTATTTGTTGGCAAGACTGCTCTTTCTCTGTATAATCTCTCTTTCTCTACTTTACCAAAATTCCATTGGTATATACCAAATAGGTATATTGTCTGGATCCATTTCTGGAACTCTCATTTCATTTCCTTGATGTATCTGTCCCAGTGCCGATGAAACTCTTTGATTCCTATCCAGAAAGCTTTAAAATTAAGCTTAGTGTTTGTTCCTATTGGTTTTTTTCTCTTTTTTCTTTTTCTGAATTGGGTTTAGATTTTCTCCCTTTTAATAAAGTTTGGAATATTTTAAATTTAATGCTGGAGATTTAGTCAGAATTGAAGCACATTAGTTTAGGAAGCATTGACATCGTTGCCATTTTGTCTTATAATTGGTTCACACAATATGTCTCTCACTTTGTTTAGATCTTTAAAAAAAATTCTTTCATCGGTGCTTTGTACTTTTGGTGTATAGGTCCTATCCATGTTATGACACTTCTATAATAAGAATATAAATCATGAATGGTACTTAAATATTTTATTTGGGGCTCAGGGGAGATGGTCAATAGTGGTTGCTGTTCTTTCAGAGGACCCTGTATCAGTGTCCAACACCCAGAACTCAGAACTTTAATATCAGTTCCAAAAGATATGACACCCTTTTTTATGATCTTTGCAGGCATGCCATACATATGGCACACATGCAGACAAAAGACCCACATAGATAAAGTGAATAAATCTTAATATAAAATTTAATATACTTTATGTATTTTTGTATGTATCCTCTGCTACCATATGGAGTAAAATTAAGTTTCAAGTGGTATTTTTTAATATACATTTTGCTAAATTCACCAAAGTGTTTTAAGTTCTGACAGGCATATGTACCTAGGACCTACTTGTTAGGACGAGGACTGCGCTCCCGAGGGCCTGCACTTGGTTCAATGCTCTGCTCTCACTATCTGGATTCTCCATCTTACCTTTGAACTTGAGTTCTCTCTATGGCTGTAATGGCACCAGTAGCATCTGTGAACAGAGACAACATATCCTCTGCTATTCCTGGACACACCATTCTCACTAGTACCTTTTCAGTGTTCATCATCTACCTTCCAAAAATTAACCTCGTGTTTGGGGACCAGTGCTTGGAAATACCCATGACTTGTTAAATGTTCTGCTTTCACTGTCTTAGAATTTTAAAAATTTTATGTTTGCATTTCACTTTTGTAAGTCTAGTATAACAGTAGGACATATTCATAAACTGAGGACTGTGATACATAATTCTGTGTTTTGCTATTTTTCACATATAGTGTAGTATCTGTGATTCTAAGATAATCAGTGATGTTTTTTTCCCTGTGTTTATTTTTGAAGTTCTTTTTAAAATTTATTCACTTTACATCCCACTCACTGCCCCTCCTCCTTTCCGGGTACCCTCCCACAATCCTTTCCCTTCTCTGAGTAGGTGGAGAGTAGGTGGGGTATTCCCCCACCTGGCACATCATGTCTCTGTGGGACTAGGCACATCTTGCACTGAGGCTAGACAAGGCAGCCCATAGAAGAACAGGCAACAGCGTTCGCGATAGTCCCTGTTCCAGTTGTTTAGGATACACATGAAGACCAAGATGCGCATCTGCTACATATGTAGCAGGAGGCCTAGGTCTAGCCCATGTATGCTTTTTTGTTGGTGGCTGTCTCTGAGAGCCCCAAGGGTACAGGTTAGTAGACTCTGTTGGCCTCCATACATAATTCCTATCTCCTTTGGGGCTGCAATCCTTCCCCCTCTTCTTCCATAAGAGTCCCCAAACTCCATCCACTTTTGTCTGTGGGTCTCTACATCCTTTTGAGTTAGCTTCTGGGTGGAGCTGCTAAGAGAACAGCCATGCTGGGCTTCTGTATGTGAGCTTAACACAGTATCGTTAATACTGTCAGGGATTGATACTTGTCCATAGGATGGATCTCAGGTTGGGCTGGTTATTGGTTGGCCATTCTCTTCGTCTCTGCTCCACTCTCCACGCCTGCATTTCTTATAGGCAGGATAAATTTGGGGTTGAAAGTTTTGTGGGTGGGTTGGTGTCCCTATTGCTCCACTGGGGTTCCTGCCTGGCTATAGGAGGTGGCTTCATCAGGTTTCATATACTCAATTCTATGAGTAACCACTATTGATTAATTGGAGCCTCCCCTATCCCAGGTCTCTTTCAAGTCCTACTCCAGTCAATTACAGATTTCCATTCCTTTTTCATAGGCATCTAGCCATCTCTCCTGTCCTTCCCATACCTGATCCTGAACCCCCCCATTCCCCTCCACATCCCCTCTCCAACATGCTTCCCTCCCTCTATCTGCCTCCTATGACTATTTTATTCCTGTTTATTTTTCAGTAAGCACAAGGTGATGTATCAGATCTGTAACAGAGGAAGCAGACAGCCCTGATGGACCTGTGCTGGCAAGCTTTATGTCAGTTTGACCCAAGCTAGAATCATTTAGAAAGGACTCTTAATAGAGAAAATGCCTCCTTAAGATCAGGCTGAAGGCAGGCGCACAGTGCATTTTCTTAATTCGTGATTAATATGGGCAGGACCAGCCCATAGTGGGTGGGGCACCCCTGGACTTCTGGTCCTGGATTCTATAAGAAAGCAGGCTGAACAAGCCAAGTCAGTGAGCAGTACACATTCATGACTTCTGCATAGTCATGACTTCTGCATATTATTTAGAAAAATGAGATTGAAAAGTCAAAAGGGAAACTACTGCTAAAGAAAAAGTTTTATATTTTATTACTCATTTACTTTGGTTTTAAATAAAGTCCTTTATAATTTGATTCTGCATTTGGCCTTCTGGTTCATATGCCAGCCTTCGTTCTAGAAATTTCTGATGTAGGTTTCTTGGAATCTTGTACTTACACAATGGCTTAGCTTAAGAGTATTGACTGCTTTTCCAGAGGTCCTGAGTTCAATTCCCAGCAACCACCTGGTGGCTCACAACCATCTGTAACGGGATCCAATGCCCTCTTCTGGTGTGTCTCAAGACTACTACAGAGTACTCATATACATAAGTCGTTAAAAAAAGCATGCTGTCTGAAAATTGAGAAAAATGTATACAACTTAAAATTATAAAAACATCACTGTTAATTTTTTCTGTCTTACCTTATCAAACTGTCTAGGTCATGCATGGTACATGATAATGGTAAGAATAGGCCACCTTGTTTTCTGTCTTAGATGAAAAAACTAATTTCACCTCTTTAGTATTGAGGGAGATGTTATTATTTTTTTATCTAGTTGAGAAATATATTACTAGTTTTGCTTTTAGAGATTTTAAAATCATGGATAACACATTGTGTTTGAATTCAAACCTTATCCCCATGTAGCTGACACTTACATATATTTACTCTAATACATTTGAAATCACTTAGTGGTATAATATTTGTCTTAAATAGAAAAACCTTAGGCTATCCTATAATATTTATTCATTTGAGTTTAATTTGTTAGTATTCATTCTGATCCTCTAAATTGAGTACTTTTGTCATTCTGCTGTGTTTAGTTTTTAGGCAGTTAGTTGGCTGTTAAGCATACTTGTGCATATTATTTAGCAATGTACTGCTTTATTATATATTGCTTTTCACGAAATTTGCCCAGGGAAGACATTCTCCATGGTGGGCTGGAATCTCCCATGTGAATCTTTAATCAAGAAAGTGACCACAGACTTGTTTATAGACCAATTGATGAAGGTTTTTTTCTCTACTGAGGTTCCTCTTTCTCAGATCACCTAGCTTGTGTCAATTTACAAAATACTGAGCAGTATTATTGATCTTTAGTTTAAAAACCAGGCCATTTTTACTTTCTTTAAAATTCTTATTTGAAATTCTGTATTGCCTTACTCATATGTATACTCTATGTATTTATTTTGTTCTTGATTTTCCATAGTTCCTTCTTTTATCAGTCTTTTTTTTATCATTTTTTTTTATTTTCTATATTCTTTGTTTACATTCCAAAGGCTTTCCCCTTTCCCAGGTACCCCCCACCATATGTCCCATAATTCCTCTCCCCCCCATGCTATTCCCCACTCTTTCCCCTCCCCCCCCCCGATTTCTCTGTTCTGGGTCTACAATACTGGATCCAATCTTTACAGGCCCAGGGTCCTCTCCTTTTTTTCTTCTTGAGAGTCATTTGACTTGCTAATTGTGCCTTGAGTATTTAGGGCTTCTGGGCTCATTAATATCCACTTATCAGTGATTGCATTTTGTGTGTATTCTTTTGTGATTGGGTTAGCTCACTTAGGATGATAGTTTCCAGATCTAACCATTTACCTACAAATTGCATGAATTCATTATTTTTAATTGCTGAGTAGTACTCCATTGTATAAATATACCACATTTTCTGTATCCATTCCTCCTTTGAGGGATATCTGGGCTCCTTCCAATTTCTGGCTATTATAAACAAGGCTGCTATAAACATAGTGGAGCATGTGTCTTTGTTGTATGCAGGGGAATCCTCTGGGTATATGCCCAGGAGTGGTATGCCAGGGTCCTCTGGGAGTGGCATGCCCAATTTTCTGAGGAACCGCCACACTGATTTCCAGAGTGGTTTTACCATTTTGCAATCCCACCAACAGTGGAGGAGTGTTCCTCTTTCTCCACATCCTCGCCAGCACTTGTTGTCTCTCGAGTTTTTAATCTTAGCCATTCTGACTGGAGTGAGGTGGAATCTCAGGGTTGTTTTGATTTGCATTTCCCTGATGACTAATGATGTTGAACATCTCTTAAGGTGTTTCTCGGCCATCCGAATTTCTTCTGGTGAAAATTCTTTGTTTAGCTCTGTGCCCCATTTTTTGATAGGGTTATTTGGTTCTTTGGGGTCTAACTTCTTGAGTTCTTTGTATATATTGGATATTAGCCCTCTGTCGGATGTGGGGTTGGTGAAGATCATTTCCCACGTTGTTGGTTGCCGTTTTGTCTTTCTGACAGTGTCCTTTGCCTTACAGAAAATTTGTAATTTTATGAGGTCCCATTTGTCCATTCTTGATCTTAGAGCATAAGCTATTGGTGTTCTGTTCAGGAACTTTACCCCTGTGCCCATGTCCTCCAGGGTCTTCCCAAGTTTCTTTTCTAATAGTTTCAGTGTGTCTGGTTTTATGTGGAGGTCCTTGATCCACTTGGAGTTGATCTTAGTACAAGGAGATAAGAGTGGGTCAATTCGCATTCTTCTGCATGTTGACCTCCAGTTGAACCAGCACCATTTGTTGAAAAGGCTATCTTTTTTCCACCGGATGGTTGTGGCTCCTTTATCAAAATCAAGTGACCATAAGTCTGTGGGTTAATTTCTGGGTCTTCAATCCTATTCCATTGATCTACCTGCCTGTTGCTGTACCAATACCATGCAGTTTTTAACACAATTGCTCTATAGTACTGCTTGAGGTCAGGGATATTGATTCCCCCAGAAGTCCTTTTATTGTTGAGAATAGTTTTAGCTATCCTGGGTTTTTTGTTGCTCCAGATGAATTTGAGAATTGCTCTTTCTAGATCTATGAAGAATTGATTTGGGATTTTGATGGGGATTGCATTGAATCTGTAGATTGCTTTTGGCAAGATGGCCATTTTTACTATATTGATCCTGCCAATCCAGGAGCAAGAAATATTTTTCCATCTCCTGAGGTCTTCTTCGATTTCTTTCTTCAGGGACTTGAAGTTCCTGTCATACAGATCTTTCACTTGTTTGGTTAGAGTTACGCCAAGGTACTTTATGTTGTTTGTGGCTATTGTGAAGGGTGTTATTTCCCTAACTTCTTTCTCAGCCTGCTTGTCCTTTGAGTACAAG
Organism: Apodemus agrarius; assembly: GCA_964023405.1. Lineage (NCBI taxonomy): Eukaryota > Metazoa > Chordata > Mammalia > Rodentia > Muridae > Apodemus > Apodemus agrarius. The sequence goes on from OZ030018.1 coordinate 62,727,058, forward strand.
AAGGCTACTGATTTGCTTGAGTTAATTTTATAACCAGCCACGTTGCTGAAGTTGTTTATCAGCTGTAGAAGTTCTCTGGTGGAGTTTTTTGGATCGCTTAAGTAGACTATCATATCATCTGCAAATAATGATACTTTGACTTCTTCCTTTCCAATTTGTATCCCTTTGACTTCCTTATGTTGTCTGATTGCTCTTGCTAGAACTTCAAGTACTATATTGAAAAGATATGGAGAGAGAGGACAGCCTTGTCTAGTCCCTGATTTTAGTGGAATTGCTTCAAGTTTCTCTCCATTTATTTTGATGTTGGCTACTGGTTTGCTGTAGATTGCTTTTACTATGTTTAGGTATGGGCCTTGAATTCCTGCTCTTTCCAAGACTTTTAGCATGAAAGGATGCTGAATTTTGTCAAATGCTTTTTCAGCATCTAATGAGATGACCATGTGGTTTTTTTCTTTTAGTTTGTTTATGTAGTGGATTACATTGATGGATTTCCGTATATTGAACCATCCCTGCATTCCTGGAATGAAGCCTACTTGATCATGGTGAATGATCGTTTTGATATGCTCTTGGATTCGGTTGGCAAGAATTTTATTTAGTATTTTTGCATCTATATTCATAAGAGAAATTGGCCTGTAGTTCTCTTTCTTTGTTGGATCTTTTTGTGGTTTAGGTATCAGCGTAATTGTGGTTTCGAAGAATGAGTTGGGCAGTGTCCCTTCTGTCTCTATTTTGTGGAATAGTTTGAAGAGTATTGGTGTTAAGTCTTCTTTGAAGGTCTGGTAGAATTCTGCACTAAAACCATCTGGTCCCGTACTTTTTTTGGTTGGGAGGCTTTCTATAACCCCTTCTATTTCTTTAAGGGTTATGGGACTGTTTAGCTGGTCTACTTGATGCTGATTTAATTTTGGTATTTGGTATCTGTCTAGGAAATTGTCCATTTCCTCCAGATTCTCCAGTTGTTTTGAGTATAGGCCTTTGTAGTAGGATCTGATGATCTTTTGAATTTCCTCTGTTTCTGTTGTTATATCCCCCTTTTCATTTTTAATTTTGTTAATTTGGATACTATCTCTGTGCCCTTTGGTTAGTCTAGCTAAGGGTTTATCTATCTTGTTGATTTTCTCGAAGAACCAGCTCTTGGTTTTGTTGATTCTTTGTATGGTTCTCTTTGTTTCTGCTTGATTGATTTCAGCCCTTAGTTTGATGATTTCCTCTCTTCTACTCCTCCTGGGTGAGTTAGCTTCTTTTTGTTCCAGCGCCTTCAGGTGTGCTGTTAAGTTGCTAGTGTATGCTCTTTCCAGTTTCTTTTTGGAGGCACTCAGGGCTATGAGTTTTCCTCTTAGCACTGCTTTCATTGTGTCCCATAGATTTGGGTAGGTCGTACCTTCATTTTCATTGAAGTCTAAAAAGTCTTTGATTTCTTTCTTTATTTCTTCCTTGACCAGGGTGTCATTGAGTAGAGTATTGTTCAGTTTCCATGTGTATGTGGGCTTTCTGTAGTTCTTCTTGCTATTGAAGACCACTTTTACTCCATAGTGATCCGATAGGAGACATGGGATTAGTTCGGTCTTCTTGTATTTGTTGAGGTCTGTCTTGTGACCAATTATATGATCAATTTTTGAGAAGGTACCGTGCGGTGCTGAGAAAAAGGTATACTCTTTTGTTTTAGGATGGAATGTTCTATATATATCTGTTAAATCCAATTGGTCCAAAGCTTCAATTAGTTTCACTGTGTCCCTGTTTAGTTTCTGCTTTCCTGATCGGTCCATTGAGGAGAGTGGAGTGTTGAAGTCACCTACAATCATTGTGTTAGGTGCGATGTGTGCTTTAAGCTTTAGTAAAGTTTCTTTTACGAATGAGGGTGCCCTTGCATTTGGTGCATAGATGTTCAGTATTGAGAATTCTTCTTGGTGGATTTTCCCTTTGACAAGCAGGAAGTGACCTTCTGTGTCTCTTTTGATGACTTTAGGTTGAAAGTCGATTTTATCTGATATTAGAATGGCTACTCCAGCTTGTTTCCTGGGACCATTTGCTTGTAGAACTGTCTTCCAGCCTTTTACTCTAAGGTGGTGTTTGTCTTTGACACTGAGATGTGTTTCCTGTATGCAGCAAAATGTAGGGTCCTGTTTCCGTATCCAGTCTGTTAGTCTGTGTCTTTTGATTGGGGAATTGAGTCCATTGATATTAAGAGATATTAAGGAATAGTAATTATTACTTCCTGACATTTTGGGAATTTTATTATTATTTGTATTTGAGTGGTTCTCTTCTTTTGGGTTGGATGAGATGGGGTTTCTGTCTTGTTTCTTCTGGGGTGTTGTTTCCCCCCTTGTGTTGGTATTTTTCCCCTATTATCCTTTGTAGGGCTGGGTTTGTAGATAAGTATCTTGCAAATTTGGTTTTGTCGTGGAATATCTTGGTTTCCCCATCTATGGCAATTGAGAGTTTCGCTGGGTATAGTAGTCTTGGCTGAAGTTTGTGTTCTCTTAGGGTCTGCATAAGGTCTGCCCAGGATCTTCTAGCTTTCATGGTCTCAGGTGAGAAGTCTGGTGTAATTCTGATAGGTCTTCCTTTATATGTTACTTGTCCTTTTTCTCTTACTGCCTTTAATATTCTTTCTTTGTTTAGTACATTTGGGGTTTTGACTATTATGTGACGGGAAGTATTTCTGTTCTGGTCCAGTCTATTTGGGGTTCTATAGGCTTCTTGTATATTCATGGGCATCTCTCTCTTTAGGTTGGGGAAATTTTCTTCCATAATTTTGTAGAAGATATTTGCTGGCCCTTTAAGTTGTAGATCTTCATTCTCATTTATCCCTATAATCCTTAGGTTTGGTCTTCTCATTGTGTCCTGGATTTCCTGAATGTTTTGGGTTACCAGCTTTTTGCATTTTGCATTTTCTTTAATTGTTGAATCCATGGTTCCTATGGTATCTTCAGCATCTGAGATTCTGTCTTCTATCTCTTGTATTCTATTGTTGATATTTGCATCTATGACTCCTGATTTCTTCCCAAGGTTTTCTATCTCCAACATTGTCTCCCTTTGCGATTGCTTAGTTGTTTCTACTTCTGTTTTTAGATTTTGTATGGTTTTGCTCAGATCTTTCAGTTGCTTGTTTGTGTTTTCCTGTAATTCTTTAAGGGATTTTTGTGTTTCCTCCTTTATGACTTCTACTCGTTGACCCATGTTCTCTTGTATTTCTTTGGGTGATTTTTGTTTCTCCCCCTTATTGGGATTCACTTTTTGCTCTATATTCTCCTGGATTTCTTTAAGTGATTTTTGTGTCTGCCTTGAATGGGCTTCTAGTTTTTGATCTATTTTCTCCTCTATTACTTTAAGAAATTTATCTAAGTGATCCTCAATCTGCATCTTTACCAGTGATTTTAGATCTGAGTCTTGTTTTTCTGGTGTGTTGAGATATCTGGGATTTAATTGTGTTTGTCTTGCAATGGCTTCTAGCTTTTGATCTATTTTCTCATGTATTACTTTAAGAGATTTATCTAAGTGTTCCTCTATCAGCATCCTGACCAGTGATTTTAGATCTGAGTCTTGTTTTTCTGGTGTTTCGGGGTATCCAATATTTATTGCTGTTGGGGAACTGGGTTCGGATGCCGCCATATTGCCTTGATTTTTGTTAGTAGCGATCTTACGTTTGCCTTTTGCCATCTGGTTAACTCTGGTGTTAGTTGGTCCTGTAGATACTAGCTGGTGCTTGACCCTCCTGTGGGGTTGTAAGGCTATTTCCCAGTGACTGGGATACCTGAATCACTGTCCTGCGGGGGTCTTGCTCACAGATTGCTGACAGGTGGCCTGAGTCCCCCGAGGTCTTAACCTCAGGATATCCCAGGTATTTGGTTCCGCCTGTTGGGCGGCTGCTCTGCACTGCTCCTGCTCAGGGTTCGCTGTCTGATATCCTGTTTCCCCAGGGGTCTTAAAGTTGGGATATCTCAGTTATCTGGTTCCGCCTGCTGGTCCCAAGCTGCTGGGAAGCTGGCTGGGTCCGGTTTCCAGCTTCCCTGCCACTGGCTGGATGGGAGGCTAGTTCGGCCTCCGGCTGGGTCTGGGTACCTGGCACACTGGCTGACTTCACCACCAGCTGGACAGGAAGCTGCAGGCAATATGGCAGCTGCCTGCAGGGAGCTCGGGGTCCGCCCCGCGCGCGAGTGCAGAGTGCACCCGCTATTCTGTGCCCAATTCCCACTCCAGGCCTGAGTCCCCGAAGGTCTTAAGCTCGGGCTGTCTCGGGTACCTGGTTCTGCCGCCGCCGCCGGATGGTTCTGAGCACCTGGCAAGCTGGGTGACCCTCCGGCTTCCCCACCGCCAGCTGGGCGGGAAGCTGCAGGCAATATCTCTTCAGTCTTTTCAACCACTCTTTTTGGATTTGTAGTAGTTTGTTTTGTTTTAAGATTCTTTTTTTCTTTGTGTGTGTGTGTATGTACACTTGTATGAGTTTATGTGCATCACGTGTGTGCCAGTGCCTAAAGAGGCTAATAATAGGTACCAGATTCCCCCAACACTACATTTACGTTGGTGTGAGACACCTAATTGAAACTAAACCTGAGTCCTCTGCAAGAACAGTCAGTGCTCTTAACCACAATGCCATCTCTCCAGCCCCAAACTGGCATTTTGATACCAAATTCTTAATTTTATTTTGTTTGATAAAGCCATAACTTCCCCTTTGTTCACGAGAAATTGCTTTTGCTGAATATTGAATTTTGTTTTAGGTTCTTGCATGTCATCCTGCTTCTTTCCATTTTCCATGTTTTTTGATGAGAAATCTGCTGTCATTGTCTGCACCCATCCTTGTGGAGTTATGATGTGGTTTTCTCTTGCTGCTTTCACAGCTTTCCTTTACCTCACCCCCTCGCCTTTTCCTTCCCTTCACATCCTCTCTCTCCTCTCAACTCCCTTCCCTAACTTTTCCTTCCCACTTCTTGCCCCCTTCCATTCCTCTCTTCCTCTTTTTTCACTCTCTCCCCTTCCCCTTCCTTTTGCCTGCTCTCCTCACCTTCATTCCTCCCTCAGTCCTTGGTCTATTGGGGTAGTCAGCTGTTTGACTAAGATCATCCTTTGGTCTTATTTCAGTGTTGGAAGTTGGTCTGAAGTTCTCTTTCTTTGTTGGATCTTTGTGTGGTTTTGGAATCAGCATAATTGTGGTTTCATAGGATGGAGTTGGGTAGTGTTCCTTCCGTTTCTATTCTGTGGAATAGTTTGAAGAGTATTGGTATTAGGTCTTTTTTGAATGTCTGGTAGAATTCTGCACTAAAACCATCTGGTTCCATGCTTTTTTCGGTTGGAAGACTTTCAATGACTGCTTCTATTTTTTTTGGAGTTATAGGACTGTTTAGATGGTTTATCTGATCCTGATTTAACTTTGGTATTTGGTTATCTGTCTAGAAAATTGTCCATTTCATCCAGATTTTGCAGTATAGGCTTTTGTTGAGTATAGGCTTTTGTAGTAGGATCTGATGATTTTTGTAATGTCCCCAGTTTCTGTTGTTATATTTCCCTTTTCATTTCTGATTTGCCTTCTGGTTAGTCTGGCTAAGGGTTTAATCTATCTTGTTGATTTTCTCAAAGAACCAGCTCACGGTTTTGCTGATTCTTTGTATAGTTCTTTTTGCTTCTTTTTGGTTGATTTCAGCCTGGAGTTTGATTATTTCCTGTCATCTGTCTATTCTTCTTGGGTGTATTAGCTTCTTTTTCTTCTAGAGCTTTCAGGTGTGCTGTCAAGCTGCTGGTGTATGCTCTCTCCAGTTTCTTTTCGGAGGCACTCAGAGATGTGAGTTTTTCTCTTAGCACTGCTTTCATTGTGTCCCATAAGTTTGGGTATGTTGTGCCTTCATTTTAATTAAAATTCTAAAAAGTCTTTGATTTCTTTCCTTATTTCTTCTTTGACCAAGTCATCACTGAGTAGAGCATTGTTCAGCATCCATGTGTATGTGGGCTTTCTGTTGTTTTTGTTGCTATTGAAGACCAGCCTTAATCTGTAGTGATCTGATAGGCATGGGATTATTTCAGGCTTCTTATATCTGTTGAGGTCTGATTTGTGACCAATTATATGGTCATTTTTGGAGAAGGTACCATGAGATGCTGAGAATAAGGTATATTCTTTTGATTTAGGATGAAATGTGGTTGAAGCCATTGTTAAACCAACTTTCTATTACTATATATGTACTAATTGATGCTTTTTAGAACTAAAATTCAGAATTTTCTGTATATCCTTAATATAATATTTATTATATAAATTTTCACTCCATGGTACCAACACATATAATTTTATGTCAATGGTGTGTAATTAAACACCTTGATATTCTCACAGTAGACAAGAAAATGATCATCTGAAACTTTTCTCTTTCTGATAACTGCTTTTACTTAATATGATATAATGAACTAACAATTTTTAAATTTGAGTAAGAAACCATAGAGAATGTAATCCTTAGTGAGTATAATATAAAATGCTCACCTTATAACTGATCTCTGTCAATGAAGTGAAAGTTATAGGTCATTAGGTTACTAATTATTTTAAGGAGAGATAAAAATCAACTAATTAACATGATACCCAAACTCTATAACTCAAACTTCAAGATGCTAGGCAGGAAGATGGCTGTGAGTTTGAGGCCAGACTTGCATAGATTCAGAACTCATGTTTCAAATGACCTAAAGAAGAAAAAATAAATCAAGTGATAGTCTATGTCTAAGTCAGGGTTTCTATTCCTGCACAAACATGACCAAGAAGCAAGTTGGGGAGGAAAGGGTTTATTCAGTTTACACCTTCCACATTGCTGTTGATCACCAAAGGAAGTCAGGACTGGAACTCAAGCAGGTCAGGAAGCAGGAGCTGATGCAGAGGCCATGGAGGGATGTTTCTTACTGGCTTGCTTCCCCTGTCTTGCTCAGCCTGCTCTTTTAAGAACCTAGACTACCAGCCCAGAGATGGTACTACCCACAAGGGGCCCTCCCCCTTGATCACTAATAGAGAAAATGCCCACAGCTGTATCTCATGGAGGCACTTCCTCAACTGAAGTTTCTCTGTGATAACTCCAGCCTGTGTCAAGTTGACACACAAAACCAGCCAGTACAGTCTATAAAACATTGTAATTTAAAATGCAATGAGGAAGTAAATTTGGGTATTTAGGATAGGATGTGTATCTGATTTTATTTTATTTGTATATATGAAATCAAATAATACAACTATCATTGTTTTGTTAAATATTTTCTTAAATTTTAAATTTCCTAAGGAGTACAGATACACTGTGTAAGTTTTGAGTCTCCAACATCTTGGTATGGGAACATTTTAACCATAAAATGTTTATTCTATTAATCTTATACATGCTAATTATTTTTTCTATTATATTTTTGGCAATCTAAATTGAGAATGCATAATGTTACATGAAACATTTTGATCATATATATTTCTTGCTTGTTCCAAGAAATAATATATTGAAAAAATTGCATTAACATGCTATGGTTTCCAAAAAAAGTTAACCATTTAAGTTAGTTTCTGTTATCATTTCAACAAATTTGTATGAAGCTACATAGCCAAATAAAAACAGAAAAATTAACATATAGATTCCACACAGTGCTTGCATAGCTAATGGGGCCCTCACCTCATTCTAGGAATAAGGCTATGTTGCTGTAGCATAGATCTGCTTTTTAATGTATGTGTTGTCTTTGGCTATTTTCATACTACTGTGTAAAAGTTGAGAAGCTATAAGACAAACTGTGTGGTGTCCAAAGCTCAAGATATTTGCTGTATTTTAGTAATTCACAGAATAAGTTTACTGTCTCTAATTTAGATTATTGGTAAGTTACCTAATAGTTGCAGAAATTTATTTTAGTTTGTGTTATGTTAGAGAAAGTTCCCCCAAATAATGACAAGTGGTTGAGTGAGGTTTTTATTGACACATTGGTTGTCTGATAGTATGTTAAGACTATGCATGAAATTTAGTTGAATATTAATTCATTTTTAATTTGGTCTTTTGTATAATAGTTCTATTATAATTGGTATAGTTTATTTTAAGTCATGGGTTTTTTTTTTTTATTTAAAAGGACATTTTCTTTTATGGGTTAAATTTTCCACTGAAGTTTCTGCCTATAAGCATTTTGGCTTATGAGACTATAGAACTCACAGGGACGCTATCTCCTTCTTTGTTGACTTGTTTTTAAACTTCTTGTCATTGTCTTCCTTAGTACTCTACTTCCTCTTCCCCTTCTCTTCATAATTTCATCTTTAACTAGTTTTAGGGAACCGCATAGCCACATCCCTTGTATCATAATAGTAATTTAGGCTCCTGTCCTGGAACTTGAAGAGTAAGAAGTAATCATTCAACCACAGAAAACTGCCTCTTCCATTCAGTTCAGTAGGTGTCTGATAAAACTTGCCTTATAAAGTCTGAGCATGGCTAAACCTCACCTGGTATTTCTTTCAGAAATTGCAGTTTGTGCTTTAGAAAGTCTGAAGTGAAGCCTTAGTGTTTGGGTTTGAAATAAGTGTGTAGCTGGTACTGATGCTGCCGGTCAATGGACCTTTACTAGAATAGCAAAGACTGATGCTTTTAAAATATGAAAAAAAAATCAATTTCTTATGCACCATTTATACCTAATGAATCAGCATTTCTGTGGCTATAATCTTAGAACACACTTTAAAATTAAGTGTTTATTACTTTAAAGATGCAAAATATTGGTATAACAGAGTGGATGTGGTGGCGTGCACGCCTGTAATCCCAGCACTTGGGAGGCAGAGGCAGGTGGATTTCTGAGTTTGAGGCCAGCCTGGTCTACAGAGTGAGTTCCAGGACAGCCAGGACTACACATAGAAACAAAACAAAACAAAACAAAACAAAACAAAACAAAACAAAACAAAACAAACAAAAAACCAAAACCAAAACCAAAAAACTTAGTGGATGTGCATCAAGATCATTCCCAAATAGCTTAAAAACAATATTAGTAGATACTGTCTCCAAAATATTTGAAATCATCTCTGGTGTTTTGTTATTGTTTTTACATGCAGTTAAATATATACTTGATTCACCATATCTAAGTTTGGTTGTGCAGTTATAGATATTCTTTATGAGGCTAAGATCTTAGTTGGATTAACAAAGTCATTTTACCTGAAATTCAAGAATTTATTGGCAGCTACATGAGAAATAGCTCCCAATAAGCTATATTAGAGCTCATTGGAAAGAAGACCTTATAAGTCAAATTCTGATGAATCAATCTCTCTCTCTCTCTCTCTCTCTCTCTCTCTCTCTCTCTCTCTCTCTCTGACAGTCTCTCTCTCCCTCTCCCCCTCCCTCCCTCCCTCCCTCCCTCCCTCTCCCTCCCTCTGTCCCTCCCTCTCTCCTCCCTCCCTCTCTCTCTCTCTCTCTCTCTCTCTCTCTCTCTCTCTCTCTCTCTCTCTCTCTCTCTCTTTCTGAGACAGTCTCTCTACATAGCCAGACTGGCTCGCCTCCAGCTCATGAAGATCTGCCTGCCTGTCTCTTAACTGTGGAGATGAATGGCATTCAACACTATAAATCTCTTATTGAACAATGACAATGATTTTCTTTTAAAAATAACTTTTTACTTATGATTTATGACAATATTTCTTTTTTAAGTTTTTATTTATACCCTAAATGCTGCCCCTTCCCAGTACCCGCTCCTAGTGTTCTTCACACCATCTTCTCTCCCCTTTACCTATGAGAGGATGCTCCACCCCTCACTTCACCCTACCCCAGGCATCCCTCTTCCCTGGGGCCACAAGTCTCTACAGGATTAGGTACATCCTTTCCCACTGAAGCCAGACAAGGCATATGTGCCAAGGGCCTTGGAATAGCCTGTGTATGCTCTTTGGTTGATGGATTAGTCTCTGGGAGCTCCCAGCAGTCTGGGTTATTTAACACTGTTTGTCTTCCTATGGAATTGCCATAATCTTCAGCTCCTTCAATCCTTCCCCTAACTTCCATAGTGGTCTCCAACCTCAGTCCAATGGTTTGCTGTAAGTATCTGCATTAGTCTCAGTCAGCTGCTGGTAGAGCCCCTCAGATGGCAGTCATGCTAGGCTCCTGTCTCCAAGCACAACATAGCATCAGTAAGAGTGTCACAGTTTGATGCCCACCCATGGGATGGATCCCAAGTTGAGCTGGACATTGAACAGCCTTTCCTTCAGTCTCTGCTCCATTTTTGTCCCTTCATTTCCTTTAGACAGGAACAATCCTGGGTCAAGAATTTTGAAGATAGGTGGGAGGCCCCATCTCTCAAATGGGGGTCATGTCTGGAGATGGTCTCTTTAGGTTTCATCTCCCCATTGTTAGACATTTTGGCTAAGGTCATTCTCATTGGGTCCTGGGAGTCTCTCACATCCCTGGTCTCTGGGACTTTCTAGAGGTTCCCCCAAACCACAGCAGCTGTATATTTCCATGCACTTTCCTGGCCCTCTGGGTTTCTCTCCTTTCTTCCCCCATATCTGATTCTGCTCCCTTTTCCCCTCCCCTTCCCCTCTCCTACTCAGGTACCGCCCTCTCTCTGCCTCCTATGATTATTTTCTTCCCTTTTCTAAGTGGGATTGAAGCATCCTCACTTGGGTCTGCCTTCTTGTTCAACTTCTTATGGTCTGTGGGGTGTATGATGGGTATTCTGTGTTTTTGGAGTCTATCCACTTATCAGTGAGTACATTCCATGCATGATCTTTTGGGTCTACATTATCTTAGTTCTGTTCATTTGCCTGCAAAATTCATGATGTCACTGTTTTTAATGGCTGAATCCATTGTGTAAATAAACCACATTTTCTATATTCATTCTTCAGTTGAGGAACATCTCAGTTGCTTCCAGTTTCTGCCTATTACAAATAAGGCTGCTATGAGCATAATGGAGCTTGTGTCCTTTGGTATGGTGGAGCATCTGTTGGGTATATGCCCAGGAGGGGTATAGCTGGGTCTTCAGGTAGAATTATTTCAATTTTCTGAGGAACTGCCAGATTGATTTCCAGAGTGGTTTTACCAGCTTGCAATCCCACCAGCAATGGAGGAGTGTTCCTCTCTCTCCGCCTCCTCACCAGCATCTGCTGTCATCTCAGTTTTTTTTTTATTTTAGCCATTCTGATTGGTATAAGGTGGACTCTCAGGGTCATTTTGATTTGCATTTCCTAGATGACTAAGGATGTTGAACATTTCTCAATCGTATCTTGGCCATTTGAGATTCCTCTGTTGAGAATGCTCTGTTTATCTCTATTTTTTCCATGTATCTGGTTTTATGTTAAGGTCTTTGATCTACTTGGACTTGAACTTTGTGCAAGGTGATAAAAATGTATCAATTTGAATTCTTCTACATGCAGACTGCCAGTTAGACAAACACCATTTTCTGAAGATGATTTCTTTTTCAACTGTATGGTTTTGGCTTCTTTTATCAAAGATCAAGTGTCCATAGGTATGTGGGTTTATTTCTGGGTCTTTAATTTTATTCCATTGATAGACCTGTCTATCTCTATACCAATATCATGCAGTTTTTATCACTATTGCTCTACAGTACAGTTTGAGGTCAGGGATGGTCATTCCTGAAGAAGTTCGTTTATTGTTTAGAATTTCTCTTTTGGGTATATGCCCAGGAGTGGTATATCTGGATCTTCAGAAGAAATAGAAACCATTGATTTCTTTCTTCAGGGACTGGAAGTTCTTGTCATATTGATCTTTCACTTGCTTGTTTAGAGTTACACTAAGATATTTATTATTTGTGGCTATTGTGAAGGGTATTGTTTTCCAAATTTCTTTCTTAGCCCATTTATCAGTTATATAAAGAAAGACTACTAATTTTTTGAGTTAATTTTATATCCAGTCACTTTGCTGAAGTTGTTTATCAGCTGTAGGAGTTCTCCAGTCTGTAGGAATTTTGGGGGTCACTTAGGTATACTATCAGATCATCTGCAAATAGTGATGCCTTGATTTCTTCCTTTCCAATTTATATTCCCTTGCTCATCTTTTGTTCTCTAATTGCTCTGGCTAGAACTTCAAGTACTATATCGAATATATAGGGAGGGAGTTGGCAGCCAATGACAATGTTTCTTAAATAGAAGTCTGTGGGCATGATCTGGGGTTGTGATTTTCAAGTAACCCTTACTTGAAAAGCTTTTAATTTTATATTAAATTAATACTAACATTCTAAAGGATTTGGACAGATTGTCCTATCTAAAAATGCTGGCTATACAGGTTCACAAAGTTGGACTTGTATTTATAATTATGTTAGTACCAAATAGTTTTATTTTGTTATAGATTAATAACATATCAGAAGTGTACTATTTGTGCATTAGACATTTTGTAACACATAATTACCTCAGGGAGCAAAGGAATAAAGATTGATTTGGGTTCATGGCTTCAGATGTTTCATCCCAGGACCACCTGACTGTTTGCAGCATGGTGAGGGAATACATTATGGCATAACAATGTAGAAGGGCAAAATAATCCATCCCTTAGAAGCCAGGAAACAGAGAGAGCACATGGGCTTTTTCTCTTCTACCTTTTTTTTGGTACAGACCCCCATGTATAGGACAGCATCAATACCTTTCAGGGCAGGTACTTCCTCTGTAGTTAATAACCTCAGGGCCAGAGATACAGCTCAGTAGTAGAGCACTTACCTAAAATGTATTTATTGCTCAGCACTATTAAAAAAGAATCCAACAATCACAAAAATCACAAAAGTGTCTATTCATGGCAAATAGTTGTAAAATAAGACGTGGTATACTATGAAGTAGAATTTAAAGCAGTTAAGGAAGATAAGTGCTGAAAACAGTGTAGGGAAATAGCAGAACAGGGAAGAGGGCAGGAGTGGATAGGGGAACAGGGGGAGGGAAGAGGGCTTATGGGACTTGCAGGGAGGGGGGAGCCTGGAAAGGGGGAAATCATATGAAATGTAAATTAAGAATATACCAAATAGCCGGGCGGTGGTGGCGCACGCCTTTAATCCCAGCACTTGGGAGGCGGAGGCAGGTGGATTTCTGAGTTCGAGGCCAGCCTGGTCTACCGAGTGAGTTCCAGGACAGCCAGAGCTACACAGAGAAACCCTGTCTCGAAAAACCAAAAAAAAAAAAAAAATAGAATATACCAAATAAGATAAAAAAATAAAGGTGCTGAAAAATACAAAGAATATACACACCAATCTGAAAAGAACGTAGTACCAAACCCATATTCATAGTGTCAATATCACATAAATTACAAAAACTTCTACACTGAGTTCTAAGTGAGGATCAAGAAGAATTTTGAATGTATGTACATTATTTAAATTTTTAAATTATTTTGTATATTGACCTTTAATAGTCTAATTCAAATGGGACTTTTATTTCCTTAATTTTATAGACATGAACACACTTGTTTTAGTTTTCTTTCTTGTCAACTGTTTTTATCTCTCATCATATATGTGTGCATGTGTGTGTGTGTGTGTGCGTGTGTGTATGTGTATGTGAGAGAGAGAGAGAGAGAGAGAGAGAGAGAGAGAGAAGGATGTTGTGTATAATAATACAAGATTTATACAGACTCATTCAGTGAAGGTGGAATAGATGAGTGTATGGAAAACTAGAAATGTCTTAAATGTTTTGTAATATTCAAAATGAATAGGGAAACAACATAACATTTTAAAATTATATATCAGGTTGTGGTAGTCAGAATAATTACAAATGAAGACAATGTATAAAAAATTAAGTTCTATGAGGTTATCAATTAATTATGATTATCAAGTACACAGAACGAGCAAAATCATATTCTTTCCCATATCAGTAAATCACAATGTTCTATTCAGACTAAGTTTGAAAATCTTAAATGGCTATTCTAATCTTGGACAACAGTTCAATGATGGACATTAGATGCGACCTCTGTCAGTTTCTCTTTACTTAACCATCATGGAAGAGTTAGTTCACAGGCTAGTTCTGGTTCTGTTAGGATTTTCTTCCTGTCTTCTTTCTGTTATATAAGGTCTGTTTACATTGGCATTCCACTTTCTGTCTCAGGTTTCATCACCGAACCTGGCAGCTCTCAGATTTTACTTGTTAACTGAGGTTGAGATCACTATGTCATTGAAGTTTCCTCATGTTTGAAGCTCTTAGATTGTTTTCTCTCTCTTCCTGTGATTCAGATATGGTGACTATATTTCTTCTTTAAAATGAATTCCTATTTATATTGAAGATTAAATAGAAAATTGATCATTCATTGCCTAGAAACATGGTCATTAAGTTATTTCCTGTGTAATATTAGTAACTATCCCTTGGAGACAGCTATTCTGGACTTCAATTCTTAATTTAAGATCCCAAGTATCATGTTGGTTACTCATTAATTAGAAAAGTCAATTTACTTTGCAGTTCCTTATGTCATAGCAAGTTTCTAGTGTTTTTAATGTGATATGCTTGGTGCTTTCCACTGGATAGATAATATTTGGTTCAGAGAGGTAGGATATTTCTGAAACATTTAATATAGCAGGTTGAGAATATGTACTGGAAAACCTGGCTGTTCACTGTTGACTCTTAACCATAGTGCTCATAAAGCTTTACTCTTATGAATTCATCTTATAAGATGGAATTGTGTGAATTTACCATTAACTTTTTAAAAAGTGTATCTGTCTGTCAAAATTTTGTTCAGCTTTTATGATAGTTTACTAGATAATATTCCAAGTAAACTCTAGAAAATATTTGGTGCAGTAATGTGTTCTCGCAAGTGATTATCTGTGAACTTATTTCTTCGTAAAAGCATCTAGAAGGGGCTTCTGAGATTGTTCAGTAGTTAAGAGCACTGACTGTTCTTTTAGAGGTACAGAACTCAATTCCCAACAACCACACAGTAGCTCATGATCATCTATAAAGCGATCTGATGCCCTCTTATGGCCTGCAGATGTATATACAGACAGAGAGTTCATACATTTTATTTTTAAGTGTCCAGAAGAGTACAATGAATTCAAATTAGAGAGACTAATTATAATGTTAATAGATGAGTCATTGAATTTCTTATTTCATATGCATAGTCCTGATGGCTCTAGATATTGAACAGGTCTCAGAGCTAGCCAGAAAGCCCATTATGAAGATGAGAATAGATCGGTAAAACTCAAGGAAGTCTTGATATGGTGGCACATTTGTGATTCCAGCACTCCTATGTTAAGATGGGAGGTAGAAACGAGAGAAGGGAAAAGGAGGATAGCTAGCCGGAAGTATGCAGCACTGTGGCAAGTAAGAGAAACTCTTCCTTACATGAGTGGGAAGAGTGGACCAATATCTGAGATTGTCCTATGACCTCCACTTAGACACACGCGCATGCGCGCGCGCGCGCGCGCGCACACACACACACACACACACACACACGCACACGCACGCACACGCGCACACACACATGAGCACAAGAAAAGAATAAAGTGATTCTCTGACCTTAACAGTTTCCCCCCAATACATAAATGCCAAGCATCTGAACAAAATACAGACAACTACTACTTCTCCATGAACTCTGAAATTTATGTTCATTATGTACCTAATTTATCTTTGAAATGACTTTTATTTAAATAAAACAGTGGAGTTCAGTGGGAAGATAACTACATTTTATAACTAAACAGGAATGATTTGTATCAGTTTTCCACTTATACTTCTTATATTTTTGGTTGTGAGCCTAGCCTTTAACGGCTGAGCCATCTCTTCAGCCCACCACTTATACTTCTTAACTTTGGCAATTATAAAGCAAACAGTTTAGTCTCATCTATTCATCAATAAACATAAACATCTGTAGAACAGAGGCTTATAAGTTATATTTTATTTTGTCCGTGATAATATAAAGCAGTTAGAATTATCTTCATTGTATTAGACAGTTTTAAATTATCTTGTAGAATGGTTCCATTTTCAAAGTAGATAGATACCTAGTCAGTTTCAGAAATATTATAAGAACATTCCTTTGTCATTTTGAGTACATGTGCCTATTGTGGTTTAATAAAAAACTGAAAACAAAGTTTAATTTCCTGCTACTCAAAAAACATCTTAGTTTGTCCTATGTAAAACAGAAATACATACTTGTATTCAGAATGACAAATAGTGCAGTTGATCTCTTAGAAATGGTGATTCAAATGGTGGTCACCAGAAGCTAAGCCAAGGAAGAAGGAAGGGGCTGTGGGGATGCTGGGGAGGTGGATTACGGTGACTATCATGTCAGATATGTAAAGGAAGCTCTGAATTACTCTCATACAGTACGATCATAAATGACAACAATGTACTACCACTTACTAATGCTGGAAGAAAAGTTTCCATAAGCCTTCTTAATTTAGAAATGATAAACTTGATTTAAATATTTTCAGTGTACAGATGTCTCAAACATCATTGTTCCCATTATCTACAACTCTTATATTTTTGTGTCTTGGTCAAAAAATTAAAACTAAACATGATACAAATCCATGCTCATAATAAACATGTATTTAATAATGATTGTCATTATTATTTTTAGTGATATATTATTATATTATTTTTTCTTCTATAGTCTATTAATAAGGAAATGCTACCTTGGTACATAGGTTATCCTATCATTTATATAACTATAACTTTATATAGTGTGATATGTGTAAGGAAATGTGCTGATCAAATGTAAAATTCAGATATTTTAATTGTAATTTTCTTTCTTTCAGAATTACTTACTGTCATCTACCTTTCCAGAGTAAATGGCTCTATGTTGGAACAGAAAGAGGAAATACACATATTGTAAATATTGAATCGTTCATTCTTTCTGGATATGTCATCATGTGGAACAAGGCAATTGAACTGTGAGTTTACCTGTCATTTTATCTGACAAAGATAGTGCATATATTATGTAACTTGTGGGATTATAATTAGTTAATAAATCCATTGTTAATGTTTGCTTAATTTAAATGAAATTGAACTAAAACCACAGATAACTTTAAAATAGATATAGTTGAGCTAATGTGTGTTATGTAAATTGTCTTTTAATTATTTTTTACTTCTTAAGATACATTAGGAATATGTGTTATTTCAGAATTTTGTCATAATTTCTGACAGTTATGTTTTGCTAGTGACATTTTCTGGGCTTTTGAAAAATAATGTAAGAGACAGAAAATACACCAATGTGTTGATTGTTATCTTTAAGTAGCAAAACAGCATAACAATTTCCCCTTAACTTTTGGTATAATATGAAGTATCTCTTGTTTTGTTATTTATTTATTTATTTATTTACACTCCAGAGTTTATTCCCCCTGGTCTTTTATACTCTATTATTTTTTACAAATAACAAATTGAATGTTTGATTATTTTCTGAAATAGAACACTTTTTATGATAAAGCTTTAAGTGGAAGAGTCTAGCATATGATCTAACCCATATTTCCATAATATATTCCCTTAATATGATTCTATGATTCAAAATTGAGTATATCAATAATTGGAAACATTTGAATATTTGGTTGCATTTGCATAATATAATCTTACTATGCAAATTTGTAAAGGTATAATACCTTTACATGTTTAATTCAGAGTTTTCAACTGTTTAAGTACAAATTGTTCTTTTAAGTTTATCATGCTGTACACTTTAATAATTGTTGGTCCAACCAAACCCCACAGATAGATAGCAGTTTTGGTTTGTTGACTATTATTATTTACTAAAGAACAATTAAGGATATTATTAACAATTTACCTTCCTAGAACACTATATGTAAGTGTATATTACATATGAATATAAACAAAACAGTTCTATGAACTTTCCTTTGTACCCCTGTATAAGTTTTCCTTAAAATGTACTATAAAATACAAATAGTAATTCTGATTTTCAAATAGAACAACAATCTCAATACATATTGTTGAATATAATCTATCTTTTACCATTAAATTAGGATTACATATAAATGTGTGTATGTATGTATGTATGTGTTCAGTAAGGTCAATGGTACTATATTCATTTTTAGATGAGAAAATATATTTGTAAATAGAATGAATGAATCCATTCACAGAATTTACCAACATCTAATCTGTATATTTCTTTGAGTTATGTTCAAGAGCCAGTATTAAAATCACTTACTTATCACTTTTAAAATTATTTCTAGGATTTAAATACTCTTTATTGTTCTGTGAAGGAGCTTTATGGATTTTATGTGTCCTTAACAAATAAAGAGGAATTGCCAACTCAGGCACACTTGGATTACCCTTTCTAAATGTAGTGTCTTTGCTTTCTTGCCCTCTGTAATAATTGGATCATGGAAAGGGTTGTAGAAAATTGAGAAATAGTTCTTTTGCCATGTCAGATGATACTAACATAATCATATTCATTCATTCTGTTATATTAGATTTATTAAAAAAAACCATGCCAGATGATCAGAATAGAATAAATTCAAGGTCAGATTAGCAGAGTCCTTTTAATTTTTGGTTGTGCTAGTGTATACTTAATTATTTATTATTGGTTACAGTGAAAAATCCAGATAAACTAGATGTACTCAATGAACTAGATTTCCCCAGGTTTTTATTTTTCTGAAGATAATTATTACTAGTTAATCACTAAAACATTTCTTTTTAAATCCAGTATGCCACTTTACTTTGCTTTAGGGACAAAATAATAGAAAATTCCATGACAAATGAAGTCTTAGCTGCATAAGCTTAAAATTTGGTTGAAATAGATTTACTACATAGGTTTGTGGCCATAGCATTTCTCTGTATTAATAAAATTCATTAAAAATATCAAGGACTCAATTTCACAAAAATGTAATGAAAAGTACCATTTTAAAATGTAGAACTTTATTTTTATACCTAATTAAAAAAACACTAACCCTAGTTTACTAGATTTATTAGGAAAAAGAGAAGTAGTTCAAAGAATATCAACTAACCATACCTCTCAGAACTCCCTAGGACTAAACCACCAACCAGAGTACACATGGCAGGGGTCCATGGCTCCCACCTAGCAGAGGACTGCCTTATTTATCATCAATGGGAGGGGAGGTGCTTGGTCCTGTGGAGGCTTGTTTCTCCTGAGAAGGGGGATGCCATAGAGGTGAGGCAGGAGTGGGCCTTTGTGTGGGGGAGTAGCCTCTTTAGAGGTATAGGGGAGGGGGAATTGAATGGGGGGTTTGTGGAAGGGAGACTGGGAAGGGAGACAACATTTGACATGTAAATAAATAAAATAATCAATAAAAAGAAAAGTAGTTCATAAAGAAAGTTGAAATTTGAAGTGAATCAGAGGATTAACTCTGCTACCCTGGGAGTATTTACAGCTTAATCTTAATTTCTTTGCCATTTTCTGTGGTCTAGTTTTAAATTATTGTCCTCAATTGATTTAACAGCTCCACCAAGACTCATCCAGGCCCCGTTGTACATTTAAGTGATAGCCCAAGAGATGAAGGAAAAGTAAGTATGCCCCCTTATTCTCACTTTGTTTTTCCCACTATTAGAAAAAGTTGTTTTATACTGTCTCTGGAGATTTAAAATCCCAGTTAGTGGGTAGCATTTGGTGGCATCTAAAAATAATACTTATTGAGGGTATCCATGAGTAAGTAAACAAGTAAATGAAATGCTCTTGCTACTAATCCTCTAAGGTTCTAGTTTACTCAGCAGTAAAGTTATCATTTGATAACAGCTGATTATTGTTAGTATATAAAATAGTTTTTTTTTTTTTTAAAAACTGGCAGTGTCATTAAATGCTTTGGATTTAATATCTGTCTTTAGATTCTCTGGTATGAATTATTTATGAAAGTATAACAAATGTAGACAACTTTTGTTTTATTCCTTCCCAACATAGATAGCTATATGTATCTTGTTTTGTTGGCCAGGATCTAGCACATTATTGAATATAAATGATTTATTCCTGGATTTGAAGATTTAGATAACAAGTCAAGGCACTATACACTGTCCCCACCCCATCACTAACCCTCTACGCAATAAGAACAAAAATATTCCATGTATTTCTGGTATTGAGAGTTTTAAATTATAGTCTTGAATTTGGTTGAATGGGTTCCTACCTGTATCAGGTTAAGCATCCGTTTTAATTTGTTGAAATATGATGATAGATTTCCTTATTTAAACGTTTCTTTTAATGCTTCTGAGATAAATTTGATATGGAAAGGGAAACTGTCTTTGGAGGCTTGGTGGTGATGTAAGAAAAGAAACAAAGTACTGTTGTTAAGGTTCCTGTGGAAGCAAGATAATACCATAAGTCAAAAATAGAATATCGTTCTTCCAAGACACTATTTCTAAGAAATGTGAGCATCGGCTGTTTGGATTCTGCAGGGTGTCTCCCAAACACTTCCATGCTTGCTACACAGGAGGCTTGAGAGTGTCAATCAACTTCTTACAGTACCGCTTCCTGGAGCTCACCAGCCCCTGGCTCTTCTCACTAATTCTGAATTCACAAGGTATTACCCAATATAAAGTATACCTTGTGCCTTTTCTAAACTCTTCCACAGGGATCAATGACATGACTCTAGTGGAGATAAGCTAACTTCCTGTGGAACAGCTTTAACCAATGCCGGACAGGAGACAGTGAATGAATTGTTTTCTTCCCTTTGGTTGGGTTGTTCTGAGGCATGATTTAGAGACAGGCCACAAATCCATACTGATGAAACACCTGCCAAATAATTATTGATGTGTCTCTTCTGACTCTCCCCATGAAATAATGCTTAGCGTAACTCTTAGTCATTTTGCTTCTGCTCCTCGTCCTCTTCCCCTTGGTACTACAGCCCAGAGAGTCTATTTTTCATGAAATATTAGCAGAAGAACCTTGCCTCAGGCTTGTTTCTACAGAACTCTGATTCATATAGCAGTGAATCATAACACCTGCAGCCTCTTTTATCTTAAGAACAAAGTTAAGCATTTGTGACTAGATGAAATAACCTTCAGCTCCTAAAATACTTGGTCCTTTATACCCGGTCCTTTATATTAAAGTTTGCTGAGTCCTTCTCTATAGTGTTGCCATATGGATGGGGTTTTTATAGTTAGATTGTCTTATATATAAAATCAAAGAATTTGTTGAAGAAATCGAGTGGAGTGATATAAATCCCAGCATAAAATGAAATCATAATTATTTGGACATTTTCACGTGATTAATTGGAGTAAGGACTCATGTAAAGGTTAGAGATTGGGAGACTAATCTTCTAATTGGGAGACAATACTTCTAATGTTGGCTAGTGACATTTATAAGGATGGAGGAATAAAATAGCTTTCTTTGACAGCATTTATATTAGTTTTCTGGTACTGATATAAGCTATCATATGGTAGCTTGAAATAGCAAAAATTTCTGTTATTACAGTTCTGTGTGCCAGAAAGCCAACAAAAGCATCCCTGAGCTGAACTGCTTCAGACCACTCTAGGAAGGAAGCTGATCTCTTACCCTTACACAAGCCCCACACAATCTCTGGCTGGTCACTCCCTTTGTTTCAGAGCTAACAATGAACTGTGTTCTTAGCTTTGTGTATAACAATAATCACTTTCTGATCTCTAGGGACAATTTCTCCTCTCCTAAGGATTCATTTCATTAGTTTGCATCCACCTGGAAAATCTAAGGCATCTCTTCCTTATCAACATTTAACCTAATTATATAATGAAAGTCTCTCTCTCTCAGTCTCTCTCTCTCTCTCTCTCTCTCTCTCTCTCTCTCTCTCTCTCTCTCTCTCTCTCTCTCTCGCCATTGGCCATTGGAAGAACTTTTTTTTATGGTGCTGAAGATCTGACCCAGTTCTTTGCGCATATTAAGTGCATACTCTATCACTACTAAGCATGACACTATTTGACATTTGGGGCTATTCTTTATTCTGTCTACATCATCCCAAACATTGATGACTAATTTACCGTGACTCCGGGGCATTTTAAAGTATCTTTTTAGTTTGTTATTTATTTATTTTATTTATTTACTTTACACCCCACCTACTGCCCCTCTCCCCTGACTCCCTTCCCACAATCTTTCCCCCATTTTTCCCCCTTCTCTGAAATTTTTGCTGTTCTCTGAGAGGGCGGGGGCCCCTTAAGGTATATCCAGAACCTGGCACATCAAGTCTCTGTGGGGCTAGGCACATCTTCTCCCACTTAGGCCAGACAAAGCAGCCCAGATAGAAGAACATATCCCACAGACAGGCAACAGGTTCTGGGATAGCCTCTGTTCCAGTTGTTCAGAATCCACATGAAGACCAAAATGCATATTGCTACATATGTGTGGGGAGGCCTAGGCCCATCTCTTGTATGTTCTTTGGTGGGTGATTCAGTTTTTGAGAGCACCTAGGGTCCTGGTTAGTTGACTGTGTTGGTCTTCCTGTGGAGTTCCTATTGCCTTTGGGGTCTGCAATCCTTCCTCTTTTCTTCCATAAGAACCCCCAAGTTCTATCCACTGTTTGGATGTGGGTCTCTGCATCCCTCTGAATCAGCTGCTGTGGGAGCCTCTCAGAGGACAGGATTGCCAGAGTCCTGTCTGCACACATAACAGAATATTATTAATAGTACCAGGATTGGTGCTTGTCCATAGGATGGGTCTCTAGTTTGGCTTGTTATTGGTTGGCCATTCCCCCAGTATCTGCTCCATCCTGTCTCTGGGATAAATTTGGGGTTGGAGGTTTTGTGGGTGGGATGGCATTCCTATTGTTCCACTGGAGTTCTTGCCTGGCTACAGGAGGTGGCTTCTTCAGGTTCCACATCCCCAATGCTGTTGAGTCACAGCTAGGTCACCTGCATTGATTTCTTGGTGTCTCTCCTATCCCAGGTTTCTGTCATGTTCTTGAGATGCCCTCTCCACCTCCCCACCCCCATCAGTTGCAGATTTCCTTTAAAATACATTTAAAGGAACTCTTATTGCTTTTATTTTGAGAAAAACTGTTAGAATTGGGCTCAAGAACTGCTTATAAGGAAACTAATTGTTATCACCTTGTTCAGCCAGTGTCACTATTAGGAAAGAAGATTATTCCAGGTTCTTATAAAATTGTTTTTAAGGGATACCATAACAAATGGCCTAAACAACAAATGTTTAGTGACTTAAAACAAATGTTTAGTTTTTCA
Source organism: Apodemus agrarius (assembly GCA_964023405.1). Taxonomy (NCBI): domain Eukaryota; kingdom Metazoa; phylum Chordata; class Mammalia; order Rodentia; family Muridae; genus Apodemus; species Apodemus agrarius. The sequence goes on from OZ030018.1 coordinate 62,750,003, forward strand.
TAGTTCTGAATGCCAGAGGTCTAAAATCTGGTTCGTTCTAAAAGCCCTAAGGGATACTTCTCTTGTCTCTTATAGCTTAGATATTCTTTGATTTGAGGAAATGTAATTCTAGCTTCTGCAACTGTCTTCTTATGTCTATCCTTCTGTCTCTTTGTTGTCCTTTTCTTACAAGGTTACCAATATTTAGGGTGGGATCCACTCTAAATCCAGATAATTTCATCTCAAGATTCTTAACTAATTGTAAATTTAAAAGACCTTATTTCAAAGATAAGCCTACATATTAAAATTTTGGGTGAATATGTGACTTTTTAAAAAAGCGTGTTTTTCTTTTTTTTTCTTGTAGCTTTTTTCCAGATTTTTTTATTTTCCAGAATTTATTAATTATTTTTATACACTTCATATTTTTCCCCAGTCTGCCAACTCCTGTCCACTGTTCTACATCCCATAACCTCCTTCCTTCCTCCCTGTCTCCACATATATGTCTCTACCCCCTACTACCACTCCTACCCTCCCTGACCTCTAAACTCCCTGGGGTTATGTGTGTCATCTCTGGATGAACACAGACCCAGAAGTCCTCTATTCTATGTGTGTTAGGGGTCTCATATCAGCTGGTGTATGCTGCCTGTTTGGTGGTCCAGTGTTTCAGAGATCCTGGAGTTCCAGATTAATTGAGACTGCTGGTCCTCCTACAGGGTCGCCTTCAGCTTCATTCAGCCTTCCCTAATTCAACAGCAGGAGTCAGCATATTTTTCAACCATCACACCTCTGGTAGTTTATCTATTCATATAGATGAACTGGAGAAAACTGTAACTCTTTGTACCAGCCTCCACTTCCTGAACCCGTCTGACCAACAGAATGTCACTTTCACAGTTAGAAAACAGTTTTTCTTCTTTAGGAGATCAGTGTTTGTATTTGCAAGGATACCCAAAGTCACTAACTCAGGTCTAAAATCAGCATAAGACCTCACATATCACTACAATCTAACATCAACGCTTAAAATCTTTATAAGAAAACTGACTACACATAAAGTAGACTATGTACAAAGAAAACTGAGGATCCTAATGTTGTCAGTCCCAAAAAATGTATATAGAAATGGTCTTTAAGTGTTTGAACTTGGAGGCTATATAAAAGTCAGTTCATTCTTGTAGGACATATCTTGGGTCATAATTTGGTGAGCACACATGCCCTCGTAGCTTGCGAGAATAGTACTCTGAAGCCTTGACTCAGCAGAGATATATGGTAACTAGAGATACCAACTATACCTTCTTGTAAAGCATTAAGGAAGATATCAGAAGAAATAGGAGCAGAGAGTACTAACATAAGTATATTTTTTTAATTGGATATTTTCTTCATCTACACTTCAAGTATTATCCTCTTTCCTGGTTCCCCCACCTTGGAAACCCCCTATCCTCTCCTTTCTCCCCCTGTTTCTATGAGGGTGTTCCCCACCCACCCTCGAATTCTCCTATACTAGGGCATCGAGTCTTCATAGGACCAAGGCCCTCTCCTCCCAGTGATGCCCGTCAAGGCTATCCTCTGCTACATATGTGGCTGGACCATGGGTTCTACCATGTTTATTCCTTGGTTGGTAGTTTAGTCCCTGGGAGTTCTCAGGGATTTGATTGGTTGATATTGTTGTTCTTCTTGTGGGGTGGCAAACCCTTCAGCTCCTTCAACCTTTTCTCTAACTCCTCCATTGGGGATCCCATGCTCAGTCCAATGGTTGGCTGTGAGCATCTGCCTCTGTATTTGTCAGGCTCTGGGAGAGCCTCTTAGGAGACAGCTATATCAGGCTCCTGTCAGCATGCACTTCTTGGCATCAACAATAGTGTCTGGGTTTGGTGTCTGTATATGGGATGGATCCCCAGGTGAGGCAGTCTCTGGATGGCCTTTCCTTCAGTCTCTGCTCCACACTTTGTCTCTGTACTCCTCCCATGAGTATTTTGTTTCCCCTTCTAAGAAGGGCCGAAGCACCCACTCTTTGGTCTTCCTTCTTCTTGAGCTTCATGTAGTCTATGAATTGTATCTTGGGTATTCTGAGCTTTTGGGCTAATATCCAGTGAATATTATCAGTTGAGTGCATACCATGTTTGTTCTTTTGTGATTAGTTTACCTCACTCAGGATGACACACTCTAGTTCTGTCTATTTGTCTAAGAATTTCATGAATTCATTGTTTTTAATAGCTGAGTAGTACTCCACTGTGTAAATGTTCAACATTTTATGTATCCATTCCTCTGTTGAAGGACATTTGGGTCCTTTCCAGCTTCTGGATATTATAAATAAGGCTGCTATGAACATAGTGAAGCATATGTCCTTATTACATGTGGGAGCATCTTCTGGGTATATGCTCAGGAGTGGTATAGCTGGGTCCTCAGGTAATATTATGTCCAATTTTCTGAGGAACCGCCAGACTGATTTCCAAAGTGGTTGTACCAGTTTGCAAACCCACCAACAATGGAGGAGTGTTCCTCTTTCTCCACATCCTAACCAGCATCTGCTGTCACCTGAGTTTTTCATCTTAGCCATTCTGACTGGATCATTTGGAATAACAACAAATCCAGAATAGTAAGAACTATTCTCAACAATAAAAGAACTTCTGGAGGAATCACCATTCCTGACCTAAGCTGTATTACAGAGCAATAGTGATAAAAATTGTATGGTCTTGGTACAGAGACTGGCAGGTAGATTAATGGAATAGGATTGAAGACACAGAAATGAACCCATATACCTATGGTCACTTGATCTTTGACAAAGGAGCTGAAACCATCCAGTGGAAAAAAGACAGCATTTTCAACAAATGGTGCTGGTTGGTTCAACTGGTGGTCGGCATGTAGAAAAATGCAAATTGATCCATTCTTATCTCTTTGAACAAAGCTTAAGTCCAAGTGAATCTGGGACCTCCACATAAAACCAGATACACTGAAACTGATAGAAAAGAAAGTGGGGAAGACCCTGGAGCACATGGGCTCAGGGGAAAGTTTCCTGAACAGAACAGCAATAACTTATGCTCTAAGATCAAGAATCAACAAATGGGACCTCATAAAATTGCAAAGCTTCTGTACGGCAAAGGACGCTGTCAATAGGTCAAATCGGCAACCAACAGATTGGGAAAAGATCTTACCAATCCTACATCCGATAGAGGGCTAATATCCAATACATACAAAGAACTCAAAAAGTTAGACTCCAGAGAATCAAATAACCATATTAAAAATGGGGTATAGAGATAAACAAAGAATTTTCAACTGAGGAATATTGAATGGCTGAGAAACACCTAAAGAAATATTCAACATCCTTAGTCATCAGGGAAATGCAAATCAAAACATGAGTAAATATATTGTTTGTCCAACTAAGTCCTCATCTCAAACCTTCCCAGAAGGCTTCCAAGAATACCATTTCTTCTTAGGAAGGAACACTGTAGAAAAACAGGTAACATATTTATAAAACTAGGCAGTGGCTCTCTTTTTTTAGGCCTTTATTGACAGGAAATGATAGCAAAGAGCCAGTCTCCATTATATCTCTCAGGATTAAATATCTAGATTGGTAGAGGCCAGGTGGCAATATTTAACCATCTGGCAGCACAGACATAAATTAGTGTAAGAAGCAGCTAGGCTGGACTGGCAAGGCATGAATCCATGGTATTAACTAATATTGCATGACTTTTCTAGGAACCAAATTAGGTGGGGCATCTGATTGGGATGTTGTTTGATTTGCATAATCATAAAAAGGGGAAAGAGTAGTTTTCTCTTAATGTTTATCACCAACATAGAAAATTACATGTTCTCAACCTTTCAAATGTGAGTCAGTTCTTAAATCCTGCATATTGTCATCAAAAGGGGATCCTGTTGTCCTTTAAGAGAGATTCTGAAATGCTCTCTGAATGCATGTGGAATATAAAAAACATATAGGAATATTACTGATCATTTGTAGAAGAATTTTTATTTCAGGACAATTGTCTGAAAAGTCAGAGCAGGCATTAATATTGGCAAATTCAAAAACAATATTCTGGTCCTCTCATAGGTGATTAGATGTACAAAGTAAGTAATCATATGATAAATGAACTATTAGCCCAAGACTAAGTAAAATGTTCACCACCCACCTGCATAAAATATACCATTTTTATTTAAGTGTCATGTAGAAAGATATGCTCAATGATTTGAATTGATACTCTCTTTGGTTTCCTGACATTATAATTAGAGGTTTAGTAGGAGGACATAGTGAAGATCCTGAAACTATCTTCACCTGCCAAGATTACTATGAGTGACAATCCCATGTCTCTGAAGTTGCTGCAGAAATTAGTATAATTAGACTTAAAGGATACAATGATATAGTGGTAGTAGATAAGGATATATCATTTTTTTTAAAAAATTCTATTGTGTGGAGTCTTCCAAAACCATCTTGGATCAAGTTTGGTAATAGAAAATCATTGTACAAAGTAAAAGTTCTAGTTTAAGTCAAGCTGTTGGTGAGTGTGGTTAGAGCACACCCTATGCAGCTTTAGTGCATATCAATACCCACCAGGAGATGAGAGCAAAAGAACGCACTGACATAAGTATCAGTAATACCCTTTGGTTATAGTTTTCCCTCTGCCAGCTTCCCCCTCTCCCCTTACACTAAAATCCACATCTTTTTTTCTTTCTCTCATTATAATATAAACAGGCACATAAATAATAAAATACCATAAGCATAAAACAAACAAATCAGAATAGTGCAAAAAAAAAAAAGAGGCAAAGAAAAAGCACAAGAAACACATACAGATGCTGAGATATACACATTCACATATACAGAAGCCTCATAAAAACAAAATCGGAAACCATATTATATAAGTAAAAGTTATGTAAGGGTAAAAACATAACAAAAAGTCCAGGCAAAGTATTATGAGACAAAATACCTACAAAACACACAGAAGTGTTCATTTTGTGTTGGCTGGTTTGTATACTGAGTGAGGTTCTGTTGGAGAAGTTAATTTTTCCTTTGTGTGCAGTTATCAATTCCAGATAGCTTCTGGATTAGGACTAGGGAGGGCCTTGTGACAGTTTCCATTCTCAGCATTGAGACCCCATCTAGTTTAAGCTTGCAGAAATCCTGTGCATGCTTCCATAGTTTGAGGTCCCCAGTCCTATTGTGTCTAGAAGGCCTTTTTTTTTGTTTTATGTCTCGCATCCCCACTGCTTTTACAATCTTTCTCTCCCCACCTCTTCCACAGAGTTCCCTGAGTCCTGAGGGAAAGGATTTGGTGATAAAATCCTACTTAGGACTGAGTGTTCCAAGGTCTCTTACGTTTTGTACCCTCTCCAGTTGTGAGTCTGTATGTTCCCATCTACTGCAGGAAGATGCTTCTCTGATGAGGGCCGAGAAAAATACTGAGCTATGAATATAGCAAAATGTCATTAAAAGTCATTTCTTACTATAATCCATTAGCAGAGCACTAGTATTTGGTTTTCCCTTAGATCCATGGCTTAGCTAATGTCAGGTAATTGGCCACCTGAGGAGTGTCAGGCATGAGTTCCATCTCATGGAGTGGGCCTTAATTCTAAACAGAGAGTAGCTGGTTATTCCTGTAACTTTTCTGCCACTATTGCATTAGCACATCTTGGATAAAAGTCACCACTGCACATCACAGGGTTGATACCTGAATTGCTGTTTACCTTTCTCCTCTAGCAGTCATAGCATCTTCCAATACTGCCAACACTAGTCTGTAGGGGTGAGGGCTTTAAGTAGGTACTGCTAGACTTCTGCTCGGTGAGTTATATAGGCATTGTCTACAGCTTGTGGAGAGCAACCAATAACCTGGCTTGTTTAGGGGTTTCTATAGGTACTCTTTGGCCATTAACTCAATTATATGTAGTTCTGTCCCCAACACTGGATACTTCATCCTGTGGAGAGAAGTCTACTTGAACCTTTGTCTACTGTTTGATGATTTTAATTTAGATCTCTTTTATAGATGTATACATTTTAAAATGTTTCTACTGTCTTATATTTCCATATGACCCCTCAAATGTCCATAGTTGCCTCTCCCCACATTTACTCTGTTTCCCTGTTTGCTCCCTCTTTCTCTGCCAACCCCATTCACCCATAATTATCAACCCTATTTCCCCTTCCTAGTGAGCTCCTTCCCTTCCCCTTCCCTTTCCCCTTCCCCTTTCCCTTTCCCTTCCTTTCCCTTCCCTTCCCTTCCCTTCCCTTCCCTTACCTTCCCTTCCCTTCCCTTACCTTATCTTCCCTTCCCTCATTTTCTATAGAACTAAACTCTGTGATTATATGGATTAGAGCCTGCTTAATCCAAGCTTAACAACTAACACATATAAGCAAATACATACCATATTTGTACTTTTGAGTCTGGATTTCCTCACTCAGTACTTTTTTCTAGCTCCATTCATTTACTAATGAATTTCATGATTTCATTTTTAAATGACTGAGAAATATTTCATTGTATAAATGTATCATATTTTCTCTATTCATTGGTTCACTGATGACATATAGGCTGTTTCCAATTTCTGCCTATTATGAATAGAGTAACAATGAACATTATTGTGCAAAGTGTCTCTATTGTAGAGTCCTTTGTGTATATGTCCCAAAATGGTATAGCTGGATATATAGATATATCCCAGCTTCCTGATCTGTACTCCATTCTAAAATTGATGTGCAATTATTTAAAGATTTTTATATGTTTAATATAGACCTTTATGGGATGTGTAGTTGGTAAAAAAAATCTTTTCCCAATTTGTTGCCTGCTGCTTTGTCCAAATGATGGTGTCCTTTGCCATACAGAAGCATGAAGTTGATTTTATTAATTATTGCTCTTATGCCTGTGATAACAAATGTTCCTTTCAGAAATGACTTTTCTGTACTAATGAGTTCAAGACTGTTCCCCACTTTCTCCTTTATCAGATTCAGTGTAACTGGCCTCATATTGGGGTTTTTAAATCCACTTCGAGTTTTGTTTTGTACGTGGTGATAAGTATGGATCTACTTGCTGAAAATTGTCCTTTCAAGTAGTGTATTAGAATTTTGATGAAGATTACATTGAATCTGTAGATTGCTTTTCATAGGATAGGTGTTTTCACTGTGTTACTCCTACCAATCCATGAGCATGAGAGATCTTTCCATCTTCTGATATATTATTTGATGCCTTTAAAAATACCTTTTAAGTTTTTATTATATAAGCATTTCATCTGCTTAGCTAGAGGTATTCCAAGATATTTTATTTGGGTGTGTTATTATGAAAGGTACTATTTCTTTGGTTTCTCAGACCATTTATCAGTTTGGATATTTTGTATTCTGCTACTTTGCTGAAAAGTGTTTGTCAGCTGCTGTAGGGAGTTTCCTGGTGGAATTTTTAGGGTTATTTATGTACACAATAATATCACTGGCCAATACACATCTTCCTTCTCAGTTTGTATCCACTTATCCCCTTCTGTTGCTCTATTGTTCATGCTTAGACTTCAAGTACTATATTAGGAATTGAGAGAGAAGACAGTCATGTCTTGTTCCTGAATTTACTGGAAATGCTTTGAATTTTTCTGGCATCTAGGCTTCTGGGTTTGAGGTTATTATAATTCTAGATGTTGATGTATAGTCTTGTCTTTTTGGCTAGGAGTTCTATACCCTGGTTTTGATTACCCTTTCTGGATCTTTAGGAGAGTATGAAGTGTATTGGTTGCCTAGTAGGAAGTATTCCTGAGTCTCTACCAGATGCAGGTATGGTGAATCCCAGGTAGAATGTGTTTCTAGGCATTACTGACAGAAAGGAATGGGGATGTATTAGAAACAAGTGAAGAAAAGGTCTATAGCAGTGGTTCTCAACCTTCCTAATGCTGTGACCTTCATGTTGTGGTGACCTCACCCATAAAATTATTTTGTTGCTACTTTAGAACTCTGACTTTACTACTTTTATGAATTGTAATGTAAATATCATATGCAGGACATCTGACATGTGACTCCCTAAGCAGTTATGATCCACAGGTAGAGTACCATTGGCGTATAAAAAGGGAAGTTTAGTCTGTCAGTGAGAATGTGCAGATTGCCTAAGGAGTGGAGTCAGTGAGGCAAGTCAGGCCCCTGCAACAGGGATGTGGATGAAAGTGTTTGTTTGTTTGTTTTGTTTTTATTCTTTAATCTTTTTACAGTCCAGACTTTATCCCCATCCCTGTCCACCCTCCAACTGTTCCACATCCCATACCCTATCTACCCACCCATCTCCAGAGGATGTCCCCGCCTTCCACCCCAACAGACCTCCCCACACCCTGGGTCCTCTAGTCTCATGAGGGTTAGGTGCATCTTCTCTGAGTCAAGACAGAAGAATGTATTCTGTTGTTTAGGTGTTGGGGGGCCTCATATCAGCTGGTGTATGCTGCCTGGTTGGTGGCCTAGTGTCTGAGAAATCTCAGGGGTCCAGGTTAGTTGAGACTGCTGTTCTTCCTATGGAGTCACCCTCCTCCTCAGCTTCTTCTAGCATTCCCCTAATTCAACCACAGGGTCACCAACTTCTGCGCATTGGTTGGGTGTAAATATTTACATCTGACTCTTTCAGCTGCTTGTTGAGCCTTTCGGAGGGCAGTTATGATAGGCCCCATCAATAATAGTGTCAGACCTTGGGGCCTTCCCCTGAGCTGGATCTCAGTTTGGGCTTCTCACTGGACTTTCTTTTTCTCAGGCTCTTCTCCATTTTTGTTCCTGCAGTTCTTTCAGATAGGAACAATTCTGGGTCAGTGTTTTTGACTATGGGATGGCAACCGCATTACTCTACTTGATGCCCTATCTTTCTACTGGAGGTGGAGTCTATAAGTTTCCTCTCCCCACTGTAAGGCATTTCATCTAAGGTCCTTCCCTTTGAGTCCTGAGAGTCTGGTACATTCTTGAGGGTTCTCCTACCTTCTACCTCCTAAGGTTGCCTGTTTTGATTCTTTCGACTAGTCCTCAGGGCTTCAGTCCTGCCCCCCCCCACCCCTGTACCTGATCATGGTCCCCTCTTCCTCTCTCTGGCACCTTTTGCACCCATGTCCCTCTCTCCCTCCCCGCTCCCCATCCTGTGATTGCTTCCTTCTCCCTCCCAAGTGGAATTGAGACATCTGAAGGTGAGGAATTTGTAATGGGGGACCAAGAGAAAAAGATTGCCTACCTGATTCTCTGGTCAGCATGGCCAGCTGGTTCCCAGGTAGAGAGTTCCCTGGATACTGACACCAGGGAATGGCGTCAGGGAAGAAGTATGGATCCACTGAGCATCTGTGGAGTCCCCAGGGAACGGAGGCAGAGAGGGAGTCAGTCCCCTGCACATGGTCCTTCACAGGGCTGAGGATGAACAGTAGAGAACAGGAAGGAATATGAAAGTTGCCCTCCTGTTTCTCCTTGCCTTTGGCCAGCTGGTTTCTAGAGAGAGAGAGAGCAGCTCCAAGGATTTGTGGCTCATAGATAGGGTGTTGCTTCTCAGGAATTCTTGATTCTCTGGACATTCTTTACTGGATATATAATACACATTGATCTGATAAACAGAAATGACAGCTACTTATGTAATTCCTCAGATTTAAGTGTCAGAAGCTAGGAAGAAAATTGCACAAAGATCAGGGTATAAGCTATTATTATATTTATCTTCTCTAAAAAAATGTGTCAGGCTTAAAGAAGAATGCAATTATATAATCTTCAGCGAAATGTATGGAAGCGGAGAACAGAATTTTGTGAAAATAGTTAACATTAAAATGTCAAGCACCATGTGTTTTCACATATGTGAAATATAGGATGAAAACTACTAGGGTTGTGTAAGTAGAAAAGGAGGAGCGGGAAGTAAGGAGAAGAAGAGGATAAATACGAATCAAAAACACTATATGTATAAAATATTATAATGAAACCCCTTTATACAATTTAAAAAAGATAAACTGGATATGGAGAACCACATGTCTGTACTGTAGAAGCAGAGACAGGAGAATCAGAAGTTCAAGGTCATCATTGGCTACTTATATAGTTCAAGACCAACTTGGAGAGAAGCTGTCTCAATTATCTAATTAACTAATTAATTGAACAAAAGACAAGCAATGAATGAGGCCAGACCATTGGCTTATGTCTCTCTTCCCAGCACTTGGGAGGCTGGATCACTAGGACCATCAATCCAGGTCAGCATAACAAAACCATACCTCAGTAGAATAAACAAGCAAAGCGTAAATGAAAAGTCACAAAAATCAATCCAGGTCAGCATAACAAAACCATAACTCAGTAGAATAAACAAACAAAGCATAAATGAAAAGTCACAGAAGATCACAACCAACTTTTCTACATCCTTGGAATATGGTTTAACTTTTAAGAATCAATATAGTTTACATATCAACAGAAAAAAATACAATGAAAACTTATATAAAAGAACCTTTAATAAAATTCTTTTGATAATTATATTTTTGAACTGTAAGGGGAAAGTGGAACTTTGTGAACCTGAGGTTGTAAAATTTACACAAAGCTATCAATCTATCCTATTTACTGCTGAGTTTGTTTTTCCCTGTGATCAGAAGTGAGACAGATTCCTACTATTTAACATTGCTTAGCTGTTGACAGTATTAGTAATTTTTCTTTCTATATGTATTTATGAAAAATAAATTTCAATATTTATCTGTATCTCATAAATTTTAATATTTGGGTTTTGAAATGTTTTGTTAATCCTTTGAGGATTTCATATATTATCTTTTGATCAGCCCATCCCCAACTCCTTCCACATTTATCCCTAACTCTATACCATCCAATTTCATGTTCTCTTTCTTTCTTTTAAACCCATCTAATTTGAAGTCTCTGATTTTCTACACACTGAGCAGTAGTGGCGCTCTGTTTTATGGCTGATATCCACATATAAGTGAGTACATACCATGTGTGTCCTTTTGGGACTGTATTACCTCACTCAGGATGATATTCTCAAGTTCCATCCATTGCCTACAGAATTCATGATGTTTTTGTTTTTAATAGCTGAATAGTATTCCATTGTGTAGCTGTACCACATTTTCTGTATCCATTCTTCAGCTGAGGGACATCTACGTTGTTTCCAGTTTCTGACTATTACGAATAAAGCTGATATGATATGAGCAAGTATCTTTGTGAGATGGTGGAGCACGCCCAGGAGTGGTATAGCTGGGTCTTGAGGTAGAACTATCCCCAGTTTCCTGAGAAACTGTCAAAATGATTTTTAAAGAGGTTGTACAAGTTTGCACTCAGCAATGAAGGAGTGTTCTCTTTCTCCACATCCTCACCAGCATGTGCTGTCACTGACAGTTTGGTCTTAGTCATTCTGATTGATGTAAATGGAATCTCAGGGTCTTTTTGATGTCCATTACCCTAATTACTAAGGATGTTGAATATTTTTTATTTTATTTTATTTATTTTTATTTTTTACTCAATATATTCTTTATTTACATTTCAAATGATTTCCCCTTTCCTGGATTCCCCCCTCCCCGAAAGTCCCATAAGCCCTCTTCCCTCCCCCTGTTTCCCAATCCACCCCTTCCCACTTCCCTGTCCTCATATTCCCCTACACTGCTGCACTGAGACTTTCCAGGACCAGGGGCCACTCCTTCCTTCTTCTTGGGCATCATTTGATATGTGAATTGTGTCTTGGTTATTCCAAGCTTCTAGGCTAATATCTGCTTATCAGTGAGTGCAATCCATGAGTGTTCTTTTGAGACTGGGTTGCCTCGCTTAGGATGATGTCTCCAGCTCCATCCATTTGTCTAAGAATTTCATGAATTCATTGTTTCTAATGGCTGAATAGTACTCCATTGTGTATATATTCTACATTTTCTGTATCCATTCCTCTGTTGAGGGACATCTGGGTTCTTTCCAGCTTCTGTCTATTATAAATAGGGATGCTATGAACATAGTGGAGCATGTATCCTTATTATATGCTGGGGAATCCTCTGGGTATATACCCAGGAGTGGTATAGCAGGGTTCTCTGGAAGAATCATTCCCAGTTTTCTGAGGAACCGCCAGACTGATTTCCAGAGTGGGAGTACCAGCTTGCAACCCCACCAGCAGTGGAGGAGTGTTCCTCTTTCTCCACATCCTCACCAGCACCTGTTTTCTCCTGAGTTTTTGATCTTAGCCATTCTGACTGGTGTGAGGTGAAATCTCAGGGTTTTGATTTGCATTTCTCTTATGACTAAGGATATTGAACATTTCTTTAGGTGCTTCTCAGCCATTCTATATTCCTCAGGTGAAAATATTTTGTTAGCTCTGTACCCCATTTTTAAGGGGGTTATTTGGCTCTCTGGAGTCTACCTTCTTGAGTTCTTTGTATATCTTGGATATAATACCTCTGTCGGATGTTGTGTTGGTAAATATCTTTTCCCAATTATTGGTTGCCATTTTGTCTTTTTGACAATGTCCTTTGCCTTACAGAAACTTTGTAATTTTGTGAGGTCCCATTTGTCAATTCTTGATCTTAGAGCATAAGCTATTGGTGTTCTGTTGAGGAAATTTTCCCCTGTGCCCATGTCCTCAAGGGTCTTCCTCAGTTTCTTTTCTATTAGTTTCAGTGTGTCTGGTTTTATGTGGAGGTTCTTGATCCATGTGAACTTGAGCTTAGTACAAGGAGATAAAGATGGATCAATTTGCATTCTTCTGCATGCTGACCTCCAGTTGAACCAGCACCATTTGTTGAAAAGGCTATCTTTTTTCCATTGGATGGTTGTAGCTCCCTTGTCATAGATCAAGTGACCATAATTCTGTGGGTTCATTTCTGGGTCTTCAATTCTATTCCATTGATCTACTTGCCTGTCACTGTACCAATACCATGCAGTTTTTCAACACAATTGCTCTGTAGTATTGCTTGAGGTCAGAGATAGTGATTCCCCCAGAAGTTCTTTTACTGTTGAGAATAGTTTTTGCTATGCTGGGTTTTTTGCTATCCCAGATGAATTTGAGAATTGCTCTTTCTAAGTCTATGAAGAATTGAGTTGGGATTTGATGGGGATTGCATTGAATCGGTAGATTGCTTTTGGCAAGATCACCATTTTTACTATATTAATCCTGCCAATCCAAGAGCATGGATTTTTCCATCTTCTGAAGTCTTTTTCAATTTCTTTTTTCAAAGACTTGAGGTTCCTGTCATACAGATCTTTTACTTGTTTGGTTAGAGTAACACCAAGATACTTTATATTGTTTGTGGCTATCGTGAAAGGTGCCATTTTCCTAATTTCAATTTGGCTTTTTTCCCCTCAGAGATTAAAAATCTTTACTTTGTTTTCCTACTTAAATTTTTTTCTTACTACTTAATTCAAATGTTTGTGGTTTTTGGTCTTCATTCAGGCATTTATTCATATCCTCTTGAGTTTCTTGAAAATATTTATAATTGCTATTTTGAAACCATTGCCATGTAAATCAGCTAAGCTGCTTTTTGGGAGGAACATTATAATGAGGGATGCTAATTTCTGGAGGAATCACATTGCCTTAGTTGTGTATATTGTTTGTGTGTTTTTCAATGGGACCTAAGCATCTTGAATTAATAGTTCTTTTTCTTGGTGTGAATGAATACCTCATCTTGCCTAAGTTGAATGGATATTAGATTTTTTTTAATTTTATTTTTTGCTGTGATGCAAATTTTCATCAAATTGTAGGATTGTGCTTGCCTTACAGTCTTGAGGTCACTCTGTGCCGATGTGAAAATGGGGTTGTAAGACATTATCTCAGTTCAGCTATGGGGTGGTACAGTTAATGGTTGAGGTGGCAGGAAAGTGGGCTGACTCTAAGGTCCCTACATGGAATATTAAGCCAGCCACCACTAGTGCTTGAGCTATGCAGTGGGTAGGGTGGCTGATGGCAGGCAGCTGCTGGTTCTGGGGGTTCTTACTTAGAGTTCCATATAATGACTTCACTGGATCCCAGAACACTATAGTGGGTTGGGTGATCAATCAGTGTAGTATCATATATTGCTCATTTCTTTCAAAGTTTTAAAAATAATTGTTGTGCTTTAATTACTTAGAAATATTGTTTCCAAAGTATTTTTGTCACTGAACATTGATTTTACTTCACTGTAATGCCTACAATTTTGATTGTTTGGAATTTAATATATACTTTCAAATAATCTCTTCTGACAATTTTATTACCTTATGAGAAAATAATGAACATGTGACCTAATCTTTCCTTTTATGTTATTTACATTCAATTATAAGATATATATCTTAAATTATATTTATATATTGGACATTATAAATGGGCTGCTGCATGGTGGTCGGGTTTTTGCCAGACTCAGCATTACATAGTGACCTAGTTAATGTCTGTTGGAATTTTGGAGCTGCTTTTCTCTTCTTTAATTCTATAAGTGATTTTAATGTCTTACTTTCTGAATTATATTTTTATATAGCTATCTCAATAAGATATTTTGATATCTAATATTTCATATCTTAATGCTTACTATGGTTTTCCCCAGTGTTTTCTAGACAAGGAAATATTTCTTTTGATAATTATTTTTAAATTACTGAAAAGACTTAAAAATGTTAAATATGTCTGTGGCTTAAATTTGTAAGGATTGTGTTATTGATTTTTTTTTTGCTTAAGTAATGTTTTTAAAAACTTTTTAGGTTAAAACATGATATCATACACTAGATAAAATTTGTCTTTTACATGTACAATGTTTGTTTAAAATAAACAGTTTGTTATAGCATATAAGACCTTATATAAATTTGATTTTACATAATATTATTGAATCATATACTATTTTGGTATCTTAACATTTATAAAAATCATTTTCTTTATGTTAGCACAACAGAAAGCTCAAAACTATTGTCAAATCTATTTTTTTTTAGTTATTTTTATTTTCTATATTCTATGTTTACATTTCAAAGGCTTTCCCCTTTCCCAGTTCCCACCCACCATAGTTCCCATAGTTCTTCTCCCCCCCAACTATTCCCCAATCATTCCCCCTCCCCCCTCGGTTTCTTTACTAAACTGGATGCAATCTTTACATGCCCAGGGTCCTCTCCTTTCTTCTTCTTGGGAATCATTTGACTTGCTATTTGTGTCTTGAGTATTTAGTGCTTCTGGGCTCATTAATATCCACTTATCAGTGATTGCATTTCATGTGCATTCTTTTGTGATTGGGTTAGCTCACTCAGGATGATATTTTCCAGGTCTAACCATTTACCTACAAATTGCATGAATTCATTATTTTTAATTGCTGAGTAGTATTCCATTGTATAAATATACCACATTTTCTGTATCCATTCCTCCTTTGAGGGATATTTGGGCTCCTTCCAATTTCTGGCTATTATAAACAAGGCTGCTATAAACATAGTGGAGCATGTGTCTTTATTGCATGTAGGGGAATCCTCTGGGTATATGCCCAGGAGTGGTATGGCAGGGTCCTCTGGAAGTGACATGCCCAATTTTCTGAGGAACCGCCAAACTGATTTCCAGAGTGGTTTTACCATTTTGCAATCCCACCAACAGTGGAGGAGTGTTCCTCTTTCTCCACATCCTCGCCAGCACTTGTTGTCTCTTGAGTTTTTAATCTTAGCCATTCTGACTGGTGTGAGGTGGAATCTCAGGGTTGTTTTGATTTGCATTTCCCTGATGACTAATGATGTTGAACATCTTTTAAGGTGTTTCTCGGCCATCCGAATTTCTTCTGGTGAAAATTCTTTGTTTAGCTCTGTGTCCCATTTTTTGATAGGGTTATTTGTTTCTTTGCGGTCTAACTTCTTGAGTTCTTTGTATATATTGGATATTAGCCCTCTGTCGGATGTGGGGTTGGTAAAGATCTTTTCCCACTTTGTTGGTTGCCGTTTTGTCCTTCGGACAGTGTCCTTTGCTTTGCAGAAACTTTGTAATTTTATGAGGTCCCATTTGTCGATTCTTGATCTTAGTGCGTACGCTATTGGTGTTCTGTTCAGGAACTTTTCCCCTGTGCCCAAGTCCTCCAGGGTCTTCCCAAGTTTCTTTTCTAATAGTTTCAGTGTGTCTGGTTTTATGTGGAGGTCCTTGATCCACTTGGAGTTGATCTTAGAGCAAAGAGATAAGAGTGGGTCAATTCGCATTCTTCTGCATGTTGACCTCCAGTTGAACCAGCACCATTTGTTGAAAAGGCTATCTTTATTCCATCGGATGGTTGTGGCTCCTTTATCAAAGATCAAGTGACCATAAGTCTGTGGGTTAATTTCAGGGTCTTCAATCCTGTTCCATTGATCTGTTTGCCTGTTGCTATACCAATACCATGCAGTTTTTAACACAATTGCTCTGTAGTACTGCTTGAAGTCAGGGATATTGATTCCCCCAGAAGTCCTTTTATTGTTGAGAATAGTTTTAGCTATCCTGGGTTTTTTGTTGCTCCAGATGAATTTGAGAATTGCTCTTTCTAGATCTATGAAGAATTGAGTTGGGATTTTGATGGGGATTGCATTGAATCTGTATATTGCTTTTGGCAAGATGGCCATTTTTACTATATTGATCCTGCCAATCCAGGAGCAAGAAATATTTTTCCATCTTCTGAGGTCTTCTTCGATTTCTTTCTTCAGGGACTTGAAGTTCCTGTTGTACAGATCTTTCGCTTGTTTGGTTAGAGTTACGCCAAGATACTTTATGTTGTTTGTGGCTATTGTGAAGGGTGTTATTTCCCTAATTTCTTTCTCTGCCTGCTTGTCCTTTGAGTACAAGAAGGCCACTGACTTGCTTGAGTTAATTTTATAACCTGCCACTTTGCTGAAGTTGTTTATCAGCTGTAGAAGTTCTCTGGTGGAGTTTTTTGGGTCGCTTAGGTAAACTATCATATCGTCTGCAAATAATGATAGTTTCACTTCTTCCTTTCCAATTTGTATCCCTTTGACTTCCTTATGTTGTCTAATTGCTCTTGCTAGAACTTCAAGTACTATATTGAAAAGATATGGAGAGAGAGGGCAGCCTTGTCTAGTCCCTGATTTTAGTGGGAATGCTTCAAGTTTCTCTCCATTTATTTTGATGTTGGCTACTGGTTTGCTGTAGATTGCTTTTACTATGTTTAGGTATGGGCCTTGAATTCCTGCTCTTTCCAAGACTTTTAGCATGAAAGGATGCTGAATTTTGTCAAATGCTTTTTCAGCATCTAATGAGATGACCATGTGGTTTTTTTCTTTCAGTTTGTTTATGTAGTGGATTACATTGATGGATTTCCGTATATTGAACCATCCCTGCATTCCTGGGATGAAGCCTACTTGATCATGGTGGATGATCGTTTTGATGTGCTCTTGGATTCGGTTAGCAAGAATTTTATTTAGTATTTTTGCATCTATATTCATCAGAGAAATTGGCCTGAAGTTCTCTTTCTTTGTTGGATCTTTTTGTGGTTTAGGTATTAGCGTAATTGTGGCTTCGAAGAATGAGTTGGGCAGTGTCCCTTCTGTCTCTATTTTGTGGAATAGTTTGGAGAGTATTGGTGTTAAGTCTTCTTTGAAGGTCTGGTAGAATTCTGCACTAAAACCATCTGGTCCCGTACTTTTTTTGGTTGGGAGGCTTTCTATAACCCCTTCTATTTCTTTAGGGGTTATGGGACTATTTAGCTGGTCTACTTGATGCTGATTTAATTTTGGTATTTGATATCTGTCTAGGAAATCGTCCATTTCCTCCAGATTCTCCAGTTGTTTTGAGTATAGACCTTTGTAGTAGGATCTGATGATCTTTTGAATTTCCTCAGTTTCTGTTGTTATGTCTCCCTTTTCATTTCTAATTTTGTTAATTTGTATACTGTCTCTGTGTCCTTTGGTTAGTCTGGCTAAGGGTTTATCTATCTTGTTGATTTTCTCAAAGAACCAGCTCCTGGTCTTGTTGATTCTTTGTATGGTTCTCTTTGTTTCTATTTGATTGATTTCAGCCCTGAGTTTGATGATTTCTTGTCTTCTACTCCTCCTGGGTGAATTAACTTGTTTTTCTTCCAGGGCTTTAAGGTGTGCCATTAAGCTGCTAGTGTATGCTCTCTCCAGTTTCTTTTTGGATGCACTTAGAGCTATGAGTTTTCCTCTTAGCACTGCTTTCATTGTGTCCCATAGATTTGGGTAGGTTGTACCTTCATTTTCATTGAATTCTAAAAAGTCTTTGATTTCTTTTTTTATTTCTTCCTTGACCAAGGTGTCATTGAGTAGAGTATTGTTCAGTTTCCATGTGTATGTGGGCTTTCTGTTGTTTTTGTTGCTATTGAAGACCACTCTTACTCCATGGTGATCTGATAAGAGGCATGGGATTAGCTCGATCTTCTTGTATTTGTTGACATCTGTCTTGTGACCGATTATATGGTCTATTTTGGAGAAGGTACCATGCGGTGCTTAGAAAAAGGTATATTCTTTAGCTTTAGGATGAAATGTTCTATATATATCTGTTAAATCCAATTGGTCCAGAGTTTCAATTAGTTTCACTGTGTCCCTGTTTAGTTTCTGCTTTCCTGATCGGTCCATTGAGGAGAGTGGGGTGTTGAAGTCACCCACAATTATTGTGTTAGGTGTAATGTGTGCTTTAAGCTTTAGTAAGGTTTCTTTTACGAAGGAGGGTGCCCTTGCATTTGGAGCATAGATGTTCAGTATTGAGAGCTCTTCCTGGTGGATTTTCCCTTTGGCCAGCAAGAAGTGACCTTCTGAGTCTCTTTGGATGATTTTAGGTTGAAAGTCAATTTTATCTGATATTAGAATGGCTACTCCAGCTTGTTTCCTGAGACCATTTGCTTGTAAAATTGTCCTCCAGCCTTTTACTCTAAGGTAGTGTTTGTCTTTAACACTGAGATGTGTTTCCTGTATGCAGCAAAATGTAGGGTCCTGTTTCCGTATCCAGTCTGTTAATCTATGTCTTTTTATTGGGGAATTGAGTCCATTGACGTTAAGAGATATTGAGGAATAGTAATTATTACCTCCAGACATTTTTGAAATTATATTTATTTATCTTATTTATTTTTTATATTCGAGAGGTTATCTTCTTTTGGGTTTGATGAGAGGAGGTTTCTATCTTGCTTCTTCCCGGGTGTAGTTTCCGTCCTTGTCTTGGTGTTTTCCCCCTATTATCCTTTGTAGGGCTGGATTTGTGGAGAGATATCTTGCAAATTTGGTTTTGTCATGGAATACCTTGATGTCTCCATCAATGGCAATTGAGAGTTTTGCTGGGTAAAGTAGTTTTGGCTGAAGTTTGTGTTCTCTTAGAGTTTGCATGATATCTGCCCAGGATCTTCTAGCTTTCATGGTCTCAGGTGAGAAGTCTGGTGTTATTCTGATAGGTTTTCCTTTATATGTTACTTGGCCTTTTTCTCTTGCTGCCTTTAGTATTCTTTCTTTGTTTATTACATTTGGAGTTTTGATTATTATGTGACGGGATGTATTTCTGTTCTGGTCCAGTCTGTTTGGGGTTCTATAGGCTTCTTGTATATTCATGGGCATCTCTCTCCTTAGGTTGGGGAAGTTTTCTTCCATAATTTTATAGAAGATATTAGCTGGCCCTTTAACTTGTAAATCTTCACTCTCGTCTATACCTATAATCCTTAGGTTTGGTCTTCTCATAGTGTCTTGGATTTCCTGGATGTTTTGGGTTACCACCTTTTTGCATTTAGTATTTTCTTTGACTGTTGAATCAATGGTTCCTATGTTATCTTCAGCTTCTGAGATTCTGTCTTCTATCTCTTGTATTCTATTGTTGATACTTGCGTCTATGGCCCCTGATTTCTTCCCCAGGTTTTCTATCTCCAATGTTGTCTCCCTCTGTGATTTCTTAGTTGTTTCTACTTCTGTTTTTAGTATCTGGATGGATGTGCTCAGATCTTTCGCTTGCTTGATTGTGTTTTCATGTATTTCTTTAATAGATTTTTGTGCTTCCTCTTTCATAGCTTCTACTTGTTGGCCCACGTTCTTCTGTAGTTCTTTAAGTGACTTTTGTCTTTCTTCCTTATTGTCTTCTTCTCTTTGATCCATCTTCTCCTGCATTTCTTGAAGTGATTTTTGTATTTGCCTCGTAAAGGCTTCTAACTTTTGATCCATTTTCTCCTCTATTTCTTTACGAGATTTTTCTATGTGTTCAGCTACCAGCATCCTGACCAGTGATTTTATATCCAAGTCTTGTTTTTCTGGTGTTTTAGGGTATCCAGGGATTCCTGTTGTTGGAGAACTGGGTTCAGATGCTGTCATGTTGCCTTGATTTTTGTTAGTAACGTTCCTTCGTTTTCCTTTTGCCATCTGGTTATTTCTGGTTTTAGTTGGCCTTGTTGTCAGTGGCTGGTGTTTGAATCTCCTGTGAGGCTGGGCTCACCTGTTGTTTCTCTATTGGTGAATATGTGTGACTGCTGCTTTAAGGGATCATAAGCTGGCTGCCACCCATGCGATTGTAGCCCCTGTTGGAGTCTGTCTACCTGGGCTTCTCCAGCTGTGTCCTGGTTGCAAGGAACTCCGAGAGCCTAGCAGATCCCCCATGAGGGTAGCCCTGGAAGGGGTGTTTACCTGGGCCTTTCCAGCTGTGTCCTGGTTGCAATATGGAGGCCCGCCGCTACACCGCTCGTCAAATCTATTTAAATATTGTCATCTATAGCTTTATAACTAAGTATTTGTGTATCAGGTATATCTTAAAAAATAATTAAAGGGTCTGAGTAATGGGTCAGTGGTTGAGAGTTCTTGTTACTCTTGAAGATGATCTTTGTTCAGGTCCCAGCACCTACTTAGCATCTCACAACTGACTGTTCAGTAACTTCAGTTCCAGGAACTCTGACTCTCTCTGGCCTCAACGGGCACCAGGCATGCATGTGGTCCACATACAATCCTGGCAAAACATCATACACAGAAAAGTAAATAAAAGCATAGATAGGATAATTTAAAATATATTTCTTTAATGACATCTAAATTTTACCTGTCTCAGAACTTTCTATTTTAAAAGAAAGAATATTATTTTCCAAATACTTTATCTTGATTTAAATATAAACACCAGTGTATTGGTAGTTACTTTCCTTATTGCTGCAACAAACAAAATATCTGTCCAAAGTAATTGATGGAATTAAGATGTTACTTTTCTATGTAGTTGAAGCCTATCATGGTGAGGAAGGACTAGAGAGAAGCATGGTGCTGCAGACCACATTACATCCACAGTCAGGATGGTGTAAATAACCAAATATATTTATGTATATGACACTCCCAATTACATAATGCCAAATTACAATGATAAAGTTTTATCCCACTATTTCTAACAACTCAGCACACCAGAAACACATTTTACATCAGCTGGATCTGTGTGTCTCCTCCTCTGCTCCCTTGTGCAGCTCCCAAGCTCCCTCTCTCTCCGCCCCTCCTTCTCTTAGCTCCTCCTCCTCTCTCTCCTCCAATCCCTGGCCTCTCACTGCCTCAATGTGATTGGATAGGAAATATCTTGCATCTTGCCAGGGGCCACAGACCAGCTCATGGATGCTCTTTGGGTGGTGGTTTAGTCTCTGGGAGCCCTGAGGAGTCTGATTAGTTGATAGTGTAGTTCTTCGTATTGGATTGCCATCCCCTTCAGCTCCTTCAATCCTTCCCCTAACTCAACCATAGGATTCCCCAACCTCAGTCCAATGGTTGACTGCAAGTATCTGCATCTGTCTCAGTCAGCTGCTGATAGAGCCTCTCAGAGAAAAGTCATACTAGGCTTCTGTCTTCTACCATCCTCATGGTTGAATTTATCTTGATTTCCAGTAGTTTCTGCCCTCTGGTTGAAGATGTTGAGTCTTAATAATACAATAAGGGCTGTCCATCTTTCACAGCATTCTGTAAGATTATATTTGGGTAATATGGCAGGCAACAGTTTTCGGGATAGTCCCTGCTCCAGTTGTTAATGACCTGCGTGGAGCCCAAGCTGCACATCTGATACATATGAATGGGGAAGCCTAGGTCCAGCCCATGTAGGTTCTTTGGTTGGTGGTTCAGACTCTGAGAACTCTAAGAGTCGAGTTTAGTTGACTCTGTTGGTCTTCCTGTGGAGTTTCTATCCGCTTTGGGACGCAATCCTTTCCCCAACTCTTCTGTAAGAGTCTCCAAGCTCACTGTCTGGCTGTTGGTGTCTGTATCTGTCTGAGTCAGCTGTTGGGTGGAGCCTCTCAGAGGGCAACATGCTCCTGTCTGCAAGCATAACAGAGTATCATTAATAGTGTTCATGACTAGTGCATGTCCATGGGATGGGTCTCAGGCTGGGCCAGTTACTCATTGGCCATTCCTTCAGTCTCTGCTCCCTCCATGATGCCTGCATTACTTGTAGACAGGATAAATTTTAAGGATGCTCCCCACAACTGATGACTTTTTTTTTTGACAGGGTTTCTTTGTATAGCACTGGCTGTCCTGGAACTCACTCTGTAGACCAAGCTGGCCTCAAACTCAGAAATCCACCTGCCTCTGCCTCCCGAATGCTGAGATTAAAAGCATGTGCCACCACTGCTTGGCAACTGATGGCTTTTAAGAAGGGATGGGGTATATATGGGAGGGGAATAACCCAGTTCTATTTAAGGGGCAGGACACTACCAGTTTAACCTTACTCAGTGAGTACACAAATAACATAAATTGGATTTTATATATTTTGTTGGGGGAGACCACAAGAGTCAGGGATAAACATGGAAGGACTGGGTAACGAGTGTGATCAGGGCACATAATGGGATATTCTCAAAGAATCAATAAAAATACATTAGAAAAACTGAAGTTGTGCAAGCCATCAATTTAAAATATTTGCTCAAGGCTTTGGATGTAGCTCAGTGGTAGGGATTCTGCCTAGTATGTCCAAGGTCCTATCTACATTAGATCCCAAGCATGAGGGGCTATATCAGCATTATCAGGTAGAAATATCATAAAATAGATGTTCAGAGTAAAGAGGTTTGGAATAAAGAAATACAAAACGATTTTTCTCTACTTTTCCAGTAATATAGCACTGAATGGTATATTAGAAGTTAATTAAACAGCACTCCATCTTTTATTTTTTCTTCATTTTCTATCATTTTTCTTTCAAATATTTTTTATCTTTTAAAGTATAGTGTATTGTGTTTATTTACATGTTTCCTTGGTTCTTTAGAACACATCAGAGTTCTATATTCCATGTTTATATTGCAGCAGTAGTTATTGGCCCTTTAATCTGTTTTTAATTACATCAACATCTATTTTTTTGAAAAATTTTGAAAGAAAGAAGCATATTTCAGTGCTGGAAAAGTTAGTATAAATCAGGCTTTTTTATATAGCATCATTTTTCTTTATAATATTATTATTTGAACACAGTTGCAATTAATGTCAGAATTAAGAAATGGTTGTTTTACTGTTTTCCAGCTATTAATAGGTTATGAAAACGGCACTGTGGTATTCTGGGACTTGAAATCTAAGAGAGCAGAACTGAGAGTTTATTATGATGAGGTAAGTGCTTTGTGCTGACATGTTTGAAAGTTTTGGGGACTATGGATTGCTTCTTTAGTCTGAACTCTTGTCGTTTACTAATATCTTCAATCACTAGGTCGTTACTTGTACTTATCAGTGCTTAATAGTCTTTTGTTATTTGTGTAAGTTTCAATTATCAATTATTTTAAAATAGGAATTCTGCCATGACTGCCAATTTGGGAGAACATATTTCTGGCTATGTATATATTCTTTCACTTATCATGTATTCTTGGTTTGTCTCATCTCCCTTTCTTTTATGTAGACTCCATACTCACATTTTGCTTCTGGACCTTCAGGTTTCTATGGGCAATATCTAAACCTAAGAGAATTCATTTTCTGTGGCTAAAAGATTAAGACAGTTTGAGGGCTTTTTTTCTTTTATTACTTCATAGACTAATAAAGTATTTTGAGAATAGGACCAAATAAGTGACAATAAGTATCTTGAGGTATATTTTATTATATATAATTTCCATAATTGAGGCTTGATTAGCTTTATCCCAGATGACATTTTTGATTGTGCTTTTTATCTAGGCCATTAATAACTCTCCATTTTAAAAGAAGCTACATGAAGACAGTGTAGCTGGTATAGAAGATGAAAGGGGGAGATTAGTTTTTGTAGCTGTGGAAACAAAGGTGATCATACATACCTTAAATTAGAAGTAAGGTAGGAGTAGGAGAAGATAGAAGATAGAAAATACAGATTAAAAGCTCTGCCTACTTAACATTCACTCTTGTATGCATATATTGCCGCATAATTTAAAAGGCATAAACAAAAAAAGAGTCTCTCCCATCTATTTCTTTTAGAACACTTCATTTTTGATTAGAGGAATAAAAAACTATCACCCATCAGACTTCTAATTGCCTTGGAATACTTGATGGTATCTTCTTCCCCCATTGTATCACAATAATTAAAAATGTACAATTTGGGTGCCTAAAGATATATTTCATGGGCTAGAGAAGTGTTTTAGTGGTTAAGAGCATTTCTGCTCTTGATAGGACTTGAATTAGCTTCCACTGAAAATATCTGGTAGCTGACAACTACATGTAACTCCAGCTCCATGGAATCTGACTCCCTCTTCTGGCCTCCTCAGGCAGGGACTAGACCTACCTGCACACACACACATATATATGTTTACACAATATTAAATCAAAATGAAATATTGCTAAAAATTGTATTTCACAAAATCCACAGACATTTCTGTTTTAAAAATAGTTATTTATTTTATTTATATAAGTATACTGTCGCTGTCTTCATACACATCAGAAGAGTGCATTGGATCCCATTACAGATGGTTGTGAGCCACCATGTGGTTGCTGGGAATTGAACTCAGGACCCTTGAAAGAGCAGTTGGTGCTCTTAACCATTGAGTCATCTCTCCAGCTCCCATGGTTCATTTCTCAAAGGTTCTCTCAAATTAAAATTTATGGTATATATGAGGTAGTTACATTGCCCAAGAGTCTAGAAGTTAGTTGCATAGTATCTGGGCAATTTGATCATGATTGGTTAAAAAAACATGCAAGTAATATTCTATAATTATGTCATTCATATAAATTTCCAGTAGTACATATGGATCATAAGAAAAAATGACTCTGAGGAGTTAGGCTAATATTTTTTACTGCTGTTAAGTACACAAAAATGCAAAAATATGATATGCATGTTTCATCCTTTTTCAAGAAAAGAGCTAGAGAAAAGTTCAAACATTATTTAGCCTGTTAGAATTAAAAAAGGCTAGATCAACAGGAAACAAAAAGGGAAATGCTGAATTATGTTTTTCTTTTGCTGAAAATGTAAGGAAATAAATTTTCCAACCTTAAAAGGTAAGCATATTAACTTTGAAATTGAAATTTTAAATAGAAATATTCTGAGTTAGTGGAGTATGATCATATACCTAATTTATACATAGAGATCATTTTACATATTGACTTACATTATATATGCACATAAATAAATTATATGTATTTGCCTACTATATATTAGTAGGTCCTGTCATTCGAATGGAGATAGATATAAACTTCATTTTACTGCAGAGCTTTTCAACCTTTCTTAGCACTTTATCCTATCTAGAAACTATCTTTAATAAGTCTCTAAGATGATTTATAAGTCATCAATACTCTTCTCAGCACTACACGTAAAGGTCTCTTCTTTAATTTTTAAAGGAACATTTTTAAAATTGTTATCTTTCTTGCTTTTTTGTGCCTGTGTCACTTATTATGCCTCTTTTCTCCATCTCTGACTCATTTAAATTATGAGCACTCAAGTCTGGCACAGTGGCATACACTAGGTGTTTGATAGAAGGAGGCAGAAAGAAAAGTTATGTCACTGGTTTGCGGCCAGACAATGTAGTGAGCCCTACCCTCTCAAAACCTGTCTTTTGTTCCATCCTCTAATTTATGTTTGTTTGTAATTGCTCTCATTGCTAATATTACCAATACAAGCAACAAGCTTAATACAACTAAAAGTCCTTGTCCTTTATTCCTCTCTTAAGCTTTATATTTAATATCTGGTAATTTAATAGTTAAGTATAAATAAATATCAGAACTGAGTTTATACTTTATTGCTCATACTACTTTCTATGTTTTTTCTTTTAAAACATCAGTTTAGAGTATCCATAGTAACGCTTTCTATTTAAAACATCTGTTTTTACAGGTTTTTTGATTTTGTCTTTATTATTACTAACATTCTCTTATTTCCTCTTTATCCTCATTTCTACACCCAATATCCTGGGTTAAAATGTTTAACTGGTTATAGGACTCCATTAACATCTACCTTTCTGCATATTCTTTTCTAACAAAGATTTCCTTTGTTAGAAAAAAATTTATTTACATTTTAGTCATTGCCCCCTCCTGATTTGCCACCTCCACAATTCCTTATGCCCTTCCTCCTCCCCCTTGCCTCCAAGAGGGTGCTCCCCCCAACCAGGGCACCCACTCCCCTGGGGCCTCAAGTCTCTCAAGGATTAAGCGCATCTTCTCCCACTAAGGCCTGACCAGGCAAACCTCTGCTATATTTGTGCCACATATGTATGCTCCGGGTTGGTGGCTTAGTCTCTGGAAGCTCCTGGCATCTGGGTTAGTTGAGAGTGCTGGTTTTCCCATGGGGATGCTCTCTCCTACAGTTTCTTCATTCTTTTCCCTAATTCAACCACAGGGATCCCCGACTTCAGTCCAATGTTGGGTGTAAGTATCTGCTTCTGTCTCAGCCAGCTGCTGGTAGTGCCTCTCAGAAGACAGCCATGTTCCCATCACGCATGTCCCTTTTCTTTCAAAAAATACAATCAGATCACATGATTCTCCACAGCAGAACCTTCAAATGGCTCTCTTGCTTGTTAACAGGGTCTAGGCGTGAGAACTAAAGCTGTGGTGCTTTTTAAAAAAAAGTACGATTTATTGTATCTTGATAAACAGTTAACACATTTGGAGCATGCTGCTCACTATCTCTTAATGTTATGATTTACTTCTACCATTTAAGATTTTGACCCTGCTATTTGCTTTCTCATTATGAACTCTCTTCTTGTTTCTTCTGTATATCAAAATTCTATTAGTACCTTAGGCACCAAAAAGCTATTTGAACTTTTTAACTGGCTAGTGATGAATATGCATATAGAAGTTTAATTTTTGTTTGGAAATCCAATATTATATTGAAAAATAATTAGCCGTGAGAAGTTACTACCTGCTGGGTGTTGTAGGAGATGAATCTACTCCCAGCTCTTGGGAAGGCAATAGGATTAGCACAAGTTCAAATCCAACTTAAGTTACATAATAAGCTTCAGGCCACTCCAGACTAGAGAATGAAGTTTTTCTCAATAAACAAATAAGGGTTTCTTCTACAACAGCCATTTTTTATATTGATATTCCTTTAATAATCTTGGAGAAAATTTTCAGTTTGACCAGAGGGAGATATTTTGAATCCATAGGGAACTGCCTGTTTCCTTTTGTCAGATTGCTATATAGTTTAGAATTTTTGTTTTCAGGGAAATCTCATAGCTGACAAAATATGACTAGTATTTTTCCTTCAAATTCTTTTATGCTCTCTATTTTTTAGCATTGGTTGATTGATATTTGGTTTCTTTGTTTTGATATTTGGTTTCTAATAAGCCCCTGTTTAATAAAAACAATGTGATATAACTAAACAAAAATCAAATATGCACCATCATCCAATTGCTCCTTAGTTATACATAGTTTTACAATCCTGATCCTAAAACCTGTTTATGTGACTACCCTGTTAACTATAATTCTACTTTATCTATCTATCTATCTATCTATCTATCTATCTATCTATCTATCTACCTATCTATCTATCTAGAGTAATTTTACATGGCTAAATATTTCTCAATATAGTATTGGATTTCCAAACAAAAATTAATCTATGACTATTCATCAAGGGACAGTTAGACTCCCCATATAATATACATATTAATCTGTCTTCTCCATTGGGTAGGGTTTTACTGGGTTAGAATGAAGCTTTGAGTCTGGGTACTTTCTCATCTTCTGTAATTCTAGTACTATACACGCTGGCTGAAATTTTCATGCTTGGTTACATAAAGCATTCAGTTATGTAATTGTATAAGCACATGTGTGCTAAAAGTTTATATTCACCTATACTGACTTTCTCTCTAGTTTCTTTAGGGGGAAAGATGTTTTATATACCTGTCTGAATTTTGGCCACTGAGACTTGTCCTATTGTACTTAACATGTAACAATGGATAAAATGTGGTGTTAAATTTATCACAAAGAATACCAAAGATTTGGAAATGTAATATTAATTGCTTACTAATTCAGTAGACCTTTCTTTAAAATCTATGTTATAAAAGATAGTTTACTACCACGGGAACCAATACAACTAAAACAATGAAGTAACTACTGCTAACTCTTATCTAATTCAAAACTATGGGATGAACTTGAATTTTTTTTATTTTATTTATTGAATATCATCTTCATTTACATTTCTAGTGGTAAAACCTTTCCCAATTTACCCGCTCCCCAAAGACCCCCAACCTCTCCTCCCACTCCCTGCCTCCATGTATATGGCCTTTCACCCGACCCGCTCCCACCTCCCCCGCTCAATTTCCCCACGCTGGGGCATCTATTGAGCCTGCACCTGGTCAAAAACCACTCCTCCCACTGATGCCCGACAAGGCATTCCTCTGCCACATTTTTGGCTGGAACCATGTGTACCCCTTGGTTGATGGTTTAGCCCCTAGGAGTCCTGGGGCATCTGAGTGTTCTTCCCATGAGGCTGTAAACCCCTTCAGCTCCTCCAGACCACCCTCCAGCTCCTCCATTGGGGACCCCATGCCCAGTCCAATGGTTGGCAGCTAGCATCTGTCTCTGTAAGGCTCTGGCAGGGCCCTTCTGGAGACAACCATGGCATATTCCTTTTGGTATACACTTCTTGTCGTCCACAGTAGTGTCAGGGTTTGTTGACTGTTTATAGGATGAATCCCAAGGTAAGGCAGTCTGTGGGTGGCCTTTACTTCAGTCTCTGCTCCACACTTTGTCTCCTTTATTGCTCCTGTGAGTATTTTGTTCCCTTTCTTAGAGGAACCAAAGCACCCTCACTTAAGTCCTTCTTCTTGAGCTTCCTGTGCTGGGTGAATTGTAACTTGTTTATTTTTAGCTTTTGGGCTAACATTCACTTATTAGTGAGTGCATACCATGTGCATTCTTTTGTGATCGGGTTACCTCGCTCAGGATGACACTTTCTAGTTCCATCCATTTGCCTAAGAATTTCGTGAATTCATTGTTTTAAATAGCTGAATAGCACTCAATTGTGTATATATATACCACAGTTTCTGTATCCATTCCTCTGCTGAAGGACATCTGAGTTCCTTCTAGTTTCTGGCTATTAAAAATAAAGCAGCTATGAACATAGTGGAGTACGTATCCTTATTACATGTAGGAGCATCTTCTGGGTATATGCCTGGGAGTAGTATAGCTGGGTCCTTAGATAGTACTATGTCTAATTTTCTGAGGAATTGCCAAACTGCAATCCCACCAACAATGGAGAAGTGTTCCTTTTCCCTCACATCCTCTCCAGCATCTGCTGTCCCCTGAGTTTTTTATCTGAGTCATTCTGACCTGTGTGAGGTGGAATCTCAGTGTTGTTTCAATTTGCATTTCCCTGATAACTAAGGATGCTGAACATTTCTGTAGGTGCTTTAGAGCCATTTGAGTTTCCTCAGTTGAGAATTTCCTGTTTAGCTCTGTACCCTATTTTTTAATAGGGTTATTTGATTCTCTGGAGACTAACTTCTTGAATTCTCTGTATACATTGGATATTAGCCCTCTATTGGATGTAGGGTTAGTAAAGATCTTTTCCCAATTTGTTGGTTGCTGTTTTGTCCTATTGACTGTGTTCTTTGCCTTACAGAAGCTTTGCAGTTTTATGAGGTCCATTTGTTAATTCTAGTTCTTAGAGAATAAGCCTTTGGTGTTCTGTTCAGGAACTTTTCCCCAGTGCCCATGTATTCAAGATTCTTCCCTACTTTCTCCTCTATAAGCTTCAGTGTGTCTGGTTTTATGGGTTTTATCCTTGATCCACTTGGACTTGAGCTTTGTACAAGGAGATAAGAATGGGTCAATTTGCATTTTTCTACATGCTGTCCTTCAGTTGATCCAGCACCATTTGTTAAAAATGCTGTCTTTTTCCCCACTGGATGTTTTTAGCTCCTTTGTCAAATATCAAGTGACTGTACCTGTGTGGGTTCTTTTCTGGGTCTTCAATTCTATTCCTTTGATCTTCCTGCCTGTCTGCATACCAATACCAAATAGTTTTTATCACTATTGCTCTGTAGTAGAGCTTGAGGTCAGGGATGGTGATTCCCCCCTCCCCCGGGAGATCTTTTGTTGTGGAGAATAGTTTTTGCTATCCTAGGTTTTTTGTTATTCCAGATGAATTGCTCTTTCTAGATCTATAAAGGATTGATTTGGGATTATGATGGGGATTGCATTGAATCTGTAGATTGCTTTCAGCAAGATGGCCATTTTTACTATAATGACCTGCCTATCCATGAACATGGCAGATCTTTCCATCTTCTGAGATCTTCGATTTCTTTCTTCAGAGACTTGAAGTACTTGTCATACAGATCTTTCACTTGCTTTGTTAGGGTCACACCTAGGTATGAAATATTATGTGGGACTATTTTGAAGGGTATCATTTCCCTAATTTCTTTCTCCTCTTGTTTACCCTTTGAGTAGAGGAAGGCTACTGATTTGCTTCAGTTAATTTTATATCCAGCTACTTTGCTGAAGTTGTTTATTAGCTTTAGGAGTTCTCTGGTGGAAGTTTTGGGGTCACATAAGTATAGTATCATATCATCTGCAAATAGTGATATTTTGACTTCTTCCTTTCCAATTTGTATACCTTTGGCCTCCTTTTGTTGTCTAGTTTCTCTGGCTAGAACTTCAAGTATTATATTGAATAGATAGGGAGAGAGTGGGCAGCCTTGTCTGGTCCCCAATTTTAATAGGATTTCTTCAAGTTTCTCTCTGTTTAACTTGATGTTGGCTACCTGTTTGCAGTATAGTGCTTTTACTATGTTTAGGTATGGGCCTTGGATTTCCAATCTCTCCAAGAGTTTTATCATGAAGGGATGCTGGATTTTATCAAAAGCCTTTTCAACATCTAATGAAATGACCAAGTGGTTTTTTCCTTGAATTTGTTTATGTAGTGGATTACATTGATGGATTTTCATACATTGAACTATCCCTGTATCCCTGGGATGAAGCCTACCTGATCGTGGTGAATTATAGTTTTGATGTATTCTTGGATTCGGTTGGCCAGAATTTTGTTCAGTATTTTTGCATCAATGTTCATGAAGGAGATTGGTCTAAAGTTCTTCTTCCTTGTTTGGTCTTTGTTTGGATTTAGTATAAGCGTTATTGTGGCTTCATAGAATGAGTTGGGTGGTGTTCCTTGAGTTTCTATTTTGTGGAATAGTTTGAAGAGTATTGGTATTAGCCCTTCTTTGAAGATCTGATAGAATTCCCTGCTAAACCCATCTGGTCCTGGGCTATTTATTTATTTATTTATTTATTTATTTTTGATGGGAGACTATTAAGGACTGCTTCTATGGGACTATTTAGATGGTTTATCTGATCCTGTTTTAATGTTGGCAGCTGGTATGTATCTAGAAAGTTGTCCATTTCATCCAGATTTTCAAACTTTGTTGAGTATAAACTCTTGTAGTAGGATCTGATTATTTTTTTTGAATTTCCACAGTTTCTGTTGTTATGTCTCCCTTTTCATTTCTGATTTTATTAATTTGGATACTGTCTCTGTGCCCTCTGTTTAGTCTGGCTAAGGATTTATCTATTTTGTTGATTTTCTCAAAGAAGCAGATCTTTGTTTTGTTGGTTCTGTGTATAGTTCTTTTTGTTTCTATTAGGTTTCTATTTCAGCCCTGAGTTTAATTTTTTTTTCCTGCCATCTACTCCTCTTGGGTGTATTTGCTTCTTTTTGTTCTAGAGCTTTCAAGTGCACTGTCAAGCTGTTAGTGTAAGCTTTCTCCATTCTCCTTTTTGAGGCACTCAGAGCTATGAGTTTTCCTCTTAGCACTGCTTTCATTGTGGTCCATAAATTTTGGTATGATGTATCTTCATTTTCATTAAATTCTAAAAAAAGTCTTTAATTTCATTTTTTTTATTTCTTCCTTGACAAAGCTATCGTTTTCTTTTGCTTTAGGGTGGAATGTTCTATAAACATCTTTGATCCATTTGGTCCATAATTTCAGTTATTTTCACTATATCTCTGTTTAGTTTCTGATTCCATGATTTGTTCATTTTTGAGAGTGGGGTGTTGAAATTTCCCACTATTATTGTGTGGGGTGCAATGTGTGCTTTGAGCTTTAATAAAGTTTATTTTATGAATGTGGGTGCCCTTGTGTTCAGAGCATAGATATTTAGAATTGAGAGTTCATCTTGGTAGACTTTTCCTTTGACCAGTATGAAGTGTCCCTCCTTATCTTTTTTGGCAACTTTTGCTTGAAAGTCAATTTTATCTAATATAAGAATGGCCACTCCAGCTTGTTTCTTGGGATCATTTGCTTGGAAAGTTGTTTTCTAACCTTTGACTCTGAAATGCCCTTGCATTTGGAGCATAAATGTTCAGTATTGAGAGCTCTTCTTGGTGGATTTTCCCTTTGGCCAGCAAGAAGTGACCTTCCGAGTCTCTTTTGATGACTTTAGGTTGAAAGTCAATTTTATCTGATATTAGAATGGCTACTCCAGCTTGTTTCCTGAGACCATTTGCTTGTAAAATTGTCTTCCAGCCTTTTACTCTAAGGTAGTGTTTGTCTTTTACACTGAGATGTGTTTCCTGTATGCAGCAAAATTTAGGGTCCTGTTTCCGTATCCAGTCTGTTAGCCTATGTCTTTTTATTGGGAAATTGAGTCCATTGATGTTAAGAGATATTAAGGAATAGTAATTATTACTTCCTGACATTTTTGACGTTATTTTTTTAAAATTTGAATGGTTATCTTCTTTTGGGTTTGATGAGAGGGGGTTTCTATCTTGATTCTTCTGGGGTGTGGTTTCCCTCCTTGTGTTGGTGTTTGTCCCCTATTATCCTTTGTAGGGCTGGGTTTGTGGAAAGATAATGTGTAAATTTGGTTTTGTCATGGAATACCTTGGTTTTTCCATCTATGACAATTGAGAGTTTTGCTGGGTATAGTAATTTTGGCTGAAGTTTGTGTTCTCTTAGAGTCTGCATGATATCTGCCCAGGATCTTCTAGCTTTAATGGTCTCAGGTGAGAAGTCTGGTGTAATCCTGTTAGGTCTTCCTTTATATGTTACTTGGTCATTTTCTCTTACTGCCCTTAATATTCTTTCTTTGTTTAGTACATTTGGGGTTTTGATTATTATGTTATGGGAGGCATTTCTGTTCTGGTCCAGTCTGTTTGGAGTTCTGTAGGCTTCTTGTATATTCATGGGCATCTCTCTCTTTAGGTTGGGGAAGTTTTCTTCCATAATTTTGTAGAAGATATTTGCTGGCCCTTTAAGTTGTATATCTTCCCTCTCATCTATGCCTATAATCCTTAGGTTTGGTTTTCTCATTGTGTCCTGGATTTTCTGCATGTTTTGGGTTACAAGCTTTTTGCATTTTGTATTTTCTTGGACTGTTGAATCAGTGGTTTCTATGGTATCTTCGGCATCTGAGATTCTTTCTTCTATCTCTTGTATTCTATTGTTGATATTTGCATCTATGGCCCCTGATGTCTTCCCAAGGTTTTCTATCTCCAAAGTTGTCTCCCTTTGCGATTTCTTAGTTGTTTCTACTTCTGTTTTTAGATCCTGGATGGTTTTGCTCAGATCTTCCACTTGCTTGTTTGTATTTTCATGTATTTCTTTAAGAGTTTCCTCTTTCATGACTTCTACTTGTTGGCCCACGTTCTCCTTTATTTCTTTAAGTGATTTTTGTACTTCCTCCTTATTGGCTTCTAATTTTTGATCCATATTCTCCTGAATTTCTTTAAGTGATTTTTGTGTTTTCCTTGAAAGGGCTTCATATTTTTGATCCATTTTCTCCTGTATTTCTTTAAGAGATTTATCCATGTGTTCTGCTATCAGCATCCTGACCAGTGATTTTAGATCCAAATCTTGTTTTTCTGGTGTGTTGGGGTATCCGGGACTTACTGCTGTCAGGGAACTGGGTTTGGATGCTGCCATATTGCCTTGATTTCTGTTAGTAATGTTCCTACGTTTGCCTTTTGCCATCTGGTTATCTCTGGCCTTAGATAGTCTTGTAGTCATTAGCTGGTACTTGAACTTCCTGTGGGCTTGAAAGGCTGTTTCCCCACCATGGATGACTGGGTTTCCCCTGGCAAAGATTGCTGATTTGTTGTTCTCTTCTTGGGTGCTGTTGGACCCCAGGTGTATCTTGTTCTAAGCAATGTTATATTCGGTTATCTCTGTGGACCTGATGCTGCTTGTCTTCTCTGGTTCTGTTTGCTTAGTTCAGTCAGCAGCAAGGATGCTGTCTGCGGCCTCAGGGAGTGGGGAATGCGGAGTGCAGGGACTCCCAGAGGGCTGGGAACCCATGCCCTGCTGGAACACAGGAACTGCTGCTCTGCCAAGCTCCCGTTAGATGACTGGCTGGCGACCTGGGTCCCCTGAGATCTTAAGCTTGGGATATCTCGGGCATCTGGTTCTGCCTGCTCAGTCTAAGCACCCGCCACCAAGATGACCACGGTTGAGCAGAGTGCAGGGTTCCCCTCAAAGCACAGAGCCCACAACTGGTTGGGGCCCAGAAACCCTGCTCTGCCTGGTTCACTGCCAGGCATTCTTGAGCCCCCCAAAGATCCCAAGTTCTGTATATCACGGGTACCTGGCTCAGCTCTTCTTAGTCCAGACCACTGCAAGGATGCCAGTGGTAGCTGCTGGATTGAAATTGTGTTGATACGTTTATCTCCTGTATTTCTTTAAGGGAGTTATTTATGTCGTTTTTGAAGTCCTCCATCAGCATCATGAGATGTGATTTTAAATCCAGCTCTTGCTTTTCTGATGTGATGGAGTATCCAGGATTTGCTGTTTGCTGGGAGAACTGGGTTCTGATGGTGCCATGTTGCCTTGGTTTCTGTTGGTAATGATCTTGGGTTTGCCTTTGGACATCTAGTTATCTCTGGTATTAGCTGGTCTTGCTGTCTTTACCTTCTCTGTCCTGCAGGCCTGTGTTTCTGTATTCCTGGGATTCCCCTTCTCTCAAATGTCCTGCACACAGCTGGTTCTCTAGGAAGTATCAGGAGATGAGGTCTTCCCTGTTGAAGACTTGGCAAGGGTCGAATTCCCTGCAGGCAGCTAGTTCTCAAATGTCCTGCTGCTGTCAGTTCTCAAGTGTCCTGTCACTGTTTGCTGGGTAGTGAGTCCCAGAGTGGCTCTGGGCCTCTAGAGGTGGGTGGTGGTTCTTACTGAATGCCCTGTTGCTATCAGTTCTCTAGAAAGCATCAGGAAGTGGCATGGGTCTACCAAACTTGAATTTTTTAAAAATTAAATCTTAGTTGCTTTAAATTTATTAGTAGATTATATGCTTGGGGCAAAACTGTGCAGCAGTTGGGTTTTAGAAAGAGTCTCACTTTGACTTGTGTGACTTTAAAAAGCAAATGAATATTTGTCTCTATGTCATTTTCACCATATGTAAATTGAGAGATAATAATAAAGTAAAAAATAATACCTTTTATATGATTAAGTTATATATTTTATGTCAAGTACATACCATGGAATCTGGGATATGGAATGACTTCAGATGCTAGTTCAAATTCTTTTAAAAATTATCTACTCTAAGTGATGACACTAGGCCTATATTTAGAAGAAATTATCTTCTGATAGCCATATTTATATCTATGTAAACAATTTTTCAAATGGAGATGGTAGGCTATAGGAAGGACATAGAATCTACAATAAAATGTTCTGGAATTTGAATTTATTACAATTTTTTCAGAATTATTCTTTATTTAAGGAAGTTAATTTTAGTAGCCTTTTCAAGGTCTGTAAAACGTTGAAGCCAAAGACAGCCTAGCCTGGGTCAGAAAAAAAATTACTTTAACATATTATCAGTACACTAGTTTTATGGAAAAATATTTTGGAAAATATAATGATGTGATATATCTACTTTCTCCCTGTACTTGTCTTTTATTGTTATTTTATTAGGCTATTCATTCAATTGATTGGCATCATGAGGGCAAACAATTCATGTGCAGCCACTCAGATGGCAGCTTGACTTTATGGAACCTGAAAAGCCCAAGTCGCCCTTTCCAAACCACAGTTCCACATGGTAAGACTGGCTTTCAAAGAAAACTATGGAGATCACAGAATTGCCTGCTCATAGCTTTAATTCTTCTGGTTTAACATCATTCATGCTGCATACTGTTAGTGGATATCTGTTAGCTCTCCTACAGAGAGCCTATTTTAGGTTGTGTTTTTTGCAGTCTTAGGAATAGTATGTTTAGTCTATTGGCATTACATATAATTACCAAGACTAGATTTAGGTCTACTCATTAATTGTTTTCTGTTGTTTTATACATTGTGATTTATTCATAGTCATTTTATCTTCATTTTTTATCATTAGTTGCAAGTATCACAATATATTTTGTTAACTACTCAATGTGTTTTAGGGCTAACATTATAACACTTCATATAATGTACAGACTTCTTGTAACCATATAAATCTATTTATCTACCTTCATTATCATATATACTATAGTATATAATTATATATTCTATAATTATATAGCATCCACAGATATACATTTTAAATGGTCACAAGTATAATTAAGAGACAAAATACTCTTTTATTATTGCATTTATTTGTGATCATTATTTTCATTTCATGTAGTCTTGGCAAAATGATTTCTGGAGCTTCTTTTATTTGAAATTACCCTTTATCTTCCCTAATTCCTAAAAACTATTTTCATGGATTTAGATTTATAGACAATGTCAGGTCATGAGCTGAGATTTACTCTCATTTGCTGGGAATTTATGTAATATAATGAATGCTTTAATATCCCATCATGTAGTTTCAGTATTTTCTGTATGAGTGTTTTAAACTTTGCTTCTAATGTATACAATATGTTTTTTTTCTGATTGTTTTCAAACAATTTTTTAGTTTTAGGATTTATTTATTTTATGTATGAGTACACTGTAGCTATCTTCAGACACACCAGCAGAAGGCATCAAATCCCACTATAGATGGTTGTGAGCCACCATATGGTTGCTGGGATTTGAACTCAGGACCTCTAGAAGAGCAGTCGGTGTTCTTAACCCCTGAGCCATCTCTCCAGCCCCTTCAAACAATTTTTATATCTTTGTGGCAACTTAAAAACATTGTGCCTCAACTTGCTTTGGGCTTGTTTTCTGTTTTTTGTTTGTTTTTTATTCTGTTAAGAGTTCTAACATGCTTCTTAAATTCATAGCTTTATAATGGCTCCACAAAACTTGGGAACTATCATACCATTTATCTTTAATATATTTTAATGTTTCTCTTTCTGGGATATGAGTCAACTCTGTTAGTACTTTTGATGTGGCACACATCTCTTTCTATTTGCTTTTGTCAATATTTTTGTTTCAAATTTCAAAGTTATTTAGTTTTAACTGATTCATCATTTAACTGCATTTGCTCCTGCATTTTTATTCATTAAACCTCTTAAGATTCTTTTTAAATGTTAGATAGTTTTTCCATTTGATACATTTTTCTTTTTAGAACTCTTCCAAGGTTTTCTTTTGTCATTCATCCTGTTCATCTTACCTTCCTTTAATCATTGAGTTTAGATACAATCACCTCTCTAAAGCTTTCATTGGTAATATCATGTGCTTCACCTTGACAACAATAACCCACATTTCCTCCTCTTCTCCTAAGAGTTTTGGTTCTACATTATATACTGTAGATCTACAAGCATCTTCATTTTTTATTGGTTACTCAGGATGCAAAGTATAAAAGTCTATTAAAAATAAGTGTAAAACTTCATGTATATGAAGCTATATACTGTTAATGTGATATATCATTTATATTCTATAATATATTTTCTTGCCCCCTTTTATTAACCACCTGTCTTCTAAATTTATATAAAAAGTACTTCATTGTTATTTTTCTAGACAAACATCTAGACCATGAAGAGATAAACTATAAAGCTTAATTAGACAATTATTCTTTAAAAGGAAATGTAATCTTGTCAGAGAAGGTGTTGGTTTGTTTGGTTAGTGTTGTTTTCTGAGACACACTAACCTAAAACTTGGAGTCATCCTATCTCCATCTCTCAGATTCTGGAATTACAGATGTAAAGTCCCAAGCTCAGCTTTTTAAAATATATATATATATTACAATTTGTTAGCTATTTACCAACTGTCTTGCAGGTAAATATGGCTAGATGATCAAGGTTCAGTCAAAGAAAGACAAGATTATTTTTTCAAACACATGCAAATTTGTCTTTAAATCGCCATTTTTTAAATTACCAAGAATATCTTAAATTCTATAAAATGAGGTAGTAAAGCATTTCTGGTTGATGGTGAAATAAAATATAGTTAACTTAAATGTTAAAAGGAACTATATGTGAACTTTATATATAAAGTTTAATTTAAAAATATTTAAAGATATTAGAACAAAATTCTACAATTCTACAATGCATAAAATAGCATTGAAAATACTATATACTCAAACTAAGAAATTCATTCAAAATAATTATTACAATAAAAACATGAAATTAGAAATTACATGGGAAATGCTGAAATTAAAAACTTAAAGAGAGCCGGGTGGTGGCGCACACCTTTAATCCCAGCACTTGGGAGGCAGAGGCAGGTGGATCTCTGAGTTCGAGGCCAGCCTGGTCTACAGAGTGAGTTCCAGGACAGTCAGGGCTACACAGAGAAACCCTGTCTCGAAAAAAACAAAACAAAAACAAAACAAAACTCAAAGATAAAAAAAACCTCAAATTCATATTCTGTCCACTTCTAATACAAAATTCATAACATGGGCAAAGTAGATTCTCTCCAAGGGAAATATAAAATAATGAAAGTTTGTACAGTACTTTTTGTAAAAGTTCAAATACGCATCTGCAGTGAGAATTTAGGAATTTAGCTTTCTTTAAAAAGCACAGAAATATTATAAGAATATACTTTCATTTTAATCCTGGGTGTGAGGATATGGGGCTACTTTACAGCTGATGACTATGATTTGCCTCATGCTATAGCAGAGGGGTTGCTTTTCCAACTGCAAATAGTTTCTGTGATTGTGTCTTGGAATTCTGGAGACTTTTCAGAGGGTATATAAATGCTGGAGCCCTGATACCAAGGTTGTTGGTTGTTGGTAGTTCAGGGGGGTGGTTTGTCAGTTGTGGTTTGTTAGTAGTAGTATTCAAAGAAGAAACAAGAAAGAAATTAGACTTAAGGCCCTCTATTTCTTCCTATCCTCCTCCTCTATCACCTTTTCTCTCCTATCTAGTGATTGCGGGGTGAAACCTTGACGGAAGATAATAAGTAGGAAAAGAAGAACCCACAAAGTAGTAAAGTGATTATTAATATTCTGCATGTATTAACACTGGGAATTTACACGGCAGTAGTTATTTCTTAACCAGCTATTTCCCCAAATAAACTCAGAGATTTTTAAATTTTAAAGCTTAGGCATTAGCAGACTCTCTGCTATCTCATTTTAGTTAATCCAACCTCCTGGCCTCATCCAGTCATGTGGCCACCTATACATTCCAGGCCCATAGTCATGTCTGTCTCCTCACGTCTCCTGGGGAGACAAATGGAAGCCATTTTTTCAAATGGCTTTCCTTTTTTTCCTTCCAGAGTTCCTTTCTTCTTCCAAAAAATTGTGGCTTCTATTTCTTGCCCAGATAATTGGACATCAGATTTTTATTAAAGCCAATCAAAGAATTCCTTAGGTAGGTGAGGAAAGACAGAGACATAACATCACCCAGTGTCCCCCAACAAGCAAAGACCAGCTACAGGCAAAGAAAAAAATGAGAAGAAAGAAATTAGATTCATAGATTCTCTTCCCCATACTCATCTTTCTTTCTTTATCTAGTGATATGGGGTAAAACCAGTGGGGATAAAGTGAGGAAAATGAAGAATCCATAAATTAGTTAAGTGAGCTACAAATGGTGCCCAACATGGAGCTCAAATGTTAAGGATAAAAATGGGAAATTTGGCTTCAAATGCTATAGAGTAAATGGCAGAGGATGAAGGAACAGGGTTTTTTTTTTCCAAGATGCCTGCAAAAAAGTTTATTGTTTGCTATCACTGAGATAACCCTGATTTGTGCCCACAGGGGGTTTTCTTTTTTTTTTTCTTTTTCTCCTTCATATAGTTTCTTTAAAAAAATAGTTTGAAAGAATGTCTGAGCAGTTGGAAAATTTGCAGATGGAAATGGAGGGGCCTGAGAAACAAACAAACAAACAAAAATGGCTGAAATAGAAAAACAAAAGGGGTTATTCTACTCTCTCTTCTCTGAAAGGGTTGCAAAATTGGCAGGTCAACTGGAGAGGTTGAGGGTGGAAGTAAAAGCACTTGGAATGTAAGGAACAAAACTGAAAAGAGAAAATAAAAAGGCTTAGTCCTGCTGACTGAGCAACAGATCAGGAGTTTCCCACAAGAGGAAAGAGGGGAAGAAACAGTACCCAAGAGTACTCAGGTCAGAGAAAAGCTGAAAAAGCAAGGGAGCAATCTGATTAAACAGCCTGTTTCAAGAGAAAGGGTTAATCTTGAACTAACTGTACAGCCAGAGTTGGAGGAGGGTCAGCCTGAGGTTAGGAGATCACCATCAGTTTCCCCAGTTATTCATAGAGCATATGGCTGTTAATGTTGTAGAACAAGGCTATGCAGAGAAATAGAAATGATATACCCAATATCATTTCTATAGAAACAATAGACTCAAGATTGTTTAAAGGTGCTGTGGTTATGGGATGCATCTGCCTTATGTGAAACAAATTCTAAATAACTGGGATAAATGTTCATAATTATTCCCCAAGACTGGAAGTGATTGACAACAGTTGTACCTGAGGCTGGTCCACAATTGTAATGGCTAATGTGGAGGAGGGAAGAAGCCTAGGATATTGAACAGTGAAACAGAGCGAGGAAAATGAATATAGTAAAAAGATCAGTTGCTGGGCCATGGGAAGAACTCTGATATACAAGAACAGATGCAATTTGATGATGCTACTGTAGAACAATGTCACTTAGTAGCTTTAAGAGCTTAGCACAAAGTTGAGCGTG
Organism: Apodemus agrarius; assembly: GCA_964023405.1. Classification (NCBI taxonomy): domain Eukaryota; kingdom Metazoa; phylum Chordata; class Mammalia; order Rodentia; family Muridae; genus Apodemus; species Apodemus agrarius. Next base: position 62,791,034 of record OZ030018.1, read on the forward strand.
GGAGAAAATCCACCTTATTTACAATGATTATACAAGGCTCTGGAGAAGCCCTCACTGATTTCTTTTACAACGATTAGTCTCAGCTGTGAACAAGGCTGTATCAGACCTTGACACAAGACAGGGGTTGATAGTGACCTTGGTGTATGAAAATGTTCATATCAAATGTTAAAGTTATTAAATCATTAAAGACATGAACAGCATCTATACACAAGGGATAAGACTGATATTGGTTCTAACCTTTACCATGCTAATATAACCAGTCAAGCTAGTGCCTAGTGCTTCAATTATAGGAAACATGGTCACTGAAAAGAGATTGTGAACAAACCACCAAAGGTCTCAGATCTCAAATGCCCAGTGCTTTCATTGTGGGAAACATGGTCATTTGTAATAAAATTTTGAACAAGGCATCTCTTAGGGCAATAACTTTTCTAAATATAAACCCTAAAGAAGGCCTAAGCTTCCAGGGGTGTGTAGATGATATGGCAGGGCAAGGATCGCCATTGCACCAAAGATATAGGTCCAGAAGAGATATTCAAGGTAATTTCTTACTGTTGGGAAATGGCCTTGGGGCCTCATAGCAGAAAGTATGAGTCATTTTAATTAAATCAACCTATATACTAAAAGGATGTGTTAATATCAGAATGGAAGCAAGCAAAAGGTTTGCATTGAGATGCAGATTTGTTTATATTTCCACAGGAATGAAAAGCTGTGGATACCATCAAACCTGATAAAGATTAGAACTGAGCAGGAGAGGTCTCCTGAAAACCTTGGCCACTGACCCTACAAAGTCCTTGTTTTATTGAAAATGTCTCTGTACATAGCACACATCTGTGGCCCTTTTTAAAATTTATTCTGAAAAACACTTCTTATTACTATATTTTTGGTAAGATAGTTCTGGTGTTATAACTTAAGGTTTTTTTGTTTGTCTTTTGTTTTGTTTTTTGTTTTGTTTTGTTGTTTTGTTTTTGAGACAGGGTTTTTCTGTGTAGTCCTGACTGTCCTGGAACTCACTCTGTAGACCAGGCTGGCCCCGAACTCAGAAATCCACCTGCCTCTGCCTCCCAAGTGCTGGGATTAAAGGTGTTTGCCACCACCGCTCGGCACATAACTTCAGTTTTAATTTCAGGTTCTAAAATATGTTTGTCTGTGATTCATTTCTTTCTGGTACATCATACAGTAACTTTTATATTTTTATTGTTCAATCTACTGAATTCTAGATGTAGTAGAATTTAATTACTTCTATGTGCCCCAACACTAAACATATAGTACTTGGAATATAAATAATAGCAATAACTCAAATTGATGATACTGTTGTTTTATACAATCTAACATTTAAGCAGGTATTAACAAGTAAAGCAAAAAGTAAACAAACAAAAAACCTAAAACCAAACTCTTTCCCCACAGTAAACTGTTAGGGGTAGAGATGAATATTAATTCATCAGTTCATTACGTGAACAACCTGAGTTCAATGCCTGGGACTCACATGGTGAAAAAAGAGAACTGATAGTTCTCTGACCTCTGTATTTTTACTATAGCACAAGTGTGCTCTTTCTACACACAGTAAATCATCAACCGATCGATCACCATTCAATCCAAGTAATAACATTTTTTAAATGAAATTGAATGATTTTGTAAGTCCATCATATGCTTTACATCACAAGACTTCCTGCAATATGAAAGTTTATTTCTACTATAGATAACATATTAGATATGATTTTATTCTTTTTTATTTCTCATTCGTCTTGTTCTTTTTTTTTTCTTGTGAAGGGGAAGGAAACAGGGTCTTATGCAACCTATGCTAGATTTGAACACTCAAGTCTCCTGCCACAACCTTCTGAGTGTTGGGATTACAGTAAAATATAACATTTTTAAAAATATATTTTATTATGCATGTATGTTTCTTAAGTCCTAAACTTTATTCACTGAGCATAAATAACTGAAATCATTTTATAAGGAACTACATTCATATTTAGAGAATTCAAAGCAACAAAAGTGACTAATAAATGAACATTTTTAAATTTATATGTTTGAATTATATAAGAATGAAGCTTATAAGTAACTTCATTGATGATATAGCAGCCCATTGATATGAATCTAAAGCGTATGAGCTTACTATTAGAATGAAGACTTTTATCAAATACAGATACTTTATGAATAAGTCAATATCTTTAGCTTAACCTAGTGTTACTATGCATTTACTCATAAAAGTAACCAGTTTAATAATATAGTAGAACTATAGTAATAAAATTATTCTAAATTTAATTATCATTGATGGAAATATAAAACATTACTTATATTATTCTTTTCTGAAATCTACAATAAAACTGCTTGAGCCTTTGGGTTCAGTTGTATTCATATCACCTGTTACAGTGTAAACTATTCAAGAATTATTATTGTTGTGCAAGAATCATCCCTAGAGACTTGTAGAATTTTTTTGTTTAATTATGTTATTATTCCATGTTTATAATTCTTCATTGAAATTTAAAAATTCTCATGGATCAATATAATTTAAATTAGATTTAATTTTTTTCTTTCATTAGGAAAAAGTCAAAGAGAAGGAAGAAAGTCTGAGTCTTGTAAACCTATTCTTAAAGTAGAATACAAAACATGCAGGAACAGGTATGTGGTTATACTATGTGAATATGTGATATTTCTGAGGGCTAGGAGAAGGAAATCAATTTTTAATTATTTTGTAACATTGTTGTATAATTATGAATTATCTAATTCAATAACTATTGAATATTATAAATATCAAAAATCAAATAATTTATCCTAATTATATTTATATTATTATCATATATGTCATTTCTAATAATTGAGGAGTTTTGAACCATTTATATAATACTGGTAGAATTTTTATTAGGCTAAATCTATGTATCTGTTGATATTCCTTATGAGATTTAAATACATAACCCGATCACTCTGAACATTAAGATCTTACATTCTGGAGGAATTATGGGACATATGGTAGGGGGGAACTGGGAAAGGGGAAAGCCTTTGGAATGTAAACATAGAATATAGAAAATAAAAATTAAAAAAAAAGATCTTACATTCTGAAATTGGAAAGCTAACCTTTAGTTGGAGTTATAAAGTTATATATATTGTCATAATGGAAAAAACCCTAAAATTTAAGATGTATAAGAAAAAATGTTTGATTCAGTTTTATTACATTTATAGATACTATATTCAGTACTTCTGCATAGTTTTTTAAATTTACATTAATCATTAGGGAAAAATTTTCACCTAAAATTAGTATAATAAACCTTTCCTGAACATTTATTATTATTATTATGCATGTATATATACACGTGTGTGTGTGTGTGTGTGTGTGTGTGTGTGTCACTTGTGTGTGTTTGGGAGAGCATACTACAGAGCTTACGTGAAGGTCAGAGGACAACTTTATGGAATCAATTCTTTCCTTCCACCTTTAAGTGGGTTCCAGGGATCCACCTCGGCCAGGCTGGGCCATCTGCTGAGCCATCTTCTCAGCTCCTAAACATTATAACTATAAACTGAAAAATCCTACTTTATGTTAGCTTACTTGCTCACATTGCAATTTGTTTTTGTCATAGTAACAATCATGTTTGTAAAACTTCTTCTAAAGTTTTAATAGTATAAAATCATGATAAATTAGCAACAATATCTCTTTAGCAGGGCAGTTTACTATAGTATAAAATAATAAAACATTTCGAATTTAAACGTTTTTGATGGAAACAAAATTTTACATAATTCCCTTCTAAATACCAGTTATAACTAAAGCTTTCCTTCAGCCTTTGTGTTCAGTGGTGTTTATATCACCTGTTATTGAAGTCTAAGTACCACTGAGATTCAAGAAGTTATGTTAATCGTCCCAAGAAGCTTCCAAGCAGTTGGATTTAAGTTTTCCTTGTCACTTATGTATTTTTCCAAAAGATTTTTTTCTCTCTTTCAGTCTTGGGCTGACCTATGAACTCTTAATAATACCTGTTGAATTATCAATTAGCATTCAGCCTTTTCTATAGATTTCAAATCTTGAAAATAAAACAGCAAAATGAGAACAAAGAGTTTCATGGGATGCCTGGGAGATTTTCCTGTGATAAATCTTATAATCCATGAACTTATGGCTTCTGTTTTGCTACAAAATTGTCATTTTGAAACTGTACCTTTATGAAATGTTCCACAATATTCAATTTGCTTCAGTTGGTTTTCACTATATATCACACATTATGTAATTTGATTTGTGTGCTAAAAAATGAAATTGCTTCCAGTGTTCAAATTTATTAGGCTCTAGCAGCAACAACAAAGACAAAAATTTGTGTCTTTTAAATGACAAGTAGTATTCTAGAATTTTGCTTTTGGGGCAGCAAAAAGAACAAGAGCCTAGAATTGAGCTATAAATATTATCAACTTTCAATTAACCAGATTTGGGGAAATGAAAAATTAAAAAAAATAGAAGAAACTAAGAGAGCATCTAACCCAGCCTTGAAGGCAGAAGAGAGGAGCTCTATCTAGAGAAATCAGGAAAATTCTTTGGGGAAAAAATTTCAGTGATAGGATTTAAAGGATGAAAGTAATGAGGGAACTTTAGGAATAGGACCTCAAATAAAGCAGTGTAAAGTCATGATTGATATCACTGACTTTGCAGTAACATGGTTATGAGATTTTTAATTATATTGTGATCTTTAGTTCCATCAGCAGTAATCCTTGACATACTGTGATGCTCATTAAGACTATGGAATGATGCATAAAGCATTTTTATGACTATCACAAGCACTATCATGAAAAAGAGGGCACAGTTTCTTAGTAAATCAAATTACTGCTGCTATTATCATTAGAGACATGAACTCTACATTGTTAGATGTATTTGATTACTTTTTAAAATTGTTTTATTTACATTCAAACGTTGCCCCCTTTGCTTTATTAGTATTCTAACTATAATAATTCTATTTATTAAGTGAAATGAACATTTTATTGATCATATTTACTATCATTCCACTAATATACATTGCATGTATTTTTTTAAATTATTTTTATAAAAGTCACCTCTAAAAATTTATACAGAGGATAAAAATCAGAGGTGTACTAGTCTTAAGAAGAATGAAAGATGTGGCCACAGAAGCAATAGAGAGCTCTCTAAATCACACACACACACACACACACACACACACACACACACAGACACACACAGTGCTCTTGTTACCAGATTGTGTCAGATTATTATTATTATTATTATTATTATTATTATTATTATTAATTTTTTACAGTCCAGTCATTATCCCCCTTCCAGTCTGCCAAAAGTGTCAGATTTTTATAGCAGAACATGGTTTTCTTTTTAAAGTAGAGAATTTGTTCAAACACATTTCTGTCCTCTCTGATAAACATTTCAAATCAGGAAGTCTGGCAGGGGCCCTGGGTATTTATATCTGTTACAAATTCTGGTTATTGCTGATGCTGGACCACACTTTAAAAAAAAGATACATTGATGAAAATAAATGGTAGGGAATGAAAATAACCAGAAGAAGAGAGAGACAATGATGACACAAATATCTAGAACCTAAAAGGAATCCTAATGGACCTTTCCTGGTCACTGTTCTATAGCTGTGAAGAGACATCATTGTCAAAGCAACTTTTATTAGAAGCATTTAAGTGGGGGCTTGCTTGCAGTTTTGAGGGCTAGCCTATGATCATCATGGAAGGAGGCTTGGCAGCAGACAGGTAGCACTGGAGAACTGAACTGAGAGTTCATTCTCATCCACAGGCAGCAGGCCAGAGAGACCGCGGGCCTGATGTGGGCCTTTGAAGCCTACTCCACCAAGGCAGTGCCTCCCACTTCTTCTAATCCTTAGATAGTTCCACTCCCCAGTAGCTGATTTGACTAACATTCTAACATGTAAACCTATAGGGGGCATTTGTATTCAAACTACCACAGAAACTTAGAATAAAAATGGTATAGTTTTTTGGCAAGTAGAAAATAGTTATGACTAAGTAAAACAGCCAAATGTGGGGGCATGGGTAGATGGCTCAACAATTAAGAACATTTACTGCTTTGCAGAAGACCTAGATTTTGCTCCCAGCATCCACATGTCAGCTCACGATTGTATGTTACTCTAGTTTTGTGGACATTCTTCTGGCCTCTGCATGCTCCTGCATTTACACAATACACACAAATTCATGCAAACACACACACTATTTTTATGAAAAATAAACAATTATTCCAACAAGGCCACACCTACAGTGACACACCTACTCCAAGAAAGCCATGTCCACTCTAACAAGGCCATGCCCACAGTGATATAACTACTCCAAGGCCACACCTTCTCCAACAAGGTCATGCCTACTCCAACAAGGCCGTGCCCACTCCAACAAGGCCGTGCCCACTCCCACAAGGCCACACCTCACCTATTCAAATAAGGCCACACCCACTCCAACAAGGCCACTTCTACTCTAACAAGCATGCCCACTCCAAGGCCACACCTACTCCAATAAGATCATGCCTAATCCATTGTGTACCTACATTCACTTATATTTTTTGTTTATTCATCTTTTATTTAATCTTCAGATTTTTTTCCCTACCTGGTCCACCTTCTAACTATTCCACATCCCATACCTCCTCCTCACCCCCCAGTCTCCATGAGGATGTTCCCACCCATGACCCCTATCCCCCATCCCACCAGGCCTCTAAATTTCCTGAGGCCTCCAGTCCCTTGAGGGTTAGGTGCATCTTCTCTGACTAAATCCAGACCAGGCAGTCTTCTGCTGCTCTCCTAATCCATTGTGTACCTACATTCACTATCAAAAGTAAACTTTATTGCATGTACTTAAGGCTTACAGTACATGTTATTGGATAGATGGAACTATACTTCAAATGGTAGGAAACATGCTTCTGATACTAGATTAGGGGGTTTTCCCTCTCTTTGTCAAACCTCTCATTCTCATCCCCACTATAAAACTCAGAGAAGAGAAGAGCCCTTTGGCCTGATTTGCTTATAATCCAAATAATCATGTAAAAATCAGAATAGGTATTTTATATGTAAATGTGATATAAATATTAAAACTTGTATTGTTTTTGTTGTTCTTTACCAAGCATGAGATTAACAAATGATTGCAAAATACAAAATGATAAAGATAAGATGCAGTGACTTTCAGAGACAGGTGACTTCTTAGTTTAGCCAATAAAGAGTAGAAGTGGGCTACTTAGAGGAGTAGACTTTCAAAGGATTCAAAGAGTCTCTAGTTCTTTTTAAAATGTATTTGGAGAGGGATACTTTCAGTTAGGCAATTATGTCCTGAAAATGCTTCTTTATTAGCACAAAATGTGCATTGAGTTTAGAGAAGAAAAATGAAATGTTATGAAACTATAGACAGCTGTAACATTTATAATTATTGAAGGAAACCTGATCAGGTTAGTCACTCTGTGCCATTGCAACAAAGTACAGGAATAAATATCTTTTTTTAAAAGATGTATTTATTAGCCGGGCGTGGTGGCGCATGCCTGTAATCCCAGCACTTGGGAGGCAGAGGCAGGCAGATTTCTGAGTTCGAGGCCAGCCTGGTCTACAGAGTGAGTTCCAGGACAGCCGGGGTTATACAGAGAAACCCTGTCTGGAAAAACAACAACAACAAAAAGATGTATTTATTTTTATTCATATGAGTACACTGTAGCTGTCTTCAGACACACACTACAAGAGGGCATCGGATCTCATTACAGATGATTGTGAGCCACCATGTGGTTTCTGGGAATTGAACTCAGAACCTCTAGCAGAGCAGTCAGTGTTTTTAACTGCTGAGCATCTCTCCAGCCCAGGAATAAATATTTAAGGTTGAAAGACCTATTTGGCTTTAGGTTGCATAAGGCTCTATCATTGGTTGACTCCATTTATTTAGTTTTGACTCAAAGCAAGTTAAAATCATGGCAGAAAGGCACACATAGTAATGTGGCTTATATTATGTCAGCCAAGAAGCAGTGGGAAAAGAGGAATCCTTGCTGGAACCCTTTCTCATTCTTCCTAGGCAGCAGAGTGTTGGACAGCACTGTCTGTATCAGCACAGGTCTTCCCTCACGACCTTTCGTTGTCTCTGCAAATACCCTACCAGACATATACAGGAGTGCTTTTCTTAACCTGCCAAACAGTCTCAATACACACAAGTTATGGACTAACCAGCAGGTGTGTGCGTGCGTGTATGTGTGTGTGTGTGTGTGTGTGTGTGTGAACAATTAAAGAAAAAGAGCCCCTAATTTGAGCGAGAGCAAATAAGAGTATGTGAAAGGAGTTGGAGGGAGAAAGGGGAAAGGGAAAAGTGATGTAATTGTATTTTAATGTCAAAAATAAAGTATTAAAGTAATAGACTAAAATTTTATGTGGATTTATGTTCTAAATTTTATCTAGAGCCAGATAAAGCTTTCTGGGTGTGCATAAAGTTGTGTAGGAGATATTTTCTGATAAATTATTATTCATCTACATATTATTATTCTCTCTCATAAACCTCTTGCTACAGAAGCTTTATTAATTAGAATTTTTATCTTTTCATTTACTATTCTGAGCTTTCCACTGTGATATTTCATTTTATATTAAAATTTGATTCCTTTTCATTTTAGAGATTTGGGTCCCAAATACTTACTCATTAACTGAATATTATAACAGAATGTTATGCACTAATGATAGTATTATGGCAGTCAAATATGTGCATATATGCGCCTTTGAGAATCAGTATTTCCACTTCCTTTTGACTTGTTATTCCCCAGTGCTGCCCAAATATCTTTATGCTTACCCATGAGTTATTCTCATAACTAGAATATAGATTTAGAAAAGGGAGAATGATAAAGTAGTCAATTATTGTTTGAGAAGTTAGAATTGGAAAGGTCATTTACATTGTAGATAATCTGTTATTTAAATCTATTATTTAAAATCTAATATTATCTATATTTAAAGACTTAGTTTTTTGACTTTGTGTTGTTTCAAAGAATATAGTTTCATTATCCCTTTTTCCCCCATGTAGTGAACCATTTATAATATTCTCTGGTGGGTTGTCATATGACAAAGCTTGTAGAAGACCAAGTTTAACCATCATGCATGGAAAAGCAATTACAGTACTTGAAATGGATCATCCTATTGTCGAATTTCTAACTTTATGTGAAACGCCCTATCCAAATGGTAAGTGGATAAAATGAAACGTTTAATTTTAGAAAAAAAATCATTTTTTTAAATGACAAGTTCCTAACGAAATTAAGGTTAAATATTTTCAGTTTTGGCAGCAGACATCCACTGAGGCACCACCCCTGTGAGCTCCAGTTGCTGGCGCAGGTTCTGCACTTGCACCTACTTGGCAGACTGGAAGTAAGACAGATGTAGTGCAGCAGTGCTGGCGTTTCAGGTTCTAATATCAGGTAAGTGCTTTAAACTTTGATAAGGATGGTGGAAGCTGAGCTGGGAGGGTCCGATAGGGGTCCAGGGTGAAGTCACTTGGGGAAACTGAGGTCTCCTAATAGTCTCTCCTAGACCAGCTCCACCCATCCCATCCCAATGCCAATCAAAGTTAAAGCACTTACCTGATATCAGTGATCTGTAACTCTGGTGGTGCTGCATCTCTTTCACATCTGGCTTTGCTTCAGATGCAGGTGCAGCACATCTGATTACTCTAGGATTGCTGATGTATGGTCAGTGATTTATTTTAATTTGGACAATAGTCATAAGACCATCAGGAGGAAAGATGCATGTGTATGTTTATCATCTTGAATAAAGATACAAAACCTTTAGTAGACATAAAAGCTAGTCTAAACTCACATAAATTAAAATCTAATTGTTATACAGTATTTTAAGAAAAATTTAAAGTTAAAATGGTTAAAATATAAACCACAAATATGCTTTTATAATGAAAACTATTAATATATATTACTACATTTTCTAAGGGGGACTTGTAGGGCAAAGACAGTTACTGTACTTGGGACAAACTATTTGGATTTATGACTTACTTTACCATTTATTAGCTACTAAATAAGATACTTACATGTTTTATTTATCATGTATAGGAAGGGAATAATATTACCCCAGTATGATTACTGTAAAGGCAAATGAACATACTTTGTTAACTACAAAAATATGTATGTTGTGTTTAATTGTTAAATATTTTGATTTTCTTTAAATTATTTAGCTTTATTCTTAAATATGTAATAAATAACAATCAATGTAGAAATTTATTTCCACAGTTACAGGAGACAAATAATTTGCATTTTAAAATAATTAGCATATATTTCTTAATGTTGCTGTGATCTCATACTACAAGGACGTGTTAAGCTTAAAGAAGTATGAGTATAATCTTTATATAAATTGCATAAAGTCAGATCAGATCAATGAAATGTGAATTGTTGAGTTGAAGTAATACATGATTATAGTGCTGAGTTACATGGTTTATAGGATAAATAACCTACTATTTTATAGCTGGTTAAATGACTGAAATGTTTGTGAAATTTCTCATTGAGAAACAGGACGTAAGCATACCTTAGTGAGAATATTAAGTGAAGGTTTTACAAACTGAGTTTGATAACATCGATTTAGAAGAAAGCTTCTAAGCTTGTAGAAGATGTTTGGGGAGATACAGAAGAACTCTGAGGAAATGAAAGAAAGCACTAGTTTTAGTAGGGTTTGTCCAACGAATAGGTAGGTTTCAAGAGAGACTCTCAAAATGCAAACTACAGCAAAGATATTTATAAATAGTATTTACTTAAGGTAACTGGGTGTGCTGTTTCACTCATGTAATCTCACAACTGGGGAGACTGAAGCAAGAGGAAGTATGTTATGAGTTCAAGGCCAGCTTGACCTACAAGTGATCTTTAGTGCAGCTTGTGCTGTAGTGTGTGAGAGACCCTTGTTTCAAAATAATCAAAAACAAAACAAAATTTAAATGAAAACGACTTCAGGTTTCATACATAGTCACAGGTTGTTTGTTTTTGTTTTGTTTTTATTATTATTAATTTATTTTTCTCAAATGTTACATTCCTACCATTGTTTCTCCTCCCTCTTTCTCTCCAGTCCCTTCCCCCTACCCTCGGCCCCACCTCTGATCTACTCCTCCTCTATTTCCCATTAGAAAAGGGAGGCCTCCCGTGGATAACAAATGAAACATGGCTTATCAAGTTCTAGTAGAGGGAAGATGCCTAGTCTCATAAGTTTTATTGTTGCTTCTATTTTTTAAAGAAAGAATAATAAGATTGAGTAGAGTTATTAGAGAGCAAAAAATAGAAAAATATTTTATAATATTTATTCATGATTTATCACAATTTAATGTGAATTTTAGTTGTGAATATGGATAACAAAGATTAGAGACACCTAGGAAGGGGATGTGAAAGAAACAAAAATAAAGTAAAAATACAGAACTAAAATCTAAAGTTAGGAAAATTCCTCCAATCAACAGCATTGAGATATATCTGAAATAGAAATTCAGTCTATTGTTGCAAAGATCAGACATTGTATGCCTTGTGATTGTAGTCCTCTGAACATCAGCAGCAATGCAAGGATGATTTATAATGATTTTAATAAAGTATAAATCTGCTAAGTCATGCATATTCTCCAACACATGGATTAATAAGTCTGCTTTTCAGAAAATTGATAAAGATGACTGAACTTTTAATTTGTCATATTTAAGGAGAAGTGGCTTTATGATACTCCTGGTACTATGAATATATTAACTACTCAAATGTATTTTAATTATTCAAACAGTGGATATATCAAAGCCTACTATATATGGCATTGCATACTTAAGTTTCTCACAGCCTTTCCAGAGTCATCCAATGCTATTTACCTAATTACTTATTTTCTTCAGATATACATATACTTAAGTATACATTATCTTGCTTTTCCTACAAATTGCAAAGGACTCTGTATATTGTCTTGTTAATATATTTTAATTATTATTACATATGAGGTAATAGGGATTTTTGTCTTCTTACAGCTATATAGTGATAGATGTCATTCTCAGGCTAAACCAAGTTATTAATAATTTTAATACTGTGGATACTTTTATGACATCTGATGATTTAACTAATTCTCATAAAACTCAAATGCTTTTTTAAATTGGATTATTATCTACAATGATAACTATAATCAGAGCTTGCCAGTTCACATCTATGTTTAGTTATTTAGTTAGTCATCTCCTAGCCTTTCAAAATTATGAATGAATTTTTCACCTTTTAGTGGTAGGAGAAAGGGTTAAAAGATGAGACACACCAACCTAAAAAAGGTAATATAGTTGCTATCTATTAGCTATAAATATTATCATGTGTGCTTTTCATATCACTTTTGTAACAGGGTAAGGTAGATATAATTGTGCCATTTTAGTGGCAAAGGAACTACAAGTCAAGGAATATTAATACCCATGAACAAATTTTTAGTCAATAATAGGCAAAGAATAGAGTTCAACACAGATTCTTAAACAATTCTTTAGGAGCTGTCACAATATACAAAGGACTTCTGTGAAAGTGAAATTTCTGCTGATGATTTTTATTTGTGTGGAAACAACAATGATTTTTGATAGATATAACCATCTAAATATTTAATTTATCTATGACTTTAGTTCATTAATGATAGTGTCTTGGCTATTTTATCTTCTAATGCTTGATATAAACCTAGCCTATGATTTTCCTAAGGAGATCTGGAGAAAGGAAAATAAGGAGTCATGTGAAACCTTCGTGCTCTTTAGACTAAAACCCAAATTATATTAAAGCAATGCTGAGAAACTTAAAACAACTCTAGAAATAGAATGGGAGTCTCTCAGTATGAGAACAGTTTGGACAACCACCTGTAGCAGACTACATAATGTCATATAGATAATTACCTGAACACCTGTGAATTCTAATCCTTGTTCTCATTTAGTTGGGTTTGCTTTTGTGTTTGTCTCTCATGTGAATGTGGTGTGTAAACATAAACTTAAGTAGGCACAGTAGCTTCTCCAGTCTGAAAGTAACTCTGAAGGCTATCTACCCCAATTTAAAATTCCCACCCAAAACTTGTCTCTTCTGTAGAAAATAACTGCTGGGTGAATATTGAGTTTCAAATTAGCTCTTTTCAAACTAGCCAGTAGGAATGGCTGGTATAATGAAAACGACCTGGAAGTTAGAGTTTAAAGTCCTAGGTTGAAATTACAGAGAAACTGCTGGTTGATAATCCTATGCCTCTTTGGATGTGCTTTTTCAACACTATAGAAAAAATAACACTTGTAGCGACAGAGATTCAGAGATCATGTATATAATGTTTTCACCACAGTTTGTTTAATCAGAGAATAGCTTTTTCACTGTGGGTTTCCCCATTAGTCCTTTATTGTAAATGGAAAGCAATGTTTTCTTTGACTTTTAACTAAATCACTGCTCTCTGTCTTAAAAGCATATTATATTTTACACTATTACCCTCATTTTCTCATAGCTACTGAATTCTTATTTCTTCACTTGTTCACAGCTTGTATACTCCCCTAGAACAAAAGCTCTGTGAGAAAGATTTATTGTTAGTCATATTCTCCACATAGCCATTGGATTTTGAGGTAGTTTATGGGATATAATGGAGGAAGAATAGAGAAAGGAATGATGGAAAGCAGCTTGGAATTCAGAAACTTGAAAATATTAGATCACCTCACACTTTGCTTTTTGTAGACTTGTACTCCTGCAGACAAGAAGTAATGTATAAGAGTATGTTAAACCATATTGACTTGAAGAACACATCTACCTATAAGTGGTTTACTGTCACAGTGAGGTGATTGGGTATCATATCCCAGAGAAGCAGAGTTATACAGTCTCAGTTTGTTTCCTAGTAGGCATGAATAAGATCTAAAAAACTAAGGTTATTAATAGTCTTCATAAGATTGAGCTGACATTTCTCTCTCTTTTGATAGCCTAGGATGACTATCACTCCATGATTTTTTGAAATATATTTTATTAAACATAGGGTCATTTTTCCTAGTTCTGTTAGATATCTTAACATTATATTTATAAAATACAACATGTATTTTATTAAAGTACTCTGTCACTCTAGCTCATAATTTGTTTTTTCATCATTTAAATAAGGTCTCTGTATGACATAAAAGAAATGCAGTGTTTGTGGTTTAAATAAAATATGCATTATGGAAACTTTTTGATGTTTTTCTTTGTGTTGTAGAATTTCAAGAACCCTATGCTGTTGCTGTACTTCTAGAGAAAGATCTCATCGTAGTTGATCTGACACAAACCAAGTAAGTTGTTCGTAATTGCACCAGATACTCTCAAGTTCTGTTCAGTGCAATACAGATGTAGGAGCACATTTTAGATATTGGCACTGGTCTTCTCTAGATAGTGAGTTTTCCTTACATGAAAGTTGTCTTGCTAAAGTTATAGAAATGCAATTTGGTTAAATGATGAAAGGTGAGCCAGGAAAGTTTGGGTAACAAGAAAACCACCAGTCATTTTAAAAGCAGCATGGATGTTTGGACACATCACTTGGACACCCAAAACACAAGGAATCACATTATTTGTCTTTGCCTTAAGCAAAAGCAGATGTTAGACAAGCATGTACAATGTAGCAGCTGACTATCTGTTAGTCTATTGACTGAGGGGAAACATAAAAGAAAATCACACACACTGAAACTATTTTGAGGCTATCACACCAAACAGTTCTGAAGCCTGGGATTTTTAGGAACAGAAATGGACTCTACCTTTTACTCCTATTCTTGAAACAAGGGAAATATATAATAAAATGAAGGAAAATTGTTTTATCCCTGAGACACAATGCCCATCAATTTCAAGTCTACTTTTACAGTCAATACAAAGGACTAGACTATACCTCGGTAACCACAGCATCTTTTATGTCTTCAGGTCATGTGTATCCTCTTTATTTGCTTCTCTCTCCATATGATGCCTCCCTCCCCTCTCCTGACCCCTTTCTAGTTTCATCACATGCACATATACATAACTCTAGACTCTATTAGAGAAAATATATAGTATCTCTTTAAGTTTGGCTAACTTTGCTTAATATAATGATAACCATGTTCTTTCATTTTCTTGCAAATACCATTTCATTTTTATTTAAGATAATCTAATTTGTATAGGCAATGTATTTTATTTATTCATCTGTGTTACCCATTGAATTTTAGAACAATCCATTGAAACCTGGTAGAACTATCAATGAACACACAAAGTCAATGGTTCTCCTTTCCCCTAAATCTATCAGTAACAAATAGTCTAGTAGTGAGGAACAGAGCCTCCTGAGACCCTCCTCCAGACATACTAGACTGTTAAAAGTTCCATTCTGTGTATACTTAGTAAAATTAGCCTTAGTTGCATTGAGTTTGTGGTTGAAATATGTGTCTTACCAATAAATGTAACTTTATAACATTTATATCATATCATAATATCATATATCATATCATATAACAGCTCTTACATCCTTTTCCATTTCATTTCTATTGTCAGTGTTCTATGAACTAGACACAGGATGATATAAATATCTTATTTAAGACTTAACACTCAGCCGTCACATGGTCTCAGGACCCTGTGTAGCTAGCTTGCATCTCTTAATTTACAGTTCACTGGACAGATTGACTGAGAGTAGTGTACAAGTATGGGTATAAACAGTATTTTAAAAAGTAGTTTGACTTATGTCAATTGCTAGACATCAGTGCTCTGTTCCCTTCTTGAGACTACAATCTCCATAGCAATAGTTATGTGACCAGATTTACAGAAATAGACATGGATTCTTTCCTGTGGAATGGGTCTCAAATCCAATTAGAAGTTGCGTACCCCTAGAATGATAGGGCCATTATTGCATAAGTGGGATCTTCTTGCCCTCCAGGTTTGTCTTTTAGGTTGTAAAACTCATAGCTGGGTAAAACCATTGATAAGCAATTATATTCCAGTAGCACACATAGAAGCTTCTTTGACCTCAGGACTTCTAGGACTACAAAAGTTACCTGTCAGGAGGAGGCTTCGACTCATGTCCACCTTGATTATTTCCTGTGATTATTTCCAATTTTCCACTCTACTTGACTCCTACTCTAAATTGAATATAAATTAGAGATTTGAATTAGAATCTACATATAGTGGAGAATGTGTGGTGCACATATGATGGATGGTGTGTTATTCATTTTTCTGTTCCTGTCTAACCTTACTCAGGATAAAATGTTTAGATCCACCCATTTACCTGTCTCTAACATCATTTTTTTCAAGCTGAGAAAAATTCCACATTATCTAGTCATTATTGTGGACATCCTTTCCTTCTCTTATAGCAGTTACAAAATTTCATGTATTACATTAAGGTCTTTGCTTTATTTTAACAGGGTGAGAGTCTAGTTTCATTCTTATACATGCAGACATCTAGTTTTCACAACACCATTTATTGAAAATATTGTCTTTCCTATAGTATGCATTTTTGTTGAAAATCAGATGTCTGTAGTTGCGTGGACTTCGTGTGTGTGTGTGTGTGTGTGTGTGTGTGTGTGTGTAAATTTTACTTTACATCCAGATCTCTAACCCTCTTCCCAGTTATCGTCTTCCACAATCCTTCCCCCTCCCCCTCTCCTCTGAGGCACATCAAGTCTCTGGGGGAATAGGTACATCCTCTCCCACTGTGGCCAGATAAGGCAGCCCAGCTAGAAGAACATATACTACAGACAGACAACAGCTTTTGGGATAGCCCCCACTGCTCTAGTTGTTCAGGACCCATATGAAGACTACATTGGCTACATGTATGCAGGAGGGGTCTAAGTCCAGCCCATTTATGCTCTTTAGCTGGTACAGTCTCTGAGAGTCCCACGGGTCCAGGTTAGTTAACTCTGTTGGTGTTTCTGTAGAGTTCCTGTTCCCTTTGGGACCTGCAATAATTCCTCTAACTCTTCCATAAAGGCCCCCAAGCTCCATCCACTGTTTGGCTATGGGTTTCTGCATCTCTTTGAGCCTGCTGCTGGATGGAGCATCACAGAGGACAGCCAAGAGAGACTTGTCTATAAGCATAGCTGAGTATTATTAATAGTGCCAGGGATTGATGCTTGACCATGGGATGGGTCTGTAGTTGGGCTAGTTATTGGCTAGATATTTCCTTAGTCTCTGATCCATCTTCCATCACTGCTTTTCTTGTAGACAGGATAAATTTGGGGTCAGAAGTTTTGAAACTTTCATGCTGTTTCACTGATCAATATATCTGGGCTTGCATGTGTGCGTGTGTGTACCACTACAACATTCCTTAGTACTATAATTTTGTTGTATTAACTTGAAATCAGGTATAATAACGTCTCCATTGTTTTTGCTCAGACTCTAGTCTTTTGGCTAAGAGAATCTAAGATCTAAGAGAATCTTTTATGTTTCCATATAATTTTTTTTAAAAATTTTTATTTTCTATATTCTATGTTTACATTCCAAAGGCTTTCCCCTTTCCCAGTTCCCCCCTCCCTATGTCCCATAATTCCTCTCCCCCCCAACTATTCCCCAATCATTCCCCCTCCCCCCACGGTTTCTCTACAAAACTGGATCCAATCTTTACAGGCCCAGGGTCCTCTCCTTTCTTCTTGGGAATCATTTGACTTGCTAATTGTGCCTTGAGTATTTAGGGCTTCTGGGCTCATTAATATCCACTTATCAGTGATTGCATTTCATGTGTATTCTTTTGTGACTGGGTTAGCTCACTCAGGATGATATTTTCCAGGTCTAACCATTTACCTACAAATTGCATGAATTCATTATTTTTAATTGCTGAGTAGTATTCCATTGTATAAATATACCACATTTTCTGTATCCATTCCTCTTTTGAGGGATATTTGGGCTCCTTCCAATTTCTGGCTATTATAAACAAGGCTGCTATAAACATAGTGGAGCATGTGTCTTTATTGTATGCAGGGGAATCCTCTGGGTATATGCCCAGGAGTGGTATGCCAGGGTCCTCTGGAAGGGACATGCCCAATTTTCTGAGGAACCGCCACACTGATTTCCAGAGCGGTTTTACCATTTTGCAATCCCACCAACAGTGGAGGAGTGTTCCTCTTTATTTTCTGTGAATAATGACATAGGGATTTTGATAGGTACTGAATGAATCTGTAGATTACTTTTGGTTGGATTACTATTTTAACAACATTGTAACAACTGATGAGTATGGGAAAGTTTTCCATATTTAAATGCCTTCCTAAGTTCTCAAGTTCTAAAGTTTCTATTGTAGAAGTCCTTCGCCTTTCTTTTTCTTTCTTTCTTTCTTTCTTTCTTTCTTTCTTTC
Source organism: Apodemus agrarius (assembly GCA_964023405.1). Lineage (NCBI taxonomy): Eukaryota > Metazoa > Chordata > Mammalia > Rodentia > Muridae > Apodemus > Apodemus agrarius. Next base: position 62,809,225 of record OZ030018.1, read on the forward strand.
TTTCTTTCTTTTTCTTCCTTCCTTCCTTCCTTCCTTCCTTCCTTCCTTCCTTTCTCTCTCTCTCTCTCTCTCTCTCTCTCTCTCTCTCTCTCTCTCTCTCTCTCTTTTGGTTTATTTTTTTAATTATTTTTATTGTATTTTTTCTTTAATCTTTTTTTTACAGTCCAGACTTTATCCCCCTCCCAGTCTACCCTCTGATTCTTCCATATCCCATAACATCTCCCCCCTCCACATCTCCAAGAGAATGTCCCCCCTCAACCCCACCAGACCTCCCCACACTTTAGAGTCCCAAGTCTCTCGAGGGTTAGGCCCATCTTCTCTGACCGAGTCCATACTCAGCAGTCCTCTGCTGTATATGTGTTGGGGGCCTCATATCATCTGGTGTATGCTGCCTGGTTGGTGGCTTGGTGTCTAAAAGATCTCAGAAGGCTGGGTTAGTAGAGACTGCTGGTCTTCCTATAGGGTCACCCTCCTCAGCTTCTTCCAGTTTTCCCTAATTCACCCACAGGAGTCATCAGCTTCTATCCATTGGGTGGGTGTAAATATCTGCATCTGACTCTTTTGGCTGCTTGTTGGGCAGTCATGATAGGCCCCTGCCTGCAAGCACACCATAGCATCAATAATAGTGTCAGGCACCCATCCAGATCCAGGCATCCAGATCCCTGATCTGAACTGAAATTTGGGCCTGTCACTGGACCTTCTTTTCCTCAGGCTCTTCTCCATTTTTGTTCTTGCAGTTCTTTCAGAACAATTCAGGGTCAGAGTTTTTGACCGTGGGATGGTGACCCCATTTCTCCACTTAATGCCCTGCCTTTTTGCTGAAGGTAGGCCTTACAAGTTCCCTCTCCCCACTGCAGGGCAGTTCATCTAAAGTCTCCCCCTTTGAGTCCTCCCAGGTTTCTGGTACCTTCTAGAGGCCCCCCCCACCTCCTACCTCCCCTAAGGTTATCTGTTTCGATTCTTTCTGCTAGCCCTCAGGGCTTTAGACCTGTTCCTCCACCACTATTTATTTTATGTATATGAGTACACGGCCGCCATCCTTAGACATATTAGAAGAGGGCATTGAAACCCATAATAGACGGTTGTGGTTCCTGGGAATTGAACTCAGGGGCCTCTGGAAGAGCAGTCAGTGCTCTTAACCTCTGAGCCATCTCACAAGCCCCACTTCCCCTTCTTTGGAAAATTTTGTTTTGAGATGTTTATTTTGAGAGATTTTTTTTAAGGTTATTGTGAATGGAATTATTTCTGTGATTTCTTCCTCAGTGGGTTTCACATTGGTATATTAAAAAAAAAAAGACTGTTGGTATTTGTTTATTTTTTTGTATCCTGACAGTTTTTGGAAAAGTAAAAATTAGTTCTAGGAGTTTTCTACTGAACTCTTTAGGGTATCTGATGTGTGGCATTATATTATCTAAAAACAAGACTACTTTGAATTCTCTTCCTGTTTGTCATTATGTTCTATCCAAGACTTTGAGCACTTTACTTAACAGTAGTGGAGACAGTGAATAACTTAGTCTTCTTCCTGATTTTAATGAGACTACTTTTTCTTCATGTAAGATGATGCTAGTTATGTAGCTGTCACATGTAGTTTTTAACATAAAGGTATATTCCTGCCAACCTTATTCTCTCTGGAACGTCTCTTGTGTAGGGAACATGAATTTAGTTAAAGTCCTCTTCTGAATCTACTAATGACTATGGAGTTTGGATTTTATATTAACTTCTATATGTTTACTGATTTGCACATGTTGAATCATCTCCTTATCTCCAGGATAAAGTCAACTTGATGATGGTGAATGATCTTTTTCATGTGTAGCTGTACTCTTTTTGCCAGTTTTTTGTTTGTTTGTTTTTGTTCTTGCTTTTTTAAAAGAACTTTTGCATCTACTTTCTTTTTCATTGTGTCTTTATATGGCTTTGGTAAAAAGTAATTTAGAAGTCTTCCTCACATTTATTATATGTGGAATAATTGTAGTTCTGCTTTAACAATCTGATAAAATTGTATTGGGACTCTGTATTGGAGACATTTTCATTTCAGTCAGGAGTTTTTTTTTTTTTTCATTACTGTCTCAATCTCCTTTCTTGTAAGTATGTTTAAATTAGTGATCTCATCTTGGTATAACTCTCACAGTCTGTGAGTTCATTCATATTCTGTTCATGTGAGTTCCTTCATATTCTGTTCATGAGTTTTTTAAAGAGCAACCATTTTGCTTGACTGAATAACCCAATTCTCTACCTTGTCTTCAAGCTTTGATAAGAATTATGTGTTCTATGTGATCCATTATGTTGGTGAAGCTTTTCACTGGGTTTTATTAGATGTTCTCAAAACTTCATTTCCAGATTAATTGCAATTATTTTTTCTTCAGTATTTATTTTCTGAATACCAACTAGCAGATTTAGCTGAAGGGAGGAGAGGAACCTAGTAATTCTTTATTAAATTCAGTGTTAATATCCTGAATAATCATTATTTCTTTTCTCATTTGTTTCTGGTTTTGTTTTTTGTTTTTTTGTTTTTTTGTTTTTTTTGGTTTTTTGGTTTTTTTTTTTTTTTTTGGTCTTCAATAAGAAGTTTATATCCACCCTCTTTAAATTTATTCCTATATTTATTGATGTCATCTTATAATTCCTTAAATATTTTGAACACATTCAAAATTGTTCTTCAATTCTGTGACTTTAGTTTTGTGTAAGTTGATCTTATTGCAAACAGTTACTGCAAGATTGATGGTCTTTGGAGGAGACATTCTGTCTTGGTTTTCATATCGCTTGTGACTTTGCAGTGGAACCTAGGTATCCGAAATTAGATTATTATTATGGTTTTTTTATATGAATTTTTAGCCTACTAGGTTGGAGTCTTCAGTTGGAGTAATAGGGTGAGCAGATTGGACTAATTCTGAAGGGGCAGAGCTAAGGGGGCATGACTTGTCTTAAGCAACACAGCAGCTGGAGGTCCAAGGTGTAGTAATAGCCTGGGCAGTATGAGAGAATCCAAGGAAGTGAGGCAGGAGTCTAGTTTTCTTGTTGGGCCTAGCTACATAGATCAAGAGCTCCAGGTAGGGTAGAGAGCCAGGTGAAGCTGGGGTTTGTCTATTACTGGGACTTGGGACTGGGAAACTACTATTGCCTAGAAGCCATAGTGAGATTGGCTTGGGGTTCTGATGAAGAAAGTTGCAGTTTGGGGCAACCTAGGGAGGAGAAAGGAAATAACACTACCTGATGGTGTGGTCTGTACAGAATACTGGGGGAAAGGCAGGTTTTTAGGTGATCTGGCTAGGAGGGAGGAAAGGGACTTAGCGAGTGGCAGCATTGGGGCAGAGTCCAAGGAAATTCTTGAGCAGAAGAGGATTGGACTTGAGAAGAGAAATGACAGAATTCATGATCAATGTGAGGTCTCAGAGAAGGCAGGTGAGGAGTTGGGAAGCCTAGCAAGTAGGAATGAAAGTGGCCTATTTAGAGACTTGTCTATTCAAGGAACCAGAAAAGACAGGTGTGAGTTTGGAAGCCAAGAGAGCAGCATGGATCCATCCCATATACAGACACCAAACCCAGACACTATTGAGGATGCCAAGAAGTGCTTGCTGGCAGGAGTCTGATATAGCTGTCTCCCGAGAGGCTTTCCCAGAGCCTGACAAATACAGAGGCAGATGCTTGGATGCTTGCTGCCAACCATTGGACTGAGCATGGGCTCTCCAATGGGGGAGTTAGAGAAAGGACTGAAGGAGCTGAAGGGGTTTGCAACCCCACAGGAAGAATAATATCAACGAGCCAGACACCCCAGAGTTCCCAGGGACTAAAACATTAACCAAAGAGCACAAAAGGAGGTACCCATGACTCAAGCAGCATGTGTAGCAGAGGATGGCATTGCCTGGCATCAATAGGAGGAGAAGCCCTTGATCCTGTGAAGGCTCAATTCCCCAGTGTAGGGGAATGCCAGGGCGGTGAGGTGGGAGTGGGTGGGTGGGAAGGGGAGCATTCTCATAGAAGCAGGGGGAGGCATTTCTGGAGGGGAAACTGAGAAAGGGGATAATATTTGAAATGTAAATATGTAATATATCCAATTAAAATAAGAAAAGAACCTAGCTAGTGGCAGGAGTACCTGGGAGTGGACTGTAGAGAGTTGGTTGACTTAGGGTAAGGAAGGTGAGTGTACCCGGAGGCATGAATGGCAGTGGAGTCCTGAGGAAAGGTAAGCTGGTAGCTGGGAAGCCTAGGGGAAGGAGAGAGTGACCTACATAGCACTGAGGCCAGACAATCAGGGAGGGGAACTGGGTAGTCTACAGAGGAAAAAGGAGAAAGGCCAACCTAGAGGCGCAGTCAAGGGATGTCCATGAAGAGGCAGGTAGAATTGGGTAACTTAGGAACAAGTAAGCCAAGGGCCTAGCTGCTAGCACACTAGGCTGTAGGTCTCTGAAAGGTGAAGGGTGATTGGTTGGCCTAGGCCACAAGACTACTCAGGGCATTTTTGAAAAATTAGTTGTGAACATAATTGTTGCCTCCCTCAGGTTCTTTCTTGGTACTTTTGTTCTTGATATATTTTTGCCTATTAATTTTGTACCTTACCAATTTACTCAAAGTTTCTGTCATACCTAGCAGTTTTCTGGTGGAATACTTATGATCTTTTATGTCTAGAGTTATAGCATCTGCAAATAAGGATGCCTGACCTTTTCTGTTGTGTTCATACTTCTTTCTCTTTTGTTCTTGGTCTACATAAGACATCAAGCTCTGTATTGATTAAGAGTGGAAAGGGGAGACACACTTGTCTTATTTTTGATGCCAATGGAAATGCTTTATATTTTTCACCCCAGTTAGATGATGTCAACTATAAATTTTTCAAATACAGCTCTTATTATGTTGAAATTGGTTCCCTCTATTTCCTATTTCTTCAGGGCTTTTATCACAAAGGGTTGCATTTCACCAAAAGCCTTTTCTATACCTATTGAAATAGTCATTTGATTTTTATCCTTGAGTATATCTATTGATATATACATTTATTGAGCTTGTATGTTTAAGCATCATTTCATCTGTAGAGTGATTCTAAGTTGATTACAATGAGTGATCTTTTTTGGTGTATATTTGAATTTGTATTTGAAATCAGTTTGTGGGTATTTTCATTGAAAATTTTATATCTATGTTTATTAGGGAGTTTGATCCATATTTGTGCCTTTATCTGGTTTTTATATCAGTGGCTTCATAGATTTTTAGTGAAGGATTTTGGGGTGTTTTGTGTGTAGAATCCTGCCATCTCAAAGAAGGGGTACTTTATTTTTGTTGTGTCCTTGTCTAGTTTTGGTATCCAGGTAATAAAGTCTTTGTACAGCAAGTTTGGTCATGCTTCTTTCCTTTTAATTTTATGGAACAGTTTGAGAAGTATTGATGGTAGCAGTTCCTGAAGGATTTGGAAGAATTTGGTAGTAAATGTGTCTGTTCCTATGCTTCTTTGTAGAAAGAGTACTACTGTATCAACCTCATGGTGGGTCTTATTATTTATATCTTATAGATTTAATTTTGGTAGGTTATATGTATTTCTAGAAATTTATTACATTTCTTCTAGACTTTCCTTTTTAAATGTTATTAAAGTATTCCCTAATATCTGATGATCTAGTGTCTATTGTAACCAAATCTCTTTCATCTATTAGTTTGCGTCTTTCTTTATCTCTATCTTTTTCTTTCTTTTGTTTGTTCTTTCTTTTGTTACATTCTTTTTTTTCTTTTTTTTAATTTTCTATATTCTTTGTTTACATTCCAAAGGCTTTCCCCTTTCCCAGTTACCCCCCACCATATGTCCCAAAATTCCTCTCCCCGCCATGCTATTCCCCACTCTTCCCCCCCCCCACGATTTCTCTGTTCTGGGTCTACAATACTGGATCCAATCTTTACAGGCCCAGGGTCCTCTCCTTTTTTTCTTCTTGAGAGTCATTTGACTTGCTATTTGTGCCTTGAGTATTTAGGGCTTCTGGGCTCATTAATATCCACTTATCAGTGATTGCATTTCGTGTGTATTCTTTTGTGATTGGGTTAGCTCACTTAGGATGATAGTTTCCAGATCTAACCATTTACCTACAAATTGCATGGATTCATTATTTTTAATTGCTGAGTAGTACTCCATTGTATAAATATACCACATTTTCTGTATCTATTCCTCTTTTGAGGGATACCTGGGCTCCTTCCAATTTCTGGCTATTATAAACAAGGCTGCTATAAACATAGTGGAGCATGTGTCTTTCTTGTATGCAGAGGAATCCTCTGGGTATATGCCCAGGAGTGGTATGCCAGGGTCCTCTGGGAGTGGCATGCCCAATTTTCTGAGGAACCGCCACACTGATTTCCAGAGCGGTTTTACCATTTTGCAATCCCACCAGCAGTGGAGGAGTGTTCCTCTTTCTCCACATCCTCGCCAACACCTGATGTCTTCTGAGTTTTTAATCTTAGCCATTCTGACTGGAGTGAGGTGGAATCTCAGGGTTGTTTTGATTTGCATTTCCCTGATGACTAATGATGTTGAACATCTCTTAAGGTGTTTCTCGGCCATCCGAATTTCTTCTGGTGAAAATTCTTTGTTTAGCTCTGTACCCCATTTTTTGATAGGGTTATTTGGTTCTTTGAGGTCTAACTTCTTGAGTTCTTTGTATATATTGGATATTAGCCCTCTGTCGGATGTGGGGTTGGTGAAGATCATTTCCCACATTGTTGGTTGCCGTTTTGTCCTTCTGACAGTGTCCTTTGCCTAACAGAAACTTTGTAATTTTATGAGGTCCCATTTGTCAATTCTTGATCTTAGAGCATAAGCTATTGGTGTTCTGTTCAGGAACTTTACCCCTGTGCCCAAGTCCTCCAGGGTCTTCCCAAGTTTCTTTTCTAATAGTTTCAGTGTGTCTGGTTTTATGTGGAGGTCCTTGATCCACTTGGAGTTGATCTTACTACAAGGAGATCAGAGTGGGTCAATTCGCATTCTTCTGCATGTTGACCTCCAGTTGAACCAGCACCATTTGTTGAAAAGGCTATCTTTTTTCCACCGGATGGTTGTGGCTCCTTTATCAAAGATCAAGTGACCATAAGTCTGTGGGTTCATTTCTGGATCCTCAATCCTATTCCATTGATCCACTTGCCTGTTGCTGTACCAATACCATGCAGTTTTTAACACAATTGCTCTGTAGTACTGTTTAAGGTCAGGGATATTGATTCTCCCAGAAGTCCTTTTATTGTTGAGAATAGTTTTAGCTATCCTGGGTTTTTTGTTGCTCCAGATGAATTTGAGAATTGCTCTTCCTAGATCTATGAAGAATTGATTTGGGATTTTGATGGGGATTGCATTGAATCTGTAGATTGCTTTTGGCAAGATGGCCATTTTTACTATATTGATCCTGCCAATCCAGGAGCAAGAAATATTTTTCCATCTTCTGAGGTCTTCTTCAATTTCTTTCTTCAGGGACTTGAAGTTCCTGTCATACAGATCTTTCACTTGTTTGGTTAGAGTTACGCCAAGGTACTTTATGTTGTTTGTGGCTATTGTGAAGGGTGTTATTTCCCTAACTTCTTTCTCAGCCTGCTTGTCCTTTGAGTACAAGAAGGCTATTGATTTGCTTGAGTTAATTTTATAACCAGCCACTTTGCTGAAGTTGTTTATCAGCTGTAGAAGTTCTCTGGTGGAGTTTTTTGGATCGCTTAAGTAGACTATCATATCATCTGCAAATAATGATACTTTGACTTCTTCCTTTCTAATTTGTATGCCTTTGACTTCCTTATGTTGTCTAATTGCTCTCACTAGAACTTCAAGTACTATATTGAAAAGATATGGAGAGAGAGGGCAGCCTTGTTTAGTCCCTGATTTTAGTGGGATTGCTTCAAGTTTCTCTCCATTTATTTTGATGTTGGCTACTGGTTTGCTGTAGATTGCTTTTACTATGTTTAGGTATGGGCCTTGAATTCCTGCTCTTTCCAAGACTTTTAGCATGAAAGGATGCTGAATTTTGTCAAATGCTTTTTCAGCATCTAATGAGATGACCATGTGGTTTTTTTCTTTTAGTTTGTTTATGTAGTGGATTACATTGATGGATTTCCGTATATTGAACCATCCCTGCATCCCTGGAATGAAGCCTACTTGATCATGGTGAATGATCGTTTTGATATGCTCTTGGATTCGGTTAGCAAGAATTTTATTTAGTATTTTTGCATCAATATTCATAAGAGAAATTGGCCCGTAGTTCTCTTTCTTTGTTGGATCTTTTTGTGGTTTAGGTATCAGCGTAATTGTGGTTTCGAAGAACGAGTTGGGCAGTTTCCCTTCTGTCTCTATTTTGTGGAATAGTTTGAAGAGTATTGGTGTTAAGTCTTCTTTGAAGGTCTGGTAGAATTCTGCACTAAAATCATCTGGTCCCGTACTTTTTTTGGTTGGGAGGCTTTCTATAACCCCTTTTATTTCTTTAAGGGTTATGGGACTGTTTAGCTGATCTACTTGATGCTGATTTAATTTTGGTATTTGGTATCTGTCTAGGAAATTGTCCATTTCCTCCAGATTCTCCAGTTGTTTTGAGTATAGGCCTTTGTAGTAGGATCTGATGATCTTTTGAATTTCCTCTGTTTCTGTTGATATATCCCCCTTTTCATTTTTAATTTTGTTAATTTGGATACTATCTCTGTGCCCTTTGGTTAGTCTAGCTAAGGGTTTATCTATCTTGTTGATTTTCTCGAAGAACCAGCTCTTGGTTTTGATGATTCTTTGTATGGTTCTCTTTGTTTCTGCTTGATTGATTTCAGCCCTTAGTTTGATGATTTCCTCTCTTCTACACCTCCTGGGTGAGTTAGCTTCTTTTTGTTCAAGGGCCTTCAGGTGTGCTGTTAAGTTGCTAGTGTATGCTCTCTCCAGTTTCTTTTGGAGGCACTCAGGGCTATGAGTTTTCCTCTTAGCACTGCTTTCATTGTGTCCCAGAGATTTGGGTAGGTCGTACCTTCATTTTCATTGAAGTCTAAAAAGTCTTTGATTTCTTTCTTTATTTCTTCCTTGACCAGGGTATCATTGAGTAGAGTATTGTTCAGTTTCCATGTGTATGTGGGCTTTCTGTTGTTCTTCTTGCTATTGAAGACCACTTTTACTCCATAGTGATCCGATAGGAGACATGGGATTAGTTCGGTCTTCTTGTATTTGTTGAGGTCTGTCTTGTGACCAATTATATGATCAATTTTTGAGAAGGTACCGTGCGGTGCTGAGAAAAATGTATACTCTTTTGCTTTAGGATGGAATGTTCTATATATATCTGTTAAATCCAATTGGTCCAAAGCTTCAATTAGTTTCACTGTATCCCTGTTTAATTTCTGCTTTCCTGATTGGTCCATTGAGGAGAGTGGAGTGTTGAAGTCACCTACAATCATTGTGTTAGGTGCGATGTGTGCTTTAAGCTTTAGTAAAGTTTCTTTTACGAATGAGGGTGCCTTTACATTTGGCGCATAGATGTTCAGTATTGAGAATTCTTCTTGGTGGATTTTCCCTTTGACAAGCAGGAAGTGACCTTCTGTGTCTCTTTTGATGACTTTAGGTTGAAAGTCAATTTTATCTGATATTAGAATGGCTACTCCGGCTTGTTTCCTGGAACCATTTGCTTGTAAAACTGTCTTCCAGCCTTTTACTCTAAGGTGGTGTTTGTCTTTGACACTGAGATGTGTTTCCTGTATGCAGCAAAATGTAGGGTCCTGTTTCCGTATCCAGTCTGTTAGTCTGTGTCTTTTGATTGGGGGAACTGATTCCATTGATATTAAGAGATATTAAGGAATAGTAATTATTACTTCCTGACACTTTGGGCATTATTATTATTATTTGTATTTGAGTGGTTCTCTTCTTTTGGGTTGGATGAGATGGGGTTTCTATCTTGTTTCTTCTGGGGTGTTGTTTCCCCCCTTGTGTTGGTATTTTTCCCCTATTATCCTTTGTAGGGCTGGGTTTGTAGACAAGTATCTTGCAAATTTGGTTTTGTCGTGGAATATCTTGGTTTCCCCATCTATGGCAATTGAGAGTTTTGCTGGGTATAGTAGTCTTGGCTGAAGTTTGTGTTCTCTTAGGGTCTGCATGAGGTCTGCCCAGGATCTTCTAGCTTTCATGGTCTCAGGTGAGAAGTCTGGTGTAATTCTGATAGGTCTTCCTTTATATGTTACTTGTCCTTTTTCTCTTACTGCCTTTAATATTCTTTCTTTGTTTAGTACATTTGGGGTTTTGATTATTATGTGACGGGAAGTATTTCTGTTCTGGTCCAGTCTATTTGGGGTTCTATAGGCTTCTTGTATATTCATGGGCATCTCTCTCTTTAGGTTGGGGAAGTTTTCTTCCATAATTTTGTAGAAGATATTTGCTGGCCCTTTAAGTTGTAGATCTTCATTCTCATTTATCCCTATAATCCTTAGGTTTGGTCTTCTCATTGTGTCCTGGATTTCCTGAATGTTTTGGGTTACCAGCGTTTTGCATTTTGCATTTTCTTTAATTGTTGAATCCATGGTTCCTATGGTATCTTCAGCATCTGAGATTCTGTCTTCTATCTCTTGTATTCTATTGTTGATATTTGCATCTATGACTCCTGATTTCTTCCCAAGGTTTTCTATCTCCAACATTGTCTCCCTTTGCGATTGCTTAGTTGTTTCTACTTCTGTTTTTAGATTTTGTATGGTTTTGCTCAGATCTTTCAGTTGCTTGTTTGTGTTTTCCTGTAATTCTTTAAGGGATTTTTGTGTTTCCTCTTTTATGACTTCTACTCGTTGACCCATGTTCTCTTGTATTTCTTTAAGTGATTTTTGTTTCTCCCCCTTATTGGGATTCATTTTTTGCTCTATATTCTCCTGGATTTCTTTAAGTGATTTTTGTGTCTGCCTTGTATGGGCTTCTAGTTTTTGATCTATTTTCTCCTCTATTACTTTAAGAAATTTATCTAAGTGATCCTCAATCTGCATCTTTACCAGTGATTTTAGATCTGAGTCTTGTTTTTCTGGTGTGTTGAGATATCTGGGATTTAATTGTGTTTGCCTTGCAATGGCTTCTAGCTTTTGATCTATTTTCTCATGTATTACTTTAAGAGATTTATCTAAGTGTTCCTCTATCAGCATCCTGATCAGTGATTTTAGATCTGAGTCTTGTTTTTCTGGTGTTTCAGGGTATCCAAGATTTATTGCTGTCGGGGAACTGGGTTCGGATGCTGCCATACTGCCTTGATTTCTGTTAGTAGTGATCTTACGTTTGCCTTTTGCCATCTGGTTAACTCTGGTGTTAGTTGGTCCTGTAGATACTAGCTGGTGCTTGACCCTCCTGTGGGGTTGTAAGGCTATTTCCCAGCGACTGGGATACCTGAACCACTGTCCTGCAGGGCTCTTGCTCACAGATTGCTGACAGGTGGCCTGAGTCCCCCGAGGTCTTAAACTCAGGATATCCCAGGTACCTGGTTCCGCCTGTTGGGCAGCTGCTCTGCACTGCTCCTGCTCAGGGTTTGCTGTCTGTTATCCTGTTTCCCCAGGGGTCTTAAAGTTGGGATATCTCAGTTATCTGGTTCCGCCTGCTGGTCCCAAGCTGCTGGGAAGCTGGCTGGGTCTGGCTTCCCCGCCACGGGCTGGATGGGAGGCTGGTTCCCCCTCCAGCTGGGTTTGGGCACCTGGCACACTGGCTGGGTCCCGGCTTCCCCACCACCAGCTGGATGGGAAGCTGCAGGCAATATGGCAGCTGCCTGCAGGGAGCTCTACTCTGTGCCCAACTCCCGCTCCAGGCCTGAGTCCCCAAAGTTCTTAAGCTCGGGCTGTCTCGGGTACCTGGTTCCGCCGCCGGCTGGGTCTGAGCACCTGGCACGCTGGTTGGGTCCGGCTTCCCCACCACCAGCTAGATGGGAAGCTGCAGGCAATATGTTACATTCTTTTTAATTTACTTTTTGGTTGATTTGACTGATACTTTGTCAATCCTTTTTATCTTTAAAAAAGGCAATATTTTGTTTGATCCTATGTAGGATCCTATGTATGTATGTTTTTATTTTAGTTTCCATTTTATCAATTTCTGATCATTATTATTTCTTGCCAACAACTTTGTTTCAGTTTAACTTGTTCTCATACTTCTAAGTCCTTGAAGTGTATCATTAGATTATTTATTTGATATCACTCTGATTTGTTAATGTAAACATTTACAGCCATACAATTTTCTCTTTGACCCAGAGATTCAGAGGTGTGGTGCTATCATTTTCATTAGATAATAGTAACTTAGTAATTTCCTTCCTAACTTCATTGATTTCCTGGTCATTGAAGGGTACATTCTTTAGCCTCTTAGTATTTCTATAGTTGCTTTTGTTTCACTTAGTTTTTAGTTTACAGTTTTATCCCACTATCTTTGATAAAATATGTGGAATTGATTATTTGTTTCAGGTAATTTATATTTTGAAAGCTTGTTTTGTGGCCTACAACATGATTTATTTTGATTTAATGTATAGTATGACTATGATGTTTCTTTGTTAATTTTTAGTTAAGATGAGAGTAGGGTGTTGACTTCCCCCATTCTTTTCCATTAGAAGGTTCTGATGGAACCTATCTGACCTCTACTTTCCTTTTAGGGTTTATTAAATGTGAGCCTCAACATTTGTGCATACACATTTATAATTTTTATTTGACTTAATGAACTGTTCACTTTGTTAATGTGTAGTGATCTTCTTTATCTCTTTGATTAATGTTGGTGAGGGAGTTCCTATATCAGCTAATAGAATACTTACAGCAGATGGTTTAAAGCTTTTAACTTAATAGATTTCCATTGTTTAACTTTAGGTCTGTGGTTGTCTTTGCTAATGAGGTGTGTTTCTTGGAGACAATAGATAACTGAAGAAATACTTGTTTTTAATCTTGTCAGCTACTCTCTTTTACAATTAGTATTGATTTGAGGCCATTTATATTTGAGGGTTTATTGAGAGAAATAAATTTTCATGGTTTGTGCTTATCTTAAATGTCCTCTTTTTGCTTTGTATTTTTAAAAGGTAGTTTTGCTGTATATAGCCAATCCTGTTTTTAGTCATTCACTTTTAGGGCTTGAAATATATCATTGTATGCTTTCCTGAATTTTAGGATTGCTGATGAGATATCTGATGGTATTCTGATGTGTTTGCCTCCATAGGTGAGTTGGTAGTTTTTCTTTAAGCCTTTTACAGTGTTTCTATGCTTTTATTATTGATTTCTTTCTTTTTTAAAACTAGGTATATTATTTATTTACATTTCAAATGTTGTTCCCTTTCCTGCTTCCCCCCTCCCAGAAAATCCCATAAGCAATCTCCCCTTCCCCAGTCAACACTCCCTCGCTTCCCTGTCCTGGTATTCCTCTACACTACTGCATCAGGTAGTGTAGTCTTTCCAGGACCAAGGGCCTCTCCTCCCTTTGGTGTCTAACAAGATCCTCTGCTGCTGATATGTCTGGAGCCATGGGTAACTCCATGTGTATTCTTTGGTTGATGGTTTTGTCCCTGGGAGCTCTGGGATTACTGGGTGATTCATATTTTTGTTCCTTCTGTGGCACTACAAACCCCTTCAGCTTCTTGGGTTCTTTCTCTAGCTCCCCCACGGGGGACCCTGTGCTCAGTTCAATGGCTGGCTGAGAGTGTCCCCCTCTGTATTTGTCATGCATGAGGAGAGCCTCCCTGGTCTGGCTCTGGTCAGCCAGCACTTGTGGGCATCCACAATAGTGTCTGGGTTTTGTAACTGTATATAGGATGCATCCCTGGGGCGGGTAGTCTATGGATGGTCTTTCCCTCAGACTGTGCTCAACCTTTTGTCCTTGTATCTCCTTATGTCTTGGAGATGCTTTTCACTGGTTATGTCTATTTTAAGTTCTAAATTTTTCTTGTGTTTGGATATAATTTTGTTCTCCACCTTTGGGGTATTTTTTCCTTTCATTATTCATACCTTTAGCTTTGATCTCATCTCTTTCTGCCCAATAAATTCTTTTTTTTTTCCATGTGGGCACTTTAGACAACAACTAAATTAGATGTAACCGATTCCCGGCAATAAAGGGTTTTTTTGTTTATTTTTTTGTTTTTTTTTATCTGAAATATTAAGTTTACTATCTAGACCATTTTACTGTCAATCTGTCTGTCTCAGGTCCAAGTTGTAGCATATAAGGCTGGAACTATTTTCAACTTTTTCTTTTTTAAAAAATTATTATTTATTCTATATTCTTTGTTTACATTCCAAAGGCTTTCCCCTTTCCCAGTTCCCCCCTCACCATATGTCCCATACGTCCTCTCCCCCCTCCACCTATTCCCCAATCACCCCCACCACCACCATTTCTCTGTTCTGGTACTCTCCTACAAAACTGGATCTAATCTTTTCAGGACCAGGGTCCTCTCCTTCCTTCTTCTTGGGAATCTTTTGACTTGCTAATTGTGCCTTGAGTATTCAGAGCTTCTGGGCTCATTAATATCCACTTATCAGTGATTGCATTTCATGTGTATTCTTTTGTGATTGGGTTAACTCACTTAGGATGATATTTTCCAGATCCAACTATTTGCCTACAAATTGCATGAATTCATTATTTTTAATTGCTGAGTAGTATTCCATTGTATAAATATACCACATTTTCTGTATCCATTCCTTCTTTGAGGGACATCTGGGCTTCTTCCAGCTTCTGGCTATTATAAATAAGGCTGCTATAAACATAGTGGAGCATGTGTCTTTATTGTATACAGGGGAATCCTCTGGGTATGCCCAGGAGTGCCCAATGATCTTAGTTTTGGTTTCTTGATTGTATGTCAGAGATCTTGGAAGTATAGCTTTGCTCATTTTTTCTTTGGGTAAGCCTAGGTAGACATATATAAATATCTTGGTTAAAGAACTATAGTCAACTGAGGACATAAGATGGGAGGCAGGGGGAAGTTAGTCTTCCCCAGAGATAAGATAAGTTCTTTAATTGGTTACCCAATACCGAGTGGTTAACTCTGAATTCATATAGATATAAGTAACCACTAGATGAACTCATCAGGTTATATATATATAAATAAATATATATATATATGTTATATACATACACACACACACACACACACACACACACACATATATGGCAAAGAATCTGTGAGAAAGCAAGGGATATGGGAGGTATTAGAGGGAGAAATGGGAAGGGAGAAGTGGTGTAATTATACTTTAAGTTTTCAGAAAAGTAAATACGTTGTTGTGAGATTGTCCTCTTTCACCAGGAACAATTTTTCTTTCTTTCTTTTTAATAATTTAGTCTTTGAAAGCTTTTGCAAATTACAACCTGTTCATACTCATTCTTCACCTTGCCTTATTACACTTTTACCCCATCAATCTCTTTTCTCTTCCTCCCACCAGGTCTAGACCCTACTTCCACGTGTTTTTGTTTTGCTTTGTGGTCCACTGAGTTTAACCAGGGCTACTCACATGCACTGGGCTGTGGATCTATCTGCTGGAACTAAAATAATTTATCAGTGACTACATTACTGAATATTTCTTCTTCATTAATGCTTGACCATCATTAACTCTCCTAGGTGGGATGGTGCCCCATAAGTGCCTTCACTTTTATGATTGAATGTTTACTGACTTTTACAGGTCCTAGGCAGGCAACTCCAGGTGCTGTGAGTTTGTGAGTGCCATGGTCATGTTATGCTTATAAGGCAATGTTTCACATACCTCCTTCATCTATCTGTTCCTTTATTTGCACTCAATTTTCTGCCATGTTCTCTAAGCCTTGGAATGGGGTTAATGCTGAGCACTCAACTTATTATTACCAAATTGTTATTAGCACCTTGCCCAGCCAAGAGTGTCTGAATTAATCACAATTAGTACAAAGCGAAGCTTCTGTAATCAAGGCTGAGGACAAACATAGTTTATTGGTACAAAAATTATTTAAAAGGCGCTTTGACAACATGTCTGTTTACTAAAACAATGGTAATAGGTTCATCCACAAAGCCCATGACTCTTCAACTACAGACCTTTGACCGGGTATGCAGTACTGATCACAAACTCCTTTCTGTTGAGATCTAATTGTATATCATTTGCTTAATTCCATAGCAGTAGTGCCATTATTTTATAAGTAAAATAATGCCTGGTAAGTTAGTATTGTGGCATACAAGATTGTTGTTAACTTTGTTCCCCAGCTGCTGGCATGGCAATTTCCAGAATTGTGAAATTCCAGCAAGGAGGAAGTTTCCAGCACATTATATTGTGTTTCTCTATATTGTGCAACCAAAGAATGTGAATCTTCAGCAATATGATCTTAATATCTACTTCCAGTGGGTAGGCAATGGAAATACCCATAATCTGTATAATTTGGGGGACTTCTAGGGACTTCTTGGCCAATAATTCTGAGGTAGGAGGCTCACACTCAAAACCAGGATTTTCATTTTAAAACCTATGCATACTGGAATCAGCATCCTTTATCCATGGGTAGCAGTACCTCCATTTAAAGCATTATAAGTCTTTTAAAAGTATTTTTAATTAGTTTATTATAAAGCAGCAGTTTTCATGTGGTTTCTTCATACTTCCTTAGTTTTGGTTAACTTTCCTTTACATTCCATCTTTGTCTCCATTCTTCATTATTATCCCTGTTTAAGCCTTGATATCTAAAGAATTTCTTCTCTCTGTTTTCATAGTACACATGTTCTAACATGCCCACTGAATTTAACCATAGCCATATGCATGAGTGTAGGAATGAAGCTTTCTACTGGAAATGAGTTTTCCAGTGACTACACCACAAAAATAATGATCCTCCTTTCCCCAGTACCCATCATCAACCAATAATTCCCATGGAAGAAGGGTCTCATGGGCCTCTGACTCAACAATGACAGAATGTTGACAAGCTCTAATGCAGGCTTCATTCAGGCAACCAAAGCTCCTATGTGTTAGTGACTGCCAAGTCAGTGTCCTACCCAGAAACCAACATTTCACTGCCCTTCTCCTTACCACCTGTCCCTTACATTGTCTCAGCTCATATTTATGTACATTATGGCTTTTACATCTGTAATGACTCAGTACTTACCAGTCACTTGTTCTCAGTACCACGAGTCTCTGCATTCACCATCATTCACTAAGAAACATCTCTAAGTCTAACACAGTGTGTGTTCTGATCCTTTTGTTTGCTCTTTTATTAATTTAGGTTTTCCAGGGATATTTAGAAAGAAATTGGATTTTTGACTACAAAAATTGATATTTGACTACAATCCTAGTGCTATCCTGTAGTGCTTTATTACTTGACTTATGTCTCCAAAAAGGTTCAGAAACAGAGGCACAAGGATACCATTAGGAAAAAAGCAATTTATAGTTTTGTGTGGAGCTAATAGTCTTAACAATTAAGAAGTACAGAAGAAATAACTTGAGAAATGGGATTGAAGAGAATAAGGTACAAATTATATAGAAAGTATAAGGGCTAGAAGCATAATAAATAATAGAGAAGATATTATACTATGGGTTTATAAAAGGAATGGACATTAGTAGAAACCTATTCATGAAAAATCCAAGTTAAAACCCAAACCACTCAACAACTGAAGTAAAAGTGTAACTCTGGAATCTTCTGTAATGAACTCTGGGTAAAGGGAGGACTTCTAGTCCTGTTATTAAAATGTTAGACTAGTGTGCCCTCTCCAATGTGCCTCTCTGCCTTCTCTAGGAATCTCACAGTCTGACACCCTATTTTTGTCCCCTACAAGATGGTTTTTGGTATGCTAAGGATCATAATTTCTATGTGGAGTATGTGGTGGTTTTCGCTCTAAGAGCTATGGAAGGTGGGGGCCCACTTGCATTTAGCCTTTGTTTTCTTCTCACCCAGATAACTCTTGGGTTTAACTAATGCACCACAGTCCTCGGCTGAGAGTGTGTACCATGTTCAGTATACATCTCATGTTTCTACATTGTTGCTCACCCAGGCTGTTGTAGATTTAGTACCTTCTATAGCTTCTATAGGCTGGTTACTTTAGATGGCATATGGGGAATCATATGTTCAGCCCCTGTATTGAACTTTTGTTGAAATCTCCATGGCCTCCTTGGGCCATATTTCTGCCCATCTTATCCTCATTTCCTGGTCCTGTCTCTTTAGCCTGCTTATTCTTTCTCTATTTGGTATTCCTATAGCACTTGTCCTCAAGAGGGGATAGGATTTCTTTGATGATTACTAATGATTTTGGACCCCAACAGGCAACAGGTACCAGTTAATGTCCACCTTTATTTACCGCAGAGGGTTTTTGGATCTCACTTCACCTTATGTTTTTTTTTTCTCTGCATACATCTTTTCCTCACATTGTACATGTCCTTCATGTGTTTCTGATATTTTTCTGATCTTTGTCTCTTAGGAGTCTATCATTTTATTTTTAAGATGTGTTTTTTATTATTTTCAATTATGTGTGGGCATGTGTGTCTGCATGTGGTATGTGCATGTGAGTGCAGGTACTCAGGGTTGTGAAGCTGCCTGATGTGTGTACTGGGAACTGCACTCTGATCTTCTGCAAGAACAGCAAGTGATCTTAACTGCTGAGCTCTCTCTTTAGCCCCACTCTATTCTTTTAGTAATCCTGACTTTGACCATACAGAGACAGTTTCTATTCTACCATTGTTCCCTGAATGATTCTTTCTTTAAGAAATCACAGTCTATTTTTATTAAAATGTACTTTTCTTAGCATTGGTGTTCAACTATGTCATATATTTTGTTTCTTCATACCTTATCTAGTTGTCTACTGACCTCTAATGACCACTAGGTATTTCATATTAAATTTATTTAGTTTATATACACACTAAAATTTTTATTGTGGTGAAATATGTGTAACAGATTTCTGTTTTATACAGTTACTCTTATAGAATGTGTGCGTGTGCATGTACATGTTATATGTGGTGCATGCATGTGAGTGTACATGTTCATGCACCCATGTACATGTATGTAATGTATGTAAAGGACAAGGAAGGGAAGGTCCTTGGGAATCCTCTTCTATCCCTCTTTCGCTCATTTACTCTAGCTGAGACTATCCAGTGAGTGGAAGATTGCTGCTTTTAGGCTGGTTGCCAGCAAGGTCCAGAGACTAACTTATGTCTCCCTATCAGTTGCTGTGTTAATAGGCAGCATATAGGTTTATAGGGAGCTGGGAATTTGAACTCAGGTCTTACTGCTTTCAGAGAAATGTCCTCTTACTGAATTATATCACCAGCTCTGTTCTTATGGTTCATACCATCTTATGTTAAGTATGTGAATAAACATTTTGTCAAAAAATTTGTTTACCTTGATAACATGATTAGAATTTATGTAAATTTTCACTATTATCAAATATTAAATAAATTTAAATATCAAGACTGAATCTATTCAATTTTTCTCAAATAGTTTCTTCTCAACTGCATTAAATGTTAAACAAGTTATGTGTTTTCTCTACTCCATCGCCCCCTCTTCTGCACACTCTTATATGTACTTTCCAACTATTTCTTTTTATTTATTTACTCATACAAACATTATGGTGAACAATCGTTCCCTCTTGATTCTTAAATATTTTGGTGGGAGAGTTATAGCTTTTTATTATTCAAAATAATTTTTAATTTTAAATATATTTCAATCATATTCTTGCCCTCCCCTAAGTCCATCCATGCTCTCCCCTCCCTACTCATTCAACTTTTAGTTCTTTTTCAAAAGACAAGCAAAAACACGGTACAACAATAAAACTCCCAAAACCAAGAAAACAAAACACTACCCCCCCACACACACATACAGACACACACACTATGGAATCTATTATATGTCAGTCTACTACTCCTGAGCACATGGCCTCCTGGGAGTGCTTGATATACCCAGTGTCACTTCATTGAAACAAACAAAAAAAAACTTTTCCCTCTCTTACTAGGTATAAATGACAGTTCAATTGCTAACCCTCATAGTATTTCCTAGGATTTCATTCATTTGCTTTTTAAAATATGATAAGATAAAAACAAAAGCTATTACAGTAAAGATAGAGCAGGCAAACCAAAAGAAAGAAAAGTGCTTAAGAGAGGACAATAGAAATCAGAAAGACACTCATTCTTGCACTCAGGAATCCCACAAAAGCACTAAACTAGAAGTCATATAAGCTGAGAATCTGGGACAGACCTGTGCAGACCCGGTGTATACTGTTTCAGTTTCTGTGAGCTTATATGAGCTTTGATTATTTTGATTTAGAAGGCCTTTTTTTCTTAGAGTCTTCCATGCTCTCTGGCCCTTACACTGCCCCCTCTTTTGCAGAGTTCCCAGAACTCTGAGAGAGGAGGGATTTGATGAAGATATTCCATTTAGGACTGAGTGTTCTAGGATCTTTCTTTCCCTGCATAATGTCTGGCTGTGGGTCTCCTGCTGCAGCAGGAAGCTTCTCTGATTATGGATAAGGAAGACATTAATCTACGAATATAAAAGTAGTCATTTTAATACTACATTTTTTAAAAAACGAGTATTATTTAGTTTTACTTTAGGTCTCTGGGTTATCTACTAGTCTCAGATTTTTGGTCACATAAGCACAAGTGGGTATGGGTTCCATCTCATGGAGAGGACCTTAAATCAAATCAGTTATTGGCTTATTACTCCCACTTTGTACCACTATTGACCAAGCATATTTTTCAGGTAGCACACCATTGTAGATAAAGTATTTGTGACTGGCTTGTGTTTATGTTTCTCTTTTGATAGCATGCAGAATATTTTCCTGTACCAAAGATGCTGAAGTGTAGAGATAAAGGTTCTATGGAGGCACCAGCATGACATGCCTTATATTTGATATATGTTTCTGTAGGTGTTCTGTTCATCAATAGGGTCTCACTGTCAGTTTATGGAGAGCAGCCTATAATCTTGGCATCATCCTGGATTGTTTGGGGATGCCAATGGGGACACTTTGGCCTACAATTTAATTAGGTATTACCCGATCCCAGTACTAGAAGCTTCATTTGGAGACAAAAGATGGCCAGCTGGAATTCTCTCTCCTCCATTATTTGGCAATTTCAATTAGATAACACACACACACACACACACACACACACACACAAACACACACACACACATATGTGATATATGTAATATATGATAATAAGTCTTTATGATATTAGGTTTTATAACACTCCTCAAATGTTCCTTAATTTTAGGGGTCTCTTCCCATATTCCTTCCTACAACGGTCTGTCTCCTCTCTGTCCCCATTTGATCCTCCCATTCTGTGTCCCCTATCCTTTCCTTTTCACACTCTTACATCTAAGTATCAATTGTAGATTTAGTGGTAGAACACTTGCTTAACATGTGAAAGACCATGGGATCAGAAAGAAAGCTAAATGCTTAAGTTAAACATCTTAAACTATGTTTTTCTTGCATGTATTGAGCTGCTTCTTCGCATATAGGCTAACATAATGATCCCAAGTATCTTCACTGTGTTGTTCACTGTTTAAGGAGCTGGCTATCGTTCCTTACTGCTGTTACCAAGTTCAGGTGTAGGTCTGGACTTTGAAGTGATTCACTCTTTTTTTTTATTGTATATATTCTATATTTACAATTCATTTCCCTTTTTCTGGTTCCCCACCCCCAAAGGTCCCACATGTCCTTTTCCCTCCCCCTGCTCCCGCATCCACCCCCTCCCACTTTACTGTTCTTGTACTCTCCCACAATGATGTTTTGGTCCATTCTAGCACCAGTGTCCACTCCTTTCTTCTTGTGAGACATCACTTGATATGTGATTTGTGTCTTTGGTGTTCCAAGCTTCTAGGCTAATATCCACTTATCAGTGACTGTATACCATGGGTATTCTTTTGAGACTGGGTCACCTCACTTAGTATGACATTCTCCAGCTCCATCCATTTCTCTAAGAATTTCATGAATTCATTGTTTCTAATGGCTGAATAGTACTCCATTGTGTATATATACCACATTTTTTGTATCCATTCCTCTGTTGAGGGACATCTTGGTTCTTTCCAGCTTCTGGCTATTATATATAAGGCTGCTATGAACATAGTGGAGCATGTATCCTTATTGCATGCTGGTGAATCTTCTGGGTATATTCCCAGGAGTGGTATGGCTGGGTCCTCCGGAAGTATCACGCCCAGTTTTCTGAGGAAACGCCATACTGATTTCCAGAGTGGTTGTACCAGCTTGCATTCCCACCAGCAGTGGAGGAGTGTTCCTCTTTCTCCACATCCTCGCCAACACCTGATGTCTTCTGAGTTTTTAATCTTAGCCATTCTGACTGGTGTGAGGTGAAATCTCAGGGTTGTTTTAATTTGCATTTCCCTAATGACTAGTGATGTTGAACATTTTTTAAGGTGTTTCTCAGCCATCCGAATTTCTTCAGGTGAAAAGTCTCTGTTTAGCTCTGTACCCCATTTTTGGATAGGGTTATTTGGTTTTCTGGGGTCTAACCTCTTGAGTTCTTTGTATACATTGGAGATTAGCCCTCTGTCGGATGTGGGGTTGGTGAAGATTTTTTCCCAATTTGTTGGTTGCCAATTTATCCTTTTGACAGTGTCTTTTGCCTTACAGAAACTTTGTAGTTTTATGAGGTCCCATTTGTCTATTCTTGTTCTTAGAGTATAAGCAATTGGTGTTCTGTTCAGGAATTTTTCCCCTGAGCCGATGTCTTCAAGGGTCTTCCCCAGTTTCTTTTCTATTAGTTTTAGTGTGTCTGGTTTTATGTGGAGATCCTTGATCCACTTGGAGTTGAGTTTAGTGCAAGGAGATAAGAGTGGATCAATTCTCATTCTTCTGCATGTTGACTTCCAGTTGAGCCAGCACCATCTGTTGAAAAGGCTATCTTTTTTTCCACTGGATGTTTTCAGCTCCTTTGTCGAAGATCAATTGGCCATAGATGTGTGGGTTCAATTCTGGGTCTTCGATCCTATTCCATTGATCCGCTTCCCTGTCACTGAACCAATACCATGCAGTTTTTAATACCACTGCTCTGTAATATTGCTTGAGGTCCGGGATATTGATTCCCCCAGAAGTTCTTTTGCTGTTTATGATAGTTTTAGCTATCCTGGGTTTTTTGTTATTCCAGATGAATTTGAGAATTGCTCTTTCTAGCTCTATGAAGAACTGAGTTGGGATTTTGATGGGGATTGCATTGAATCTGTATATTGCTTTGGGCAAGATTGCCATTTTGACTATATTAGTCCTGCCAACCCACGAGCATGGAAGATTTTCCCATTTTCTGATGTCTTCTTCAATTTCCCTCTTCAGAGACCTGAAGTTTTTGTCGTATAAATCTTTCACATGTTTGGTTAGCGTCACTCCAAGATACTTTATATCATTTGTGGCTATTGTGAAGGGTGTCATTTCCCTAATTTCTTTCTCGGCCTGCTTATCCTTTGCGTATAGGAAGGCTACTGATTTACTTGAGTTGATTTTATAGCCAGCCACTTTCCTGAAGATATTTATCAGTTGCAGGAGTTCTCTGGTGGAGGTTTTTGGGTCACTTAAGTAAACTATCATATCATCTGCAAATAGTGATAGTTTGACTTCTTCCTTTCCGATTTGTATCCCTTTGACTTCCCTCTGTTGTCGAATTGCTCTAGCTAGTACCTCAAGTACTATATTGAAGAGATATGGCGAGAGGGGACAGCCTTGTCTAGTCCCTGATCTTAGAGGGATTGCTTCGAGTTTTTCTCCGTTTACCTTGATGTTGGCTACTGGTCTGCTGTATATTGCTTTTACTATGTTTAGATATGGGCCTTGAATTCCTGTTCTTTCTAGGACCTTTAGCATGAAAGGATGCTGAATTTTGTCAAATGCTTTTTCAGCATCCAATGAGATGACCATGTGGTTTTTTTCTTTGAGTTTGTTTATGTAGTGGATTACATTGATGGATTTCCGTATATTGAACCATCCCTGCATCCCTGGGATGAAGCCAACTTGATCATGGTGAATGATCGTTTTGATGTGTTCTTGGATTCGGTTGGCAAGTATTTTGTTTAGTATTTTTGCATCGATATTCGTAAGAGAAATTGGCCTGTAGTTCTCTTTCTTAGTTGGATCTTTGTGTGGTTTTGGTATCAGGGTAATTGTGGCTTCATAGAATGAGTTGGGTAGTGTTCCTTCTGTTTCTATTTTGTGGAATAATTTGAAGAGTATCGGTATCAGGACTTCTTTGAAGGTCTGATAGAATTCTGCACTAAAACCATCTGGTCCTGTGCTCTTTTTGGTTGGAAGACTGTCTATGACCCCTTCTATTTCTTTGGGGGCTATGGGTCTGTTTAGATGATCTATTTGATTGAAGTGATTCACTCTCATTTCCCCCCTAACTATTCATCCATAATCATGATCAGATTATATTGTATAAAACATATTCTTCAAATAAAAGATAAAATAATGATGCAATTAACAATTTGTACTTTGAAATTAAGAATTTCTGATTTACTAAGGATAACCTACTTTTCATTAAATAAATATGACTTGCTCCTCCCCATTTGATTTGCATTTGCTACTATCCTAATCTGAAATACTATGCTCTTTATAGAACTTCTGATTGGGAGAAAGAGAACTCTTGGGGTTAGTAACATGGCTTAGTGGATAAA
Source organism: Apodemus agrarius (assembly GCA_964023405.1). Lineage (NCBI taxonomy): Eukaryota > Metazoa > Chordata > Mammalia > Rodentia > Muridae > Apodemus > Apodemus agrarius. The sequence continues at coordinate 62,833,703 of OZ030018.1, forward strand.
GGCACCTGCCCCTAAGCTTGACAACCTGTGTTCAATCTCCAGAACCCATATATATCTTGTAGCTTCTATCACACATATTTTTAAAATTTATTTATTTGAAAATTTTGTAAATATTTTACTATTTAAAGGTATACTACTATAATACAAATATTTTACTATTTAATACAAGTAATACAAATATTTTGCTACTTAAAGGAATAATATGCCTTTAAGTAGTATAAACGTATAATAGTAAAATATTAAAAAGTAAGAGGTATGCTATACTTTTAAATATAATATGTAATTGATCTAAATTTTAAGACATTGTACTTACTGCATAATATTTTAGTTTAATGCAATTATTGTATTCATATTAATAAAGTATCATTATGAGATGTTGGCATGGAAAGAAAATTAATTTCTATCATTATTAACACCTAATTTATAGATAATTATATTCTTTAAAGTATTTTAATAAAATGATTCTTTTTATGGTACTAAAAGAGTGACGTTTATGATGTTTATAAACATTTTAGGACTTGATCATGAAAATTATTTTATATATTTGTCCTTGCAAAATGACTCTAATATATTGTTTTTATCTATTAGTTTTCCAATCTTTGAAAATCCATATCCAATGGACATTCATGAGTCACCAGTTACATGCACAGCATATTTTGCCGATTGCCCTCCAGATTTGATTCTAGTACTCTATTCTATAGGAGTCAAGCATAAAAAACAAGGATACAGTAATAAGGTACATTTTTCCTGTTTGTGTATGTATGGTCATGCATGCTTTTTCTTGTCATTTTATTTTCTGCATTTCCATGCAAGGTGACTTGACTGGAAACTTTGTAAGAACAAGATGACATTGTCAAAGATGTAACTGACAAAATTCAACTTTCTGACCGGAGCATAGTTCTAAGCCTGTAAGATTATAAATTTCCCATGCACTAGGGATATAATTACATTCTAAGATCTATTTATCAGTCATGCTTATTTTAACATTGCATATATAAATATATATGCATATATATCACTCATAATAAGTAGCCTTTAATTTTTTTACATGGATCAAGTTTTACAAAATTCAAGAATCAGTTTTTTTCTTAATTTATCATTAGGAAAAATTATAAGACAGGAGGTGGTGGCACACACCTTTAATCCCAGCTCTTGGAAGGCAGAAGCAGGTGGGTCTCCGAGTTTGAGGCCAGCCTGGTCAGAATGAAGTCCAAGACAGCCATGGCTACACACAGAAATCCTATCACAAACAATAACACAAAAATCCTTAAAGCTTTTGTTACTAACATAATGAGATTTTTCTTTACAATGTTTAAGATTAAAGTATTTACAATTATCACAAACCATCTAATATGGTTTCTGTTATTGGCCCAGGAAAACTGAAATGTACAATTCAAAAAAGCATTATTTACATGTGGTTCTGGGTTAAATGGCACCACAATAGCTTGTTAGCAATACATACTGCATGGCATTCATCACAACACTGTGATCCAATTAAAAATACTTCTTTTATTGGTTTATATAAATGGTAATATTGGTTAAAATTGATTTATTAAAGAAATTATTATTCTACATTTACAAATCTATTTGTTTAACAAAGGAATTGATAATAACTATACATTTCATCTTTGGCTGTTTTGTAGTGATTCATTATTAACTTATTTTTTATTATTTTGTAGAATTTAATTTTAAAATTCTAAGCATTTAATTTTAAAAATAAAAGCCACATATTCTCTCCAATAATCTGTCTAGGAATGGCCAGTCAGTGGAGGAGCATGGAATCTTGGAGCACAAACCTATCCAGAAATTATTATTACTGGGTAAGTAAGGTGGTTTACAAGCTGTAAATTATAACAAATTATAAGTTATAAATTTAACAACAATAAAATATTTAAGTCGACACTTTTATGTAATTGTTTTCTGGCAGAATCATTGAAGTATGAAGTAAGAATCTAAGAAATAACTTTAAATCGTAGGTCTTAGCTTTGGTAGAAAATACAATCAAATTGTTAGAAACAGAATTATTACAAAAGGATTATATTTAGATTATATTAGCAGAAAACTCATAAGAAAATTATGAGTGTGATTCACAGGAAATACTTTATTTGGAAGTCATAGACTATTAAGTTCAGGAAAGTCCTTAATCTAATATCATGATTCCTGTAAGTTTCAGGAATCATGCTTTGTATCCCCATTTCTATAGTTGAACAAAAAAATGTCTGCAATAGGCTCAAGTATTGCCTTCTTGATGTCTATCTGATAATGCTATCTTGGGAGAAAGGAGAAAGCCCAGGAGGTAGAAGTCATCTGGAGGAAATTAGCCACTGAGTGTGTGCCTTGAAGAGTTATACCTACTGTCTGGTCCCTTCTTTTTACTTTTCTTCCCTCCATCTACCTTGAGATAAATAATCTGTCACATGCTCCAGCTCTTGTTGGATGTGATGTGAACTCTTCTGCCACACCCTCCCTGCCATGATGGACTGTGAACCCTTTAACAGAATCAACCTTTTCTCAACTTTATAGCATCAGAAACATCACTGCTTTGTGGAACAGCATTCTTCATGTTCTACTTTTTTACATTTTTTTGAAATTTATTTATTTATTCTATCTAAGTACACTGTAACTGTTTTCAGACACACCAGAACAGGGCATCCAATCTCATTACAGATGCTTGTGAGCCACCATGTGGTTGCTGGGATTTGAACTCAGGACCTCTAGAAGAGCAGTTGGTGCTCTTAACTGCTGAGCCATCTCTTCAGCCTTCATGTTCTAATATTAGGAACCAAAGAGATATAGATAAATATATACATAAACCTACATGTTGATAAGTTCTTTAATAGGATCACACAGTAAATTTTGCACTATTGGTGACAAGTTTCTTATCTAACACAGTATTTGATCCGAAGAAGCCAGTAATCTGAGACTATGAACAGATACTGACAAGGGAAATAACAGTAATGATTTCTCCTTAGTCAAAGAATGAGAAAAGAGTGAGACATGATTCTTAAACAAACTAGTATCATTAAGTTAACATACACACACACACGCACATGCACACACACACATGCACGTGCGTACCCTAGCCCATTCTAACAAAGGCCAAATTTTGAAGCTTAGACCTATCTCCAGGCTCTAAAGAAATATTCCAATTTCCTTCACTGAAGGTAGAGCAGAGGCCTGGAGATTTTCATCTCCACTGAGTAAAACCCATGTCAGATGATATCAGTACAACCACATGAAGCCAGGATTCCCAGAATTACAACCATATCCCTTATCCCATTATCAGTCTCAGTAATGTGTGATAGAGAAAAGAATGTGGACAGTGCTGGGAAATCATTCTCAAAAATGATAACTGAAGACTTACCAAATTTAGCAAAACAACATGAACCCACAGAGTCTAGAAGTTGGAATAAACGCCAAGAAATCCCTATCAAAATACATCATAGTCAAAATTTGGAACAGTAAACAAGGAGAAAGTTAAAAGATACAAAAGAGAAAAGTCCCCCCATACATAACACTAAACTAATATGATAAGTGACATTTGTGCATCAGAAAACCTTGGGGACATCCAGGATTGCCAACTGGGCTAGACACCGTTTCCAAGAGAAGAAGAAACCTGTCTATGCACCAGTGTTACCAGGCCTACTCTACCCATAACGAGCACATCTTCAATAGCACCCGAGTCTACCATGAGCACTGCTTTGTGTGTGCACAGTACTTCTGGATCTTTCATGAGCTTGAGGGTCATAAGTACTCAAACATGTCTTCTAAATGCTGATTGCTCCATGCCACCAATTCTGTGGTTTGTTTGTCACTGGACACATCATCAAGTCCATGAAGTTAGTGAACTGGAATTCAGGATGTTTATGTTGTGAGCTACATTTTGTGGAGCTGGCTGATGTGAGCTGGCCATTGATGGGCGGTCTCTCATGTTCAAATAGGAGGCCTACCACCCAGACCACTTCAACTGCTCCCACTGTGAAGGAGCTGACCTTTGAGCCCAAGAGCTGAAGGGTGAGCTCTACTGCCTGCCTTGCTGTGACAAGCTGGATGTCACCATCTGTGGGGCCTGCCATCAGCCCACTGAGGGCTGTGTAGTCGAGACACAGGGAAAATGGTGGCTTGTGGAGTACTTTGTGCCAAGTGTGAGAAGCCATTCCTGTGGCACCAGAGCTATGAAAAAAGGGCCTGACCTATTGTAAGAGAGACCTATATAATTAGAATCTATATATAATTAGATCTTTGGAGATAAATGTTTGCTACACCTGCAGTCATGTGATCAAGACCGGTAGGGAAAAAAATCCTGTGGAGTTCTATATGAAGCCTGTGTGCAAGAGTTGCTATAAAGGTTCCCTCTAGAGCTGAGTAAGAGGCTGAAGAAGCTCTCCGATCTGACCTTCAGCAAGGCCCAGCCCAAGTCTGTGGACATCAACTCAGTTCATAAGTCCTTGGCTTCCACCTCTGCCCTCACCCTCCTGCCAAATCCCTGCTGGCCACCTCCCACTTCTGCTCCATCCCAACCTCCTCCCTCTGCTGTGTCACCCTGACTGGCCAGTCTGCCTTGGGCCACATACATAGTTCTCTCTCCTGTGCAGAGGCCTGGCCCAGCCTCAGTCACTTCATCTTATGCCCACATCTCCAGGGACAGGAACAAAATTGGGATGGGAGGTAGTTGGACATTGATGATGATAGAGATTGAAACGGAGTTCTCAACATAAATACCTGAAAATTTCCTACCAATTAAAAAAAATTTTTTTTTGAGATTTCATTTGACCCCAGTCAGAATGGTTCAGAACAACAAAACAACTGATGGCTGTCAGTGAGATTGTGGAGAAAGAGGAATTCTTATTCACTGTTGGTAGAAATGTAACTTTGGATAGTATGGAGTATCCTCAAAAAACAAAAGAGAAACAGAAACAAAAACTAAACTAAAAATAAATGTACTATCTGGCTTAGCTATACTCCTTGGCCTCTGCCCAAAGGATTCAGCATCCTACTCCACCAGTACTTGATCAGCAATGCTCAAAAGTGTCCTAGTCATGATAGCCAGGAACAGGGAAAGAGGCTTCTACATTTGTCTGAGGCAACTTTGAATATGCTCTCAAACTGGATTACAGTGTCAATGTGAAACATTATTATGTAAGTTAACAGAAAGGTTAAACTCTACTAACAATGTGTGAAATTATATTTCAATAAGTCTGTTGAAGTGAATGACCTTCTTTATGACCACCATTCACCTGGACTGCCAGGTTGAGCCTCAGAGGAAGGGAGATGCTCAGTCCTGCTGGGACTAGATGTCCCAGGGTGGGGTAGTACCTAAGTGGTGCTTGCCCTGCTCTGAGAAGGGAAGGGGATAATGGGGGGAGGGATTTGTAAGGGCAGGACTGGGAGGAGAGGGGAGTGCTGCAATGGGGATGTAATGTGAATAAAAATAATGTCAGGCAAACCCTTTCACATGAATGTGGGACCACATCTGAACTAATGCATTCCTCCCCATTCCCCCTCTCTCCAATATAAAAACACTTTCAGTATAACTATTTAAAACTACCAGTAGTTTAATCCTCTAATTTCTATTTTTCAAAACTATTTTGACTGTTAAATAGTTCCTTTACATATAAATTTGTAATTAGTTTATCTCTATAAAATTTTAAACATTCTACTAAAGATTATGTTGAATCTACATGTTGTTTATTATAACCAGTATAAGTATTACCATCAGAAGCATACTATCTCTGTCATTTTATCAGTAATTCTTTTCCTCTGATCAGATTTTTTTTCAGCATATGGCTCTAGCATAAATTATAATGGTTTCTATCTAAATGTCTATAGTATTTATTATGAATGATAATTTATACTTTAATTTTCCAAGTTTTTTTCTGCTACAAAGACACAGTATTTATTTTTGTATTCTGGCCTTCATTTCACTCTATTGAGTAATTGAGGTTTGGTGCATATCTATTGTAAGCTCTACAAATTGAAGGAGTTCTATTTCTTCCTTTCAGCTTGTTGGCTCATAATTTGTTTTTCTTAATGAACTGTTTAATTCCTCCATCATAGCAGCGAATAAGATTGTGAAAGTAAATATTTTTCCTTTGTCCCTCATCTAAGGGGGAAAAACATGTTCTTTTATAATCATGTATATTAGGCAATGTGTGTTCATGGTTCTTAGCTGTCCTTTACCAAATGAAAGGCAATTCTCTTCATCAGTCATGTTTCTTCATTAATGATGATGACTTGGTCTCTACTGCCTTTTGTATCACTTGACAAAACAAATGTATTTTCTTATGTAAGTTTTCATTCTGGTTCCATTCTAGTTTGCCAACTGTTTTTTTTGTTAAAATGTTTACTTGCTTTTGTTTTTCTAAGTCAGATTTCTCTTGGTTATAAGAAATTTCTTTTTTTAATTTTTTATTAATTATTTTTATATAATCTGTATTTTTTGTATTTTATTCCCCACCCTACCAACCCCTGTCCACCCTCTGACTGTTCCACATCCCATACCTCCTCCCTTCCCCCCCCCGGCCTCCATGTGGATGTCCCTACCCTACCCCTGGAACCTCTAAACTCCCTGGGACCTCCAGTCTCTTGAGGGTTAGGTGCATCATCTCTGAATGAACACAGACCCATCAGTCCTCTACTGTATGTGTGCTAGGGGTCTCATATCAGCTGGTATACACTGTCTGTTTGGTGGTCCAGTGTTTGAGAGATCCCAGGGGTCCAGATTAATTGAGACTGCTGGTCCTCCTACAGGGTCACCCACAGGGGGGAAAAAAGTAAAAAAAAAAAGTAAGAAAGGAAGGAAGGAAGAAAAGGAAAGAAATGGAAAGAAAAGGAAAGAAAGAAATTATTCTTTACATATTTTAGCTTTTACTTATACATATTTTCTTGACCAGATTTTTGTCTGTTCTTAAGGGGATACTGTTGAACTTTCTTTAACTGCAATTTTTTCTTTGCGTTTGGTGTCAGATAATGCTGACTTTCCCAAATGTATTAGGAAGTACTCTAGACTCTTTGTTTTGTAGATTAGTTTGTATAGAATTGGGATAAATTATCAATAAATCATAATGATCTTAGATCAGTTTAGATATTTGCTTTTATATTTTAATAATATTCAAGCTATCTATTCATTAAATGTTAATTTTATTTTAAAATATTATTATTTTCATAAGCCATTGTACTGTTCTCTGATATATATATATTACAGTAAGAAAATTTAATGCTTTTTTCTTTTTCTTTAAAGTTCAGTGTGTCCTTTTTTAAAAATATTATTGTTTTGAGCTTAGAAATAGTTTCTCATAAATCAACATTCATTATAATGATTTTAATGAATATATAATAACAGTAACTGAATGTTTTATGTGTCTGGGGTGAGTATTTTATTTGGCATACTTTAATTAATGGTAATTTATTTTTACCTAGTCATGCTGATGGAACAATAAAATTTTGGGATGCTTCAGCAAGTAAGTTTATATTTATTCCCATTCAACAAAAATATTTTTTCAATATTCATTGATGGTCATTTACCACCTTTTAATTTGAATAATTGTCATTTCAGGAAATATTTTAGCATAATTATATTATAATGCTTTCTTACAATATTTATTTTATATATTTTAGATCAGTTTAAAGTATCTCTAGTTATGTTCAATAATATTAAATAAACAAGACTATAGGCAATATTTCAGCAATCCTATCTTTAAAAAACAGCATGTTGCATCAGGAAAAGAACTAAGCTTTACCAGATTAACTATTCTAGGAATTCCCTCTGTGTCTGACCTGTGTGGTGTTTGAAAAGTGCTTTTATTCCTCTGTTCTCAGCTTTGCTATCCCACTCTATAATAGTCCACGAGAAGCAAGAGAAATTATTTGATAACACTAAAAACTCTTTTAAAAATTTTTAACAATTAAGTAGTTTAAGGAAAAACCTATGTGGTTATTATGCAAGGGCCTGCAACCTTACCTAAGTCTTCATTATGCCCATATATGTCATTCACAAAACATGATCTTAAGAGAAAGAATTGCACACATGTAAATACATGTCAAACTAGGAAATATCTAAATGTAGTATGATCAAATGCTATTTTAATCAGAAATGGCAGAGATTTATTTGGACCAGTAAGTTTCAGACAGATTACTTATATATTTATGAATTTGTTTACCTTTCAGACAGGATTATTTTAGTATCCTATTTAGTATCCTATATCTTAAGACTCTCAGCTATAGCCAATCACGTTCTAGGATTACATTTTTCACTACCAGCCCAAGTAGAAAGGATATTTAATGGATCAACAACTAACATAAATTTTGTTAGGTAGTTAAAACTTAGGAAGTTAATTAAAACTTAGTCAAAAATAGAAAGAGAAGAATTAGCAATGACATTGAAGTTTCTGAGCAGGTGTAACCATGAAGCAATAATCTTGAAAATAAGAAATACAAGAAAAATCAATTAAATATGACACAAGATGCTGCCTACTCTACAAGTCTATTTCAGCCTTTGTGGCTAGCTCAGTGATATCCTCTAAACCATCAACAAAAAAAAATCATGCTTTTAATTTACTCATATTTTGAGAATTTTAAAGTCTAGAGTGGGCCTGGGTATGTCCTGTTGACAACTTTTAAAAGTTCAAGCCAAAGCCAGGTAGTGGTGGTACAGGTATTTAATACCAGCACTCAGGAGGCAGAGGCAGGTGGATCTTTGTGAGTTCAAGGATAGCCTACTCTACAGAGCCAGTTCCAGAAATGCCAGAGCTACTCAGATCACTCTGAAGCCAAAGCAAACAAAAAGTTCAGGCCAGTTACTTTGTAAAATTATCTTAAATTGGACTGACCTCTTGAAGATTATTTATAAAACAAGAGTTTTGTTTTGTTGGGGGAAATTGAGTTTTTATTTTGTTCTAAAGTGGAATGGTTTCCCCAAAATAAATATTATTGAAAACCATTTATAAATCCAGAGTTTTATAAGCTTATACTTGACCCTTTTTTAACTAGGAGCACTAAGATGAGATCTTTTCTAAATGATTTCTATTAAAAAAAATCTAGAGAATTGTATCAAATTCATATCAAAGAGTTAAAGGGATTACTGTGAAGAAAACATGGCACCATCTCACCTGGAGGAGAGTATTTCTTCCATTTTCTTAGTTCCAATGCTCATAAACATTTTTTCCTTCTTTGTATAGATCTCTCTTGATACTGCTGCCCCAAGGGCACTTCACTGAGGGTTTACTATGTAAATATAATTTGCCCTATTGGAGTTTTATTCTTTTGACTCAACAAATACATTGAAAAAATTTGAACGATGTCTAAGAATTAAAATCAAATTAGGAAATAACTACATTTTATTATTTTATAGTGACACTACAGGTGTTGTACAAGCTAAAAACTTCCAAAGTATTTGAAAAGCAGAAGGCAGGAGATGGCAAACAGACATGTGAGATTGTAGAGGAAGATCCTTTTGCTGTTCAGATGATTTACTGGTGTCCAGAGAGCAGAATATTTTGTGTGTCTGGAGTCTCTGCATATGTCATAATTTATAAATTCAGCAGACATGAAATCACAACAGAAATAGTGGTAAGTTACTTGAGATTTAACTTTCCTATTTATAGTTCCTAAATGAAAACAATATGTATTTGAACTACCACTCGGTATGGTTTTTAAGGCAACAAGTGTATAGTATATTGATGAGGTTTGCTCTCACTGTCTATTGTAATGTTTAAGTGTGGACCCCCAAATCCTTGAGTCTGTCCATAGACTCAAGAGACACTGCCCCCAAATTATTGCTGACTGGTAAATAAAGATGCCAACATCTAATAGCTAGGCAGACCCTGCCCCCAGGGTATTTCTGATTGGTAAATAAAGATGCCAATAGCTAGTAGCTGGACAGAAGAGACATAGGTGGGAGTTAGGTTCCCTGGGCTTGGGGTCGGAGGAGAACCTTGAGGAGGAGAAGGTGCAGGAGGAAGAAGGAGAAGCTGCCATGGGTTAGCTGAGCCATAAGAACATGGCCCCTGAGGGCTGGTTAGCTGGAGTTAAGAGCAGCCTAGATGAAACATAGTAAACTATAAGTAACAATTCGGGGTTATCTATAGGAAGGTAGATTCTAATAGTATAGAAGGTAGATACTGGCCCAGCTCTTGTGCTGTTTAAGGCTTATTATAAATATAAAAGTTGTGTGTATGTGGGAACTAAGTGATCAAGGGGGGGAACCCGGTCTGAATTAAATAAGTTCTAAACACTATATAATTCATACTTAATATAATCTGTAGTGTTTTAAATTATCATTACTTAACATATTAAAAAGTAGTTTGTTTTTAAATAAAAAGCTCTCTTAACTTTAATTCTAATTAAATATACTATTCCAACAAAACTTCAATGTCAAAATAAGCTTGCTATTTTAAATTAATTTTTCTACAAATTGAGCACCACATTGTTGTCTTTTGTTATATATCTTTGTATCTCTTCAGTTTTGCACCTACCTTGCTAAACTGAGTCAATTCCTACTAAGTATTGTCAATATAATTGCATCATAAAATAACTTAAAGAAAAAATACTTATTATAATCATAACACATTTTAAAATAGGTACTATATTATATGCCTAAGCAAGTATATGCATATATGCACAAATGCATGTAATTAGAGTGTAGAGTTTTGCTTTCTGTATAAGTGTCTAATTAGTGTAGGCTTTGTCCTTTTTAAAAATTTAACTGTTATTTTCTTTTTAATAAGCTGTTATAAATGATTGTTTCTCAACTATAATAAAGTTACTTCTAATAGTTTTTTTATGGAACAACATTATATATGGTTAAAAATAATTATAATGGTACATTACTATTACCTTACCATTACACGAAATTCTGATCATACAGAACAATGGTGTTATTGTGGTATCAGCTACATCTAAGTTAATATGCCTATAATTTCTCTATTCTGTTCTATATATTTTACCCTCTTTAACAGAGTGTAAAGATTATTTCATATAGGCTTTTGTGTGTGTGTTTTTACCTGAATTAAAAGTAATGTCATTCTTTTAGAGTATATTGAAAGTTTAGGGCGTGAGGTCACATGTGCTTAAGTTTCAATCCTAACTTTACCACTAATTATCTCTGTGTGGGGCTCTGAGCAATTAATAGGCTGTAATATAGTCTGGGGACAATTTATACTCCTGCCCATATAATTTCCTGTGTTAAAAATGGAAAATAGAAAAAAAAATTTTAAAAAATGGAAAATAGAGAACAAAGCTTAAGTAGAAATATGCATGCTAATTTGATCCGATTTTTATAATGATGTTACAGCAGCATCAGCACTGTATAGTAGTAAGTACTCAATAACTCAATAACCAGGCTGTTACTGGTAGAGGCTTCTAGTAGTTTAAAGATCATTATTATAGTAAATTTGGTAATATTACTATAATCCATTTTAAATATCAGTGTGCTCATTATACTGTAAATTAAATACTATTTATAAATATTAATTTCCATCATTGGAGTAACTGTCAATTTCTCCTTTTGTTTAAATCATCCACCAAATTATAATTTCTTATTGTAAGAAATTGTCTTAGTTAGGATTTTTCTTATTATGATAAAGCACCATGACCAAAAGCAACTTGGAGAGCAAATTATTTATTTCGTTCATACTTCCAGATGTTCTTAACCACTGTAGGTCATGGCAGGAACTCAAGCAGTGTGGGACCTCAGGCAGGGTAAGGACCTGCAGGCTAGAACTCATACGGACATGGTGGAGCAACACTGCCTACTGGCTTGCTCCCCAGGACTTGCTCATCCTACTTTCTTATACAACTCAAGTTGTATAAGAACTTATACAAAGATGACTCCACCCAGTTGGCCTCCCCCAACCAATCACTAAGAAAATGTCCCACAGGCTTGTCTACAATGCCACTCTTTGGGGGCACATTTTCTCAATTTGAGTCCCTCTTTCAAAATGACACAAGCTTGTGTCAAGTTGGCAAAACAAACTTGAGAAAGCAAAAGAATATTTATTATATAAAATTTTCTGCCACACAAATATGATGTGAAAGTAAATACTGGGATATGAGGGCACACACCTTTAATCTCCGCACTCATAAGGTAGAGGCAGGCAGATCTCTGTGATTTTCAGACCAGCTTGGTCTACAGAATGAGCAGGACAGCCAGAGTTACACAGAGAAACCCTGTCTCAAACCCTCCCCGCAAAAACAAATTTATTTTTAGTAATAAGTGTCTTTCTTTCATAGTTCTGAGAAATTAAAACTTATTTTTATTATTAAACTTATTATTTTTATTAAACTTATTATTATTAAAACATTTTTATTAAAACTTTTTGTTTTTTTTGTTTTCCTTTTTTGGTGATTGCCATTGAATAATCCATATAATTCATTACTTAATTCAGATTAAAATAATTCAGAATAATTTATAAAAACCCAGATATATTAAAGTACCTATTATCATTATTATTGTTGTTATTATTATTATTATTATTATTATTATTATTGTTATTATTATTGGACTAAATTAAAATGACCTTTTTTTAAGTCATTAGAGGTACGTCTTCAGTGCGATGTTGAAGACATTATTACTCCCGAGCCAGAAACAAGTCCTCCATTTCCAGATCTCTCCTCTCAACTTCCTTCTTCAAGGAGTCTTTCTGGAAGCACTAATACTGTGTCTAGTGAAGGAGTGGCAAAGGACAGCATCCCGTGCCTCAGGTAAGAACCACTGTCAAGTGCCGAAGCGCACTCAGCCATTGGCCACACAGCTCCTGCGCGGTGTGTCAGAACCATTGCGCTCTCTTGTGAGGCGAGTGTGGAAAGCATGGCATTCTGTGGATCACCCCCAACAGGCACAGCGCTTCCATACTACACTCACCTAGCTACAGTTTTCCCAAAAATGATTCTAAAGGAAACATTAATTTTATAAAATGGGAAATTTAACAAAACAAAACCCTAATCATTTTTTCCTAACTAGTGATTATTGTTAAACATTTTACTCAATATATTGAAGTTAACATTTAACAACATAATAAAAAGCTTAGCATGTAAAGCTCATAGGCAAATTTATCTTCCTTTTATGCTTTTAATTTCATAGGATTTATAAATTACTACTTTACGTTATCATACAATTGTTTCTAGTGTTAGATATTTGGAGAATTTATTCTAAGTGAGTTTTTTTTCTAAGCCCCATAAAACAATATATGTATCTATTTCTTAAGAAAATCTAGACAGTGTGTTTCCTAATTTCTTATGAAATATGTACCGAAACGTTAGAGATAACTTTTCAAAAGCAAAAGTTATATAATTAGCAGTAATGTATAACTTCTAATTTTTTAAAGATTTTCAAAAAGGAAGAGTATGCATGAAATAATTGGAAGAAAACTCTACAAGCAAAAAAACTTATTAAATTGTAGCTAGTGGAAATCTCTTATAAGTTCATATATATTTATATTTGTTTATTTGTGTGCTTGTACACACACACACACATACACTGTACATGTGACAGTCAGAGGACAACCTGTAAGAATCTGTTCTCTCCTTCCACCTTGTGGGTCCTGGGGATGAAGTTCAATTCTATGGCAGCGCCTTTACTTGCTAAGCTACTGTGCCAACCCATTTAGTTGAGTTAAAAGAATGTGGAAACCTCTTCCTCTTCTTTTAACTCAACCCATTTAGTTGAGTTAAAAGAATGTGGACATAAAAGAATGTCCACCCTCTGACTGTTCCACATCCCATACCTCCTCCCTTCCTCCCCCAACCCCTACTCCTCCATCTCCATCTCTGTGAGAATGTCCCACCCTCCACTACACCAGACCTCTCCACTCCCTAGGGTCTCCAGGCCAGGCAGTCCTGTGCTGTATATGTATTGGGGGCCTCCTATCAGCTGGTGTATGCTGCTTGGTTGGTGGTCCAGTGACTAAGAGATCTCAGGGGTCCAGGTTAATTGAGACTGCTGGTCCAGCAGGGGGATAAAATAGATTAAATAAAATTTAAAAAAGAATTATGTTGTCAGACTTTTTAGGATATAGGTATTCCATACGTTGTATTATGTATTAGGTACTTTACTATAACATAGGCTTTATATTATAAGATTTTTGTTCAGCAGTATGTAATTACTTGATAATATAAGTATCCTGAGCATATTTAATGAAAGATAACCTAATGTGTAATTTTAGGAAGGCTACACATATTAAATTTATTTCCAACTTTTTAAAAATTTTCTATATTCTTTGTTTACATTCCAAAGGCTTTCCCCTTTCCCAGTTCCCCCCTCACCATATGTCCCATAAGTCCTCTTCCCTCCGCCCATTCCCCAATCACCCCTCACCCCACCATTTCTCTGTTCTGATACTCTCCTACAAAACTGGATCAAGTCTTTTTGGAACCAGGTGGGGCTGGAGAGATGGCTCAGTGGTTAAGAGCACTGACTGCTCTTCTGGAGGTCCTGAGTTCAAATCCCAGCAACCACATGGTGGCTCACAACCATCAGTAATAAGATCTGACCCCTCTCCTAGAGTGTCTGAAAACATCTACAGTGTACTGACATATAGTAAATAATCTTTAAAAAAATAAAAAAGAAACATTAACAAAAGAGAATGTGAAAACCAATAAAAGCACTAGAATATTTAAAATAGCACTGACCACAGACCCATTTGTTTGTTTAAAAAAAAGCCCACTACCACTACCACCAACAAAAACCTATTATTGTTAGAGTACAAGTCTTCTAATTACTTAGATATTTATAAAATAGAGAAGATTTATAAAAATAGAGAAGAAATGAGGATAGGGTTGATGGAGAAAAACAAGTGAAATAAAGGTCTGGTTAGCATCAACAATTATTGAAGTGTAAAAGGGTTGACTTGACAAATACTGAAGTAAATCTCAAGGATTATTAAAAACCAAAAGAAAAAAATCCACATAGTCATATATCATGTGCTCAGTGCCCGGAGGTAAAATACATACAAAAAGTCTAAGTATTATTCTCTTAATTAGACTACATTATAGATGGTTTCCTCACTCAGATGCATATCATACATGCTTCACTAAATATTGTAATCTGTCCCTTTGTTTAGCTGAAGTTGGACAGTTTTATATACACTAGCTGGTAAATAAGCATTTCAACTAGCTAAATCTTCACTTTTAGAAATATTTTAATTATTATCAATATATACAAATTTGTAGAATTGTTATTTATATTTTTGTATGCTTAATAAATATTTATCATTGTCCTTGTTAAGAGAATGAGATTTAAAGAAGAAACTTGAAATGATTAGTAGAGTTAAATAATGCATGGTGGAATAAAATTCTAGACAAAAACAATAGCTATAGCATGGACTTGAAGTGCTTGGCATGCTAAGGAAATAATTAGGCCAATGCAGCTAGAGCTCAAAACAGTGTCTTGATAATTGGAAGTGATATCATATAGATGATGGAGGCCTAATAACAGGGTGTTATGAGAGCCTTACCATTTATGTCAAGTGGGAAGTGGGAGTCATTGTAATGTTTTGATTAGAAAATAACATGATTAGGCTTAAATTTTAAAGAGATCAATTTAATAAGTGAGTTGAATGTGAGTTTGAGAATGAAGAGGAGAATAGAAGCTAGAGACCAGTTATGAGGCTATCAAAGTAATCAAGATTAAATAAAGGGATAACTTATCTATTGTTTTAAATAAAACATCTGTTTTAATTTTTAATTGAAAACAAACAATGACTTTTATAACATCATTGTATTATTAGTATTGCAGTGGATACATATTCAGTTTCAAAAGCTGTTTGTTATTTATTTGAAATTTAAATTTAAGTGGACAGCCTGTGTCTTTATTTGGTAGTTCTAAGATCATAACAGCATAGAAGTAAAAAGTACTTAGCATATGGATATATTTCCAAAGTAATATTGATGGCATTTCATGACCAACCGATAAATAAGAATCCAGTAGTAAAGGGTTACTGTTCTCTGTACAGATAGAAGTAGAGGAGGGTTGTAAGAACAACTACAGGTAGAGTAGATTTAGAGAAAAATAACAACTTGTTGGATGGTTAATTTATTGGTCATGGTCCTAGTTTGATTTCTGTTGATGTGATAAAATACCTACCAAAAGTAATTTTGGAGGTGGAGGAGGAGCTCAATTGGTTTATAGGTTATAGCACATCTGTAAAGGGACGCCAAGGCAGGAACTCAGGGCAGTAACTGATGCAAAGACTGTGGAAGAATGATTCCTGCTGGCTTGCTTCCTCTGGCCTGCCTTGCTACCTTCATTAAAACATTCTAGCCCCACCTTCCCCAAGATAGCACTGCCCGCAATGGGCTTGGGCCTTCCTATATCATTCACAATTAAGAAAGACCTCCCAACAGAAATGTCCTCAGGCCAATTTAATGGAGAAAATCTGTCAGCTAGGAACCCCTCTTTCCAGATATATCTAGGTTTGTGTCAGGTTGCCAAATATAACTATATAACAGTCATTCTTTTTATTGCTATACTTTATAATTATATAGAAAGTATCATTTATTTTAAGACACTGTCCTAAAATAAAGAAAACATTTGATAAGTTAACATTGTTAAACTAGCTAAAAAAATTACTAAGCAAGTATATGTAGCTTGGTACATCTAAGATAATGACAAAGCATTGTCTATCTATATACTTGCCCCCATGTTATATAATTTTGAAGCATGGTTCTATGTAAATTCTGAAGATGCATAAGTATGCTAAAGATGTATGGAGTAGAATAATGTTTCCTCTTTCTTCTAGTGTTAAAACACGGCCAGTGCGAATGCCGCCAGGCTATCAAGCAGATCTTGTCATTCAGTTGGTGTGGGTAGATGGTGAGCCTCCTCAGCAAATTACCAGCCTTGCTATAAGCTCAGCATATGGAATGTAAGTGATTAAACTCTCTGGTTTGTATTCCCTAATTTTAAATGGTTTGTAAATGCCTCTTTAAGATATTAAATCTTAAAATCCCTTAGTTCAATTTTTATAAAATTGACCATAATATGAGAAAATGATAATTAATTTTATGCCATGATTATATTTTAAATGTTTTCTTTTCCTTGGCTTCATAATTCCCCATTATGTTTCTCTTTGGCTACTTTCTTTGGACTGTCTTGTAATAGAATTCTCTTCAACTTTGTCTAATGTGATAGTAGAGCTACCAGTAGAGTTTGGTCTCAATGAGACTTGCAAATAGAGCAAGTTTAAGATTTCTGATGATAACTGACTCTTTTATCCTCAAGGATTCCTAGTCTTAGTTTCAAAACAACCTTTTCAAACGATTGGCCTTCAAAGACAGGAGAGAGAACTAACAGAACGAAGAGACTGTGGAGATGAGCCACTCAATTCAGTAAATCATTAGAGAAAACATTGTCAATTATGGGAACTCCACTGAAGAATATAAAGCAATATGAGAATGGCAGCTTGGATGGTTGTATTATAGAGCTTTGGCTGTCAAGAAAAAAGAAAACAAGAAAGGAAGGAAGGAGGAAAGGAGGGAGGGAAGGAAGGAAGAAAAAAAGGAAAAAGAGAGAGAGAAAGAAAGAAAGAAAGAAAGAAAGAAAGAAAGGAAATGTCCCACCTGAAATCAGAGTAAATTCTACCAAGTATTAAAGAAATAAATAATTAACAGAATCTTTCTGAGATTTATGAAAGATGAAATCATGCTTGTCTTATTTTATGAGGTAACATAAATTTGAGGATATGAAAAGGTTGTTACAAGAATGGAAAATTATAAGTCTATGACTTATATGAACATGAATTACAAATTCTAACCAAAATATAAATAAATCTATCAAGAAAATGATAAAATTATTCGTAACCAAAGTTCATTTATATCAGGAATGCAGATTGTTTTACCATTTTAAATTAATCAAGGCAATTTATCAACTCAACAGAATAAAGTAGTGCAAAAGTAACTTTTATTTGCATGATGTAATTGTCATCTCAGAGGTTTAGTGCCTTGGTCTACTAACCTAGGCCTAATCCTGGAAATTTCTAGCCTCCATACAAACTAATGTGTAGACCGAGAATGTTTTCAGCCTCTGAGGCCTAATGCTGAATAAGCTTACCTTTTATAGCTTTTTCAAACTCTAGCTGACTGATTCAACTCAGCTGTTCTGGCACAAAACTCCTCTCTAGGCTGACTGATTTGAATTGGTTTCTCTCAGCTTCTTTCTGAATCACTCTGCTTGGCCTCGTACTGTCTCAGGCAATCTGTTCTAATCTTCTGGCTCATTCTGTCTGCACCCGTGTCTAGCTTGTTTTATTTTGAACCTATCTCTGTAAAACTCTCTTGGTAAAATTGCCTCCGCCCCCACCTCTTGTGTGTGTGTGTGTGTGTGTGTGTGTGTCTGTGTGTGTGTGTCTGTGTGTGTGTGTGTTTGTACTGTTCTTTCTCAAGTCACCTCTCTTTCCTCTCTATTCTCCTGAGAGTTGAGTACGTCCTATTCTGTCGAATCTTTCTCTGATTTGTCACTTTGTCTGCCACTCAGTTCGACATCACTTTGAAACACCGGTGCTTCCTTTTACAAAACAACTTTATCTTTATTGTTGGGATTAATGGCGTATACTATGAGCATGTTATTTTTCCACCAGAGGGATTAAAGAAGCATGGTAATGGTGTGCCTCTATTCCTGACATATTAGCCATATTGCTAGATTCAAATCCCTCTACAAAGTTGAAAAAGCATGTGATTATATCAGGGATGCAAAAACAAAAATTTTGTGAGAAACTGCCCTTGCTCCAGCAGATAGACCTGCATCTGTATACATACTGTGTAGACTCAGTCTGTAAAACAACATGACCATTTGAAGTTGGGAAGGAATAGTAATAAGGGTATGGGAGAAGAATTGGAGCATAGAATATGGGGGACAGACTTAATCAAACATATTGTATACATGTACAAAATTCTCCAACAATAAAGCACACACAAGCTCATGACAAAAGTTCAATACCAGTTGTGAGTTTAAAACAAACTACTAATTAAAATGCAAAGACAATTGTCTTTAATGCATTGCAACAAGCACTACACTTTTTAGTGAAATGTTAGACGTTTTACTTCTAAGTCTGAAAAATTAAAAGGCAAATATCTTACTTGGCCTGCCAAAATAAAATATCTTAGACTAGGTAATCCATATACAACAGACATTTATTACTCAGTTCTGGAGGCTTTGAAGTCCAAGATCAAGACATCAGCAGATTCAGCGTCTGACAAGGGATCACAGTTTCAGAAAGGGCATCTGACTACATTCTCACAGAGATGACATAGCAAGCAAGCTTTTGCTCTGCATAAAGAACCTGATCTCATTGGTGAGATGAAACCCCAAGACCTAAAGACTGCACATCTCAATACCATCGTCTGTGGGTTTGATTTTAAACATACTTTATAATTCTTCATAATATATATTTTACCTATTAATTGTCATGTGCAATGTAAGCTGAGAAGCTGGCTCTCAAAAAAAAAGGTTGATCTGCTCTCTCTTTTCAGGCCTACAAATATAAAATGTTTTCCAAGTTCCCTAGTCTAGAGACAGACTAGCCCATTGATCTTGTGACATGGAAAAAAGCAACCAGAAGAGGGTATTGAAAACATTGGGTCCTTTCCAGCTTCTGGCTATTATAAATAAGGCAAATATGAACATAGTGGAGCATGTGTCCTTATTACATGTAGGAGCATCTTCTGGGTATATGCCCAGGAATGATATAGCTGGGTCTGCAGGTTGTACTATGTCTAATTTTCTGAGGAACCACCAAACTGATTTCTAGAGTGGTTTTACCAGCCTGTAATCCCACCAACAATGAAGAACTGTTCCTTTTCCCCACATCCTCTCCAGCATCTGCTGTCCCCCTGAGTTTTTCATCTTAGCCATTCTGACCAGTGTGAGGTGGAATCTGTGTTGTTTTGATTTGCATTTCCCTGATAACTAAGGATGCTGAATATTTCGTTAGGTACTTTAGAGCCATTCGAGTTTCCTCAGTTGAGAATTACCTGTTTAGCTCTGTACCCCATTTTTTAACAGGGTTATTTGATTCTCTGGAGACTAATTTCTTGAGTTCTTTGTATACATTGGATATTAGCCCTCTACCGGATGTAGGGTTAGTAAAGATCTTTTCCCAATTTGTTGGTTGCCATTTTCTCCTATTGACCTTTGCCTTACAGAAGCTTTGCAGTTTTATGAGGTCCCATTTGTTGATTCTTGTTCTTAGAGCATAAGCCATTAGTGTTCTGTTCATGAACTTTTCCCATGTGCCCATGTGTTCAAGATTCATCTCCACTTTCTCCTCTATAAGCTTCAGTGTATCTGGTTTTATGTGTAGATCCTTGATCCACTTGGACTTGAGTTTTTTACAAGGAGATAAGAATGGGTCGATTTGCATTTTTCTACATGCTGACCTCCAGTTGATCTAGCACCATTTGTTTAAAATGCTGTCTTTTTTAAAAACACTGGATGTTTTTAGCTCCTTTGTCAAATATCAAGTGACTGTACATGCCTGGGTTCTTTTCTGGGTCTTCAATTCTATTCCATTGATCTTCCTCCCTGTCTCCATACCAATACCAAACAGTTTTTTTTATCACTATTGCTCTGTAGTAGAGCTTGAGGTCAGGTCTGGTAATTCCTCCAGAAGATCTTTTGTTGTGGAGAATAGTTTTTTGCTATCCTGAGTTTTTTTGTTAGCCAGATGAATTTGAGAATTGCTCTTTCTAGATCTATGAGGAATTGATTTGGGATTTTGATGGGGATTGCATTGAATCTGTAGATTGCTTTTGGCAAGATGGCCATTTTTATTATATCGATCCTGCCAATCCATGAACATGGGAGATCTTTCCATCTTCTGAGATTTTCTTCAATTTTTTTCTTCAGAGGCTTAAAGTTCTTGTCATATAGATCTTTCACTTATTTCGTTAGGGTCATACCTAGGTATGAAATATTATTTGGGACTATTGTGAAGGATGTCCCTCAACAGAGGAATGGATACAGAAACTGTGGTATATATACACAATGGAGTACTTTTCAGCTATTAAAAACAATGAATTCATGAAATTCTTAGGCAAATGGATGAAACTAGAAAGTGTCATTCTGAGCGAGGCAACCCAATCACAAAAGAACACACATGGTATACACTCAATAATAAGTGGATGTTAGCCCAAAAGCTCAAAATAAACAAGTTACATTTCACCCAGCACAGGAAGGTCAAGAAGAAGGAAGACTTAAGTGAGGGTGCTTGGGTTCCTCTAAGAAAGGGAACCAAATACTCACAGGAGCAATAAGGGAGACAATGTGTGGAGCAAAGACTGAAGTAAAGGCCACCCAGAGATTGCCCTACATGGAGATTCATCTTATAAATAGTCACCAAACCCCAACACTACTATGGACAACAAGAAGTGTATACCAGAAGGAGCATGCCATGGTTGTCTCTGGAGGGGCCCTGCCAGAGCCTTACAAATACAGAGGCAGATGCTAGCAATCAACTATTGTACTGGGCATGGGGTCCCCAATGGAGGAGATGGAGGGTGGCTGGAGGAGTTGAAGGGGTTTACAGCCCCATGGGAAAAACAATGATTTCAGCCACCCAGATGCCCCAAGACTCCCAGGGATTGAACCATCAACCAAGAGGCACACATGGTTCCAGCCAAAAATGTGGCAGAGGAAGTCCTTGTTGGGCATCAGTGGGAGGAATGGTCATTGGTCAGGTAAAGGCTCATCAGAGGCCCCAACAAAGGGAAATGGGGGAAGGGGATGGAGAGGTGGGAGTGTGTTGGGTGGAGGGGCATATACGTGGAGGCAGGGGGAGGGAGGAGGGGTTGGGGGTCTTTGGGGAGGGGGAAAATTGGGAAAGGTTTTTACCATTGGCAATGTAAATGAAGATGATATTCAATTAAAAAAAACATTGAGTCCATGAGAACAGCTAGAGACAAAAATCATTTTCAACAGAGGCTTCTGTTAATTATCTCATACTATAAAAATGTCTTTGGTGGGAGTGAGAAGCCAGAAACTTATCCAGAAAGAGAAAGTGCAGTCCTGGAACCCCAGATGACTGCCTTAACTACGCAGTTGATTTCTGTTAGATAAGCTCTAAATTTTATATTATCTTTGTTCCTTCAAGCAGGCTACTCCTGGTTGTTCTTTTTTAAAAGTTAAGACTTGCTAATGTTTCCCTGTCTTATGCCTTTTTGGTCTTTCACTTCTGCTTGTTATAAACTTAAAAAATTCAGAAGTTCAGAACTGCAAATATAGCTATTGTAAGTAGACTATATAGAATACATAATTTTGGGGAGTTACAGAAATTCAGATCATAGATTTCTGCTCCAGATCTCCCCCCAAATCATGTATTTATCACTTACAAAATAACCTTCATTCAACATTAGCAGTTTCAAAAGTTTCAACATATTTAGGATATAAGATTTAAGCCTGAAGTTTCATCTAGATGATATCTAAATCAGATAGGCATGAGATTCAAAGTAGGATTCATTGAGAAATAAACTCTGCTTCTTCAAAATTTCATTCATCTACCTTAATTTGATTCATGTGTCAAGCTCTTCTCCTGCCATGAGGCTA
Organism: Apodemus agrarius; assembly: GCA_964023405.1. Taxonomy (NCBI): domain Eukaryota; kingdom Metazoa; phylum Chordata; class Mammalia; order Rodentia; family Muridae; genus Apodemus; species Apodemus agrarius. The sequence goes on from OZ030018.1 coordinate 62,856,234, forward strand.
TGAAAGTATATGCTTCTAAAATATAACAGTAATCATTTTGTCCCATGATTACAAAAGTCACAAATATGAAAGTGAGGGGAGTAATAATATATTCTAATTTAAAGCAAAATACAATGTGGATGCTACGGACCATACTCTCTCATGGTTGGGGCTAGGATTCTTTCTCGAAGCAGGAATGCACGGGTTCCAGGCAAAATGGCAAACAGAACACCAGGACACAGAAAAAGTGTAGAATCTCCGTGTATTTGGTGTCTGAGTGCGACTTGTTGCACTCAGCCAGGGGTTTTGAAACATGAGATCTTTACATATCAAAGGATGTATCGAGTACAGCAGGCATAAAAGACAATTAGCAATAACCATTTGCCATGAGGAAATGTAAAATCAGCCAGGTAGAAAACATTTCTGTGTGACATCCATAAACAAGGACTGCAAACCATAAACAGGGACTGCAAGACTGGACCCCTTAGGTCTTAATGAGATTCAGTGAGTAACCGAATTATCACCTGGTTCTCTCTGAGGGAACCTGGGATCTTAGTGTTAAGTCAAAGTCTCACAATGTCAGTGCCACTCTCATTAGCATAGCCATAAAAGATCAATGGAAGTATGTAAACTACTAAGCAAAGCGATGGCGCCTAGAACCGAGATTTTTTTGGCCAGTATTGTAGTTCAAAGACCTAACATTCTTGCCTGGTTACTTATAGCTCAGGCTACCAGAAATTCCTGGGAAATAGACCAAAGGAAAGTCAAAGGTAGGGCTGCCCGGAGCTAAGAGCTCAAAATCCTCTCCAGCCAGGGAATTCCACAGCTATGTTCCCTCGGGGACGGCTCTTACTCAAAAGGTGTCCACTGAAACTTGTGCTTTGGACGGCGCTTATTCAAAGTATCCACTGAGACTCGCGCTTTAACTGTGGAAATTCACAGTGTCCACTGAGGATGTGTGACATGTGGAAACATTGAATCTAAAGTCTTGTTAAGAATTTGACATTGTATTTCACCTTTCAAATACAATGAGATAAAGTTGGACCTGAAGGTTTAGAGCAATCGGTTAATTGAGAAGAGCTGATATCGCTGAAGTTGAATGCCTAAAACTCTTCTATGGTTTACAGACCTACCATTAGGGAGCCTTGGCAGTGTACTGTTTGAAACCCAAAGCCCCTGGAGGCAAACCTAGAAATGTAGGTGAAGGGAGCAAGCTCACTACTTTTGTATTTGTGTGCCATTGGAACTGGCATGAGTTGGATATCATCAAGTTTTGTGGCCTGAGTACTCCTGATGGGCAGCTACTCCCTCAGTGTGATAGAACACAGAATGGTTGAAGAAGACATGTTAATTATTTGTCTTAATGTGTATGTGCCTCACACATTTGGACATGTATGTATTCACATGTACGTGAATACAAACACACACATGCACACACACACACACACACACACACACACACAAAGGAGCTGGGGGACCTAAACTGCAGTTCTCACACTTGCAGTGTTCACTATGATCCAGAGAATGACCTATAATATGGGTGCTTTGTTTTGAATGTGTTTATTAAGTATGTAGCTAGAAGTAAAAAAAGCAAACAAAAACAAAAAACAAAAATGACTACACACATACATACATACACACACATACACACACAAACTCAGCAAGTACAGATAGAAAGAAGTAACAGTTCAGATAAATAGCAAAAAATGAAATCAGTTCACAGCATCCACCAGAGACTACAAGAATAGCCTGATTTGAGAGAGCAAACAAAGAACACCTCCACAGTGTGGCTGGGAACTGAGTGCCCTGCAGTTCTCCCAGGACCCTACACCGAAGGTCTCCATCTTGCTCCTGAGTCTCTGGCAGAGAGGTGCAGGTATCCAGACCTAATCGGGGCCTGCCATCGCTCGGGCAGGAAACCATCAGGCGTGGGCCAGGAGCCAGAGGTGGATCGGAGGATCATCTCCATGGTGTGGCTGGGAGCTGCTTGCCCTGTGGTTCTCCCAGGCCCCTAAAAAGACCATCTCCATCTTGTCGCTAGGTCACTAGTAGAAAGGGCCAGAGACGTAGACTTAATTTGTTACCACCATCACTCTGGTGGAATTCTGCCAGTGCCTGGGCGGCCCAGCGGGGCATCCCCACAGCCACCGGGCCTTGTACCAACTCAGTTGGAAACCGACTACTCTGAGGTCCTCTTAGCACTCAGCAGTGGTCTCCATCTTGCTGCCTGGTCATCAGTAGAGAACCAACAGGCAGGCCCAGCCTCACGGGAGTTTCAAACACCACTCAGTGACAAGGTCAACTAACGCCAGAGATAACCAGATGGCAAAAGGCAAACGTAGGAACGTTGCTAACAGAAATCAAGGCAGCATGCCAGCATCCGAACCCAGTTCGCCAACAACAAGAAGTCCTGGATCCCCCAACACACCAGAAAAAGATTTGGATCTAAAATCACTGGTCAAGATGCTTATAGTGAACACATGAATAAATCCCTTAAAGAAATACAGGAGAAAATGGATCAAAAGGTAGAGGCCCTTACAAGGCAAATGCAAAAAACACTTAAAGAAATTCAGGAGAATATGGATCAAAAAATGGAAACCAATAAGGAGGAAACACAAAAATCACTTAAAGAAACACAAGAGAATGTGGGCCAACAAGTAGAAGTTATAAAAGAGGAAACACAAAAATCCCTTAAAGAATTACATGAAAACACAAACAAGCAAACGAAAGATCTGAGCAAAACCATCCAGGATCTAAAAACAGAAGTAGAAACAACTAAGAAATCACAAAGGGAGACAACTTTGGAGATAGAAAATCTTGGGAAGAAATCAGGGGCCATAGATGCAAATATCAACAATAGAATACAAGAGATAGAAGAAAGAATCTCAGATGCCGAAGATACCATAGGAACCATTGATTCAACTTGTATCCCTTTGACCTCCTTTTGTTGTCTAATTGCTCTGGCTAGGACTTCAAATATATACTGAATAAATAGGGAGAGAGTAGGCAGTCTTGTCTAGTCTCTGATTTTAATGGGATTGCTTCAAGTTTCTCTCCATTTAGTTTGATGTTGGCTCCTGGTTTGTTATATATTGCTTGTAGTATGTTTAGGTATGGGCTTTGAATTCCAATCTTTCTAAGATGATGAAGGAATGTTGAATTTTGTCAAATGCTTTTTCAGCATCTAATGAAATGATCATGTTGTTTTGTTCTTTGAATCTGTCTATATAGTGGATTACATTGGTGGATTTCCTTATATTGAACCATCCCTGAATCCTTGGGATGAAGCCTACTTGATTGTGATGAATGATCATTTTTGATGTATTCTTGGATTTGGATTGCCAGGTTTTATTGAGTATTTTTGCATTGATATTCATGAGGGAAATTGTTCTGAAGTTCTCTTTGTTGGGTGTTTGTGTGGTTTTGTTATCAGCATAACTGTGGTTTCATAGAACAAATTGGTTAGTGTTCCTTCTGTTTCTATTTTGTGGAGTAGTTTAAAGAGTATTGGTGTTAGGTCTTCTTTGAAGGTCTGATAGAATTATGCACAGATGAGTTCATCTGGTCCTGGGCTCTTTTTTGGTTGGGAGACTTTTAATGACTACTTCTATTTTTTAGGGGTTATGGGCCTGTTTAGATCTTTTATCTAATCCCGATTTAACTTTGGTACCTGGTATCTGTCTAGAAAACTGCCCATTTCATCCAGATTTTTCAGTTTTGTTGAGTATCAGCCTTTGTAGTAGAATCTCCTGATTATTTTTAATTTCCTCTGTTTCTGTTGCTTTTTTCTCCATTTTCATTTCTGTTTTTGTTAATTTGAATACTATCTCTGTGCCCTCTGGTTAGTCTGCCTAAGGGTTTATCTATCTTGTTGATTTTCTCATAGAACCAGATCCTGGTTTTGTTGATGCTTTATATAGTTCTTCTTGTTTTTACATGGTTAATTTAAGCCCTGAGTTTCATTATTCCTGCCATCTACTCCTCTTGGGTGTATTTGCTTCTTTTTGTTCTAGAGCTTTCAGGTGTGCTGTTAAGCTGCTAGTGTATGCTTTCTCCAGTTTCTTTTTGGAGGCACTCAGAGCTATGTATTTTCCTCTTAGCACTGCTTTCATTGTGTCCCATAATTTGGGCATATTGTGCCTTCATTTTCAGAAAATTCTAAAGGTCATTAATTTCTTTATTTATGTCTTCCTTTACCAAGTAAGATATCATTGAGTATAGCATTGTTCAGCTTCCATGTATATGTGGGCTTTCTTTTGTTTTTGTGTTATTGAAAACCAGCCTTAGTCTGTGGTGATCTGATAGGATGCATGGGATTATTTCAACCTTGTATCTCTTGAGGCCTGTTTTGTGACATTATATGGTCAATTTTGGAGTGGGTACCATGAGGTGCTGTGAGGAAGGTATATTCTTTTGTTTTAGGAATGAAATGTCCTATAGATATCTATTAAATCTATTTGGTTCATAACTTCTGTTAGTTTTACCATGTCTCTGTTTAGTTTGTGTTTCCATGATCTGTCCATTGCTGAGAGTGGGGTGTTGAAGTCCCCCACTGTTATTGTGTGAGGTACAACATGAACTTTGAGCTTTAGTAAAGTTTCTTTTATGGATGTGGGTGCCCTGGCATTTGGAGCATATGTATTCATAATTAAGAGTTTATCTTGGTAGATTTTTCCTTTGATGAGCATGAAATGTCCTTCCTTATCTTTTTTATAACTTTTGATTGCAAGTCAAATTTATTTGATATTAGAATGGCTACTCCAGCTTGTTTCTCAGGACTATTTGCTTGGAAAATTGTTTTCCAGCCTTTTACTGTGAGATAGTGTCTGTCTTTGTGACTGAGTTGTGTTTCCTGCATGCAGCAAAATTTTGGGTCCTGTTCACATATCCAGTCTGTTAGTCCATGTCTTTTTATTGGGGAATTGAGTCCATTGATGTTAAGAAATATTAGGAATAGTGATTGTTGCTTCCTGTTATTTTTGTTATTAGAGGTGGAATTACGTTTATGTGGCTATCTTCTTTTGGATTTGTTAAAAAAAGATTACTTTCTTGCTCTTTCTAGGGTGTAGTTTTCCTCCTTGTCTTGGAGTTTTTCATTTATTATGCTTTGTAGGGCTGGATTTGTGGAAAGGTATTGTGTAAATTTGGTTTTGTCATGCAATATCTTGGTTTCTCCATCTATGATTACTGAGAGTTTTGCTGGGTATAGTAGCCTGAGCTGGCATTTGTGTTCACTTAGGGTCTGTATTATATCTGCCCAGAATGTTCTAGCTTTCATAGTCTCTGGTGAGAAGTCTGGTGTAATTCTAATAGGTCTGCCTTTACATGTTACTTGACCTTTTTTCCCTTATTGCTTTTAATATTCTTTCTATGTTTTGTGCATTTTGAGTTTTAACTATTATGTGATGGGAGGAATTTCTTTTATGGTCCTATCTAGGCTTCCTGTGTTTATGGGCATCTATTTCACTATGATAGAAAATTTTCTTCTACAATTTTATTGAAGATATATACTGGTCCTTTAAATTGGGACTCCGCTCTCTTCTATATCTATAATCCTTAGGTTTGGTCTTCTCATTGTGTCCTGGATTTCCTGGATGTTTTTGCATCAGGACAGTTTTGCATTTTGCATTTTCTTTGGCTGTCCTGTCAATGTTTTCTATGGTATCTTCTACACCAGAGATTCTCTCTTCTATCTCTTGTATTCTGTTGGTGATGCTTGCATCCTTGACTCCTGATCTCTTTCCTAGGTTTTCTATCTCCAGGGTTGTCTCCCTTTGTGATTTCTTCATTGTTTCTATTTGCATTTTTAGATCCTGGATGGTTTTGTTCATTTCCTTCATCTATTTGGTTTTGTTTTTCTATAATTCTTTAAGGGATTTTTGTGTTTCCTCTTTAAGGGCTTCTACCTGTTTACCTGTGTTCTCCTGTATTTCTTTAAGGGAATTATTTATGTCCTTCTTAAGTCCTCTATCATCATCATGAGATGTGATTTTAAATCAGAGTCTTGCTTTTCAGGTGTCTTGGGGTATCCAGGGCTTGCTGTGGTGGGAGAACTGGGTTCTGATGATGCCAAGTAGCCTTGATTTTTGTTGCTTATGTTCTTGCTCTTGCCTCTCACCATCTGGTTATCTCTCATGTTAGCTGGTCCTGCTGTTTCTGACTGTGGCTTGTCCCTATTGTAAGTGTGTTGGCACTTCTGGGAGAGCAGTTCTTTCCTCTCTATGGAGAGTAATTTGGGTATGGAGAGCTGTGGCACAGGGTCAACTCCAGGCACAGATGGAGACCAGAAAGACCCTGTTCCTGGCCATTCCTTGGTTCATGTGTCCTGTTGTTTTTGTTCCGATACCTCTTGGGCCAGAAACTTGAGCAGTAGTGGTCTTACCTTTGCTCTCAGATGTGTTAGCACTCTTTGGAGACAAACTCTCTCCCAGTGAGACCTGCATATGCAGAGCTGTGCTCTCAGGTGTGTCAGCACTCCTGGGAGACCTGCTCTTTCCCAGCAGGATCTGGGTATGGAGAGCTGTGGCACAGGGTCTGCCCCAGGCACAGATTGAAACTGGAAGTATCCTGTCCTAGGCTGCTTTCAGTTCCTGTGTCCTGGGGGCTCCTGGCAGGTCCCTCAGAGCAGATGTGATAGTCCTACCTATGCTCACAGGAGTATCAGCACTCCAGCTCTCTCCCTACAGGACAGAGCTATGCACAGGGTCAGCTCTTAGCACAGATGGAAACTGCTTGGTTTTGTTTTGTTTAGACAAGGTAAATGATTTATTTTTGTTAACTTTGAATCCTTGAAATTTAATGAATTTATCATGGGATGATGACATTTCCATTATGAGTAGATGTTGCTGCTTCTATCTTTACTAGAAAAATTACAGTACTCTTAAAGATGTGCCTTACCAATCTCTAGGTGATTTTAATTACTAATTGTTTACTCTTTTTGCCAAGGACTGTTGTTAAATCACAGATTTTGAAAGATTAGAGAGTTTTTACTTTTAAACTAGTAAATTAATCTGCAATGATTATAGAAAGTTTTTGGGTTTTTCTTTTCTTTTTATTAGATATATTCTTTATTTACATTTCAAATGATTTCCTCTTTCCTGGTTGCTCCCTCCCCAAAAGTCCCATAAGCCCTCTTCTCTCCCCCTTTTCCCAATCTCCCCCTCCCGCTTCCCTGTCCCGGTATTCCCCTACACTGCTGCATCAAACCTTTCCAGGACCAGGGCCCTCTTCTTCCTTCTTCTTGGACATCATTTGATATGTGAATCGTGTTTTGATTATTTCAAGCTTCTGGGCTAATATCAGCTTATCAGTGAGTGCATACCATGTGTGTTCTTTTGTGATTGGGTCGCCTCACTCAGGATGACATTCTCTAGTTCAACACACTTGCCTAAGAATTTCATGAATTAATTGTTTTTAATTGCTGAGTATTATTCCATTGTGTAAATATACCACATTTTCTGTATCTATCCCTCCATTGAGGGACATCTGGGTTCTTTCCAGCTTCTGGCTATTATAAGTAGGGCTGCTATGAACATAGTGGAACATATGTCCTTATTACATGCTGGAGACTCCTCTGGGTATATGCTTAGGAGTGGTATAACAGGGTTCTCCTGTAGTATCATGCCCAGTTTTCTGAGGAACCGCCAGACAGATTACTAGAATAGTTGTACCAACTTGTAATCCCACCAGCAGTAGAGGAATGTTGCTCTTCTCCACATCCTCACCAGCACTTGCTGTCTCCTAAGTTTTGGATCTTAGCCATTTTGACTGGTGTGAGATGAAATTTCAGGGTTGTTTCGATTTACATTTCCCTGATGACTAAGGATGTTGAACATTTCTTTAGGTGCTTCTCAGCCATTCGATTATTCCATGGTGAAAATTCTTTGTTTAGTTCTGTACACCATTTTTAATAGGGTTATTTGGTCCTCTGGAGTCTAACTTTTTGAGTTCTTTGTATATATTGGATATTAGCCCTCTGTCAGATATAGGGTTGGTAAAGATCTTTTCCCACTTACTTGGTTGCCATTTTGTCCTATTGACAGTGTCCTTTGTCTTACAGAAACTTTGTAATTTTATGGGGTCCCATTTGTCAATTCTTGATCTAAGAGCATAAGCTATTGGTATTCTGTTCAGGAAAATTTCCCCCTGTGCCTATGTGCTCAAGGCTCTTCCCCTGTTTCTTTTCTAGTAGTTTCAGTGTGTCTGGTTGTATGTGGAGGTCCTTGATCCACTTGGACTTGAGCTTAGTACAAGGTCAAAAGAATGGTTCAATTTGCATTCTTCTGCATGCTGATGTCCAGTTGAACCAGCATCATTTGTTGAAAAGGGTATCTTTTTCCAACTGGATGGATTTAGCTCCTTTGTCAAAGAGCAAGTGACCATAGGTGTGTGGGTTTATTTCTGGGTCTTCAATCCAATTCCATTGATCTACTTGCCTGTCACTCTACCAATGCCATGCAATTTTTAACACAATTGCTCTTTAGTACTACTTGAGGTCCAGGATACTGATTCCCCCAGAAGTTCTTTTACTGTTGTGAATAGTTTTAGCTATCCTGGGTTTTTTGTTATTCCAGATGAATTTGAGAATTGCTCTTTCTAACTCAATGAATAATTGAGTTGAGATTTCAATGGGAATTGCATTGAATCTGTAGCTTGCTTTTGTCAAGATGGCCATTTTTACTATATTAATCCTGCCAATCCACAAGCATGGAAGATTTTTCCGTCTTCTGAGGTCTTCTTTGATTTCCTTCTTCAGAGATTTGAAGTTCTTATCATACAGATCTTTCACTTGTTTGGTTAGAGTCACACCAAGATACTTTCTCTTGTTTGTGGCTATTATGAAGGGTGTCATTTCTCTAATTTCTTTCTCAGCCTGTTTATCCTCTGAGTATAAGAAGGCTACTGATTTGCTTGAGTTAATTTTATATCCAGCCACTTTGCTGAAGTTGTTTATCAGCTATAGGAGTTCTCTGGTGGAGTTTTTGGGTTGATTAAGTATACTATCATATAATCTGCAAATAGCAATAATTTGATTTCTTTATTTTCATTTTATATCCCTTTAACATCCCTTTGTTGTCTAATTGCTCTAGCCAGAACTTCAAGTACTATATTGAATAAATATGGAGAGGGCAGCCTTGTCTAGTCCCTGATTTTAGTGGGATTGCTTCAAGTTTCTCTCCATTTAGTATGATGTTGGCTACTAGTTTGCTGCATATTGCTTGTACTATGTTTAGGTATGGGCCTTGAATTTCTGTTCTTTCTAAGACCTTTAACATAAAGGATGCTAAATTTTGTCAAATGCTTTTTCAGCATCTAATGAAATGACCATGTGGTTCTTTTCTTTGAGTTTGTTTATACAGTGGGTTACATTGATGGATTTCCATATATTGAACCATCCCTGCATCCCTGGGATGAAGCCTACTTGATCATGGTGAATGATTATTTTGATATGTTCTTGAATTCAGTTGGCAAGAATTTTATTGAGTATTTTTGCATCCATATTCATAAGAGAAATAGGTCTAATGTTCTCTTTCTTTGTTGGATCTTTGTGTGGTTTTGGTATTAGTGAAATTGTAGCTTCATAGAATGAGTAGGGTTCCTTCTGGTTCCTGCCTTCTATTCCTTTTGTGATATAGTTTGAAGAGTAATGGTGTTAGGTCTTTGAAGGTCTGATAGAATTCTGCACTAAAACCATCTGGTCCTGTGGTTTTCTTGACTGGGAGACTGTCAATGACCACTTCTATTTCTTTAGGAGTTATGGGACCATTTAGATGGTCTATCTGATTCTGATTTAACTTTGGTATTTGGTATCTGCCTAGGAAATTGTTCATTTCATCCAGATTTCCAGTTGTGTTGAATATATGCTTTTGTAGTAGGATCTGATGATTTTTTTTAATTTCCTCAGGTTCAGTTGTTATTTATCCCTTTTCATTTCTGATTTTAATTTGGATACTGCCTCTATGCCCTCTGGTTAGACTGGCTAAAGGTTTATCTATCTCGTTTATTTTCTCAAAGAACCAGCTCCTTGTTTTATTGATTCTTTGTATAGTTCTTTTTGTTTCAACTTGGTTGGTTTCAGCCCTGAGTTTGATGATTTCCTGTCTTCTATTCCTCTTGGGTGTATTAGCTTCTTTCTGTTCTAAAGCTTTCAGGTGTGTTGTTAAGCTGCTAGTGTATGCTCTCTCCAGCTTCTTTTTGGAAGAACTCAGAGCTACGAGTTTTCCCCTTAGCACTGCTTTCATTGTGTCCCATAAACTTGGGTATGATTTGTCTTCATTTTCATTATATTCTAAAAAGTCTTTAATTTTTTCCTTATTTCTTCCTTGACCAAGGTATCATTGAGTAGAGCATTGTTCAGCTTCCATGTGTATGTGGGCTTTTTGTTGGTTTTGTTGCCATTGAAGACCACACTTACTCCATAGTAATCTGATAGGAGGCATGTTATTAGTTCAATCTTAGTTCTTATATCTGTTGAGGTCTGTTTTGTGACCAATTATATGGTCAATTTTGGAGAAGGTGCTGAGAAGAAGGTATTTCTTTTGATTTAGGATGAAATGTTCTATAGATACCTATTAAATCCATTTGGTCCAAAACTTCTGGTAGTTTCACTGCGTCTCTGTTTTTAGTTTGTGTTTCCCCGATCTGTTCATTGAGGGGAGTGAGGTGTTGAAGTCACCCATAATTATTGTGTGGGGTGCAATGTGTACTTAAGCTTTAGTAAAGTATCTTTTATGAATGAGGGTGCCCTTGTATTTGGAGCATAGATGTTCAGAATTGAGAGTTCTCCTTGGTAGATTTTTTTTCCTTTGATGAGTACAAAGTGCCCTGTGTCTTTTTTTTGATGACTTTTGGTTGAAAGTCTACATTTTTGGATGTTAGAATGGCTACTCCAACTTGTTTCCTGGTGCCATTTGCTTGGAAAACTGTTTGACAGCCTCTTATTCTGAGGTAGTGTTTGTCTTTGACACTGAGATGCATTTCCTGTATGCAGCAAAATGTTGGGTCCTGTTTATGTTTATGTATCCAGTCTGTTAGTCTATGTCTTTTTATTGAGGAATTGAGTCCACTGATGTTAAGAGATATTAAGGAATAGTAATTGTTGCTTCCTGCTATTTTTGATGTAAATTTTATGTTTGTGTGGTTATCTTCTTTTGGGTTTGTTGAAAGAAAATTAATTTCTTGCTTTTTCTAGTGTGTTTCCCTCCTTTTGTTTGTGTTTTCCATTCATTATCCTTTGAAGGGCTGGATTTGTGGAAAGATACTGTGTAAATTTGTTTTTGTCATGGAATACCTTGGTTTCTCCATCTATGGTAGTTGAGAGATTTGTTGAATATAGCAGTCTGACTTGGCATTTGTATTCCCTTAGGGTCTGAATGACATCTGCCCAGGCTCTTCTGGCTTTCATAGTCTCTGATGAGAAGTCTGGTGTAATTCTGGTCTGTCTAGGTTTTCTATGTCCGGAGTTGTTTTCCTTTGTAATTTTTTTGTTTCTGCTTCTATTTTTAGTTCCTGGATGGCTTTGTTCAATTCCTTCACCTGTTTTGTTGTGTTTTCCTTTAGTTCTTTAAGGGTTTCTCCCTGTTTACTTGTGTTCTCTGTATTTCTTTAAGGGAGTTATTTATGTCTTTCCATCAGCATCATGAACTATGATTTTATATCCAAATCTTGCTCTTCTGGTGTGTTGGGGTAGCCAGGATTTGCTGTTGTGGGAGAAATGGGTTCAGATGGTGCTATGTTGCCTTGATTCCTGTTAGTAACGTTCCTACATTTGCCTTTTGCCATCTGGTCAACTCTGGTATTAGTTGGTCCTGCTGTCACTGGTTGGTGCTTGTCCCTCCTGTGTGCCTGCAAGCCTGTCTCAGCACCCCTGAGTGACCGGGTTTCCCCCGGCATAGATTGCTGTAGGACTGCCCAGCTCCTGGGTGTAGGTGGGGCCCTGGCAGACCAAGTTCTAAGTGATCTTACACTTGGGTGTTCTCTGCTTTCCTTGCTTTAACAACCCTCTCAATCGCAAGAGTGAAGATGGTGACCTCACCTCTAATCGTGGGACTCCTTGCAGAGCAGATGTCCCCTAGCAGAGTAGGTGCATAGATGGCTGTGGCGGTGCAGCCCAGCTCCTAGGTGTAGATGGGGCCCTGGGGGGCCATGTCCCAAGAGATCTTATACTCGGGTAAGATCTATGCATACCTGTTTGCACCTGTCTGCTCAGTCACAGGAGCAAAGATGGAGGCGGCCTCACCTTTAATCGTGGGACTCCCTGCAGGCAGAAGTCCCCTGGCAGGGTAGGTGCACAAAAGGCTGTGGCACTGCCTAGCTCCTGGGTACAGGTAGAGCCCTGGCAGACTGAGTCCCAAGTATAAGGTCTGTCTGCACCTGGGTGCTCAGTCACCTATAGGAAGTTTTTGAAGAGTAATAAAGAGAAAGAAATAAGAACAATTCTCTGGGTCACAAAGTATTGACAGCCTATAAAAAGCAACATCTTTTAAACTCTGTCAATTAGTTATTTTTCTGTTATTAGAAGAAAGCATATAAGTTAATTAACTTACAGAAGGAAAGTTCATACTTTTAGAAATTTCAGTCAATAGTTAGCTGGCTCTGTTTGTTTCTTTTGTGCCTATATCAAGGTGCCAATGTTTGTGGAGAACATATAGAAGAACAAATATTCTTACTTGCTGGTGGCTGGGAAGTGAGAAAAAAAAAAAGAAAGATCAAAGGCTTGTATCCTACTCTTTCCTTCAAGAACACATCAGCCACCTACAGACCCCATTAAGGCCTACCTCTTAGAGTGTCCACTAGTGCCTAGTAGTGGCAGCTTGGGGCCAACTCTTTACTATGTGAACTTTTCAGGCACTTTTCTGACCACGATAGAGCAGTATACCCCTGGCCAAAAATGACTATATTAGCTTACAATGAAAAAGACATTCAGTCTATCTCCAAGAGACACCAAAATTTTAACAATTTCAGCATTTCTCAAAAAAACAAGTCCAAAGTCTCCACTCAGTTATAAACATGTATAAGCAATAAAATGATAAGTCACTTAAAAAAAAACAATGATACACAATAAATTATTCCCAATTCAAAGGGGGTAGAGTAAGAACACAGGAAAGGAAGAATTGGGTCAAAGCAAGCCTTCATCCAATAAAGAAAACAGTAAATTCTATAGCTCTGTATTCAACACCTAGGATACTCAGAGGGCTTTGGATGATCCAAGCACTTTGATTTATAAATCCCAAGTATAAGATTTAGCATAGACAATATGGTGACTTTGCATGCCACCTTAAGCTTCCTATAGGAGACTTTCTTGGCATCTTAATTGGGGGCGGGGGGGGGGGAGTTTCAGTTGATGGTTCATCTTTACTTTTTTTTCCTTGGTGTAAAGTATCGTTTTTTTTTTTTTCAAAGCATGTTCTTTTTTGAAAAAGGAAATAAAAACATTTTATGATAAAATTGAAGATTTACATGGAAAATATTTCTGATAAAATAGAAGAGATATGTAGAAAAACAAGTTAGAATTGACAATTTTCATGGAAAATTGAAGAGTAAAGTGGTAGACATAAAAAAACATTGCTAGGGGCTGGAGATATGACTCAGCAGTTAGTAGCATTGACTGCTCTTTCTAAGGTCCTGAGTTCAAATCCCAGCAACCACATGATGGCTCACAACCACCTGTAAAGAGATCTGACACCCTCTTCTAGTGTATGTGTCTGAAGATAGCTACAGTGTACTTAGATATAGTAATAAATAAATCTTTAAAAAAGACATTGCTAAATTAATTGAAATTTTATGATAGAATTGAAGATTTATGTGGAAAATATCTCTGATAAAATGAAGAAAAACATGTTAAAATTGAAGATTATCATGGAAATTTTATATAGATATAATGTTAAGCATAAAAGTATTACTAAGTTGAATGAAAGTGGAATTATAAACATTTTCAGGTAAAATTGAAGATTTACATGGAAAATATTTCTGATAAAATTCAAGAAATATATAGAAAAATTGACTATTTCAAGGAAAATTATACAGGTAATATGGTAGATATAAAAAACCTTGCTAAATTAATTAAAGGTGGCATTAAAAACATTTTGTGATAAAATCAGAGATTTACATGGAAAACATTTCTGATAAAATAGAAGAAATATATAGAAAAACATGTTAACATTGAATATTATCATGAAAAATAGTGCATTAAAATGGTAGACATAAAAGACATTACTAAATTAATTGAAAGAGGAATTACAAACATTTTCTGATAAAATTAAAGATTTTCATGAAAATATTTCTGTTAGTCTACATCTTTTTATTGGGAAGTTGAGTTCATTGATGTTAAGACATATTAAGGAATAGTGATTGTTGTTTCCTGTTATTTTTGATGTTATTTTTATGTTTGTGTGGTTATCTTTTTTTGGGTTTGTTGTAAGATTACTATCTTGCTTTTTCTAGGGTGTAGTTTCCCTTCTTATGTTGACAATTTCCATCTATTATCCTTTGTAGGGCTAGATTTGTGGGAAGATATTGTATAAATTTGTTTTTATCATGGAATATCTTGTTTCTCCATCTTGGTGATTGAGAGTTTTGTTGGGTATAGTAGTCTGGGCTGGCATTTGTGTTCTCTTAGGGTCTGTATGACATCTGCCCAGAATCTTCTAGCTTTCATATCTCTGGTGTAATTCTGATAGGTCTGCCTTTATAAGTTACTTGCCTTTTTTCCCTTACTGCTTTTAATATTCTTTGTTTAGTGCATTTGGTATTTTGATGACTAAGCCTACTCAGTCAGTCAATAGGTTCTCCAGTGCAGGAGTTAAGATTGAAAAGAAAGAGACAATTAGACAAAACTGCTGCATGACCCCAGTCAATTCTGAGACTGAAGGCAGGTTTAATAATTTCCAATCCACTTTTATACCAATTTAATTACATGCAGGAATTAACATCAATAGTAGTACAATGAGGAACAAGCAAGACAGTAAACACAAAGTTGTCAAGGCAACAAGCAAAGTCCCTAGATCACTTCAGTAACAGTTGTTTCCAAGGGTGTATAAGGATGACCAAAATACCTGAGCCTACTTCCTTGTCCAAGTCCAAAATCTTGCCTGAAGCTTGCTTCTCTTGTTCCACCCTAAGATTAAAATTCCTGCTGTAACCTACTTCCCTGTTATGCCCTAATGTCAGATTCCTGCTTGAAGCCCTTGTCCTTGGCCAATGTCAAATTCCTGGCATCTTTTTTTTTTTCTTTATCAGTTATAAAGCGACTGTGGTAATTGTCAAACTTACTGCTACATGGCAGTAATGTTATTGCCCAAACCACTGAAAGAGGCATAAGACTGAAATTCTTTTACGCTCCCTTGTGGCTTATCACAGAAATCCTGGCAACAGGATTCAACATTTATTATCAGCTTCCAGTGTCAGTCTACGGCCTGCTAAGGGATTGTGGTCTGGCAACATGAAGAGGTGGGTAGACTAACTGTGCTGTATCGTAATGAATAAGGGAAAACCACGACACTGACTGAAGTTCACACATTGGACCATGGTGATCACGAAGAAACAGAGTCTCTGGGAGAGTCTTCATTGGCTGGAGGGAAAGTCTGTAGAGCTCCACTTTCCAAAGTCCATTTAACGGTGACCGTGCAGAGGATGGCTATTTTAGGTCTTTTATCATGATGACAGGTTATGTCCCTGCCATAGTTGTATCATTACAGTAAAAGAGATATGATGTGTGGGCACTTACTGCTATTTCAGATAACATGCCTAGAGGCAACATGAAGTCTGCTGAGACCTCTAGATAACTGTTTGCCACATGTGTATGAAAATCCATTTTTAAAGGGAAGTTTTTTATAATTGAATCTGCAGAAATGTAAAGGACAGGACAAACTCACCGTGGCCTGGATGAGTCAGTGCCAGTGTCACAGCACAGAAGTCACCTTTCAGTAAGCCCAGTGAACACAAGCATACCCAGAGAAACAATGCAGGTTTTGTTGTTGTTGTTGTTGTTGTTTCTTTTCAGAAGGGCTAACACCCCCCTATTTTTTCAACTGCAATCTAATGACTTTTCAGTTTGACAATATCCATCAAGTACTGTAGGAAGAGGCCCCAAATTTTTTTTTGATTTTTTTATTGTATATATTCTATATTTACAATTCATTTCCCTTTTTCTGGTTCCCCACCCCCAAAGGTCCCACATGTCCTTTTCCCTCCCCCTGCTCCCGCATCCACCCCCTCCCACTTTACTGTTCTTGTACTCTCCCACAATGATGTTTTGGTCCATTCTAGCACCAGTGTCCACTCCTTTCTTTTTGTGAGACATCACTTGATATGTGATTTGTGTCTTTGGTGTTCCAAGCTTCTAGGCTAATATCCACTTATCAGTGACTGTATACCATGGGTATTCTTTTGAGACTGGGTCACCTCACTTAGTATGACATTCTCCAGCTCCATCCATTTCTCTAAGAATTTCATGAATTCATTGTTTCTGATGGCTGAATAGTACTCCATTGTGTATATATACCACATTTTTTGTATCCATTCCTCTGTTGAGGGACATCTGGGTTCTTTCCAGTTTCTGGCTATTATATATAAGGCTGCTATGAACATAGTGGAGCATGTATCCTTATTGCATGCTGGTGAATCTTCTGGGTATATTCCCAGGAGTGGTATGGCTGGGTCCTCCGGAAGTATCACGCCCAGTTTTCTGAGGAACCGCCATACTGATTTCCAGAGTGGTTGTACCAGCTTGCATTCCCACCAGCAGTGAAGGAGTGTTCCTCTTTCTCCACATCCTCGCCAACACCTGGTGTCTTCTGAGTTTTTAATCTTAGCCATTCTGACTGGTGTGAGGTGAAATCTCAGGGTTGTTTTGATTTGCATTTCCCTAATGACTAGTGATGGTGAACATTTTTTAAGGTGTTTCTCAGCCATCCGAATTTCTTCAGGTGAAAAGTCTCTGTTTAGCTCTGTACCCCATTTTTGGATAGGGTTATTTGGTTTTCTGGGGTCTAACCTCTTGAGTTCTTTGTATACATTGGAGATTAGCCCTCTGTCAGATGTGGGGTTGGTGAAGATTTTTTCCCAATTTGTTGGTTGCCGATTTATCCTTTTGACAGTGTCTTTTGCCTTACAGAAACTTTGTAGTTTTATGAGGTCCCATTTGTCTACTCTTGCTCTTAGAGCATAAGCAATTGGTGTTCTGTTCAGGAATTTTTCCCCTGAGCCAATGTCCTCAAGGGTCTTCCCCAGTTTCTTTTCTATTAGTTTTAGTGTGTCTGGTTTTATGTGGAGGTCTTTGATCCACTTGGAGTTGAGCTTAGTGCAAGGAGATAAGAGTGGATCAATTCTCATTCTTCTGCATGTTGACCTCCAGTTGAGCCAGCACCATCTGTTGAAAAGGCTATCTTTTTTCCACTGGATGTTTTCAGCTCCTTTGTTGAAGATCAATTGGCCATAGATGTGTGGGTTCAATTCTGGGTCTTCGATCCTATTCCATTGATCCGCTTCCCTGTCACTGAACCAATACCATGCAGTTTTTAGTACCACTGCTCTGTAATATTGCTTGAGGTCCGGGATATTGATTCCCCCAGAAGTTCTTTTGCTGTTGATGATAGTTTTAGCTATCCTGGGTTTTTTGTTATTCCAGATGAATTTGAGAATTGCTCTTTCTAGCTCTATGAAGAACTGAGTTGGGATTTTGATGGGAATTGCAGTGAATCTGTATATTGCTTTGGGCAAGATTGCCATACTAGCAACTTAATGGCGCACTTGAAAGCTCTGGAACAAAAAGAAGCAATTTCACCCAGGAGGAGTAGAAGACAGGAAATCATCAAACTCAGGGCTGAAATCAATCAAGTTGAAACAAAGAGAACCATACAAAGGATCAACAAAACCAGGAGCTGGTTCTTTGAGAAGATCAACAAGATAGATAAACCCCTAGCCAGACTTACTAAAGGGCACAGAGACAGTATTCAAATTAACAAAATTAGAAATGAAAAGGGAGATATAACAACAGAAACTGAGGAAATTCAAAAGATCATCAGATCCTACTACAAAAACCTATACTCAACACAACTGGAGAATCTGGAGGAAATGGACAATTTCCTCGACAGTTACCAAATACCAAAATTAAACCAGAATCAAATAGATCGTCTAAACAGACCCATAACCCCCAAAGAAATAGAAGTGGTCATAGACAGTCTTCCAACCAAAAAGAGCACAGGACCAGACGGTTTTAGTGCAGAATTCTATCAGACCTTCAAAGAAGTCCTGATACCGATACTCTTCAAATTATTCCACAAAATAGAAACAGAAGGAACACTACCCAACTCATTCTATGAAGCCACAATTACCCTGATACCAAAACCACACAAAGATCCAACTAAGAAAGAGAACTACAGGCCAATTTCTCTTATGAATATCGATGCAAAAATACTAAACAAAATACTTGCCAACCGAATCCAAGAACACATCAAAACGATCATTCACCATGATCAAGTTGGCTTCATCCCAGGGATGCAGGGATGGTTCAATATACGGAAATCCATCAACGTAATCCACTACATAAACAAACTCAAAGAAAAAAACCACATGGTCATCTCATTGGATGCTGAAAAAGCATTTGACAAAATTCAGCATCCTTTCATGCTAAACGTCTTGGAAAGAACAGGAATTCAAGGCCCATATCTAAACATAGTAAAAGCAATATACAGCAGACCAGTAGCCAACATCAAGGTAAACGGAGAAAAACTCGAAGCAATCCCTCTAAAATCAGGGACTAGACAAGGCTGTCCCCTCTCGCCATATCTCTTCAATATAGTACTTGAGGTACTAGCTAGAGCAATTTGACAACAGAGGGAAGTCAAAGAGATACAAATCGGAAAGGAAGAAGTCAAACTATCACTATTTGCAGATGATATGATAGTTTACTTAAGTGACCCAAAAACCTCCACCAGAGAACTCCTGCAACTGATAAACAACTTCAGCAAAGTGGCTGGCTATAAAATCAACTCAAGTAAATCAGTAGCCTTCCTATACGCGAAGGATAAGCAGGCCGAGAAAGAAATTAGGGAAATGACACCCTTCACAATAGCCACAAATGATATAAAGTATCTTGGAGTGACACTAACCAAACGTGAAAGATTTATACGACAAAAACTTCAGGTCTCTGAAGAGGGAAATTGAAGAAGACATCAGAAAATGGGAAAATCTTCCATGCTCGTGGGTTGGCAGGACTAATATAGTCAAATTCCTGGCATCTTTAGCACCTAAGATTCTTCTATTTATTGTATTCTGTTGTTGATATTTGCATCTATGACTCCTGAATTCTTTCCAAGGTTTTCTATCTTCCGAGAAGTCTCACTTTGTGATTTCTTTACTGTTTCTACTTCCACTTTTAGATCCTGGCTGGTTTTGTTTAGTTCCTCCACTCTTGTGTTTTCCTGTAATTCTTTAAGGAATTTTTGTATTTCCTCTTTAAGGGCTTCTGCCTGTTGACCCATGTTCTCCTGTATTTCTTTAAGAGAGTTATTTAAGTCCTTCTTGAAGCCCTCTATCAGCATCATGAGATACGATTTTAAATCCAACTCTTGCTTTTCCAGTGTATTGGGGTCTTCTGGCAGGGTCTGTGCACAGAAGGCTATGGAGCCACCTGGCTCCCTGGTGCAAATGGCTGAAGACCTCTGTCCCAGCTGCTCCACTGATCATATGCCCATGTGCTCCTAGTGGTTCCCCTACAGAGAGAAGGTGGAGATCTCATGTCTGCACTCAGAAGTGAAAGAGCTGCTGGGAGATCACTCTCTCCTGGAGCCACCTGGCTCCCTGGTACAAATGGCGGTGGGAAGACTCTCATCTTTACTTTCTAGATTCTTTCATCAGCGTGTTAGATGATTACAGGGACTCTGACTTGGCTTTACACTTGTCTCTGTTGGCTTTCTTTTTGACATCTTGGTGGAAGCCTCTATGACTCTAACTCTTGGACACTTCATGTCTTCAAAACCAGAACTGTTGACCAACCAGATCTGCTATTATTGAGTTTTATTTGGGCCCACTTCAACGATGCATGCAACAATCTCTGGGTGTCTTTCCAGCTAAATGTCTCCAGTGGCCTTAGGTTAAATAATCTTTCTATTATGGAAAAATTCTGTCATGTACCTCTTTGAAACTAATTTATATTTCTGTATACTGCTACACCTTGGAGCCTATACCACTTCCTTCTTGATTTTCTGCCTTTAAGTCATCCACAATATTAAGCATCATCTTTAAGTCCATCACTACTAACATTTAGTTTCCCACAAAGTCTCATGGGAATAATAAAATGGCATAGAAATAAAACATCCAAATACATCCTAAGTAGAACAGCATAACAGAAATAACCTTCCATCTACTTCTCAACAGAATCCTCATTTCCATGTGAAAACTCATTAGTATCTTTGTAAAATTATTGTTTTACGGTTTGTATTGGTATTCTAGACTCTTTCCTCAGCAGTTTGGCCTTTTTCAGTCTGTAATTACCATTCATTCCTGGGAGTCATCTATGATATGTGTATGTCTGTGTGTGTGTGTTATAAAATATACATTTATTTTTATATGTTTTATATATATGTATGTTATAAAATATACATATATTTATATATATATGTTTTTTGCTAAATAGTATGCTAGCATATGGATTTACAAGAAGTTTATTTCACTCATTACTTAATGGGAATTTGGGTTGCTTATAGTTTATGTATATTATAATAAATAGGCTATGAATATTAAGTACACGTTTTTATATAACATTTTTTTAATTGCTAGGGTACCTAGTAGAATTAGTGAATTATGTAATCTTTATGATACAGACATTGTTTCCTGAAGCATCTGTAGAATTTGATATTTCTATTATCAATATATGAATGATCACGTTTTCTGAACTATTGTCAGCAATTTGTATTATCAGTCTTTCTCATTTTGTTCAATGTTTTTTGTAGGTTATTGATCTCTAAATATTATTTTTATCTTGTATATCCCCAGAGCCTATAATATTCATTATCTTTCCAAGGGTTTATGTGATATTTGTCCATCTGAAAAAAAATCTATATAAATTTCTTTACTCTTTTAAAAATTAAACTGATTAAGTTAGAAGATGTTGGCCTTTTCCTGCTGAAATTTTTTAATACCTGTTTTGCCCAGTTTAAAAAATTATAAAAGTAGGTCTTTTCTAGATAGAACAGTTACCAGAAATTTACTGTTTTGCTAAATAACTAACTGCTTAGATATTTATTAAAGCTGTTGCTGATATTTTGAATTTCAAGGAAGTGTCAGTAACATGATGATCTTTCTTTCTTAATGCCTTACTTAATGTTCAGTGTTTTAAAAATAAAAAATTACACTCTAAAACCATATTCAGATTTACTTATTTTATCAGAAAAACTTGAGATTTGTAGATCAAATAAGACAATAAGTGTACATTGAATAAAAAAGTTTAAAAGTTAAAAAAAATTAAACTGATATTATTAGGTGTTCCTAAGTACTGTGTACCTATATTAATATTATGTGCAATTCTTTTTAAAATATTTCCCAGAGTATTGTTCTTCCTTTTATTAAATATAGGTAGAACAATGTTGTTTAATTTTATAACATTCAGGTTATTAATTTTTATTTTAAATTTATGTATTTGTTGTATCCTAGTGACATATTTTTACATCACTCAAAATTACTAAGATTTTCTTCTATAAGCCATTTTGAGGTAATTTATTTGTACTATAGGAAGGAGAAGTTTGGTTTTCTGTATTTGAGTTATAATTGGTAAGCAAAATGCCAGTTTTTATATGTATAACATGATGACCATATATATGCATATATATAATATTTCATTTTATTACATACATAAATACACAGTCATGACTTCCAATGGTCAGACTTTTGATTTCTCAAATTTGTAAGTATGTGAAAATGATATCATAAATACTATTTCATATATTGAGGTTTTTTAATCTTTTCTTAAACGAACAGCATGTAGTACTTCTCCAAATTTTGGAGAGCCACTCTAAGGCAGCCACACTGTTATGAAGGTAAACAACTTATACTTTATATGTCCCATGTAGCAAACTGCTGGTTGAGTGTAGCTCTCTTCCTTTTCTGTGCTCCTGGGTCCATGGCAAGCACTGTTCCAATCATTTATGTACTTTTTTGACATTGTTAGATTACAAATATGAACAAAATCATATAGTGTTAGTTTTTCTATGTCTTGCTTGCTTCACATAGCATAATATCTTTGAGGTTCGTCTATGCTACTATAAATCTCAGAATTCCCTTCCTTTTTTAGGCAAATCAGCATTCTGTTGTATGTATATGTAATTTTTTCATGAATTCATCTATCAGCAGACACTTGAGGCATTAAGCTCAGGAATGCAGATAACTTTTCCAGCTACTGGTTTCATACATTTTGGATAGAGACTGAGAAAATGAGATCACGGGATCATATAATAGTTCTATTTTTAATTTTCTTTGAAGAACCCTCATATCATTTTATGTAATGGGTGCATGGGTTTACACTTCTGCTAATAATACAAAGAGCTTCAGTTTTTTTCCTGATGTATTTCGCTTGCTGATGATAGCAATATTGTCAGGTGTAAGGTGACATCTCATTGTGGTCTTTATCTGGATTTCCTTTAAAATGATATTGAGCATATTTTTATTTAACTAGTTCCCAGTGTTATTTCCTCTTTGAAAAACATCTATTTTGGCTATTTGCCAAATTGAAAGTAATTTTCGCATTTATAAGCAGTACTTTTGCTGTGGACTTGTATGAGTGGATTATGTATTTATTTTAAATATTAATTATATTAGATTACATATTTTCAAAGCATTTAGTCTAATTCTCTAGGTTGCCTTTTATTTCTGCTGCTGTCTTTTGCTATGCAAAAGCTTCTTGGTTTGATGACTCCCACATATTTATGCTTTGTGTGTGTTTTTAGTGTCATATTTTTAAAAAATTGCTATTGACAGTAAGAAGGAAATTTTCCCCTGTAGTATAAAGTAGATACTTTATGGTGTTAACTTAGACTTGAGTCAGGTGGTGGTGGCGCATGCCTTTAATCACAGTACTTGGGAGGCAGAGGCAGGCAGATTTCTGAGTTCGAGGCCAGTCTGATCTACAGAGTGAGTTCCAGGAAAGCCAGGGCTACACAGAGAAACCCTGTCTCAAAGCAAAACAAACAAAAAAAGACTTACATTTGAGTCTTTAACTTATTTCAAATGAACTCTAGTGAATGGCTTAAAAAAAAGGTCCCAATTCATTCTTTTGAGTATGAATACATAGTTATTTTTTTATTGGATATATTCTATATTTACAATTCATTTCCCTTTATCTGGTTCCCCACCCCCAAAGGTCCTACATGCCCTTTTCCCTCCCCCTGCTCCCTCATCCACCCCCTCCCACCTCACTGTTCTTGTACTCCCCCACAATGATGCTTTGGTCCATTCTAGCACCAGTGTCCACTCCTTTCTTCTTATCAGACATCACTTGGTATGTGATTTATGTCTTTGGTGTTCCAAGATTCTAGGCTAATATCCACTTATCAGTGACTGCATACCATGGGTATTCTTTTGAGACTGGGTCACCTCACTTAGTATGACGTTCTCCAGCTCCATCCATTTCTCTAAGAATTTCATGAAATCATTGTTTCTAATGGCTGAATAGTACTCCATTGTGTATATATACCACATTTTTTTTTGTATCCATTCCTCTGTTGAGGGACATCTGAGTTCTTTCCAGCTTCTGGCTATTATATATAAGGCTGCTATGAACATAGTGGAGCGTGTATCCTTATTGCATGCTGGTGAATCTTCTGGGTATATTCCCAGGAGTGGTATGGCTGGGTCCTCCGGAAGTATCACGCCCAGTTTTCTGAAGAACCGCCATACTGATTTCCAGAGTGGTTGTACCAGCTTGCATTCCCACCAGCAGTGGAGGAGTGTTCCTCTTTGTCCACATCCTCGCCAACACCTGATGTCTTCTGAGTTTTTAATCTTAGCCATTCTGACTGGTGTGAGGTGAAATCTCAGGGTTGTTTTGATTTGCATTCCCCTAATGACTAATGATGTTGAACATTTTTTAAGGTGTTTCTCAGCCATCCGAATTTCTTCAGGTGAAAAGTCTCTGTTTAGCTCTGTACCCCATTTTTTGATAGGGTTATTTGGTTTTCTGGGGTCTAACCTCTTGAGTTCTTTGTATACATTGGATATTTTGTTTGTTTAGATTTATTTATTTATGAGTACACTGTCGCCCTCTTCAAACACATCAGAAGTGGGCATCGTATCCCATTACAGATGGTTGTGAGCCATCATGTGGTTGCTGGGATTTGAACTCAGGACCTCTGGAAGAGCAGTCTTAACCACTGAACCATCTCACCAGCCTGAATCCATAGTGTTTAGCACCTGTTACTTCCCCCATCTTGTATTCTTAGTTCCTTGTGCCAAGGATTAGTTGACTATATGTCTGTGGATTTATCTTTGTGCTCTCAATTCTGTTTTAATGTTTTGTGTATCTATTTTATCACAGTATTATAGTATTTAAATAACTATCATTTTGCAATATACTTTGAGACAAGGTCTTGTGAACTCTGTAGCTTTGTTCATCTTTAATAAGTATAGTTTGACTAACTCAAGTCTATAATGTGGGTCAATACAAATTTTAGGTAGAAATTTTATTGTCAGATTTCCTCCTTTTTACAGCTAAATAAAAAGTCCCATTGATAGTAAAAATACTATGTTTTCTCTATGTATTTATTATTGGACACAGGTTGTTTGTATTCCTGACTGTTGTGGACAGCAATGCATTGAGTACAGGATTGAACATATTCCATAATGCTGCTTTTGCTTACTTTACACACAAATCCAGATGTGAGGTCACCACATCACACAGTTCTATTTTAAATTTTTGAAACTTAATTTTATGTAAGCTACCCATGTTGTCTTTTCATTCTGCTTCCATGGTATTGTGCCTCAGCCCATGAGTTTTAACCTACTGATGGTTTTAGAATTAAAATGAGTATTTTGTAAGCAGCATATACAGTCAGTTCTGATAATTTTAAATTAATTTATTTATCCACTTTACATCCCAATCGCTGTACCCCTTCTGGTCCCCTCCACTGGCCCTCCCTCACCATCTCCTTTGAGAGAATGGAGCCCCCTCTCCCGGTATCTCCACACCCTGGCATATCAAGTCCCTGCAGAGCTAGAAGCTTCTGCTTCTCTCACAGGCCAGACAAAACAGTTGAGTTAGGGGAATGTATGCTACAGCTAATATTTATTCAATCTTCAGGTGACCAAAATGCCTGCCTAGGAATGCTGCTTTAATTAATCACTTAAAAAGTTGGGCACATCTATTTGTCTTTTATTATGTAGAAGAAAATAAGGAACAAAGATGAGTTGAAAAATTTTTGTAAATCAAGCTGTATTTTTTATATCTACTATGGTGTCAAACACCAGTTATATGCCAAGTGTGTTGGTATATACTTTGTCTCCTGAGGGACAAATTCTGAAGATTATAGTTCAAGGCAGGTCTAACTACATAGAAAATCCCAGTTTTGTTGTGGGTTTGTTTCTTAAAGCTAGAGAAAGGGAAGGATGAAACAAAGGTTAAAAAATGATTAATTTAAAACAAAACAATCGTAATCTTATTTGCAAAAGACATTTGGTTGTTTACTGAAGCATCTGTGTCTGTTTCTTGACCTATGTACCCTTTGCATTGAAAAAAGAATTTATGTGATTCTTCTGTAAAACTATAAAATCAAGTTAAATACTGTGTTACTTTCACAGCTTAAATGTAAAACTTGTAATAAAGCATGATTACAGGCCATCTCTAATTTTTTTTTGTTTTTTTTTTCCATCTCTAATTTTTGCAGTATTCAGTCATGTTTAATATGTTCTACTCGCTCTGTCCACTGGACAGTAGGCTTGTTTCCTGACTCTAAAATACTAATCACTGTCTGATGTCCCCAATCTTAGATTATGTTATAGTAATTTTATAATTAACTTTAAAATGAAAATAATCATGCTTATGATACATTCTAGTTCTGTGTTTCTTCTTCTCTCAGAGTTGCATTTGGAAACTGCACTGGGTTGGTTGTGGTGGATTTCATACAGAAGACAGTACTGTTAAGCATGGGGACCATTGACCTCTATAGATCAAGTGACCTGTACCAACGACAGCCCCGGTCTCCTCGAAAAAACAGGCAGTTCATTGCAGGTAGGGAACAAAGGAGATGAGTTCTGAGCTTGACTTGTTCACTTGTTTTTTGTTTTTTTTTCCCAGATTGTCTTTTCCTGTGTGATGCCATTCAAATGCATGCTAATACTGACTCAACGTGCAAATAAATGAATTTAGAAGAAACAGCAAAAAAAATCTTTAAACAGGCATGAGTGGTGTTTAAAGTTCAATTTGCTGTTGAAGCTAGGAAATATCTTAGGTTTCTTAGATTGGATTCCTAAAAAGCAAACAAAAAACTGATAATAATGATAATAATAATGATGATGATAATAACAATAATAAACTGGTATGAAAATTGGAACTCTGGGTGAAAGTTCTTTAGAAATTCTTGTACTAAACTGATTAATTGTTCTCTAAGATGGTTAGCCCCTTTTAAATATAGTTTGAAGTCATTAGTAGCTTTTCATTTTTTAAGTAACTATATGGTGACCATCATCTATTCTTTCCTGATGATGACTAAAATAAACATATGTTTATAAACACAATAAATACTATTCTCTGACATTTAAGTGCTATGAAACATGGCACTTTTCTTAGCAGGAAAAGCAAACCAATTTAACTACAAAAGAAAAGAAATTTAAGTTTTAATTAGGTTATGGCAACAAATGTTGATAGTCTGAATTATCCAAAATCTTACCACATTTCACTATATATCCAAATATGTGGCTTTAACATTTATAAATTTGGTATTTTTGTTATTTACTAGAATATACTAGTTGGTTAAAATTGCCTTAAATGTTTGCTTCTATAGTGTTATACATGTAGATAGTGCTTTTACATTTCCTTCTTAAGAAAAAGTTAACTGAATATTGAGACCTTTGCTAAAGATACACAAAAAATATTACTTTATACTATATGATAGTTGTTATTTCCCAAATAGAAGATAGGTCAGTTATAACCTCAAATGAATTTCCCATTTGAACAAGCGGTGTTTGGTTGACACTCAACTTGTTTGTTAACTCTTTTAAAAAGACAGAGGCACAGCATTTGCCCTTCCAAACTTGCCAGGGTTTTATTTGGGGAATATCAGATTTCAGTTGTCAGGATCCAGGAAATTTATGCTCTGTGGGTTCTGCCTCTGTCACTACTAGATTCTGGAAGAAAATCAGAGTAAGAGCTATTCCTTCATGTTTGAAAAAGGTGGTTGATTTTCAAAGTTCAGAATGTAGGCTATGAAGATATCAGGGGCAGGTAATTAGGGTGCTACCGCAGGCCGGAAGTGCTGATGGTCAGAGAACTGTAGATCTTTGCCAGCATTTCAGTTACTTCAGTTACTCACACAGAGGTAGAAGAGTGAATATTTTGACTAGGAAAACTTAATTCAACTCATTGGGTAATTCAAACTTATTTGGTCTCCACAATAGGGTTTACAGATTAGAATTGTGATATAGGGAAAAATTGATAAAGATGTAAACATAGTCTCTCTTATTGTATAAGGTAACCAATGAGTACATATTTTATATTGTAACATAAATGAAAAACTAAAGTATCTAAGCTGTCTTATTAATTAATCAAAGATTAAATATAATAATCTTAATAATAAAAGTAATTTCATATAGTATTACAAACCAAGCAATTCCACAATGGTAAAATTATGTAAGAATATGCCATGAATTTTATGAAAGAATTTGATTAAGTAAAATGGCTACAGCATTCTCATCATTCATCTGTCACTTTTCTAATTGATTTATTTTTAAAGTATCTCCTCTCTAATTCGATTACCTAATCTTGCTACAGTTTCTTCACCTTGGCTGTTCTAGATTCTGGTATGATACCACTTCCTTTCACTTTAGACTATTTTCTCTCTTTCCTCTGCCTGCTGCTGCTGCTGCTGCTCTGGCATGCTCCAAAGACAACTTTTGCATGCGTGGGCTGTCTAACTTTTATCCTGATTTAACGAAACGGATCCGTACTTCCTATCAGAGTAAGTTCTCTAAAGGTTAGGCGAATCGCTTTTTTTCTTTAAAGTCATAATTCCTAAGCTAAATCCATTCATGAGAGCTTAGTAATGTGTTTTTCAAAAGAAAAACACATTAGACATGCATGCAAATTTTGTTCTGTTATGGTTATGCAATCTGGTGTTTTGATTATTTTATTTTTTAATTTTCAAAATTTTGATTTTGATATT
Source organism: Apodemus agrarius (assembly GCA_964023405.1). Classification (NCBI taxonomy): domain Eukaryota; kingdom Metazoa; phylum Chordata; class Mammalia; order Rodentia; family Muridae; genus Apodemus; species Apodemus agrarius. The sequence goes on from OZ030018.1 coordinate 62,884,577, forward strand.
CTAAATCTTTGTTGTCATGTGCCCATCCACCAGCCTTCGTTTCTGTGTTCATTTCAAACCATAGCCTATTAGTCCAGCCGTCATTGTGCTTCCTTTTTAAGAAGGAAGAGCTGTATTCTTGGAAATAGTGACCCTGACATACTGTGTCGGTAACAATTCCTTATTTTATCACTGTTGTTTTTGACCATTTAGCAACCTTATTCTGATTAGTGTAAATGATATTCTTTTATAGTTGCTGGGAATAACTAAGAATTTATGGTGCTTTTTATTAAAATAGAATACCTCAAAAGATATTTCAATGGTGATTTTAGGTACCAAACTTTGGTACATGAAGGAATTAAAATCATAGCTAACAGGTGAATAATTTAGAAAAAAAATACTAAATTTTTTCCATGGTAACAAATGAAGATGGAAAGATGGGTGAAATAAGTAATTTTAAACATTGGTACAGAAAGTGTAATGGTGTGTCACTGTAGATATAACAAAACTGGTAGAATTATGGGTAAGTAGTTCAAATAGTTATAGACATGAAAAATGTTTATATTGTGCTAATATATTTTCATAAAAATCAGGTTGCTTGTCAAAATATACAATATGGCATTATAGTTGTATAAAAGTACACACACACACATACACACACACACACACACACACTCACATATAATATACACACACATACACATTTGAACATCTGTATTGTTGTAACCTGAATTTCCCCAGACATCCTCTTACTAATTGAACCACACCCTGGTATAAATCATAAAACTTTACAGGTTCAATGTTCCTGGCAGGAAGCTGACTCCTGTGAAGCTTTTACAATCTTTCTGGCAGTCACACTGTGACCTGTTTTTACTTATGCTCTCTATCTTTGACCACCTTGGGGATACTGCTCACCGTTCCTGTTCCAGGTATCTGTGTCACCTTTGACACCGGTCTTGGCTTCTGCTACTCTGAGGATATTTCTTGACATTTTGAAATTATATGAAATTCAATTTCCATAATAAAGTTTTGCTGGAACATAGCTACACTCCTTCACTCAAATGTTTTGAATGGCTGAGTTCACATTTTAATGGCAGGGTTAAAATAGAATACTTCAAAATATATTTCAATGGTGATTTTAGGTACCAAACTCTGGTACATGGATGAATTAAAATCATAGCTAACAGGTGAATAATACTAAATTTTTTCTGTGGTAGCAAATGAAGATGGAAAGATGGGTAAAATAAGTAATTTTAAACATTGGTGCAGAAAGTGTGATGGTGTGTCACTGTAGATATAACAAAACTAGTGGAATTATGGGTAATCATATGGCTACAATCCTGTCTCTCTGTGTACATTTTAAAAGGCTTATTGGCATCTAATCTATAACATTTTTCACATCCGTCCTGTACAACCACATAAAGAACTTGAAACTTTCCGTCAAGAGTTCCCAGTGCATCTGGATATTGTTTTAGCTTCCCCAAATATTCAAGAATATGACACTCAGGTTTTATCAGTTTCTCATTGTTTTCCAATCTGATGTTTCCAATAATCAACATGTGATGCTCTTATGATAAGTAGAGAATAGAGGACAAATGCTGACTCTGAGTTTGTCAGAATCCCGCAATACCAGCCATAATTAGGAAGCCTTGAAATGTGCTGAATGTTTCTATATTCTGTCAATAATAATAATAATAATAATAATAATAATAATAATCTCTAAGCTTCTAGAGGTTTTATTTAGGATCATCTAAAACATAATTTTCTGTTACTTCTCTATAAAAATATGCTACTTTGTTGCATAAAATATATAAAAAAGCAATCCAACCCACACTAACTAGCTACTCTTTGGCCCTGATGGTCTTGCTGCCTCCATGGCAAACCCTATGCAGCAACTGCCCATCTCTCTGTTCCCTGACCTAGAGCTCCGCCCAGCTTGCTAAGTCCCCACTGGCAGATCTCTACCATGCCAGCCTCACAATTCCAAATTCACATGGCCATTTGGGGTGCACTCCTTGCAAACCCATGCTTTCTCCCCAGATCCCAGTTGAGTCGCATGTGAAGAAAAACATCACACAAACTTTGTTCAGAATACAGGTAACTCAATCACTGGGTGCACTAACTAGCACTCTAATTTTGTAAGCTATACTAAATTTAACTCCTTCTGGTGGATCTGCCATCCAACCCAGGAGCCCCTTGTTAGCTACATATTATCTTCCAAGCTCTCCAAAAGCAAGACACCTTTTTCTGCCTCTCCTCTAACCCCTCTCCGACCCAGAAGTCCTACCTACTCATTGCCCAGTGATTGGTTCCTAGAAATATTTATTAATTAGGGGAAAGTTCACAGGAAGTCACCTGAGAACATGATTCACTCCTAGACCCAGGCAGCCCCTCATGGGGAACCAGAATTAGCATCAAAATACAGTCAGCACCAGAGCTATCCACAGCATTTCCCCCTTTCTGTTCAGTTAAAAGGCTCTTTTATCTCAGAAATAAATTGAGCACAACTATTACTATTACCATTCTGAAATTTATAATGTACAAAATACACCTAACACCCAGTCCATTGTTTTTGTCAATTTAATAGAACACTCTGTTATCTATCCTAACTTTAAAAAGGCTTATAAATCCATGTTATATCCTGGTTTAGCTTGGATATCCTGAAATCTCAGATATATTTTCTCAATGTTAAATACCTGGGTTGGCTATGAGACTATAACTAGTCTTTCAATCCCATCAGAAATTTGAGAATGACCAATATTATATGAAAATATAGGCAGCCTTAACACAGCTTCCAGAACTGAGACAAATTGTAGAGAGAGCTGCTTACCTATACAGCCCCAGTAAGTCAGGAAGTTAGAGCCTAGTTTTCAGCCTTCTGGCCCAGGATATTCTGACAGACCTTGAAAAACAGGAATTATTAAGGACTAGCTTATTCTGTCTCAGCAGAACTAAGCTGTCCTAACCTATAACTTGTGTCCTCTCAAGAACGGTTCAGGTCTGCAGGAGAAATAGGCAGTTTCTGCCCAGTGGTCACCGAGCCACAATGTACCACCTCACCTGGAGGCAGAGATGCTCAGTTGCTTCTTTGAATCCACAAATGGGGAGTTGCTAGGAGCAGATGTCTCAACAACAATCGAATAAATAACATTGTCACAGTCTGTGGATTTCTGATGTTTTTTTAAAACAATCTATGTAAAGTAATCTGGACTGTTGGCCATTAACTACTCTCAGCTATTTCTAATTAAATTATCTTGAAAACACCCTAACACTTAACTCAGAGCCAGGAATTTGTTATCTGGCCCTTAAATCACAGCCTTAATCATCTCAGATCAGTTTAATGACATTTATTTGGACTGAGTCCAAGCCTTGTACTTTTATAAGTTTTGTATCAATAGAAGACATTAATACCAATGAAAACCTTGATTCTGCATCAAAATAAATAAGAAATTATGACTTCAACTTAGTAACTATTGTGAAGATTTTTACCAAATGAGATTATGGCTACACAATTCTAGCTATTTCCTCTCTGTTCAAATTATGACCATTTCTAAATTCTTGAGAAATACAACTTAGAATAACTACCTCCAGACCTCCAAGTTCAGGGAACCAGGGCGACGACTCTTTATAACTACTTCCAGCTTAATATAGGCATTGAGATATCTTTGGAGGGGAGAGGTAGGGAAAATGGGGGTATTGGTTGGCCTTAAGGCCATAGACAACAATTGTTTTAGTCCCTGATGTCTGTATCCTTACTGGGTCTTGTTGAAAGTCCTTGAGATCAGGAGTTCAAGCAGGTCAGTTCAGCATGTCTGACGATGTGACTCACCACGGCTGTATAGTCTGTAATATACAAATCTCAAAACAAAATTTTAGTATTGTCAAGATAACTTTTTTGTTTGATTCTCTGGAATTTAGTTCTCTTGGGGTGGGGGTTGGGGTGGGGGCTCCTCCTTCTATCAAATCTAATCCATATAGCTCTGGGAGGTGTATAGTAACTAATCACCTTTTCTAAAAATGCAAAGATAAAACCTTTCTCCCAAATTAACATGTCCTTGAGTCAGTAACCAGAAAAACCTTTAGCTTGACCTCTCTCCCAGAGGAATAATATAACCAGAAAACTCAAAATCATACCCATTTTGAAAATTAAAACAATCCAAAACAAGTGAAATAAACTAAAATACTCTATGAGCCTATTCTTAGGCTTTTTCTATTCTGGCTTACCAGGAAATTAACACAAATTCCCACGGAGTCCACGTTCAAAGAATTTGAGTTTCCTACAGACTTTAATATACCATCTATCTGTTATGCTCTCTACCTGGAGCCACAGACTTCCATAAATACCTGTTCATAGCAGGCAATTATCACTGCTTTCTACATAGGAGTCATTAAATTTTCCCTACCCTAGTTTCGAACCTTGGGTAAAATTCCCCATGTAATTCAGATAAAATCTGTATATAAATCTATCCTAAAAGCAAATAATTCCAACTTTATAAATTCACAGTTTAATTAATATCTGCCCCAAGATGTAGGCAGCTTCTATTCTCCAGCTCTCTGACTCAGAGCAGCCATCTTGTCTCTTTTCACAGTAGCGAAACTCAGAGCCCTCTTTCTTTGTTTCAAGGTTCTGAAAGGATGAGAATTACAGCCTAAAAATCCCCCGTGCCTAACTCTTAAATGACCCCAAAAAGTCAGAAGTTTAGCCTGTTCTTTGTTAGAAACTAGGTGAAAGGTCACATTCCTTGAGCCCACTCTTTGTTAGGAACTAGGCAAAAGGGCCTTGAATACGTGATCCTGGCCCCATAACAGAAAATTCATGACAGGAAATGAGCTAACTAGTTGCTATCTAGCTTCTATAGGAAACTGATTGGTCCTTGGAGCACGGGCTTGGATAATTTAAACTGATTGGCTTAGAAGCTATGGAGTGGTACAAATCAATTGCCTCGCACTGCTTGGGCTCTCAATGCTAAGGAATGATTGGTTTGCATTACGTGGGTTTTGTTGTAAACCTGTAAAAGCTGTCCCGATTCTGCACTCATGGTTCACAGTCCTCTACCCCTGCGTGGTGTACGGCTGTGAACCCCAGAACCTCTGGAATAAAAAATCCTCTTGCTCTTGCTCTTGCATCAAGACCGTTTCTCACGAGTGATCTGGGTGTCGCCTTCCAAGGCGTGGGGTGCTGGGGTGCCCTCATTTTTTTTCAGGTCTTACAGTTCCAGTGCTTGAGTCATGTGACTTGACTCTGCTCTGCTTGCCAAACCTTCAAATTTCTAACTAAATTTCTAACTCGTAGGCTAAGAATCTTAAATTTCTAGTGTATTCTTGCCTGCCATGTTGGACATCATTTGTTGCATGAAATATATAAAAGGCATCATCCCACCCTAACTCTGGCTATTCTCTGGACCTGGTAATCTCACAGCCTCCATGGCAGGCCCCATGCAGCAACTGCCCATCTCTTTGTTCTCTGACCAGAAGCTCTGAAATCTCTCCACCTGGCTGCTAAATTACCATCAGCAGGCCGCTGCCATGCCAGCCTCATGCTTCCCAATTCCCACGGCCTTTTTGGGGTGCACTTCTTGCAAACCCACATTTTGCCGCCATACCTTTCTCTCTGGAACCCAGTTGAGTTGCCCCTGTGAAGGATAACACCACTCAAACTTAATTCAGAATCAACAGGTAACACAATCCCTGGGTGCAGCTACTAGCATCCTAATTTGTAAACCATTCTAAGTTAAATCCTCTGGTAGCAGATCCCAAAGGATCCACCACCTGAAATGGGTGTTGGAGGTGGGGGAGGGTGAGTGTGAGGGTAAGGGAGTGACTCTACCTTACCTACATTTCACCTCCACACTGTCTCTCATCCAAAAGCAAGACACACTTTTCTGCCTCTCCTCTTCCCCTTTCCAACCTGGAAGTCCTGCCTACTCCTCATCCAGTGATTGGTTCCTAGAAATCTTTATTGATTAGGGGAAGTTTCACAGGAAGTCACCTGAGTACACGATGATTCACTCCTAGTCCCAGGCAGCCCCTTATGGGGAAGCAGAATTAGCATCAAAATATAAATAAAACCAGGGCTATCCACAACACTGATTAACCTAACTGTATGTTCCTACCCTTCTGATCATATCTCTTCTGTATAAATGCCCCCTCATGTTTTATTTCCTATAATAAAACTTTTGAACTCCTATCTAAGCCCTCTTGTGCCAATTTCTTTAATTAATGTGCCTGTGGTATACAAGCTTGTATAAAATATGTCTGTATTATTTCGGTTCATTTATGATACAGTTAGGTATCTTCTACTTTACACAACAAGAATCTGGAAACTGCATCAATTAAGCTTTTGAAATTTAAATACAACAAAAGAATAGAAATTTGAGTAAAATCTGTATGCTCTCTACATCCAGCAGAAGTTCTGAGCTAAGCAAATAAATGGTGATGGAAAGAGAGCATGGCAGAAAAAGCTATCTTATGGGGCTAGAGAGATGGCTCAGCAGTTGAGAGCCCTTCCTTCTCTTCCAGAGGTCCTGAGTTCAATTCCCAGCAATCACATGGTGGCTCACAACCATCTGTTATGGGATCGATGTCTTCTTCTGGCATGTCTGAAGACAGCTAGAGTGTACTCAGATACAAAAAAATAAATAATTCTAGGGGGGAAACTGAGAATACTGACTTTTAAAAAAGCTCTCTTATTACCATGGACAGTCAGGGAACATCTCATATTAAGCAGACAGGAGAAATAACTCTTGTCAATACTAGACTGATTGGAATTTTGCAACAATTATAGAATTCTTTCTAACCAGAGACCCACATAAAAAAACAGAAGTAAAATTAGGTCCTTATAATGTTGGACTTAAGCAGAAATTCTGTATCTCTACCAGTGTTCTCTGTGGTGGCCCCAATAGCCCTGAAACCTGAAATCAGATGTCTTAAAGTCCTCTCTTAATGATAAAGATTGTATGTTATAAAGAAGTTAATTCTTTAATGATTCATATATGTTTATTTCAATTCTATAAAAATTTGTGTTGAATTTTTAAGATAATCTGATTGTATTTTTATAGTCCTATATTACTATAATAGAGATAGTGTATCTTTTACAAGAAGTATTCCCTTGCCACTAAAAATGATTGTACAGTCCCTATCTATAAAGAGAGATCCCATTACCATGGAATATTCATCCTATTCTGAGTGTACTAATACATTTATTTATCATTTAATGGTCATTTTATAATTCTTTAAAGGATATGAGGATTTGCGAATATATTCCTCTATGAATGAGAAAATTAACATTAAAAGAGATTAAATTCATTTCTCAAAATCCTAAAGGGTAAGTCAAACTCACATCTATGTGGCACTAAGAAGAACCATGTGCTTTCCCCCGTGTCATACTGTGCTTCTGACAGTTTTAGTCACATTGAGAACCGAATCCATAATTCTTTTTTTTTCTATATTCTTTGTTTACATTCCAAAGGCCTTCTTCCCCTTTCCCAGTTCCCCTCACCATATGCCCCATAAGTCCTCTTCCCCCCACCCCCGCCCATTCCCCAAACATCCCCCAACCCTTTCTCTGTTCTGGTACTCTCCTGCAAAACTGGAACCAGTCTTTTCAGGACCAGTGTCCTCTCCTTCCTTCCTTCTTGGGAAATTTTTGTTTGGTTGGTTTTTTGTTTTGTTTTGTTTTGTTTTGTTTTGTTTTTTAAGACAGGGTTTCTCTGTGTAGCCCTGGCTGTCCTAGAACTCACTCTGTAGACCAGGCTGGCCTCAAACTCAGAAATCCGCCTGCCTCTGCCTCCCAAGTGCGGGCACCACTTGGCTACCAAGGCAGGCTCCACCACCATCCCATGGCCTTGGAATCTTTTGATTTGCTAATTGTGCCTTGAGTATTCAGGGCTTCTGGGCTCTTTAATATCCACTTATCAGTGATTGCATTTCATATGTATTCTTTTGTGATTGGGTTAATTCGCTTAGGATGATGTTTTCCAGATCCAACCAATTGCCTACAAATTGCATGAATTCATTATTGTTAATTGTTGAGTAGTATTCCATTGTGTAGATATACCACATTTTCTGCATCCATTCCTCCTTTGACGGACATCTGGGCTCCTTCCAGCTTCTGGCTATTATAAATAAGGCTGCTATAAACATTGTGGAGCATGTGTCTTTACTGCATGCAGGGGAATCCTCTGGGTATATACCCAGGAATGGTATGACAGGGTTCTCTGGAAGTGTCATGCCCAGTTTTCTGAGGAACCGCCAGACTGATTTCCAGAGCGGTTATACCATCTTGCAATCCCACCAACAATGGAGGAGTGTTCCTCTTTCTCCACATCCTCGCCAGCACTTGTTGTCTCTTGAGTTTTTAATCTTAGCCATTCTGACTGGTGTGAGGTGGAATCTCAGGGTTGTTCTTTTTTTTTTTAATTTTTATTTTCTATATTCTATGTTTACATTCCAAAGGCTTTCCCCTTTCCCAGTTCCCACCCACCATAGTTCCCATAGTTCCTCTCCCCCACAACTATTCCCCAATCATTCCCCCTCCCCCCTCGGTTTCTTTACTAAACTGGATGCAATCTTTACAGGCCCAGGGTCCTCTCCTTTCTTCTTCTTGGGAATCATTTGACTTGCTATTTGTGTCTTGAGTATTTAGGGCTTCTGGGCTCATTAATATCCACTTATCAGTGATTGCATTTCATGTGCATTCTTTTGTGATTGGGTTAATTCACTCAGGATGATATTTTCCAGGTCTAACCATTTACCTACAAATTGCATGAATTCATTATTTTTAATTGCTGAGTAGTATTCCATTGTATAAATATACCACATTTTCTGTATCCATTCCTCCTTTGAGGGATATTTGGGCTCCTTCCAATTTCTGGCTATTATAAACAAGGCTGCTATAAACATAGTGGAGCATGTGTCTTTATTGCATGCAGGGGAATCCTCTGGGTATATGCCCAGGAGTGGTATGCCAGGGTCCTCTGGAAGTGACATGCTCAATTTTCTGAGGAACCGCCAAACTGATTTCCAGAGCGGTTTTACCATTTTGCAATCCCACCAACAGTGGAAGAGTGTTCCTCTTTCTCCACATCCTCGCCAGCACTTGTTGTCTCTTGAATTTTTAATCTTAGCCATTCTGACTGGTGTGAGGTGGAATCTCAGGGTTGTTTTGATTTGCATTTCCCTGATGACTAATGATGTTGAACATCTTTTAAGGTGTTTCTCGGCCATCCGAATTTCTTCTGGTGAAAATTCTTTGTTTAGCTCTGTGCCCCATTTTTTGATAGGGTTATTTGTTTCTTTGGGGTCTAACTTCTTGAGTTCTTTGTATATATTGAATATTAGCCCTCTGTCAGAGGTGGGGTTGGTGAAGATCTTTTCCCACTTTGTTGGTTGCCGTTTTGTCCTTCTGACAGTGTCCCTTGCCTTACAGAAACTTTGTAATTTTATGAGGTCCCATTTGTCAATTCTTGATCTTAGAGCAAAAGCTATTGGTGTTCTGTTCAGGAACTTTCCCCCTGTGCCCATGTCCTCCAGGGTCTTCCCCAGTTTCTTTTCTATTAGTTTCAGTATGTCTGGTTTTATGTGGAGGTCCTTGATCCACTTGATCTTAGTACAAGGAGATAAGAGTGGGTCAATTCCCATTCTTCTGCATGTTGACCTCCAGTTGAACCAGCACCATTTGTTGAAAAGGCTATCTTTTTTCCACTGGATGGTTGTAGCTCCTTTATCAAAGATCAAGTGACCATAACTCTGTGGGTTCATTTCTGGGTCTATTCCATTCCATTGATCTACTTGCCTGTCACTGTACCAATACCATGCAGTTTTTAACACAGTTGCTCTGTAGTACTGCTTGAGGTCAGGGATATTGATTCCCCCAGAAGTCCTTTTATTGTTGAGAATAGTTTTAGCTATCCTGGGTTTTTTGTTTCTCCAGATGAACTTAAGAATTGTTCTTTCTAGATCTATAAAGAATTGATTTGGGATTTTGATGGGGATCGCATTGAATCTGTAGATTACTTTTGGCAAGATGGCCATTTTTACTATATTGATCCTGCTAATCCAAGAGCAAGAAATATTTTTCCATCTTCTGAGGTCTTCTTCGATATCTTTCTTCAAGGACTTGAAGTTCTTGTCATACAGATCTTTCACTTGTTTGGTAAGAGTCACGCCAAGATACTTTGTATTGTTTGTGGCTGTTGTGAAGGGTGTTATTTCCCTAACTTCTTTCTCAGCCTGATTGTCCTTTGAGTACAAGAAGGCTACTGATTTGCTTGAGTTAATTTTATAACCAGCCACTTTGCTGAAGTTGTTTATCAGCTGTAGGAGTTCTCTGGTGGAGTTTTTTGGGTCACTTAAGTATACTATCATATCATATGCCAATAGTGATAGTTTGACTTCTTCCTTTCCAATTTGTATCCCTTTGATCTCCTTATGTTGTCTAATTGCTCTCGCTAAAACTTTAAGTACTATATTGAAAAGATATGAAGAGAGAGGGCAGCCTTGTCTAATCCCTGATTTTAGTGGGATGGCTTCTAGTTTCTCTCCATTTATTATGATGTTGGCTACTGGTTTGCTGTATATTGCTTTTATTATGTTTAGGTATGGGCCTTGAATTCCTGTTCTTTCCTGGCCTTTTAGCATGAAAGGATGCTGAATTTTGTCAAATGCTTTTTCAGCATCTAATGAGATGACCATGTAGTTTTTTTCTTTTAGTTTGTTTATGTAATGGATTACATTGATGGATTTCCGTTTATTGAACCATCCCTGCATCCCTGGGTTGAATGATCGTTTTGATGTGCTCTTGGCAAATCCATCATTCTGTAATCAAAAGCCATCCCTTCCCCATAATACTCATTATCAATAAAATAACATTATCAAAACTAAAACAATTTGAATTTATTTTTCATATCTTTGAAATGAAGAATTAGGTAAAGTACTCCATATATGTCTTTTATACCTCTAAAAGGGGTTTTTTATTCTGTCACATCAGTTTTGCCCTTGAAGTAATGCCACTTTTATATTTGAACCTTATAATTTTAATTATGTTGAAATAACTTAATTTTAATCTTTTCTTGATCTATTTTCCTGATTAGCTAGTCATCTAGCTTAATAACCAAGAAGCTGCCTTTCATAAGCCCTTAAATTTATGCCTCCAAATCTCTTGTATCATAAAATAATAAAATATTATAATTGAAAGAAAATCTCACCGGCGGTGGTGGCGCATGCCTTTAATTCCAGCACTTGGGAGGCAGAGGCAGGTGGATTTTTGAATTCGAGGCTAGCCTGGTCTACAGAGTGAGTTCCAGAACAGCCAGGGCTACACAGAGAAACCCTGTCTCAAAAAACCAAAAACCAAAAAAAAAAAAAAAAGAAAAGAAAAGAAAAGAAAGAAAGAAAGAAAAAGAAAAGAAAAAGAAAATCTCTATATTTAATAAAATACTGTTTGTGGAATCAGTGAAATACTCTGGAAAGAGCAGCAGATAAGTGTTCAAATTTAGATTAGGTTCTACTCTTTCAACTCATTGACTAAGGGAAGAGGGCTATGGGACTTATGGGGAGGGGGAGGGGACCAGGAAAGGGAAAATCATTTGGAATGTAAACCAAAAATATAGAAAATAAAATAAAAAAAGGAAAGTTAAACAAACAAACAAAAAACCAAACCAAACCAAAACAAACAAAAAAATGAAAATGAGGTAAGAGACTAATAAGAGGAGAGGGAGAAAAATCAAGGGAGGGTAAAAATAAATATCTGAAAACAAAGTCCAGCATGAAAGGAAGCAAAAGGGATAAAAAAAAAAAAAGAAGAAATAGACAGAAAAAGAAAATGACAGCATAGATTGTGATAAACAAAAAGATCCACTCATTCAGTATTTTTAAAGTTGCATGACTTTCTTAGGCAGTGAGTACACCATGATGAGGGAATCACCCTGGCCTGTTACTTGCAGTCCCTGTTGGCCATTCCCTCCATGGGTAGATAAATCCAGAGATAGACTCTAGATCTGAAAAGTCTGTGCTGGAGAAAATGAAAAGAGTGGCTAATTAAATTCCTGATTTTTTGTTTTATCTGAGAAAGACCTATTCAAGAAAGAAATACATAAACGCAGCTTTGCAAGATAATGAGGAAGCAGTCAGAGCTTTGGGTTCCCAGTTCCTAACAAGCTAGAGTCAGAGCACTGGGTTGGATTTCCCACTAGAATTAGCCAAAGATAATTTTTTTATGTGTCAGAGTAATGCAAATCAAAACAACCCTGAGATTCTACCTCACACCAGTCACAATGGCTAAGATTAAAAACTCAAGAGACAACAGGTGCTGGCAAGGATGTGGAGAAAGAGGAACACTCCTCCATTGTTGGTAGGATTGCAAGATGGTACAACCGCTCTGGAAATCAGTCTGGTGGTTCCTCAGAAAATTGGGCATGTCCCTTCCAGAGGACCCTGTCATACCACTCCTGGGCATATACCCAGAGGATTCCCCTGCATGCAATAAAGACACATGCTCCACAATGTTCATAGCAGCCTTATTTATAATAGCCAGAAGCTGGAAGGAGCCCAGATGTCCCTCAAAGGAGGAATGGATACAGAAAATGTGGTATATTTATACAATGGAATACTACTCAACAATTAAAAATAATGAATTCATGCAATTTGTAGACAAATGGTTGGATCTGGAAAATACCATCCTAAGTGAGTTAACCCAATCACAAAAGTGCAATACACATGAATTGCAATCACTGATAAGTGGATATTAATGAGCCCAGAAGCTCTTGAGAATACTCAAGGCACAATTAGCAAATCAAAAGATTCCCAAGAAGAAGGAAGGAGAGGACCCTGGTCCTGAAAAGACTGGGTCCAGTTTTGCAGGAGAGTACCAGAACAGAGAAAGGGTTGGGGGGTGATTGGGGAATGGGGGGCGAGGGAAGAGGACTTATGGGGCAAATGGTGAGGGGGGAACTGGGAAAGGGGAAAGCCTTTGGAATGTAAACAAAATAGAAAAAAAACCAGTTAAAGCATATATTGATGGAGTCAAATGGAGGCATAGAATGGAAAGTTATATTTTAAGTATTATATAAATAAACAGTTCACATTTAATGAATAAAAGTAAATACAACAACAAAAAAAACTGTTTTGTTTTTTTTAAATAAAAGATATATGGCTTAAAGTGATGTTTAAAAAGCAATTTCAGGCAGACAGTACCAAGTGAACCCAAAAAAGATATCCAAGTACTAATATTTTCTAGACTAACAAAAAGAAGCAAGGCCCTGGTAAAAGCCAAATAACTCCTTCAGCTGAGCACATGAGGAGTTCAAAAAACCAGGGCTGAATCACACTGCTTTCAGAGCATTTGGCTTGAAAGGTTGTTGACAAACAGACCAGTACTTGTACTGGATAAGCTATTAAGAGGAATTTTTCACTCTCATTTAAAATAAAATATAACAAAGTTACATGAATATGAAATAATCTACTCAGAAAGTGATTTGTGATAAGAGAGAAGGAGAAATTTAAAAGAAAGCAACAAAATTCTTAGGAAGGTGAGGAGCTGGGGATCAGCACATGTGCCAGGATTGACATGATTATGCCAGAGAGGTACCACATGAAAACTATGTGACAGCATTGTAATGACATGTCAAAATGTGAATGAAATGAAAAAATTATAAAATACTATAAAATGCCAATACAAAACCCACTGTTATATTAAAATAATCATAAAAGGGAGGAAAATGCCAAACTATGATATAATTATATCCCCTCAGTTTCCTATTTTCCCAAAATTTTTATGGAAAAAACACTATTCTCATAGTCAAAAAAAGGTGTTCTTCAAAATAAATACTGTTTTTAATATTTACATTAAATAATAATGACTAAAATCTCCAGTTTGATTTTGGGGTATATTGTAACTTGACAAATGAAAATAGTTTTGCCATTAAGTTCACTTTGACCATGAAGGTAGGTTAAAGAGCTAAACAAACAAAAAAATTAGGAAGCAGTGCAGAAATAGATAAATGCAGCTTAGCTCTGTGTGTGTGCTCCTGCATGTGTAAATGCACACTCAATGATGCACTTGCTCATATGTCATGAAGAAACCAGAGGTTAGTCTCAGGTCCCATTCTTTAGGGTTAATCCACTTTGTTGTTTGAGTTTATATCCAGCACCATTATGTGCCATGGCATTGCCATTGCGTGCCACCCTATGTGGACACTTACGTGGGCTCTGTGGACACTTATGTGGGCTCTGTGGACACTTAGATGGGCTCCGTAGACACTTACGTGGGCTCTGTGGACACTTATGTGGGCTCTGTGGATACTTACGTGGGCTCTGTGGATACTTACGTGGGCTCTGTGGACACTTACGTGGGCTCTGTGGACACTTACGTGGGCTCTGTGGACACTTACGTGGGCTCTGTGGATACTTACGTGGGCTCCGTGGACACTTACGTGGGCTCTGTGGATACTTACGTGGGCTCTGTGGATACTTACGTGGGCTCTGTGGACACTTACATGGGCTCTGTGGATACTTACGTGGGCTCTGTGGACACTTACGTGGGCTCTGTGGATACTTACGTGGGCTCTGTGGATACTTACGTGGGCTCTGTGGACACTTACGTGGGCTCTGTGGACACTTACGTGGGCTCTGTGGAATTACACTCAGGTTCTCATGCTTGTGCATAAGCCACTTTACAGAACAGTCTCTCTTCCAGACTTGAAGCTGAGTTTTAAATTCCAGTTTTTATTTTAATTTCTTAATGAAATTATCTAACATATACTTCATACTTCTTGCCTATTAATGATATAGTAACAACCTAACCTCATTTCTCCTGTCTCCTAATAGCTACATAGCCTGGGAAATTTATGTAATGGCCTCTGCCCCTTTTCTTATCAGTATAATAAATAAAATAATATAACGTTTCTTATGGTTTTAATACATGTAAAAGAGATAACTTACATAAATTACCTAGTGTATTAGATACAAACTATTACTTATAGTGAACATGTGGGTATTAGTCATAATTTTGGTTATTCAAAGTCATCCAAAGTTTTCCAAATGTTTATAAAATCTGCATAATTTTTTTTAACTACGCACACTACTCACTAATCATTATGGTTCTTTTTTCTGTCTGTTACTTATCTGTTGTTCCAAGTTACTCTTCTTAATATTTTTGATTTAAGTAGTCTTTTCTTTTTATAACCTATTTCTAATTGGATGTCATATAACAAAGCCTGTTTAATTGAATAAAAATTCAAGAACTATCTAAGATAATGCCTTAGTGCTTCTGTAAATTAGTATGCATTGTTTATTTAGTTATAAACTTCCTTGTATTCCCTTTTTAGCTACTTGGCAAAAAAGAGTATTCAAGATCATTTAATTGTTGTATACTCTCAGGTTAATAGTAATACTTATATCAGTAGATATTCTAACAATATAATGACAGAAAATAAAAATTTCAAGGTGAAATAATTTTATAATTTTTAAATAATTTATAATTTTTAAAAATTCTTGAAATTTTCCAATGAAATCTGAAATAGATCATGTAACATGCATTGAAGCTTATACTCAAAATCCTGAGAAGAATATGATGGAGAAGAAAATTCCTAAGACCTTCAATTTTTTATCCTATCTTTTGTATGTTTAAAAACACAAAGACTTACAATTGTATTACAGTGTCAATAATATAGTGACACATTGTAAAAGTGTTCAGACAAGGAGAAAGAGCTCCTAGATCCTGGATATTTTAAAGGCCATGCCACCCAGGTTAATATAAATATACTATGTGATGTATGTACAATGATGGAATTATCTGGAGATTTAAACATACTCTACTAGTAAGTGATAAACAACTATAATTGTAGATTAGCTTCTGTTTAAGCTGTATCATTGATTTACTCCTGTGATATTATTTATTAAAAAAAGGTATACTCAACTCTTTGAACTTACAATATCTCATGAACATAGGAGTTAAGGGACATTTTCATAATAAGATATTACATTTTCAGCTTGCAACTTTTATAAGGATTGTTTTTCTGTTCCTATATTAGTTTCTTTTCTGTTGCTGTGCTAATATTACTCTAACAAATGCAACTTGAGAGGGAAAGTGTGTGTTTTGGCCTGCAGGTCAAGAGATAATGTAATCTATCATGATGATGGGGAAGAGATAGCAATAGGAGCATGAGGCTACCTAGAGTCAAGAATTTGAAAAGAAAAAAGGCAAAACAGGAATTGGAGGCCAGGCTATAAAACCTCAAGGCTCTCCCCGAGGGACACACATTTCAACCATAAAATTCTGCCCTTGGCCCCATATGCTCATGGCCATCTCATAATGTAAATGCATTTAATAGAAATTTTTAGATCTCCATAATCTTTAACAGACATACCAGTGTTTAAAGATACAAAGTCTCTTCTGAGACTCAGGGCATTCTCTTAAGTACAACCCCTGTAGAATAAATAATAATAAAAAAAATAAAGATTTCATTCTTCCAATTTAACACTGGCACAGGGTATACATTCCCATTCCCAAATGGAGGAATGGAACAGAGTGAAGACAGATGGGACCAAAGCAATACAAAACTCAACAAGGAAAACACAAAGTTTTGTACATCCACGCCCAGTATGCAGAGTGTCAGTGTCAAAGGGCTAAGGTGGCTCCACCCCTGCATATATATGTGCCTCCTGCAGTAAGTGTCTCCCTCCAGGGCAGTTTGTACTGCCTGGAAACAATCCTCCTTGGCAGGTATCCCTTGGCTCTGACATACCCAGCATCTTTATGTCTTCATCACAACTTAGTTTTCACCCTCACAGCCACACTCAGTGGTCCTGAAGGGCTTCCTTTAGGCACCCCAACCTTGCTGTACATTGCCTTGCCTCAGTGGCTGAGATCATGGAAGATGAATCCATAATCCTTTCAGTCTTATATCTAGAACAAGTACCACATGGATAACACTACAAAGTTCTACTTCCAACCGTAATAGAGTATGATTCCATTGGAACACAGTTGCAATAGCTTCTGCATGCCAAACCAAAAATAAAACAACAAACTTTAAGGTATTGCCCTTCCAGAAGCAGGAAAACCCTCAAACTCTCTCCTGCCACAACTTGGAGGTTTTACAGGATTAAGTCTTTTCAAAATACATTTCCTGTTATATCTGGCTTTTATTTAATGACACTAATCTCCTGAATAATTGTAGCCTTATTTTTCAGCATGTGCCTTAGCTGCAATCTTTAACTCCCCAGTGTTCCTTTCTTCTCAAACTGTCCTTTTTATTTATGTCCTTCTGCCGTATTTGTTGCTATTTTTTCACTGTAGGCATGTGTAAATGTAATCAGGAATAACAAATGGTACAAACCGAACGTTATATTGGTGTAAAATTTACTCTACCAAAAATACTTGATTACTTTTTATGCAGCCTCATGCGAATTCTCAGGACATAGAATGTATCCATAGATGGCCATATCACACAAATGGCTCTGGCCCGTTCTTGATAGAGTTCTTGTCTCATGAGCTGGGCCTCCAGTGTCTGTATTTCTCTCATCACTTCTGCTTTCCAGCATAAAGAAAAAGGTGATAGGGAAAACTAGGAACAAAGACCATTTTCACCATTCACAATAACTCTTAAATATTTCTGGACTTGGAAACATAGATGTATGCATTTGTTCAGAAAGTGATAAAATGGAAGGTAAGAACTAAGAGGTGGATGATGCAGTGTTGGTTGTAATTTGATGCCACTGAATGAGCCACATATACATAAAATACTAAAAACAGTTATAAAAATTTAAATTTGTAGTATTTCTTAAAAGATCTTTCTAAAATCAATAACCTCCTGGAGTAGAAGATTGTATTATATCTTTTTAAAGCATTTTCTATTTCTTATTATTCTTGGTACAATTGCTAAGGAATTTAGTCATTTATTAAGTATGTTGGTTGGTCCTTTATTAAATGCTTGAAGCAATAACAAAATAAGAATTGCCTATGAAGTGTCAACAAAATTTATCTCTTCTCCTTTTCTCTCTTTCCCTGTCTTCCTCTCTTCCCACCCCCACACTCCCTCTCCCTTTCATTTTCAGGCTTAACAGAACTGAATGATAGTCCAGTTCCCCTGGAACTTGAGCGCTGCAAGTCTCCCACCTCAGGTAAACAAAGTGGTATTTTTCAAGCTTCTGGTAATTCACTGAAGTAAGCTATTTACTTTCATAAATCTTTTTAAATTAGTACTTAATTCAATTTCTGAAATTTAATCATAAGTAGCTTTGTTTCTGAAATAAATACAAATGAGTGTCTTTTAAAATATCCTTGGTCCAAATAAAAATGAGATCAGATATGAGTGTAATACTTTTAATTATATCTTAGAGAACAATCTTTTTATTAAGATACATTTAAAAGTGCATAAAATGTGATGAATGAAAATAAATATTAGATCCAAAATTGACATCTATTGGTATAGCTAAATTTGTGAGAAATAAAACTTTAGGTTCAGACAAAAATTATAGGATGTACCTGGTCCACTATTTTGTGAAATGTTGAAATTTATATTGATAAGTTAAAATGAAATCTAATGTGGCATAAAATAAAACATCTTTAAGATAAAGTGTGAGCCCACTAAATGAACATATAAAAGCACAAGGAGAGTTCTAGAGGTAAGTCTTTAAAGCATATAAATAAATTAATATCTATGCATGGTAGAATTCATCAAATAATATCTCAAAAATTATTTAAAGTAATTTTAAACTATTCTGAATTTTCTAAAATGTATAAAAATGTATAAAATTTTAGTACCTAATTATTGTGTGTATTTTGATAATGGATAGACGCATTCCTACTGAATAACAGAAGTGACTGATATATAGTTAAATGGCAGACTGTTTGCCTAACATGTACAGGGCCCTAAGTTGTAATGCCAGCAATATAAAAACTTCTTTTCTCAGTATAGCAAAAGATATCATTACTTCTTATTTACATGACTTTTCTAATTTATATGGAACCCTTAAAACTTAATCATGCTTCTCAAAGCCTCTGTCTGGATTTTAGAAATTCTTTTGAAATTGCAGCATTTCTTCAGTTTGCTCTACCTTTATAAGTTGCTGATTCTTTTTCCTTGCTCTATAGGAATCTAGCCTATCTAGAATCTATTTTGTCCTGTGTGACATTTTCTTTTAATAAAATATTTCAGTTTCTATTTTATTGCTTTTTTAAAGATAATTTTATTTGTACGCATGTGAGCCTACAAGAACATATGTTTACTACATATGTGAAGGAGCTTGAGGAGGCCAGACAAGGGCATCAGATCTGGATTGAAAATAACATTTTCAATTATTGTGAACATGTATGTTGGGAAACAAACCTGATTCCTCTGCAAGCACATTACTCTTAACCACAGTACTATCTCTCCAGCCCCATGTTGATTTTATCTTAAGATGCCTAATGAACTCTTTTTCTTTGGCACCATCATGAAGTAGGAAATCATTGCCTCATATCTAGAGTAACACAAAATGTTCTAGCAAATGTCCTGCCCTTTAAACTCCCCTCAATGTTCATTCTTCATGTCATTTGTAGAATTAACTTCAATAAAACATTACTTTGCTATGCTTTTTGTAGTTAGCAATATTTCATATAATTCAATAGGCTTTATCAGATTGTTTTACCAACTTAACTTTAAATTCTCTTCCTTAACCTGAGTTTGAGTAATAAACACTGAATTATCCTTTCCATTCTGTTCTTATACATTGTTTCTGTCCTTCTGAAAAACTAAATGTTATTGGTAGTTTTTATTTATTTTCCAGTCAATTTGTATTTGAAAAAAAAAACAAAAACAAAAAAGACATCTGTTTTAGTCCCATGTTCTATGTAGTTTACCATAATCATGTTTGTGTTAACAAAGACATGCAAAAGGCTGGGCAGTATGGCAGGTTTTGATGTATGTACTCTAGGGATCCAACTCAGGTCATTGCACATGTGCAATAGGCACTTTACTGATTGAGCCTCCTCCTCCTTCTCCTCCTCCTCCTCCTCCTCCTCCTCCTCCTCTTCCTCCTCCTCCTCCTCCTCTTCCTCCTCCTCCTCTTCCTCTTCTCCTACTCCTTCTTCTCCTCATCCTTCCTCTCCTTCCTTTCATCCCTCTCCTTCCTCTCCTTTCTTTTCTTCCTCTTCTCCTACTCCTTCCTCTCTTTCCTCTCCTTCCTCTTCTTCCTCTCCATCCTGTTCTTCCTCTTCTCCTCCTCCCTCTCTGTCCTCTCTGTCCTCTTCTTCCTCTTCACCTCCTCTTCCTCCTCCTTCTGCACAAGGATTTGAGTAATTTTTGGAATTATTTACTCTTTCAAGTTTAAGTACCACTTATCTATTGAAACAATTACTTCATGCATTCTTCATTTTTGCATAATTATGCTTTTTTTAAAATAAATTCATCCCCATCATGGAAAAGTTTTACTTGACCTTAAACAATGTTTTAGTATTACTTATTTTTAACTTTTAATTTCTACTTTATCTTTATCAATAACTTCTGGTTTCCTTATACTTTTCCTTTTTCAACATTTTATGGTATATGTTTAATTTTTTATGTTCATTATTTATTACATGTTTCTATGATTAGTCAGTGCTAAATTTCCCTTTGAACCACACTCTAAATGTAACACAGATTTTATACATGGTAATTTTATTAAAATCATTTTTGTGCATATAACTTTTTTTCTTTTTATTGGAAATAGATTTTTCCCATACATCCTCTCCTGATTACAGTTTCTACTTCCTCCACCCCTCCAGTTTCTCCCCACCTCCCTTCTCATCTGGATCTACCCAATTTCTGTCTTTTGTTAGAAATCAGACAGGAAACTGGGAAAGGGGAAAGCCTTTGGAATGTAAACAAAGAATATAAAGAAAAAAAGAAATCAGACAGGTTTCTAAAGGAATATAATAGAATACAATATAGTATAAAAGATTGTCCTGACCTGCAGGACAGTCAACAGGGTCCCCACACCACCTAGAGAAGGCAAGAGACAAGAGACGTGAGAGACAGATAGGAAGATAGTATTCTGACCAGGCTGTCAAATTTTATTTTTTACACAAGGCAATATAAAGGGAAGCAAGCAAGGTGTATGGAGGGGTAAATGGGGGAAAACAGTTTCTCAGTTTCTGGGAAAAGCTGGCTATTGCTGCAGGAATCTTGGCACGATGAAGGGGTTACTAGGAGGTGAAGAGGAAAGGAGTTCCACAGGTGAGCTCCGTTTTATCTAGTCCACTCAAGTGAGCTCTGCATGTACTGATTATCTAACTACTTGGTTAATCTTTAGGCTAGGATATTTCTTTAAAAGCAGGCCAGAAAAAGCAGGCTAGAAATGGCTGAAAGGAGAGGGTTTTGAGATCTGAGTCAGAATGGCTCCTGGCAAAAGATAAAACAAAGACAAACAATTAGCACAAAATAAACAAACAGAAGGAAAAATATCAAGGAAGTCACGAGAAACAGATTATAGATGCAGGGATTCATTTGTACACATATTCAAGAATTCCATGAATACACAAAACTGGAAGCTACAATATATACATAAAAGACCCATTGGGTTAAAAAAAAGGGGGGGCTAGAGAGAGTGCTCAGTGGTTATGAGCTCTGATTGCTTCTTTCAGAGAAACTGTGTTCAATTCCCAGCACTCACACAGCAGCTCATAACTGTCGGTAACTCTGAGATCTGACAACCTCACACAGTCATACATGCAGACAAAACACCAATGTTTTAAAATTAAACAAAATAAAATTAAAATTAAATAATTAAAAAAATTTAAAAGATAAAATTAAGAAAGAAAGAAGGAAAAAATTATTTAATTAAAATAATTAAATAAAAATTTAAAAGATAAAATTAAGAAAGAAGGGAAAAAATTCCTGACAGCTATGAGTCAAGGAACCTCCAAAGATGCTGTTGAGTTCATTTTCTCTTGGTATCTACTACTGACCATGCAGTCTATCCTTAAGAGTAGTCCGTTTTCCAAGTGAAACTGCATGGGAGAAAATTAAATTTTTATTTGCAAGTGGTTATCAATTGGAAATAGCTTCTGGGCTTATATTCAGAAGCACTGGGACCCCATGTAGTGCCAACCTGTGAGGTCCTAGGCATGCTGTCTCATTCTTGAGTTCAGATGTGCCTTGGTCCTATTATGGCTAGAAGGCCTTGTTTTCTTGGTGTCCTCCATCCCCTCATACTCTTACACTTTTTCTGCCTCCTCGTTCACAAGGTTCTTTCTGCATCGTATCTGACTGTATATTTATTTTCCAACTGCTGCAGGAAGAAACTTTTCAATGATGGCAGAGCAAGACACCGATCTATGACTATAACCAAGTATCATTTGGAGTCATTTTATTGCTACTTTTTTTTAAAGGATAATAGTTTTTGCCTTTACCCTAGGTTCCTAGATTATCTAGTCTCAAATAAGGTCAGATATGGATTCCATCTCATGGACTGGACCTTCAGATATGTTATATATGGTTGGTTACTCCCACAAACTTTGCGCCACCACTAGCATATCTTGCAAGCAGGTCGCCACTGTAGACTGACAGTTTGTAGTTCAGTAGTTGTTTGTTTCTCCATTGGTAAAGAACAGATTAACCTTCTGATATCAAGAACACTAGCCCATAGGAATGAAGGCTCTATGTAGGCATCAGCTCAACATCTCTGTGTTTAATGCATTGTGTAGGTATCGTCAGCTGTGTGTCCTTGTTGTCAGTTTGGGGAAACAATTTATAATCTTGGCAACAGCCTAGTATGTCTGAGGTTCTCATGGCCACTATGGCTAATAACTCTCAGTACTAAAAGCTTTGTTTGGTGACAAGAGATGGCCAGTTAGGGCTCTGTCTCTCCAATTATTTGATGATTTGAAGCTATGTCTGTGTTTTAGGAAGCTTCAACTCTATTAGGTTTTCATACTGCCCCTCAAATGGCCCTTAATTTTAGCTGACTCTCACTGTATTCCCTCATCCATGCTCCTCTCCCCTTCCCATCCGCACTTGATATTATTTCAGGCTTCCTTCCTAATCTATCTGTAACTATCTATTCTATTTTGCTTTTCTAAGACAACTTAGCTGCACCCATCAATCCTTACTGTGTACCTAACATCTGTGGTTTTATGGATTGTACCTTGATTATTGTTGATAACAGTTAATATACAAATATAAGTAAATATATATCTTATTTGTCTTTCTGGATTTGGGTTACCTCACTCAGGATGATTTTTTTTCTAGTCGCATTCATCTATACTTATGACCTCCATTATTTCATTATTTAATCTCTGATTACTATTCCATTTTTTCTCTTCATTCTTCTTCTTAGGTACACTTAGGTTGTTTCCAATTTTTGGCTATTATGAGTGGAGCAGCAGTGAATATAGATGATCAATTTTCTCTGTTGTAGGATGAAGTATCTTTTGGCTGAAATCTCACAAGTGGTATAGCTGGATCTTGAGGTAGATTTCTTCCCAGCTTCCTGAGGAACTGCCACACTGATTTCCATAGTAGCTGTGCTAGTTCACGCTCCCACCACAATGGATAAGTGTCCATTCCACTTACTCTACATCCTTGCCAGTATGAGCTATCATTTGTTTTATTGATCTTAGTCATTCTGACAGGTGGATGATGTACGCTCAACATAGTATTGATGTGCATTTCCCTGATGGCTAAAGATGCTGAACATTTTGTTAAGTGTTTCTCAGCCATTTTGATGTCCTCTTTTGAGAATTCTCTATTTAGATCTACACTCCATTTTTGAATTCAGTTATTTGTTTTCTTGATGTTCAGCTTTTAAAGATCTTTTCATGTTTATGTTATATATTAGCCCTCTATTAGATATATAGTTGGTAAAAAAATCTCTTCCCATTCTGTAGCTGACCACTCTGTCCTAATGATTCGTGTCCTTTGCAGTAAAAAGTTTTTTGGTTTCATGAGGCCCCATTTATTAGTTTTTCTTAGACCCTGTACTATTGATGCTCTCTTCAGAAAATCTTTTCCTGTTCCAATGAGCTCAAGACTATTCCCTATTTTCTCTTCTATCAGGTTCATTGTATCTGACCTTATGTTGAGGTTTTTGGAGTTGAATTTTGTGCATGGAAATAAATATGGATCTATTTGTAGTCTTCTACTTACAGACATCTAATTTGACCAGTACCATTTGTTAAAGATTCTGTCTCTTTTTTACAGTTTGTATTTCTGGTTTCTTTATCAAAAATCAGGTGTCTATAGGTATGTTGACTTTATGTCTGACATAAGTCTGAGTCTTCAATTGTACTCAATAAATCAAGTTGTCTGGGTTTTGGTGTGTGTGTGTGTGTGTGTGTGTGTGTGCCACAAGCATGCATAGATACCATGCTTTTCTTTGTTATTGCTTTAGTTCAATTTGAAATTGGAACTTGTGATAACTCTGGCAGTTCTTTTATTATTGTGTATTTTTTTAAGTTAGCTATCCTAGATTTCTAGCATTTCCATATGAAGCTTAAAATTGTCATTTCAGGTTCTGTGAAGAATTGTGTTGAAATTTTGATAGGATTGCATAGAATACATAGATTATTTTGGTAGGTTGGCTATTTTTTAGGTATATTATTTATTTACACTACAAATGTTGTCCCCTTTCCTGGTTTCTCTCTCCCCGCAAAATCCCGTAAGCCATCTCCTCTTCCCCAATCAACCCACCCCCACTTTCCTGTCCTGGTATTCCTGTACACAATGGTATCAAGTCTTTCCAGAACCAAGGCCCTCTTCCCCATTTGGTGTCCAACAAGATCATCCTCTGTTGCTGATGTGTCTGGGGCCATGGGTAACTCCAAGTGTACTCTTTGGTTGATGGTTTTGTCCCTGGTTGCTCTGGGAGTACTTGGTGACTCATATTGTTGTTCCTCCTTTGACGCTACAAACCCCTTCAGCTCCTTTGGTCCTTTATCTCATCCATTGGGGACCCTGTGCTCAGTTCAATGGCTGGCTGAGAGTTTCCCCCTCTGTATTTGTCATGCAGTAGCAGAGCCTCTCAGGTGACAGCTATATCTGGCTCCTGTCATCAAGCACTCGTGGGCATCCACAATAGTATCTGGGTTTTGTAATTGTATATGAGATGGATTCCTAGATGGGTTAATATCTGGATGGTCTTTCCCTCAGACTCTGCTCCACACTCTGTCTATGTATCTCCTTCTGTGGGTATTTTGTTCCTCCTTCTAAGAAGGACTAGAGTGTCCATACTTTGTTCTTCCTCCTTCTTGGGCATCATTTCATATGTGAATTGTGTCTTGGGTATTCCAAGCTTCTAGGCTAATATCCACTTATCAGTGAGTGTATATCATGAGTGTTCTTTTGTGATTGGGTTACCTCACTCAGGAGGATATTCTCCAGTTCCATCTATTTGTCTAAGAATTTCATGAATTCATTGTTTTTAATGGCTGAATAGTACTACATTGTGTATATATACCACATTTTCTGTATCCATTACTCTGTTGAGGGACATCTGGGTTCTTTCCAGCTTCTGGCTATTATAAATAGGGCTGATATGAATATAGTGGAGCATGTGTCCTTATTACATGCTTGAGAATCCTCTGGGTATATGCCCAAGAGTGGTATAGCAGGGTGTTCTGGTAGTATTATGCCCAGTATTCTGAGGAATCGCCAGACTGATTTCCAGACTAGTTGTACCAGCTTGCAATCCCACCAGCAGTGGAGAAGTGTTCCTCTTTCTCCACAACCTCTCCATTAACTGCTGTCTCCTGAATTCTTTATCTTAGCCATTCTGACCGAGGTGAGGTGAAATCTCAGGATTGTTTTGATTTGTATTTCCCTGATGACTAAGGATGTTGAACATTTCTTTAGGTGCTTTTCAGCCATTCGATATTCCTCAGGTGAAAATTCTTTATATCTGTACCCAATTTTTAATAGGGTTATTTGGTTCTCTGGAGCCTAACTTCTTGAGTTCTTTGTATATATTGGATATTAGCCCTCTGTAGGATGTAGGGTTGGTAAAGATCTTTTCCCAATTTGTTGGTTGCCATTTTGTCCTTTTGACAGTATCCTTTGCCTTACAAAATCTTTGTAATTTTATAAGGTCCCATTTGTCAATTCTTGATCTTAGGGCACAGGCTATTGGTATTCTGTTCAGAAAATTTTCCCTTGTGCTCATGTGCTCAAGGCTCTTCCCCAGTTTCTATTCTATTAGTTTCAGTGTGTCTGGTTTTATGTGGAGATCCTTGATCCACTTGGACTTGAACTTAGTCCAAGGGGACAAGAATGAACCGATTTGCACTCTTCTGCATGCTAGCTGCCACTTGAGCCAGCACCATTTGTTGAAATCTCTTTTTTCCACTCAATGGATTTAGCTCCATTATCAAAGATCAAGTGACCATAGGTGTGTGGGTTCATTTCTGGGTCTTCAATTCTATTCCATTGATCTACCTGCCTGTCACTGTACCAATACCATGCAGTTTTAAACACTATTGCTCTGTAGTACTGCTTGAGGTTGGGGATACCAATTCCCCCAGAAGTTCTTTTACTGTTGAGAATAGTTTTTGCTATGCTGGGTTTTTTTGTTATTCCAGATGAATTTGAGAATTGCTCTTTCGAACTCTATGAAGAATTGAGTTGGGATTTGATGGGGATTGCATCAAATTTGTATATTACTTTTGACAAGTTGGTCATTTTTACTATGTTAATCTGCCAATTCACGAGCATGGGAGATCTTTCCATTTTCTGAGGTCTTCATCAATTTCTTTCTTCAGAGACTTGAAGTTCTTGTCATGCAGATCTTTCACTTGTTTGGTTAGAGTCACACCAAGATACTTTATGTTATTCGTGACTATTGTGAAGGGTGTCATTTCCCTAATTTCTTTCTCAGCCTGTTTATCCTTTGAGTATAGGAAGGCTACTGATTTGTTTGAGTTAATTTTATATCCGGCCACTTTGCTGAAGTTGTTTATCAGCTGTAGGAGTTGTCTAGTGGAGATTTTTGGCACTTAAGTATACTATCATATCATCTGCAAATAGTGATAACTTGACTTCCTCCTTTCCTATTTGTGTCCCTTTGACATCCTTTTGTTGTCTAATTATTCTAACTAGAACTTCAAGTACTATATTGAATAGATATGGAGAGAGAGGGCAGCCTTGTCTCATACCTGATTTTAGTGGGATTGCTTCAAGTTTCTCTCCATTTAGTTTGATGTTGGCTACTGGTTTGCTGTATATTACTTTTACTATGTTTAGATATGGGCCTTGGATTCCTGTTCTTTCCAAGACTTTTAGCATGAAAGGATGCTGGATTTTGTCAAATGCTTTTTTTAGCATCTAATGAAATGCCCATGTGGTTTTTTTTCTTTGAGTTTGTTTATGTAGTGGATTGCATTTATGGATTTCTGTATATTGAACCATCCCTGCATCCCTGGGATGAAGCATACTTGGTCATGGTGAATGATAGTTTTGATGTGTTCTTGGATTCGGTTGGCAAGAATTTTATTGAGTATTTTTGCACCAATATTCATAAGAGAAATTGGTCTGGAGTTCTCTTTCTTTGTTGGATTTTTGTGTGGTTTTGGTATCAGCAAAATTGTGGCTTCATAGAACAAGTTGAGTAATGTTCCTTCTGTTTCCATTTTGTGGAATAGCTTGAAGAGTATTTGTGTTAAGTGTTCTTTGAAGGTCTGATAGAATTCTGCACTAAAACCATCTGGTCCTGTGCTTTTTTTTTTGGTTGGGAGAATGTCAATGACCATTTTTATTTCTTTAGGAGTTATGGGAGCATTTAGATGGTCTATTTGATCCTGATTTAATTTTGGTATTTGGTATCTGTCTATGAAATTGTCCATTTCATCCAGATTTTCCAGTTATGTTGAGTATAAGCTTTTGTGGTAGGATCTGATGATTTTTTGAATTTCCTCAGTTTCTGTTATATCTCCCTTTTCATTCTGATCTTGTTAATTTCGATACTGTCTCTGTGCCCTTTGGTTAGTCTGGCTAAGGGTTTATCAATCTCGTTGATTTTCTCAAAGAACCAGCTCCTGGTTTTGTTGATTCTTTGTGTGGTTCTTTTTGTTTCCACTTGGTTGATTTCAACCCTGAGTTTGATGGTTTCCTGTCTTCTACTCTTCTTGGGTGAATTAGCTTCTTTTTGTTCAGGAACTTTCAGGTGTGCTGTTAAGCTGCTAGTGTATGCTCTCTTCAGTTTCTTTTGGGGGGCACCCAGGGCTATAAATTTTCCTCTTAGCACTGCTTTCATTGTGTCCGATAAGTTTGGGTATGTTGTGCTTTAATTTTCATTAAATTCTAGAAAGTCTTTGATTTCTTTCCTTATTTCTTCCTCGACCAAGGTATCATTGAGTAGAGCATTGTTCAGCTTCCATGTGTATGTGGGCTTTCTGTTGTTTTTGTTACTATTAAAGAACACCCTTACTCCATAGCAATCTGATAGGAGGCATGGGATTATTTCCATCTTCTTGTATTTGTTGAGGTCTGTTTTGTGGCCAATTATATCGTCAATTTTGGAGAAGGTACCATGAGGTGCTGAGAAGAAGGTATATTCTTTTGATTTAGGATGAAATGTTCTCTCTCTCTCTCTCTCTCTCTCTCTCTCTCTCTCTCTCTCTCCATATATATATATATATATATATATATATATATATATATATATATATATATATCCATTAAATCCATTTGGTCCAAAACTTCTATTAGTTTCACTGTGTCTCTGTTTAGCTTGTGCTTCCCTGTTCAGTCCATTGAGGAGGGTGGAGTGTTGAAGTCACCCACAATTATTGTGTGAGGTGCAATGTGTGCTTTGATCTTTAGTGGTTTCTTTTATGAATGAGGATGCCCTTGCATTTGGAGCATAGATGTTCAGAATTGAGAGTTCTTCCTGATGGATTTTTCCTTTGATGAGCATCTTTTTTGATGACTTTAGGTTGAAAGTCAATTTTTCTGATATTAGAATGGCTACTCCAGCTTGTTTCCTGGAACCATTTGCTTGTAAAATTGTTTTTCAGCCTTTCACTCTGAGGTAGTATTTGTCTTTGACACTGAGGTGTGTTTCTTGTATGCAGCAAAATGCTGGGTCCTGTTTATGTATCCAGTCTGTTATTCTATGTCTTTTTATTGGAGAATTGAGTCCATTGATGTTAAGAGATATAAAGAAATAGTGATTGTTGCTTCCTGTCCATTTTGATGCTATTTTTATGTTTGAGTGGTTATCTTCTTTTGGGTTTGTTGAAAAAAGATTACTTTCTTGCTTTTTCTAGGGTGTAGTTGCCTTCCTTATATTGGCATTTCCCATCTATTCATTGTAAGGCTGGATTTGTGGGAAAATATTGTGTACACTTGGTTTTATCATGGAATATCTTGGTTTCTCCATCTTTGGTGATTGAGAGTATTGCTGGATATAGTAGTCTGGGCTGGCATTTGTCTTCACTTAGAGTCTGTATGAGATTTGCCCAGGATCTCCTAGCTTTCATGGTCTCTGGTGAGAAGTCTAGTGTCATTCTGATAGGTCTTTCTTTATATGTTACTTGGCCTTTTTCTCTTACTGCTTTTTAATATTATTTCTGTGTTTAGTACATTTGATGTTTTGATTATTATGTGACAGGAGCTATTTCTGTTCTAGACTAGTCTGTTTGGAGTTCTGTAAGCTTCTTGTATGTTCATGGGTATCTCTCTTTTTATGTTAGGGAAGTTTTCTTCTATAATTTTTTGAAGATATTTACTGGCCCTTTAAGTTGTAAATCTTCACTATCTTCTATACCTATAATCCTTATGTTTGGCCTTCTCACTGTGTCCTGGATTTCCTGGATGTTTTAGGTTACAAGTTTTTTGCATTTTGCATTTTCTTTGACTATTGAATCAATGCTTTCTATGGCATCTTCAGCACCTGAAATTAATTCTTCTATTTCTTGTATTCTATTGTTGATGTTTGCATCTATAACTCCTGATTTCTTTCCAAGGTTTTCTATCTCCAAATTGTTTCCCTTGTGATTTCTTAGGTGTTTCTACTTCCGTTTTTTGTATCCTGGATGGTTTTGCTCTGTTCCTTCATTGTTTGTGTTTTCCTGTAATTCTTTAAGGGATTTTTGTGTTTCCTTTTTATGGGCTTCTATCTGTTGTCCCATGTTTTCCTGTATTTCTTTAAGCGATTTTTATGCTTCATTTTGAAGGGCTTCTACCTGTTGACTCATGTTCTCCTGTATTTCTTTAAGGGAGTTATTTATGTCCTTCTTGAAGTCCTCAGGCAGCATCATGAAGTATGAGTTTTAAGTCCAGGTTTTGATTTTCTGGTGTGTTGGGGTATCCAGGACTTGCTGTTCTTGGAGAACCTGGTTCAGATGGAGCCATGTTGCCTTGGTTTCTGTTGGTGATATTATTGTGTTTGCCTTTTGCCATCTGGTTATCTCTGCTGTTAGCTGGTGTTGCTATATCTGACTATGGCTTCTCTGTGTTCCTGGGAGACCTGACCTCTCTGTGTATACCAGTATATAAGTACTTCTGTGAGACCTGCTCTCTTGTAATTGTATTTGGGTATGTATCTCTGTGGCCCTGATCAACTCTGGGTTCAGATGTTAATCGGAAGGCTCCCGACCCAGGCTGTTCCTAGGCTCTTGTGTCCTCAGGGTTTCCAGCTGTTTCCTCTGAGCAGCAGAGGTGGTCCTACTATACTGCCAGGCTTCTCTGCACTCCTGAGTAGTTAGCTACCTCTGTTAGTCACTTGGATATGGTACACGGTAGCAGAGGGTGGTCCCAAGCCAGAAAAGGAAACGAGGGTTTCTTCTAGAGGGTTCAGGATGGGATCCTCTGAGCTGCAGAGCAGGTCTCACCTGTGGTGACTGTCTGCTCTGCTCCACTGGATGGATAGTTAGCTTCCTGCTCCACTTGGAGATGGCACGCTTTGGCAGAGGATGACCCCAAGCTCTGAACACTGGACTCCCTCCAACCTCGGGACTCCCTGCAGGTCAGATGTTCCCTGGCAGGATAGGTGCCCAGATGGCTGTGGGGTTGCCCAACTCCTGGGTGCAGGTAGAGCCCTGGCGTGCTGTGTCTGGAGCAATCTTTCACTCTGGTGCTCCCTGCGTAACTGGCTGACCTGTCTGCACAGTCACAGGAGCAAAGATGGTCCAAACTCATTAAATTTATAAATTCTAATAGTTTCTAAATTGTTTTGGGTTGTCTACATCTTTAATTATATTCCCAGTGAAAATGGCATTTCTATTTCTTCTTCTAAAGAAAAATGTTGTCTAAGGCCTCCATATAATATTGCATAGATGTGATATTAGCAAGTTCTTTGTTTCTAATCTAAAGGATAAGGCTAACTTGCTCATAATTGTGATAATCGCTGAAAGCTTTTTGTTGTTATCCTACCCTCATCCCTCTTCCTATAGTATTTTATCTTTCATGGGAGGTAGAACACCTCTGGAAACACCACTGCTCTTCTCCTCTGATGGCAGCTTAAGAGGCTTGCGTGTGATAAAGTAGATTTCTTGGAAACAGGACAGTTTTGACTACCTGCATGTTTTGGTTTTTTGGAGATAAAAATCATGTATTATAATGTAATTCATTTATTACTTCAAGGCTAAAATTGACAGTTAAGTGTATCTTGCTAAGTGGGGTAGATATTTTCCCTATGAAAAACTTTAAAGATATTTCTTCAGTAGTAATTCTCCACAAAAGATCTTAGAGCTTCCCTACACACCATTAAATTCACTAAAATCACGTGGTAATATTCAATGTAAGTCTATTGTAATAAGATAAGTCAGCACTTAGGGAAAACAATAATTATTTTATAGTTTTTCTTTGTTCTCAAAGTTTCTTATACCTTAATAAACTATGAATAACAGATAAAAGTACAGACCTTAAAGTATTTACTTGAGGTAATGAAAGAAAATAGAATGTAGATTGGGAGCTATAGTATCCAATAAACCAACTGGAATCTGATTCTCACTATTCAAAATAATATAATGTTTTTTATATTGGGTTTTCATTTACTAAACTATTCAACTAGTATCTTCAGTTTCCACAATAAGACATTATGCTATCCACTGAAGAAAAATTAAGACTGAAAAGTGAATTATCACAAATGGAACTAGAGTCCACTTCCAGAAATAATTATACTAATACTATTTTAAGTCAATACTTTCTAAAGCTATGAAACCATTTTGCACTCAGAGTGTTGTGTAATTTGTGTCCTGTATAAGCTCATCTTCCAAGAGGTACTAATATTCAGTCCTACCCCCAGTCACCTGACAGAAGTATAATTTTCTAAAGAAAATAGTACCTCTTCAACAGAAGTATAATTTTCTAAAGAAAATAGTACCTTTTCAGGACAAAGAGTTCCAAACTCAACAAATCTTTAATTATAGGGTTATATCTTTCCAAGACCATGGGCCTTTTCCTAAACTTTTGCCTGGGACAGCATCCTGTTCTATGTTCCTATCAGCTCCCAAGACTCCTTCTATTTCTGTTATTACCATCAACCTTATAATTCATATTTTCCATAGTCTACAAAAAATTATTTAGCAACCAACCAAGTCCAGAAAAACCAGGATGACTGATATCTATTTTTATTAAATATATCTTTATTAAAATGTCATAAAGGTAGTGTAATAAAAATAGTCACAACCAAGGACCAACTCTGTTTTTTCTAATCCTTGATCTAAAGAAGATCAGTGGCCTAAATTGTGTGCATCTAATATCCTACTGCATCTCCAGAGAAACTCTATTTTGCCCTCCAAATATATCTATAAAATAGATATAGATATATGGATAGAGTTATAATGTGTTAAATGAAGACACAAAATAGGGCTGAGGAGATAGTCCAAAGAGTAAAATACGTGTCACCTAATCATGACCACTGTAGGTGAACCCCGCAGCACCCACATAAATGTGAGGTAGTGTGGCAGTCTGCTTGTAGTCCCAGCCCTTGAGAGGCAGAGATGGAGGATCCCTGGAACAAACTGGCTAGCTGGAGTAGCTGCATCAGCAAGCTCTGGATTTGAATGAGAAGCCCTGCCTCAATATGGAGGATGTAAAGTGATCAAGAAAGACTCTAGACATCTATCTATGATCTCCACAAGCACGTGCACACACACAGCCCAGCACAGACAAAACCAAGCCCTTCTGTGTAGTAATTAGGAAATTGGCTTTTAAGATATAGTCTTACTTCACTCGGGCTGAGAAATTCTGTGCCAATAGTCTTGTATTCCCTTCCTTTAGGACTTGCTACCAGAACTCCTGAGGCAGCACCAGGCTTTTATAGGAATGAAATACCAGCTGGGAAACAGAGGAGTCAAGTACACCACTTGCCAGGTGAAGGTGAAAATCTTTTCTATGAAAAAACAAAAGACTCATTTCTTCCCATTTTGCTTCACAGTTGAAGATTTGATTCTCACTTGTACTAAAAACACAGGTCAAAACATGGCAAATGAAGGCATGTTGCTAGACGTATTTATTCAAACCACAGATACTTATGTCACGTTATAAAGTAGGGATTCATAAGGCATTTTTTGTCTTGATCTTTAAATGTACCATAGAACTGTGATATTTTAAAAAATCATACAGCTGAACAACTTTATGAAGCGTATGAGCAAGTAGGACAAGACAAACAAACGGGAAATTCAGAGGAAATTTCAATGCTCACCAACTAATGAGATTTTATTATAGAGTTACCATTAGCCTGTATAATTCAATGAATTAATTACTGTAACCAGCAACAACCATTGATAATCACTATGACTCTATCAAAGAATTGCCATTTCAGAAAATTTTTCTGAAGAATTATCCATTATAGGTTTTATCATCACAATATTATGCAGAGGCCTTAAAACCTGAAACTGCTTATTGGGACCCAAACAAACTTAAACACAAGACTATGTACCTTTAAGAAAGTCATTCAGAGGCTTGAAAGATGGCTCAGTGGTTAAGAGCACTGGCTGCTCTTCCAGAGGTCCTTAGTTCAAATCCCAGCAACCACACGTTTGCTCACAACCATGGGATCTGATGCCCTTTTCTAGTGTATCTGAACAGTTACATTGTACACATATACATTAAATAAATAAATAAATAAATAAATCTTTACAAAAACAAACTCATTCATTAAAATATGGATATGGCCATATTTGTAGCTTTAAAGAATTATTAATGTTATAGATGCCAAGTAAGATCAATAGCCAAGGAAGATAAAAGTATTGTTAAAGTTTTATAAATAATAGTTTTTATAATCCCTTTTATGGTGAGAAAATTAAAGCTCAAGTGTATTTCAATAGAAAATGTTAAAAATTGAAGTTATTTATATTTGGTTGGAAAAACCTAGAGATTTTATTCCTCCAGTGTTCATTCCTCAAACTGACAAAAGCCATATAAAATTTACATAATAATAACTATTGAGATTACATGATGGAGCAATGAGAAAGATGTAGCTGAGTTATAAGGAGGACCATATGAGAGAGCAAATGTAATATAAATAAGCGAAAGGACTCTGATTCATCAGCTGGAAGCAGCTCAGTTGGCATGGTGCTCGGGCAGCTCCTGAAGCCCTGAGTTCAGGTCCCAGCACAGCACAGACTAGAGGTGGTGGGACAGCACTCAGGAAATGCAGCAGGAGGGACCCTGAATGTAACATTGTCCTCAGCCATTGAGGCCGGTATTAAATAGGACTATATGAGAAACTTTCTCAATAGAAATAAAGATGAAACCTAAGTTGATAGCTATGATTTAGTAAGTGGGGTTTGACTACTAACTACTAGTAAGTAGTAGTCAACTGTCGGATGCTTTCTTTGGAACTTTAATTCTTTTATGTCAGATGTACACAGGTATAATTAACATAGAATAAAGTTCAACTTTGTAATGTACAACTCTGAGTTGTATTTCCTTTGCTTTATTTTTATTTTCAAAAAGCTTGTCACAGAACATTAAAAATAACAATAAATTCCTGATAATTTTCCCAGAGCCAAACATGGCTAGGGTCATAAGAAATCAACTGAAGTTGATGAGGTAGCTCATCACAGTGGTTGGGCTCTTATCTAGTATGCATGAGGCTGTGAGTTTCTTTAAAGATGGGGGAGAAAGTGACCAAACTCTAATACTATTGAAACAATATTTTCTGACCCAGCCCAGTTACCTATCATACCATTTTGTTCATGACTTCCTGTAAATCAAGTCAAGAAGTTCTTCCACAATAAATCTATTTTGTGGTGTACAATATAAACAATGTGACCCAGCAGGTTTTTGTAGAGAATAAGTCATTATGGACCAAGTGTGTGACATCACTCTTAAAAAAAGACATTAGGGTCTTAGAAAGTACTAGCTTACCATATCAAAAACAAAAGTCAAAATTACAGACTTATGAATACTCATAATTATAAAAAGATGCCCTCATTTAAAATGGATAACCAAACATTATAAAATAAAAAAAATTATCAAGGAAAGAGTCAAAAACATTAACTTGAAAAAATATAACTATAGCCAACTTTAAGACCTAGAGATGTGACATCTATATCTAATGTATCTACCATATATGGTGCTCATTTAATAACTAAGAACTACATTGGCTTCTCTTACATGGGAAACTGAAATTCACTATAGATAATGTTTCTCATGAAAGTTTTCTCTGGAAAAAGGCCTGTTGTGGGCTAGTTGCTACTCATGAAGGGTTTATAGTATTGTTTCTTAAACTGTGATCTGACAACATTTGGACTTCTATGTTGTTTGTAAAAACATCTTAAAATACAAATTTCTGTTAACCTAAATCTCTTCCAGTGTTTTAGAATCTGATATGTGGAATGTTACGAGTATTTCATTGTTTCAAACTCAGACCATTGATAAATATTTTTCATTAAGAGTTTATTCTTGAGAAGGAACTTCTGTATCAGTTGTAGCAGCATATCAGAGAATTGCCCAAACAGATGAAATGGAAGAAATATAGTAAAGCAGAACTATGTGTGGTGGAGAGGGTGTCAGCTTGAACAGCTGTACGTGTTCTTTGAACCACAGTTCTTTGGTCCTCTTGTATACTAGTCTACAGTCACTAAGATGATTCTATTTCATCTTCTTTCTATGACTGCCATTATGAAATGAGTGCAGAATGTATGTTTTAGCTTAATAAATAATAAAAAAGAGAAATTTAGAGGGCTACATGAGCTTGGTCACCTTACATAAATTCCATTTTACTCAAACCCAATCAACTCTGTTCTGACATTTCTCAGCTGTCTCAGCTTGCACCTCTTGAGTAACTGATCCTTGCTCTCACATGCTAGATCTAAGGGCACTTGGGAAAAAACTCACTGGCATTTCAGGCACTGAGTATGAATAAGCGTTCCAAATATAATTTGAAAATTATTTGCCTCTTATTCTCTGATAACTGCACATATTTCCCCAATCTGCTCTGCCTGCATTAGGGTGATCTGAGACATATTCCCAGCCCAATGTTTGAGATACCTTGACAGATGTATAGTAGTTAATTCACAGGGAGGCTGAAGGAGAATATTGAATGCATAATAACAGAGGCCTGTTATTAGCATTGCTGTTAGGGAAGTTCCTTCATCAATCACTCATCTAGTCACCCTTTTCCTCCCCAGGTAGCAAGATTGAGAGCAAGGTTTGTAAGAATGGCCCTAGGTTTCTGATGAGCAGTAGTCTACAGAGTCAGAAAGGTGGCTCCTAAACTGGGTAGGTGCTGAGAATTCAAACACTATCTCTAAAAGTCAAAGTCATTTACCATGAGTGCTAGAATATCAGGGCAAGTGTACCATAAGAATGATGGGAGGGAGCAACATTTGGGATGTAAATAAATAAAGTAATAGAGAAAAAAGGGAAGGATGAGGGGGAGGGGCTGAAGATGTGGTCAGTTAGCAGAGTGCTTGCAAAGCATTCAGGAAGCCTTGTTTCTACCTCTAGGACCATACAAACCAAGACATGTGATGCATGTGTAAAATCCTAATGCTCAGCAGGTAGAGACAAATGAATCATAGTTCATAGTCATCCTCAAATGCTTAGTGAGTTTAAAGCCAGTTCAAACTATGTAAGGAAACCCTGCCTATAGGAAGAACAAGCAAAGCAAAACAAAACAAAAGAATAGTAGGGAATGTGAATCTGGGTTGCTGCGGGTCTCCTGGGAGGCCTGACATTGTAAGAATTGTTCTGCTCTGTAAAGCAGGTTTTCTAAAGTCTGACAGGGATTGTAGGCCTTTTAAAAAAAATCATTGTAATGTTAGCCATTCTGACTGGTAGTGCTGGCGAGGATGTGGAGAAAGAGGAACACTCCTCCACTGTTGGTGGGATTGCAAAATGGTAAAACCGCTCTGGAAATCAGTGTGGCGGTTCCTCAGAAAATTGGGCATGTCACTTCCAGAGGACCCTGGCATACCACTCCTGGGCATATACCCAGAGGATTCCCCTGCATACAATAAAGACACATGCTCCACTATGTTTATAGCAGCCTTGTTTATAATAGCCAGAAATTGGAAGGAGCCCAAATATCCCTCAAAGGAGGAATGGATACAGAAAATGTGGTATATTTATACAATGGAATACTACTCAGCAATTAAAAATAATAAATTCATGCAATTTGTAGCTAAATGGTTAGATCTGGAAACTATCATCCTAAGTGAGTTAACCCAATCACAAAAGAATACACATGAAATGCAATCACTGATAAGTGGATATTAATGAGCCCAGAAGCCCTAAATACTCAAGGCACAATTAGCAAGTCAAATGATTCCCAAGAAGAAGAAAGGAGAGGACCCTGGGCCTGAAAAGATTGGATCCAGTTTTGTAAACCCAGAACAGAGAAATCGTGGGGGGGGGGATGATTGGGGAATGGTTGGGGGGGAGAGGAATTATGGGATGTATGGTGGGGGGGAACTGGGAAAGGGGAAAGCCTTTGGAATAGAATATAGAAAATAAAAATTTTTTAAAAATCATTGTAATCTGATTAAATATAAACATATGTGTGTATACATATGTATGCAAATATGTAAATGTGTTTAGGTATGTATATACTTATATACACATAAATACATATATAATGCATATGAAGAGAGGGTGTAATGTACATATGTTAAAGATCCTATTTAAAATCAGAATAGAAACAATTTAAAAGATTAAATAAAAAATCCTTACCTCTTCAGTTTGTCTGAATTATGATGTAAACTCTTATTAAGTACTATTATGTGGTCAATTTGAATGCATTAATAATGAGGTAATAAATAATAATAATAATAATAATAATGTAATAAAATATTATATTGCTGTCACATTAAGGACAGAAGTGAAAGCACTTCCCCTAGGTGCCAAGAGCAAACCTGGATTTGCATCCTCTCCTTCACTCTCCCTGTTTCCATGCTTGTGTCTGTCTATTAGTCTGATCCTTGTTGGTCTCCTCTGTGTGCCTGTGTGTGTTCCTTTGTTGTATTTGTGTCTGTTGTGGTTGTGGATGGGCTTAGTGCTGTTTGTATGTTGATGCTAATTATGCTTTCCTGGGAGGGGCTACAGATAAGGAGTGAGTCATACTCAGGTGACTTCTTGTGAACCAATCCCCTAATGGATAAAGGAGCCAATCCCTGGGTGAGTAGGCAGGACTTCTGGTTTGGATTGGGGAAAAGAGTAAGCAGAAGAGAGTTAGACCTTTTTGGACATGGATAACATAAAGACAAAGATGTCTCCTGGTTTCTCTGGCAGATCCATCTGGATTCACCACCAGAGAATTTAGATTTAATAAGGTTTACATTAGGATTTTAGTTGCTATGCCCAACGACTGAGTTACCATTGTTTCTGAACTAAGTTTGCATTGTGATTTCCTTCATGTGGTGGCTAGTCTGGGTTCAAGAGAGAAAAGTACTGTGGCAAAGTGTGGTTTGCCTAATGTACACCACATAGCTGTGGGGGATTTGAAGCACCGGGCTGGAGTGGTAGTGACCTGCCAGTGGGAACCTAGCAAGCTGGGTGGTTTCTGGAGCTCCAGGCCATAGAGTCTCCACAAGATGAAAACAGGTCAGCCCTCCAGTGCATGGCCAGCCAGGATGCCGGGGCAGAGGCAAAAACGCGGGAATGTGCAGGTTCTTTTTTTAATACTTCCTGCAACCGTGTCTGCTTGGATCTATGTCTGTCTTGTCTGAAAGAAGGCTTTGCTTTCTTGTTTACCAAAACACACAGAAAGCATCACATGGGGAGAGAATGGGGGATACTTTACAGATACTTCCAAGAAAATTTTACAAAGGATTAAGTCACAGACTCAACTGATCAAGATTCAATACTAAAAGCATCATGGTTTATCCAACAATATCTTTATTTGCTTTCATCACTTTTGGTGTATATTTATTTTATATGATAGCCTTCAGCCTATATTTGATTTTTTTAGCAAATGGTTATCATAAACTACATGCTTTATTCTGGGTCTGGGGCATGGAAGAACACATAATTTAAGATTGCAGCTGTGCTTTAACTTAGATTGTAGAAGCTGATTACGTGAGAAATCCAAGGCGAGTAAGATTGATTGTTAGGCAGGTTAACAAACAGGCTGAATACTCAGTAATCTTAAGTCTTAACTAACATTAAGGTATATAATTAACTTGTATACCTCAATGTGAGGTCCAGCAAAAGGTCCAGCCATTACAGTGTAAGAAATATTTTTATAATAATTCATCACACCAACATTATTATGTGACTATTTGTTATGTTTTGATATAAATAGCATCATCTGTTTATTCTGATAATTGTTAATACCAAATTATTAAAATCTGATTTTATTTCTTCTCAGTTTTTATAAACTGATATGCAAATGTCTTTGCTGCTTTTACTTTATCAGAGTTTATATTTCTCTTATGTAATATAGATATCTTATTAAAGTCAGCAGTTGATAGCAACTGAATCAAATCATAATATGGATGTTTGTGTAACTTGTGAAATATTAATGGATCTTACATCTTTATATTGTTGAAATAAAAGAAAAGAAAACTAGTATTTCAGAACATAAGAAAAAATATATTTAAAGGCCAAAAAGATGACTTAGTAAGTAAAGATGATTGCTGTCAAATCTGATGACTTGATAAACTTACATTATGCATAACAATGCTAAAAGTAAAAATGATCTGGTCAATACAAACCATTTTTAAATCAAAGGAATAAAATTCTATTATGAGTGATATCAATATACTGTCCCATGGTAAATTAAATAACACTAATATTGCAAACCAGGCTGTTGAATTTGCATAATATTTGAAAATAGGCTAAATTAGATTATTATACACCAAGTTAGCTGTAAAGGTTAGTGTTTTTACTTTTATCATTGTAATGTACAATGTAAGTTTATACATTTATTGTGATATCTACCTGTTCAATATATCTGAAATTAATTTTTGGGACTTTTCTATTAAGAAATTGGGTGTAATTATCTGTGTAAATAGTCTTAATTATTTACTTTAGAAACAATTGCTTTTCTTGTGTTTCTGTTTGAATATTTAATGCTTGCTACTGAATGGCAGCCAACATTGGGACAATACTTCTGTTCCCATAAATGCGTAGTAAATGTAATTTTCAGAAGGAGCTGCTGACTATCCCATCAAACATACTGCCCTCTGCACTCCTCTTTAGTGTCACATTATTAACAACTGCCTTTTTCCTTTTTCTGTTTTTTCAGTCAAAGGATCAAGAAAGTTAAGTCTGCCAACAGAGCTTAAGGCTGATCTTGGTACGGTAGGCAAAAGCCGACAACTTTAAGTTTCCTTCCATTCATTTGGCTGGACATTTTTACCAACCAATCCATAAATGACATAAGCTTCCCAGCTAGCCATGTGTAATAGCTTTCCACAAAAAAAGCTCTCCTGAAAATTACCATGGAGTTCTGTTGGCAGCATTCGACATTTTGTTTGTTAATAATCATTTCACAAATTATGTTTTATGACACCATACACACCAAGGTATGTGGTGTTTCTTGGGTTTTTTTTTTCATCACAAAAATGTTTTAAAACATTTGTCATAAATAGACTATGTAATTGTAATTTTGTAAATGAACATTTTTCTGGATTTCTTTTCCCTGTTTTGTATGCTAGTATTGTTTAGAAGTAATATGATTTAACTAAAAATCTACTATAATATGGAGTTCTGGCTCTGGTTTTTGTTGCCATTTTGTTTTGTTTGTTTTTGAACATTATAGATAATTTCATTTGAGGTGCTTGGCTTTTTGTAGTGGTTTTAGGCTCTGCATTCAATCTCACAGTGAGATAAACGTTCTCAGATAGGCTTTGACACTTCTTTCAGCACTTATATCTGTTTGTCCTAGTATGAGACTTTCCGTTATGCTTTTTGAAACTTCATTACTTAACCTCTATTATATATTCCCTTGTTCTGATGAAAAGCTTTGGCATGAAATGGGATGAAGGTCATGGTTAAATAGACACCTTAGTGCCATTCAGGTGTAAAAAAAAAAAAACTCTTCTATATTATGCTTTTTTTCTTTTTTAGCTCTTTAAGATTGCTATTATTGTTCCCAATCCCAATATGTTGTTCTTCTTAAAGAAGAAATTAAGACAGTTGCTATTAACTAGTAGAATGTAAAATCCATGATGTAGAATTCTGCAGTAAATCTATCTGGCCTTGAGTTGTGGTTTAGTTGGGAGATTTTCAATTCTGCCTTTCTCTCAGTGGGGCTTACAGATCTGTTTAAATTATTTCATGTTGAATTAGCTTCAATAGATATATCATCCATTTTCTTTAGGCCTTTCAGCTTGGTGGAATGCAGACTTTTAAAAGATATTCTTATGGTTCTCTGAATTTCCTCGTCATCTGGTACAACGTCTTCCTTTTCATCTCTACTTTTATAATTTGGATTGTCTTTTTCTTTTGATTAATTTGGCTAAAGGATTGTCAATACTATGAATTTTTTCAAAGAACCAAATCTTCGATTCATTGACTTTTTCATATATATTTTATAAACTTTGGGTCTGAGACTTATCATTTCTTCTCATCTACACATTTCAAGTATTGTTTCTTCCTGTTTTCTAAAACTTCAAGTGTATCATTAGTTATTATTATGAGATTTTTCCAGTTTGGGTTGTTTGTTTTTTCTCTGTTCTTTTTTGTTTGTTTGTTTTGTTTTTTTCCTTTTTTATTTTTATTTTTCTATATTCTTTGTTTACATTCCAAAGGCTTTCACCTTTCCCAGTTCCCCCCCTCACCATATGTCCCATAAGTCCTCTTCCCCCTGCCCATTCCCCAATCATCCCCCACACACACACACACACACCATTTCTCTGTTCTGGTACTCTTCTACAAAACTGGATTTAATCTTTTCCGGACCAGGGTTCTCTCCTTCCTTTTTCTTGGGAATCTTTTGCTTAGTTAATTGTGCCTTGAGTACTCAGAGCTTCTGGGCTCATTAATATCCACTTATCAGTGATTGCATTTCATGTGTATTCTTTTGTGAGTGGGTTAACTCACTTAGGATGATATTTTCCAGATCCAACCATTTGCCTACAAATTGCATGAATTCATTATTTTTAATTGCTGAGTAGTATTTCATTATATAAATATACCACATTTTCTGTATCCATTCCTCCTTTGAGGGACATCTGGGTTCTTTCCAGCTTCTGGTTATTATAAATAAGGCTGCTATGAACATAGTGGAGCATGTG
Organism: Apodemus agrarius; assembly: GCA_964023405.1. Classification (NCBI taxonomy): domain Eukaryota; kingdom Metazoa; phylum Chordata; class Mammalia; order Rodentia; family Muridae; genus Apodemus; species Apodemus agrarius. Next base: position 62,927,136 of record OZ030018.1, read on the forward strand.
TCTTTATTGCATGCAGGGGAATCCTCTGGGTATATGCCCAGGAGTGGTATGCCAGGGTCCTCTGGAAGTGTCATGCCCAATTTTCTGAGGAACCGCCAGACTGATTTCCAGAGCAGTTGTACTATCTTGCAATCCCACCAACAGTGGAGGAGTGTTCCTCCTTCTCCACATCCTCGCCAGCACCTGTTGTCTCTTGAGTTTTTAATCTTAGCCATTCTGACTGGTGTGAGGTGGAATCTCAGGGTTGTTTTGATTTGCATTTCCCTGATGACTAATGATGTTGAACATCTCTTAAGGTGCTTCTCAGCCATTTGAATTTCTTCTGGTGAAAATTCTTTATTTAGCTCTGTACCCCATTTTTAATAGGGTTATTTGGTTATTTGGGGTCTAACTTCTAAAGTTGTTTGTATATATTGGATATTAGCCCTCTGTCGGATGTGGGGTTGGTGAAGATCTTTTCCCATTGTTGGTTGCCATTTTGTCCTTCTGACAGTGTCTTTTGCCTTACAGAAACTTTGTAATTTTATGAGGTCCCATTTGTCAATTTGTGATCTTAGAGCATAAGCTATTGGTGTTCTGTTCAGGAACTTCCCCCCTGTTCCCATGTCCTCCAGGGTCTTCCCCAGTTTCTTTTCTATTAGTTTAAGTGTGTCTGGTTTTATGTGGAGGTCCTTGATCCACTTGGAGTTGATCTTAATACAAGGAGATAAGAGTAGGTCAATTCGCATTCTTCTGCATGTTGACCTCCAGTTGAACCAGCACCATTTGTTGAAAAGGCTATCTTTTTTCCACTGGATGGTTGTGGCTCCTTTATCAAAGATCAAGTGACCATATCTCTGTGGGTTCATTTCTGGGTCTTCAATTCTATTCCATTAATCTACTTGCCTGTCGCTGTACCAATACCATGCAGTTTTTAACACAATTGTTCTCTAGTACTGCTTGAGGTCAGGGATATTGATTCCCCCAGAAGTCCTTTTATTGTTGAGAATAGTTTTAGCTATCCTAGGTTTTTTGTTACTCCAAATGAATTTGAGAATTGCGCATTCTAGATTTATGAATTGATTTGGGATTTTGATGGGGATTGCATTGAATCTGTAGATTGCTCTTGGCAAGATGGCCATTTTTACTATATTGATCCTGCCAATCCAAGACCATGAAGCAGTTTTTCATCTTCTGAGGTCTTCTTTGATTTCTTTCTTCAAGGACTTGAAGTTCCTGTCATAAAGATCTTTCACTTGTTTGGTTAGAGTCACGCCAAGATACTTTTTTTTCTTTCTTTTTTTTATTTAATTTTTATTTTCTATATTCTATGTTTACATTCCAAAGGCTTTCCCCTTTCCCAGTTCCCCCCCACCATATGTCCCATAATTCCTCTCCCCCCCAACTATTCCCCAATCATCCCCCCCAACCCCACACAATTTCTCTGTTCTGGATCTACAAAACTGGATCCAATCTTTACAGGCCCAGGGTCCTCTCCTTTCTTCTTCTTGGGAGTCATTTGACTTGCTAATTGTGCCTTGAGTATTTAGGACTTCTGGGCTCATTAATATCCACTTACCAGTGATTGCATTCATGTGTATTCTTTTGTGATTAGGTTAGCTCATTTAGGATGATATTTTCCAGATCTAACCACTTACCTACAAATTGCATGAGTTCATTATTTTTAATTGCTGAGTAGTACTCCATTGTATAAATATACATTTTCTGTATCCATTCCTCTTTTGAGGGATATCTGGGCTCCTTCCAATTTCTGGCTATTATAAACAAGGCTATTGTGAAGGGTGTTATTTCCTTAACTTCTTTCTCAGCCTGCTTGTCCTTTGAGAACAGGAAGGCTACTGATTTGCTTGAGTTGATTTTATAACCAGCCACTTTGCTGAAGTTGTTTATCAGCTGTAGGAGTTCTCTGGTGGAGTTTTTGGGTCGCTAAAGTATACTATCATACCATATGCAAATAGTGATAGTTTGACTTCTTCCTTTCCAATTTGTATCCCTTTGACTTCCTTATGTTGTCTAATTGCTCTAGCTAGAACTTCAAGTACTATATTGAAAAGATATGGAGAGAGAGGGCAGCCTTGTTCAGTACCTGATTTTAGTGGGATTGCTTCAAATTTCTTTCCATTTAGTTTGATGTTGGCTACTGATTTGATGTATATTGCTTTTACTATGTTTAGGTATGGGCCTTGAATTCCTGTTCTTTCCAGGACTTTTAGCATGAAAGGATGCTGAATTTTGTCAAATGCTTTTTCAGCATCTAATGAGATGACCATGTGGTTTTTTTCTTTTAGTTTGTTTATATAGTAGATTACATTGATGGATTTCCATTTATTGAACCATCCTTACATCCCTGGGATGAAGCCTATTTGATCATGATGAATGATCATTTTGATGTGCTCTTGGATTTGGTTGGCAAGAATTTTATTTAGTATTTTTTTTTGCGTTGATATTCATAAGGTAAATTGGCCTGTAGTTCTCTTTCTTTGTTGGATCTTTGGGTGGTTTTGGTATCAGCATAATTGTGGCTTCATAGAATGAGTTGGGCAGTGTTCCTTCTGTTTCTATTTTGTGGAATAGTTTGAAGAGCATTGGTGTTAGATCTTCTTTGAAGGCCTGATAGAATTCTACACTAAAACCATCTGGTCCCATACTTTTTTTTTTTGGGGGGGGGGAGGCTTTCTATAACCCCTTCTATTTCTCTAGGGGTTATAGGACTGTTTAGCTGATCTAATTGAACCTGATTTAATTTTGGTTTTTCGTATCTCTCTAGGAAATTGTCCATTTCCTCCAGATTCTCCAGTTGTGTTGAATATAGACTTTTGTAGTAGGATCTGATGATCTTTTGAATTTCTTCAGTTTCTGTTGTTATATCCCCCTTTTCATTTCTAATTTTGTTAATTTGAATACTGTCTCTGTGCCCTTTGGTTAGTCTGGCTAAGGTTTTATCTATCTTGTTGATTTTCTCAAAGATCCAGCTCCTGGTTTTGTTGATTCTTTGTATGGTTCTCTTTGTTTCTACTTGATTGATTTCAGCCCTGAGTTTGATGATTTCCTGTCTTCTATTCCTCCTGGGTGAATTAGCTTCTTTTTGTTCCAGGGCTTTCAGGTGTGCTGTTAAGCTGCTAATGGATGCTCTCTCCTGTTTCTTTTTGGAGGCACTCAGGGCTATGAGTTTTCCTCTTAGCACTGCTTTCATTGTGTCCCAAAGATTTGGGTAGGTTTTACCTTCATTTTCCTTGAATTCTAAAAAGTCTTTGATTTCTTTCTTTATTTCTTCCTTGACCAAGGTGTCATTGAGTATTGTTCATTTTCCATGTGTATGTGGGCTTTCTGTTGTTTTTGTTGCTATTGAAGACCACTCTTACTCCATAGTGATCTGATATCAGGCAAGGGATTAGTTCAATCATCTTGTATTTGTTGACATCTGTCTTGTGACCAATTATATGATCGATTTTGGAGAAGGTACCATGTGGTGCTGAGAAAAAGGTATACTCTTTTGCTTTAGGATGAAATGTTCTATATATATCTGTTAAATCCAATTGGTCCAAAGCTTCAATTAGTTTCACTGTGTCCCTGTTTAGTTTCTGGTTTCCTGATCGGTCCATTGAGGAGAGTGGAGTGTTGAAGTCACCCACAATTATTGTGTTAGGTGCAGTATGTGCTTTAAGCTTTAGTAAAGTTTCTTTCACGAATGAGGGTGCCCTTGCATTTGGAGCATAGATGTTCAGTATTAGAGTTCTTCTTGGTGGATTTTCCCTTTGACCAGCAAGAAGTGACCTTCTGTGTCTCTTTTGATGACTTTAGGTTGAAAGTCAATTTTATCCAACATTAGAGTGGCTACTCCGGCTTGTTTCCTGAGACCATTTGCTTGTAAAACTGTCTTCCAGCCTTTTACTCTAAGGTAGTGTTTGTCTTTGACACTGAGATGTGTTTCTTGTGTGCAGCAAATTGTAGGGTCCTGTTTCTGTATCCAGTCTGTTAGTCTATGTCTTTTTATTGGGGAATTGAGTCCATTGATGTTAAGAGATATTAAGGAATAGTAACTATTACTTCCTGACATTTTTGACATTATTTTTTTATATTTGAGTGGTTATCTTCTCTTGGGTTTGATGAGAGGAGGTTTCTATCTTGCTTCTTCTGGGGTGTAGTTTCCCTCCTTGTGTTGGTGTTTTCCCCCTATTATCCTTTGTAGGGCTGGGTTTGTGGAAAGATATCATGCAAATTTGGTTTTGTCATGGAATACCTTGATTTCCCCATCTATGGTGATTGAGAGTTTTGCTGGGTATAGTAGTTTTGGCTGAAATTTGTGTTCTCTTAGAGTCTGCATGATATCTACCCAGGATCTTGTAGCTTTCATGGTCTCTGGTGAGAAGTCTGGTGTAATTCTGATAGGTCTTCCTTTATATGTTACTTGTCCTTTTTCTTTTACTGCCTTTAATATTCTTTCTTTGTTTAGTACATTTGGGGTTTTGATTATTATGTGATGGGAGGTATTTCTGTTCTAATCCAGTCTGTTTGGGGTTCTATATGCTTCTTGTATATTCATGGGCCTCTCTCTTTAGGTTGGGGAAGTTTTCTTCCCTAATTTTGTAGAAGATATTTGCTGGCCCTTTAAGTTGGAAATCTTTCCTCTTATCTATACCTATAATCCTTAGGTTTGGTCTTCTCATTGTGTCCTGGATTTCTTGGATGTTTTTGGTTACAAGCTTTTTGCATTTTGCATTTTCTTTGATTGTTGAGTCCATGGTTCCTATGGTATCTTCAGCATCTGAGATTCTTTCTTCTATCTCTTGTATTCTATTGTTGATATTTGCATCTATGGCCCCTGATTTCTTCCCAAGGTTTTCTATCTTCAAAGTTGTCTCTCTTTGAGATTTCTTAGTTTTTTCTACTTCTGTTTTTAGATCGTGGATGGTTTTGCTGAGATCTTTTGCTTGCTTGTTTGTAATGTAATTCTTTAAGAGATTTTTGTGTTTCCTCTTTCATGACTACTACTTGTTGACCCACCTTCTCCTGTATTTCTTTAAGTGATTTTTGTGTTTCCTCCTTATTCTGCTTTTTGGTCCATATTCTCCTGAATTTCTTTAAGTGATTTTTGTGTTTGCCTTGTAAGGGCTTCTAACTTTTGATCCATTTTCTCCTGTATTTCTTTAAGAGATTTATCCATGTGTTTCGCTATCAGCATCCTGACCAGTTATTTTAGATCTATATCTTGATTTTCTGGTGTGTTGGGGTATCCGGGACTTACTGCTATTGGGGAACTGGGTTTGGATACTGCCATTTTGCCTTGATTTCTGCTAGTAACGTTTCTACGTTTGCCTTTTGCCATTTGTTTATTTCTGGACTTACTTGGTCTTGTTATTACTGGTTGGCGTTTAAAGCTCCTGAGAGCCTGGCGTTTGGTGCTGCTGTCTCAGAGGGCATCTACGCTCCCAAGGCAGAGACTGGAAGGTTTTCACCACTGGGCTCTGAATTACCTCCTCAGCTCTGCTGGGCTAGACTCAAGTCTCCTCCTGGCTTGCCTCTGGGAGCTTAACTGGCCTCCCGTGGTCCCCTCCTGGTTTGCCTGGTTAGTCTACCAGCTCCAAGTTGGTGGCCGGTCTCAGGGCTCTGTTTAACCGCAGGAATCTCTGCAGGCCCAGGGCTTCCTGGCTGGACTGCTGAAGCCTAGGCAGTGGCTCTTTCAGTCAGCAGGGCTCTGTCTGGTTGAGCTGTTCTCCCCAGGATAGTGTCAGACCACAGAGCTCTTTCTAACTGCGGGGCTCTCTATGGATTGGGAGCTCCCCTGGTTGGGCTTGCTAGGTTACCAGCTCCAAGATGGTGGCCAATCTCCTTCTTTGTTCTTTAGGTAATCACTTAATGCTTTCCTCTTAGACTTGCCTTCATTGTCCTGTAGATTTGGCTGTGTTGTGATTTTATCTTCATTCAATTCTTGGAAGTTTTTAATATCTTCTTGATTTCTTCCTGAACCCAATTTTCATTCAGTAGTGAGTTGTTCAACTTCCATGAGGTTGTGTACTGTCTACTATTTCTATTGTTGTTGAGATCCTACTGTATTTAGTGCATTGTGGTAGCATAGGATGCAGGACATTATTTCAAGTTTTCTGTTTTGGTTAGGATGTGCTATGTGTGCTAATATATGGTCCATTTTGTAAAAAGTTTCATAAGCCACTGAGAAAAACGTGTATCCTTTGGTGTTTGAGCAGAATGTTCTATAGATATCTGTTAGCTCAATTTGATTTATATTACTTAACATCAAAGTTTCTCTGTTTTTGACTGAGTGACCTATTTACTGGTGATGGTGGGATATTGAACTTACTATTAGTGTGTTAGTGTTAATATGTGATTTTAAATCCAATAGTGTTTCTTTTCTAAAATTGGGTGTTTTGTGTTTGGTGTGTAAAAGTTTAAGTAAAGACCTACACTCATGTTTGCTATCTAGCATCTACATACATACTATGGCACCCACATACCCACTTTCACATATGAATGTAAGTGCACACACACACACACACACACACACACAGCTATACTTCATATACACTAAAATTAATAAAAAAGAAATGAAAGATAGAAAGAAATAGTTATGTTAATTTTACTTTTTCACAAATTTTGTGATGCTAAAAATTAATTTTTCACTACTCATTATATTTCCCTCTCTCCCATAAGAACAAGATTGTTACTATTGTCAGTGGGGCATAATTCATTTCTGTTTTTTATTCAACTATGAAAATGGCTTGTGGGTATTAATCCAATTTATTATTTGGTTCTCAGTTTGGATTGACATCTAAGTAATGTTTCCCTGACAGTATGACTTAAGACTTCGAAGGCAGAGCATTTCTAGAGACATTTCTTCCATTGATGTATTTATTTATTCATTTTACATCTGGATCACAGGCCCCCTTCTTCCTCTCCTCCCATTCCAACCCTCAAAAACCACTCCCCCCACTACCCCTTCCCCTTCTCAGCAAAGGGGAGTCCATCCACCCTGGGTACAAGCCTGACCTAGCACATCAAATCACAGCAGGACCAAGGTATAAAATAAAATTTCAGAGTAGTTTTGATTTGTATCTTCCTGATGACTAAGAATTATGAACATTTCTTCAAGTGCTTCTTGGCCATTAGAGATCCTCTGTTGAGAATTTTCTGTTTAGCTCTGTACCCCATTTTTTAATTGGGTTATTTGGTTTGTTGGTGTCTAATTTCTGAAGTTCTATATGTATTTTGGATATTAGTCCTCTGTCAGTTGTAGGTTTGGTGAAGATCTTTTTCTACTCTGTAGGCTGCCATTTTGTCCTATTGATGGGGTCTTCTTTCTTACAGAAACTTTTCATGAGGTCCCATTTATTAATTATTGATCTTAGTATCTGAGCTATTGGTGTTCTGTTCGGAAATTTGTCTCCTATGCCAACGTATTCAAGGCTATTTTCCACTTTCTTTCTATCAGGTTTAGTGTATCTGGTTTTATGTTGAGGTATTTGACCCATATGGACTTGAGTTTTGTGAAGGGTAATAAATATGGATCTATTTTCATTCTTCTATATGCAGACTGCCAATTAGACCAGCACCATTTGTTGAAGATGCTTTCTTTTTATTTCCATTGTATGGTTTTGAATTCTTTGTCAAAAGTCAAATGTTCATAGATATGTGGGTTTATTCAAGTCCATTAATCAACTTGTTTGATTCTGTACCAATACCATGCAGTTTTTATCACTATTGCTTAAATACAGCAATATATAGCAATATATGGAGGTCAGGGATGGTAATTCCTCCTGAAGTTCTTTTATTGTTCAGGATTATTTTGGTTGTCCTGATTTTTTGGTTTTCTATATGAAGCTGAGAATTGCTCTTTCAAGATCTGTAAAAAAAATATTCATGTTAGAATTTTGATAGAGATTGCATTGGATCTGTAGATTGCTTTTGTTAAGATGGCCATTTTCACTACATTAATCTTACCAATCCATTAGAATTGGAGAGCTTTCCATCTTCTGATATCTTCTTTACTTTCTTCTTCAGGGACTTGAAGTTCTTGTCATACAGATGTTTAACTTGCTTGGTTAGAGATACACCAAGATATTTTATACTATTTGTGGCTATTGTGCAGGGTATTGTTTTTCTAACTTCATTTTCAGACCATTTATCATTTACATAATAGAGGACTACTGATTTCCTTGAGTTAACTTTATATCTATATACTTTGTTAAAGCTATTTAATAGCTATAGGAGGTCTCTGGTAGAGTTTATGGAGTTTCTTATGTATGGTATCATATCATCTGTGAATAATAATACTTTGACTTTTTCTTTCCAATTTTTATCCCCTTGATCTCCTTTAGTTGTTTTATTGCTCTAACCAGAACTTCAAGTACTATATTGAACAGATAAAGGGTAGACAGTCTTGTCTTGTCCTTGATTTTAGTAGGATTGCTTAAAGTTTCTTTCCATTTAATTTGATATTGTCTATTGGCTTGCTGTATATTGCTTTTATTATGTTTAGTTATGTGGCTTAAAGTTCTGATCTCTCCAAAACTTTTAACATTAAGAAGTGTTGGATTTTTTCAAAGGCTTTTTCAGCATCTTATGAGATGACCATATGACTTTTTTGAGTTTGTTTATATAATGGATTATGTAGATAGGATTTTTATGTATAGAACCATTTCTACATCCCTGGGATAATCATGGTGAATGATGTTTTTGATATGTTTATACTGGCTGGTTTGGTGTATCAACTCGACACAGGCTGGAGTTATCACAGAAAAAAGGAGCTAAAGTTGGGGAAGTGCCTCCATGAGATCCAGATGTGGGGCATTTTCTCAATTAGTGATCAAGTGGGGGGGGCGCCCTTATGGATGGTACCATCTCTGGGCTGGTATTCTTGGGTTCTATAAGAGAGCAGGCTGAGCAAGCCAGGGGAAGCTGTCCAGAAAGAAACATCCCTCCATGGCCTCTGCATCAGCCCCTGCTTCCTGACCTGCTTGAGTTCCAGTCCTGACTTCCTTTGGTGATCAACAGCAATGTGGAAGGTGTAAACTGAATAAACCTTTTCCTTCCCAACTTGCTTCTTGGTCATGATGTTTGTGCAGGAATAGAAACTCTAAGAATGAAGTGTTCCTTTATTCTGTTTGTGGTGATTTTATTGAGTATTTTTACATCAATTTCCATGAAGGAAATTGGTCTGAAGTTCTCTTTCTTTGTTGTGTCTTTGTATGATTTAGGCTTCAGCATAACTGTGGCCTAATAGAATGGATTAGGTAGTTTTACTTCTGTTTCTACTTTGTGGAATAGTTTGAGGAGTTTCTGTTGTTATGTCTCCCTTTTTATTTCTGATTTTGTTAATTTGATACTGTCTCTGAGCCTTTTAGTTAGTTTGGATAAGGGTTTGTCTATCTTATTGATTTTCTCAAAGAACTAATTCTTGATTTTGTTGATTCTTTGTATTATTCTCTTTGTTTCTAATTTATTGATTTCAGCCCTGAATTTGACTATTTCCTGGTGTCTACTCCTCTTGGCTGTGTTTGCTTCTTTTTTTGTTCTAGAGTTTTCAGGTGTGCTCTTAAGTTTCTAGTATGAGGTCTATCTAATTTCTTTATGAAGGCATTTAGTGCTATGAACTTTTTTCTTAGCATGTGTACCTTAAGTTTTCATATGCTGTGCCTTCATTTTCATTGAATTCTAAAAACGCTTTAATTTCTTTCGTTATTCCATCCCTGACCTAGTGGTCATATAATAGAGAGTTGTTCTGTTTCCAGGAGTATGTGGGCTTTCTGGTGTTTCTGTGATGGCTGAAGTCCAGCATTAATCCATGGTGATCTGACTGAGTGCAATAAGGTGTATTAATTTTCTTGTATCTATTGAGGCTTGCTTTGTGACCGACTATCTGATTAATTTTGGAGACAGTTCTATGAGGTGCTGAGAAGAAAGTATATTCTCTTGTTTTGGGTGAAAGGTTCTATAGATATCTAAATCCATTTCTTTCATAATATCTGTTAGTTTCATTGTTTCTCTGTTTAGTTTCTGTTTTGATGACCTGTCCATTAGTGAGAGTGGGGTGAAGAAGTCTCCTGCTACTACTGTGTGGGGCTCAATCTGTGATTTAAGCTTTAATAAAGTTTCTTTTCCGAATGTGAGTGCCCTTGTATTGGGGGCATAAATGTTCAAAATTGAGATATCATCTTGGTAGATTTTCCCTTTGAGTATAAAGTCTCCTTCCCCATCTCTTTTGTTTACTCTTGGTTGAAGGTCTGTTTTATTAGAAATTAGAATGGCTACTCCAGCTTGTTTCTTGTGTGCTAGGAAAACCTTTTCCCAGCCCTTAAGTCTGTGATAGTGTTTATCTTTGTTGCTGAGGTGAGTTTCTTATATGTGGCAGAATGGTGGATCCTATTTATATGCCTAGTCTATTAGCCTGTGTCTTTTTATTTGTGAATTTAGACCATTAATATTGAGAGATATGACCAATGAGTATAAGTTCCTGCTGTATTGATCATAGAGGTAGTACTGTGTGTGCATAAATCTCTTGTGTTTGCTATGGCATGATTAATTTCTTGTGTTTTCTCGGGTATAATTACCCTATGTGTGTTTGAGTTTCCATCTAGTTAATCCTCTGTAGAGCTGGATTAGCAAAAAGATATTGTTTAAATTTAGTTTTGTCATAGAATATGTTGGTTTCTCCATCTATGATGATTGAGAATTTTGCTGGGTATAGTAGTCTGGGTTGGCACCTGTGGTCTCTTAGTGTCTGCAAGTCTCTTCTGTCCAGGATCTTCTGGCATTTAAAGTCTCTGTTGAGAAGTCAAGTGTAATTATGATAGGTCTGCCTTTATATGGTACTTGGCCTTATTCCCCTGCATCTTTAATATTCTTTCTTTGTTCTGTACATTTAGTGTTTTGTTTATTATGTGATAGGAGAATTTTCTTTTCTCATCCAACCTTTTTGGTGCTCTGTAAGCTTCTTGTACATTTATAGTCATCTCTTTCTTTAGGTTAGGGAAGTTTCTATGATTTTGTTGAGAATATTTTCTGGACATTGGAACTGAGATGTTTTACCTTCTTCTATCCTATTATTCTTAGGTTAGATCTTTTCATGGTTATATTTCCTGGATGTTTTGAGTTAGGAACTTATTATATTTTGTATTTTTCTTTGAGCAATGTACCAATTTCTTCTATGGTATCTTCTACACCTGAGATTCTCTCTTCCATCTCCTACATTCTGTTGGTGATGCTTGCATCTGTAGTTCCTGTTCTCTTTCCTAGGTTTTCCATCTCCAGTGTTGCTTCCATTTGTGTTTTCTTTATTGATTTTATTTGCATTTTTATGTCTTGAACCATTTTCTTCATTTTCTTCACCTGTTTGATTGTTTTCCTGTATTTCTTGAGGAAATTATTTATATCCTCTTTAAAAGTCTGTATCATCTTCATGCAATGGTATTTAAGGTCACAGTCTTGCTCTTCAGGTGTGTTAGAAGATCCAGAGCTTGCTGTAGTAGGAGAACTAGGTTCTGATGGTACACTATTGTGCTGACTGCTGACTATGTTCTTGCACTCACCATTCACTATCTAGTTCTCTCTGATTGGCCTGGGACACCTGGGAAACAGGTGGAGCTGTATGTCCTGGGTTAGAGAACTTCTCCCTGGATGCAGGTAGGACTTTGGGATGGGAGGTGGCTTAATGTACAGGTAGAAGTGCACACTGGAAGATGAAACTTCGATAAGGCAGGATAGAACTCAGGCTGCTGGGCTTGGTGGGGTCCCAGCAGGCAGGGGGGTTAGGGCAGGGGTCTCACTTGTGTCCCATGTTAGAATGGACTTTCTGGGAAGCAGGTGGAAGTAGGGTGGGGCTCGACAAGCCTATCAGAGAATGTGCATGGATGCATGGACCAGAAGGAAGATCTTTATGGCAACGTTAACCCTATTACTTTGTTCTACCTCCAGTGAATGGAGTCTTCTAACATATAATACTGCCCAAGGTTAAAATGGTAGTATCATCCCTTAGCTATCTATCCTGGTTCTAAATGAGTCATGACAGAATGTCATGGTCATAAGAACCTGTTAAGTCTTTGAGGTCCACCAAGACCTTACCCTATCTGGAAGTGGTATAGGCTGAAATATGAATCTCTCCTAATGGAACATAGGTGTTTACCAATTGTCAAGGTAGTGATAGAGCTGCATTTGTAAGCACTTACCTGGTGATAGCCGAGTTCTCCAAGTTTAAGAATGGTGAGTACAGCTCCATAGACTACTAAGTCTAATGATAAACTAGGTTGCACCTGAATTTAATATCTGCATTGGCCTGCATTTTCAGGAGAAAAGGTGACTGTGTTCTGGACTCATTCTAAGGCTGGAAATGAGAGTGCAAAATCCAAATCTGTCCTATCAGTCTTCACCTGATTTTCCATGGTTGTCTAGAAGCTTGGTTCATGAGCTTTAGTCTGCCTATAAGTCTTTCATTCTTATCAGATACTGAATTTCATAATGGAAAGCATGGCACTGGGATCCAAACAAAGCCCCGTGCTAGCTGTCATCCCTATGGATGGAGACTTGCTTTCCACTTTGAATTGGAAGTTGGAGGAAAAGGAAAAATAGCATCCTTTTCTAATACGCTGTTAGTTGCTCAGTCTACAAGTTTTCTCTGGTGATATGGTTGGTAGTTTGCTCACTATTGAATTTCTGCATTGCAGATCTGGGACTATGGTTAAAACCTAAGGTCTGGGCTTCATTTTGTCTCCTACCCTAAAGGAGCTATCCTCTCTCTAATTCACATTTTCTTTTAGCTAAGACCATGCTGCTTTATAGTTGCTGCACCACAGAGTAGCTATCTCCTACATTGCAGTCATTCACTTTGATTTCCTATATGCTGTTCTCAACATTTTAGACAAGTTAATGGGAATCTGTAACTCTTTTAAAATAAAATATCCTCTTTTTTTTTTAAAGTCACTGTCCTGGAAAAGGTCTGAAGCATCCTTAAAGAACACTGAATATCTTGAAAGAATAACATGTAATAATGTCCAGAACCTACTGAAGCAGAGCCTAGGAAGAAGAGAAAATTTTAATCAATAGAAACTGACATTGAAATTACAGACAGGCTAGAGCTACTAAACTGTTGGTTATACATGCAGAGGTCAAAAAAGAAACATAAAATTCAAAAGACCTTTTATAGACAAAAAATATTGTCCTTGAGATGCTAAGTGTACTATATAGGCTTAATAAAAATAATTAGCACTGCATAAGAAAAACATTAATAGACTCAAAAATGTACTGTTTAGAATGAAACTCTGTGCCACCTAATGTATATAACTGTAAGAATTCTAGAAAGTGAGAAAAATGGAGAGAGGGACAGAAATAATGCTCAAATAAATAACGCTGAATAGTTGACTAATTTGATAATCAATAAGAAAAACACAGTTCCAAAAGCATAGCCAATTAGCCAAAGATGTGAAATGACATTTTAACATGTCAGTAGCCAAATCAGGAAGGAAGCAGATTTTCAACAGAAAATGAAAGCTAGAAGACAGTAGTAAAGTATGTTTAAACTACTGAAAAATATCATCCTAAAATATGTATATGCAATAGAAATGTTTTTTAAAAATGAAGATTAAATAAATGCTTTCCTGGCTATACAAAAGCTAAAGCCATATATGGTAGCACATGTCTGTTGCATTCCCAACATTTGGAAAGGAGAAGCAAAAATATAACAATCTTGAGAACACCCTGAACTATATAGTGATACTCTATGTCAAAAAGTGGCATAAGTACATACACATGTGCACACGCATGTATGCATGCATATGTATGTGCACACACACAGATACACACACACACACACACACACACACACACACACAAACCTGAAAGAATCCAGCACCCAAAAATCCAAATCTCAGGAAAAAGGGGGAAAACAATACCAGGAGAAATTTCAATATACCCAGAAAATACAGAAGACTAAAAATAGTAAATATCTCTTAAGTTAAAGATAAACTTAATTTTTAAATCTCTTGGAGACAGCCACGTATGTAGCAGAGGATGACTTTGTCAGACATCAGTGGGAGGAGAGGCCCTTGGTCTTGTGAAGGCTCAATGCCCCAGTATAAGGGAATGCCAGGACAGGAAAGCAGGAGTGGGTGGTTTAGTGAGCAGGGGAGGGGGATGGGATAGGGGGTTTTCTGGAAGGGAAACCAGGAAAGAGGATAACATTTGAAATGTAAATAAAGAAAATATCTAATAAAATTTCAAAAAATCCCTTGGAGACGAATGATAACTGGGAAAATCTAAACTATTCATCAAAAATAAATAAATAAACAAGCAATAAAAATGGCATATCTGGACGATGGAGTATTCTTTAGAACTAAAAATAAATGACTGCCTGACACATTCAACAAGAAAGAATCTTAGACTAATTTTGAGAGAGAAGCCAAACAAAACCAAATACAAAGTTATTCTAGATTAGTCTATACATTAAAATAATATGACAGAGGATGACTTTGTCAATAGCTATATTTCTTTCTCTTTGGATTTAGCACTGTCTTATTATTATAAATTTCCAGGTTGATTGTCTGAGCTATAACTGACCTTTTTCCTTTTTTATATCAATTCTTATCTATCTTGAGCATCTATCGTGCTAGTTATATACGTGTGTATGTGTGTCTGTGTTCTCTCTCTCTTTCTGTGTGTGTGTGTGTGTGTGTGTGTGTGTGTGTGTGTGTGTGTGTTGATGGGCATGGTATATAAGCCCTAAAGCAAGGTCCTTGGAGAGGGCAGGTTTTTACTGACTGCTGTACTCAGGATGGGAGTATTGTTGCAAATTATTCCTTAAGTAGTTGCTATTTTCTAATTCTCATTAAACTGTTAGTGTCAACAGTTGCTCTAACTTGAGGAGGAATAGAACTCTTCTTGACTTTCTCTTCCTAGTGTCTAACTCTTCATAAGATAACTTCTGCCTTTTCAGCTGGAGTTTCTGACATTCTATTCAATATAAAAGTTTCTTGTTTCCAAAATGACTAATTTCAATGTACTTCATCAGCTTCTCAAACTCTACAAAAAATATTATCAAAGGTATCACTCTTTCCCAAACATTTTAGCTAACTCTGTAATCACTTTAAGCATGTATATCAATTGAGAAAATCAGTTTAGAATATTACCTGATGAGAAAATGTCTTTTTTTCAGTTCATCGTTTTCCTCATGTATATCACAATAATAATAAATTATGTTAAAGGATTATTGAAAAGTGAATAAGATTATATATATGCATATACATAGAGTGCCTACCATTTAAATGTTAATAAACAATAACACTCATTTTAAAAATTAATAGGAAAAATCTAGTTTAATTCACGTTAAAATGGTGAGAAATAATTTTTGCCCTTGAGTAGGAATCCAAGAAACACATAATTTTATACTTTGAAACTATTCAATACAGAAAGCCCATTATGGATTGTTAGTTCTACATATTCAACACTGCCAGTAGACAGTCCATGCAGCTTATTCTCAAGGATGGCCAAAGCAGAATGGTCCAGAATGCATTCTTTATGTTGCAGAACTATGGCTGATACTTCAAATACAATTTCTTAACTTTAAGCAAAATAAGAAAATATGTTTTTGTGGATGAAACCCATACTGAAGAAGTTTCCTACTATTAAGGTCTACTCCTAGCCTGAAGTTTTTAAAGTAATACCCAAACATTCACCAACATTAGATGAACAATTTATAAATGAATAATATTTATACTCTGAAACAAGAGTGATCATAACAGATTTTATGCAGTGTTTATTGCAGCCCTCTGTGTAGGACATATACCCCATAAATTACAGAAACTGCATAATGTATGTTATAATATTCTAGATTTACAGAAGAAACCAAAGTGTGAAGAATTTAGTAGGCAGAAATAATTAGTGTCAGAACAGAAATTACATGTAAGGAGCGTGACTCCAAGCTGGCATATTTAAGTACCATTCTCAGGTGCACAGTATGATGCTGTCATTCTACACCTTAAATTCCAAGTAAAGAAAGTCCTTTCAAATCTTACATGAATTGGATCTGTTCAAATAATTGAACAAGAAGTACAGTATTAAAACATATTTCATATTGCCATTTAACAATATGTTAAATACATAGTAGGGAAAATATGACATTTCAAAAAATGTTAATTAGACAATTACGAAAATATGTTCTATACACAATAAGTATCTTGATTTTTTATAATCTGAAATTGTAACTAAATCTTAAAATAACAAAGCATTAGTCATATCCAAATGAATTGGAAGAAGAGGATGTCCTGTTTCTCCATTTCTTAACCTACGCCTTTGGATTCCTCATCTGAAGACTTAATTATGATACTTATTCTGCCTTCTTCCTCTTGGTACAGACCATGTAAATGGACACTGCACAAGTCCAACCTCTCAGAGCTGCAGTTCTGGAAAACGTCTTTCCAGTGCTGATGTTTCAAAAGTAAATCGCTGGGGTCCTGGAAGACCACCATTTAGAAAGGCACAGTCAGCTGCTTGCATGGAGATTTCTTTACCAGTTACAACTGAAGGTAGGATGAACATATCAATTTCTGTGAGTACAGTTTAAAATTTGGTTTATCGTGATAATAGGTCCTGGGAGACAAAGAAACGGAAGTTACATTTAAAAGATGATTTAAAAAAATTACACGACATTGAAAAATTGAGATCCTGTTGACTGTGACCATAACTTCAATTCTATTCCTTACTCACGTCATTCCTTATCTCCAAAAATAAAATGATTCCACTGTAGGTAGGCTATGCAAGGAGATAATCTGTAACTGCAACTTTAATTTCCTCTACTGTCAAAGGAACATAACCACATTTAAAAGAACACATTTTTAAATTCTAAAACTTAGAATCATAGCCGGGTCTGGTGGCACAGACCTGTAATCCCAGCTGCTGGGGAGGCTGAGGCAGGAGGATTGCAATTTCAAGACTTGCCTGGGTTAGGAAGGGAGCTCAAGGCCAGTCTGGACCATTTAACAAGACCCTGTCTCAAAGCATAAAGTTCAAAAAGGTCTGGGGATATAACTCAGTGGCTGAGCAGTTACACAGACTGCATGAAGTCCAGGATGTATCCCCAGTACCACAAAAATAAATAAATAATAAATAAAAACTAAATAAAGTTTATAATGCTTGTAAAACTTTTAAGGAAGTATTGTTTCCTTGTTTATAGAATAAGTATGAGAATGAATGCAATACAAGAGGTAAAAATAAAAAACTTTTAGAGAAGGAAAGAAAACAGAATCTTGCTTTTACTCTTTGGGTAATAAAGATTTTAGGAGAAAAAATGGAAAAATTTGGCTATAGTAACTCTATACCATCCCTTACAATTTCAAACAATAATCAATTATTGTTCTTCAAAAAATGTTTATAATGATTCATTACTCAGGTTTTGTTTAATATTATGTCATAATGAATCTGCTCCTGGAGATGTAGGAAATCACAATATTATCTTTCTTCTAACAGGTGTTTGTGAGTATCAATGTTGAGTGGTGGTAAATGTTGCAGTAGAAATATGTGAGGGTTAAGTATAAGCACAATCATTGAAATGGCTGCTGCAAAACTTGAGCTGTAGATATTTCCTCCTCTAGTTTATGTTAGAAAACAGTTAACTATAATTCTGTCTTTAAGTTTGTGAAGTATATAGATGATAAACCAACCGTGTCTCATCTCTAAATTTGATGATGAGCTATTTTTTTTATAAATTTGTAAAGTGATAGAAATAGGAAATTAGGAATATTGAGTTCTGTTTCTTCTAAAAAAATTTTTTTGAAGAACTTGTATTTCTTCTGGTTCTATAAGAATTATCAAGAGACAGATTTCAGACTTATCAAGAGTAAAAGGTAAGTAAAGATTGTAGAAAAATAGGAGCTTGTATACTACAGCAATTAGAAAAAGGGTAACTGTATTACTGTTGAACAGATGGGCGAATTTGTGCTCATTGGAGTGTGCACATGTGCAGTGTTGATAGAGCGAGAGCATCCAAAACCACACTATTGTTTCTTTTCTAAGTGAGCTGAAGCCTTCTCAGAAAAGTCAGGGTTAATGGGTGGCATACTCTTTATTTCATCCTTGGCAAAATTAGAACTGCATTTGGATTATAGGTAGGCAGCTTGTAACAAGTTCAAATAAATCACTTTTCTATTTCTTTACTCAAGATAAAAGTTCAATTTTTATAGCTTTAATTGCCTAGGATATACAATATGTTGATCACAGAACATTTGTGATCCAGATTGGTCCTTTCATGTTGGTAGCCATGATACTGTTGGTAAGTATGAATTGCCAAGGAATCATTAATATGGCTTCTATGATCAAAATATAGGAAGGAGAAACAGTTAAGTGGTATCCAAATTTTTGTATCTTGACTAGATTTAAGGGTTTTTTCCTGATTAAAGAATTTTAAGTGATCTTCCAGGAAATACATAAAAGAAAACTTGTGCTAGACCTCAAGAGACGGAAGATTTGGCTTTAACTCTGCCGAAGTTTATGATAACACATATAGACTTGAGACTGTCTACCTTCAAATTGAGCCTGTAACCTGAATAAGATATCTTTCATGTCAAGAAAGAATAATTTTTCTCTCATAATTATGGTTTACAGATATTAAATATGGCTGGTTTTGTGGATTCACTAATGCTTGATTTCTGCTTTTTAAATGTTCATAGAAACCCGAGAGAATTCCTATAGCCGCTCCAGGAGCTCTAGCATCTCCAGTATTGACAAGGATTCTAAAGAAGCGATTACAGCTTTATACTTCATGGAGTCCTTTGCACGGAAGAATGACTCTACCATTTCCCCTTGTCTGTTTGTTGGAACTAGTCTGGGAATGGTAGTACTCATCTCCTTAAACCTGCCATCATCAGATGAACAAAGGTTTACGGAGCCGGTGGTAGTATTGCCAAGTGGTAAGAGTTCTTGTTCAGTTGTTTACCTGTTGCTACCTATTCAACTTTAGATGCTAAGTATTACTAATAGGCATTGATTTCAGACAATGGCGAGGATTATACATCTCCTGTATAATATGAACTACTGAGAATTTCAGAACTCAAATACCTTTTCAACACTCACCAGTCCTTCTGGGTAAGAGTATAGTGGTTTCTATGATAGGAAACCAGAAAGGCCAGGCTAAAAACCACCTTAGAAAATAAGCTTCTTTAAAGCTCTGAGATAAATTTTAATGCACAAGAAAATCCAATTCATTTGCAACAAATTGCAGCATTTTCCCAAAGTTCTATGCCAGGCCAGAATGTGAGTATTTTTACATCCTTCTTGAAGATGTCAGAATAACTAAACTAGAAGCTATCTGACCTAAAGTGGATATCCAAAGTTTCCATTTCCTTTTCTTGGTAGAAGCTCAAGAACTCAATTTAGTCGTACTTCTCTTCTATCTGGATTATCTTCTCATTTTTTATTTCACTTAACATCCATTTAAATATGTTTAATAGATTCTAATCATTATTACCCTCTTTTTCTACATATAATAAATGTTTTAGGTATTTTAAGCTAAAGAAGATTTCATCAATATATAGTATAAGAGATTTTATTTTTAAACAGTACATATAACATGAGAGGTTAGAGATTGTTGTTTTGTATTAACTTGTTTTACATATGTATAAATAGATAACAGGCAGAAGTGTCAGCTCTATGAATGTGGCAAATTCAGGGAAACATTTTACTCTACTAAGAACAAACAGTGTATTTTAAGCTGATACTACATAGTGAAAAATAATTATTACTGCATTATTTATTTTAAGGAAATATGTATTTTTTATTCTACTTTAATTTAGAGCCAGATCAGTGGGTTCAAAATAAAGTATTAAGTATCAATTTAAAAATAATTTCCTGGACTAACATTCTGCCTCTCAAATTTAGAGATTTCTGCCATTCTTAAACAATAAAATAATTACAAAGTAAAAATAAACATAGATAAACATAGATAACTTTTGCCATCTACTTTGCAAGATTTTCCCTTATCTAGTGCATATGATCCAATAAAAAAATCTGTCTTCTATAATTTTTCAAGTTGGTATTCTACTGTTTTGGAATTTTAACTATCCATAATGTGCTAACATCAGTTGATCGGTATGTCAAAAATAGATTATTAATACAAGATGTGACTGGTTAGAAATGACACAAGAGATATATGGGCACTATATATGATTTGCTTGATTTCCTGTAAACATGGTACTGTGTTTTAAAATTCATTGATTAAAAAGCAGAAAGCTATGGGGCTAGGTTCATGTTTGTTTTATAATTAACCATTGAAAGAAAAACAAAAGAATAACCAGAAGCCAAATTTATAGCAGTAGAAAGAGAAGGAAGTAGAACTCCATATTTAAAAAAACAGAGCTGGGCGTGGTGGCGCACGCCTGTAATCCCAGCACTTGGGAGGCAGAGGCAGATGGTTTTCTGAGTTCGAGGCCAGCCTGGTCTACACAGTGAGTTCCAGGACAGCCAGGACTACACAGAGAAACCCTGTCTGGAAAAACCAAAAAACAAAAACAAAAACAAACAAACAAACAAAAAACAGGTGACAAAAATTCCCAAGTGAAAGTGGAATTTCTGCTTTTCATCTTCATAGCCCACTGATTGCCTGTGATTATTGTTCTGGTTCCCATCCCTTTGCTATATCCATTTTCCACTGACACTATTCAATTTATGGAAACCCTCATGGTATTGTCCCTGGAATCATTATCTATAATTCAGTACTGCACAGCATATCTCTAGAACTTAACCTTATATAATTAAAGTGTTGTATTAGTTTATTAGCAATTCTTCATCATCCCTCCTCACTTTCATGGATACCATCAATTTATTCTCAGTGTATATGAGTTTAACTGCTTTACATGCTTCATGCTAGTAAGTGCATATAATATTTGTCCTTTGTGACTGGATTATTTCACAAAAGCAATACCCACATTGTTCTTCCACACCTAAATGTTAGAGACCACCTTCCTCCAAGGTTAAACAGTATTATACTGCGTCCATGTATCACATGTTTATCCATTCATCAGCTGGAGACTTAGATTGTAAATGGTGCTGCAGAGAAGCATGTATGTCCTCCCTCACAGTCCTGGGATCCAACCCCAGAGCTGAATTGCATGATTATATGTCAGTCCCATTTCTAATTTTTTGGAAAATCTCCACATCCTTTGCCATGTCTGTTTACCACATTAATTGGCAGTGGGACTTGTGAGAATGGACCCTGTAAATGAGGCAGACTAAAGTCTCATGCAATAGCCAACTTTATTCACAGCATCAGACAATTTATACCCTTAGGGCCAAGAAAGATCACCTAAATGCAAGCTGTATATAATCAAAAGGACAAGCTGCATGTGGTAAAAACATGTTTTTCTGTAGACGCATATAAACACAAAACAATAGCCAGTTGTAATGAGTAATCTGAAGTAAGCTCCCCAGGAAGGGCACAAAGCACATTTCAAGAGCAATTCCATGTTTTGATTAAACTGAGGTCACAAGACTCTTGTTTTCTTAGTTTTCTCACAAGCACTCAAAATTCTCACAAAACTCCATTCTTGGACCATGTTCTGACACATGTCCATTGCATTATTATTCTGCATGTGTGGTTGTACAAACAATGTGTGTTTTAGTTTCTCCACACCATGCCATCACTAGCTTTTGATGTTTTAAAAATAGCCTAACAGATGTGAGGTTGTACCTCATCATGGTTGTTCTGACCCTGGTGTTCCAACAAACTGGATAACCTAATGAATGAATACAACACTGGAATCATACAGTGTATCTGAACAATCCCAGAACTAGTAAGGAGGTTGATTCAGTAACTGAAAAAGATATCGATATTCACTGAGAATAAAATCTCCCCTTCCTTTTTTAAGGAATGTTTTCACATAGATTATCTTCTTTGTCCTAGCAACAAACTCTTCATACTAATATGGAAATTTGAAGTGGGTTTAGTCATTGAATTGGAGAGTTGGAAAATACCTAGAGACTCTCTTCTAGACTGTCTCTCTTGTTTGAATCAGAGTCATTTAAATGTATTGTTGCAGTAAGGATTCCCACCCCCTCAGACTCAGTAGGTCTGACTCAGTAGTCTGAGAATTTGCACTTTTAGCAATTCCCTGTGTGATGTTAGTCTAACTAATGAGCCATTTCTTGTCCCCACTGTGTATTGATATATTATAATTTCCATATTAATAATTAATAAAATGAAGCCCAGAGAAGACCAACATGCTTCAAGCAAGCTAGAGAATTAGATTTAAAGTTAGGTTTCTTGAATCCCAGATCACCTTACTTTGTAATTGATTACATTGTGTTTGTTACTTAGTTCTAACATCTTATTGTACCTAATTTCTGAGTAGAAACCACCTGACCTCCCAGTCCTGATCCAGTAAACTAACTTGCCTAAATCCTGTCTTAAAAGTTCACAAAGATTTGGAAATCCGCCCTAATGAAATTAATCAACAAAGCAAAGATTAGTCAACCTATCATAATATTATGTTAATTAGATTGCATGGAATCAAAGACCAAAGAATAGGGCCAGAAACTTTGAAAGTACTTTTTAAAAGACATGGAGGTAACATTTCAAGATTAAGGTACAGGCAGTGATTCTCCAAATAGGACCCCAAATAATCAATGATAATGGGAAAAATTGACAAATTGGATTGCACCAAATTTAAAGGGTTTTGCATAGCAAAATAAAGAGTGGAAAAGAGAGAGTAGAGAATGGGAGAAAATCTTTGCTAGCTGTTCATCTAACAAGAATTAATAACCAAAATATATAAAGAAATAAAAGTGAATACCGAAAGTAAATAACCCAATAGATATATGGATAAACAAATGGAACACTTTGCTCTTTTGTTATGTTATTAGCATATGATAATTATACAAAGTAACATATACCTACATATATGTAGTTTTCTGCCATAGACATTCAATCTTGAAAAATATAGGTAAGTAACCTTTTTCTGAATTAAGATACATAAACTTGCCTCAGGGTTGATAGTGGTTATTATAAAAAGACAAAATCTTTAAATTATTTTATTTAAGCCCCAAAATAATAAAGTTTTGAGTTCTACAAAACTGATAATAACCTTAGTTATTTTAAGTTCTTGTCTTTTCATACAACTAAAATTGCCATCATGTCAGGCTTAGGCGGGAATATGCCTTTAATCCCAGCACTCAGAGGCAGAGGCAGGTAGATCTTGAGTTCAAGGCCAGCCTGGTCTACAGAATGAATTCCAGAATAGCCAGGACTACACAATAAAATACTTTGTGTCAAAAAATCAAACTAAGTAAATAAAATTAACATGACTTTTTGACCTTTTAGCTAAGATAAAAGATCAAGTATGAAATTGGCAGAATAGAGTAACACTGAATGTTGAAATCAAATATTTATTGAGGATTTAATTTCAGAAAAATTAAAAGGCATTTTCTATCAAGTGAGCATTAAAAAACAAACTGGGATTGGGTAGTATAATGTATATATATACATATATACACACACATATAAATAATATGTGTTCCATATATATGTACATATAATACATACTACATATTATAGATACATATATAATATGTAATAATATATCTATATATTATCTATTATGTGTATTATATATTTGAACTTACTTGAAAAATGAAAGTTATATACATACCTAAAATTTGCCTTTTAAAATGTTTACATAGGATAATGAAAAATTGTATTTTTGTGTTTCCAGGGGTGACCACTCTATATTGAACAACCAATAAGGGGGCTCATCCCCGAAAGGGGTAGCTTACCCTTTCCTACCAGCCATTAGCTGCCTGTGACTCTTGGACTAGGAGTAGGGAAGATGGGAGGGGTTTGCTGGATGTGCTGATGGCAGGCAAGGGACGGGGAACTCATGTAATCCTATTCAATTAAAAACATATTAAGCAAGAAACAATAATAATAGATGTTTGAATTAAAAAAAAACAAATCTTGGAATTAAAATCAGAAAACCTGAGTTCTAGTCCAGGCTAATATCAACTATGATTGAGGCTCTAGTCCAGGGTATATGGCCTATCCCAGGTGTCCTTGCCCTTCTAGACCTGTTTTCTCATTAATATTGTTAGTACCAAGACCTCAGGGGACTTAAGCCTATCATTTCTGACCTCTTAAGGAAAAAACTCCTTCGCCCCACTTCTTCTCCTTTCAACACCCCTATACTAGCAGTCAAAAAAACCTAATGGTACCTATCGCCTGGTTCAAGATCTCAGGCGCATTAATGCTGCACTGGTACCCCTCCATCCTGTCGTAGCTAATCCTTACACACTTCTTTCTACTATCCCCTCAGGAACTTCTCATTTCTCAGTCCTAGATCTAAAGGATGCATTTTTCTCTATCCCTCTTGACACTCAGTCACAAAACATATTTGCTTTTACCTGAACGGATCCTGATACCCACTTTTCTACCCAACTTACCTGGACTGTTCTGCCTCAGGGATTCCAAGACAGCCCACACCTATTTGGCCAGGCTCTGGCTTCTGACTTACTCTCTTTATCTCTCCCTAGATCTAAAATTCTTCCTTATGTAGATGATGTCCTTGTCTGTAGCCCATCTCTAGAGATTAGCCAAGCAGACACCTCTGCTCTTCTAAAGTTCCTTTTTTAATAACAGAAATGGAGGAACTAGGAGGAGCCAGGCAAACAGCAGTTAATTAGCAGTTAATTAGCGGTTCGCAGATGAGGGAAAGGGGAAGGAAGGATTCTTCAGGCAAACACAAAAGATGCTTTAGGCAAGCAGCTGTTTGCAGATAAGGGGAAGGGGACTCCTGTCCTCCCGACAATGTAACCAGTTACATTGTGGTTACATAAGTTACATAAGTGGTTAGCTTACCAGTTGTGGCATAAATGGCAAAGTCTGCTCGCAAACCTCGCAGTTTCTTCATCTGAGTCACAGCACCAATGATGGTTTAGTGTTGTTCTTTAATGTTATTGTTCCTGGGTTTTGGCACCATATGATGGGATATAAAAGAAAGGGATATTAGGGAGTGTCGCATGGCGGGCGTGGGGGAAGGGGGTGCCTAAGGCGGGCCCAGGCCAGGCACCTCTTCCCCCTGAAGGACCACGCACACACCGACATGGTATAGAATAGAGTTTATTCATGGAAGAGAATGGGAGTCAATGGTATAGTGGAGGCAGAGAGAGAGAGAGAGAGAGAGAGAGAGAGAGAGAGAGAGAGAGAGAAGAGAGGAGTGGAGGCCAACCATGACCACGTGGAGAGAGGGGGGAGGGGAGAGAGCCCAAAAGGGGCAGAGAGGTGAGAGTGCGATGAGAGAGCAAGAGAGAGGAGGGGCAGGCAGCCCCTTTTTTAGTGGGTCAGGTATATGGGGCGGGGCATACCTAGCTATTGCCAGGTAACTGTGGGGTGGAGCATGGACAGAATGCCAACATTTATAATGAACAAGTTTTGACAACTGATATTTTAGGTTTCTTTTAGACCTAAAATTTTATTAATCTAAGTTATTATAGCACATACTGATTTTTATATATTGTTACAATATTACAAACGCATACTGATTTTTATATATTGTTACAATATTACAAACGCATACTGATTTTTATATATTGTTACAATATTATAAACGCATACTGATTTTTATATATTGTTACAATATTACAAACACATACTGATTTTATATATTGCTACAATATTATAAAATTATGCATGTAAATTATAATGTAAAACATTAATGCCCATCAATGCATGATGACTAGCTGCTTTAGACAGGGCTTCACGTGAGTGATGTGAACTGTGTTTGCAGGTACATTCCTCTCGTTGAAAGGAGGTGTGCTAACATTCTCCTGCATGGACAGAACTGGCAGTTTAATGCAGCCTCCATATGAAGTATGGAGGGATCCAAACAACACAGATGAAAATGAAAAACCCTGGAAAAGGAAGCTGGTCATGAACTATTCGTCTTCATCCCAAGAAGCAGGAGAGCACCAGTATATGATAATCTGCTCAGAAAAACAAGCCAAAGTCTTCTCACTGCCTTCCCAGACCTGCCTTTATGTTCACAACATCACAGAGACGTCGTTCATATTGCAAGCAGATGTGGTGGTCATGTGTAACAGCGCCTGCCTGGCCTGCTTTTGTGCGAATGGGCATATCATGATAATGAGGTACTTGGTGTATTTATTGCTAACCAATAATGACAACAGTGTTAACAATGTTGGATGGTGAAAAGTACTTTCATACTGTTGTAACCTGATAAGGTGTTTCATTATGTTTGTGAGTTTTCTGATGTTCCATTACTCAACAACGTGAAGAGAGCTTTGTGATTTGGATGTGGAAAGGGCTGGTTTGGTTTAGTTTACTAAAAGT
Organism: Apodemus agrarius; assembly: GCA_964023405.1. Lineage (NCBI taxonomy): Eukaryota > Metazoa > Chordata > Mammalia > Rodentia > Muridae > Apodemus > Apodemus agrarius. The sequence goes on from OZ030018.1 coordinate 62,953,462, forward strand.
ACTTGACATTTTTATTAATATATATTAATATGGCTATATTAATATATCACATGTATTATTGACATCAAGGATCCAAGGAAAGAATTATTCTTATTCATTCATTAATTTAATGAGCAGTTATTGGGAATATGTTAAGTACTGGATACAGAAGCTATATGTAAATGAAATCATCTACTACTTTCACTATTACATTAAGAAATTTACACACAGACTGTCACTTGATTCTCCTAGCTTTTCACAGACAGAGACAAGTATTATTTTCATCTCCCATTTAACATGTTAGAAATCACAGTAAAATCATTTATCTAAAGGTGTAAATCACAGGAAAGGTGAAGTCAGCATTCAACAGTACACTGATAGTCATCAGACATTTAAAATTAGGAGTAAGCCTAGAGAGTTTGTTCTACTCAGTGATTATATAAAACACATAAAACATAAAAAATATTATCTAATGAGTTTATAAATTTGCCAATGCCATGGTAGACACTGGATGAAAAAGCTACAAGAAAATAAAACCTGATCAATTATCCTACAGAATTAACTGTCATGCTTGTCAATACTCTGCCTTGTTCCAAAATCATTTTACAATAAAATATTCTAGACATGAAAAGGAGTTGAGAATTAGTAACATATGATAGCAAACAAATAATTAGAAAACAGAAATGAAAATGCAAATAGAGGAAATGCACATTTCCTTTGACAAACTTAAGTCTCTAAAGTTTCAAAGCATTGAGTCATTAAATGTACAATAGAAAAAGTTACCTTGAAGAGGAAGGCTACCATCAATGGGTGAGGACCTTGAGTGAGGAGCCAGGTATACAGTTTATAAGAAATGGGATTTTAAGTAGCCATCTGTGGGTGTGCACTAGGAAATACTCAAGGAGACCGGGCTTGGGCTGATGGGCTCTTGATCTGCCAGGCAAGGCAGGGAGGGAGCAGGCATGGAGGGCAGGGAAACCTGCTGTGTGCAAAGCTGATTTGTTATACAAGGTAAAGGAGATTTGGGTTTGGGGAATTTGTATTACAGTAATGCTATTAGCAGGTAAGAAGGTGGGGGAATTTGAAAAGAATGTGAATAAGTAGTTTGAGAATGGATTAAAAATGAGTTTAACACTTGAGGTGCTCCTAGGCCGTCCAGCAGAAGTTGTAACAATTTAAGGTCTGCTCTCTTGGAAAATATGTGGGCTTGAGTGTCATCTAGGAAAACTGATAACAACAAACAGCAAAGATCATCAACAGATCCTTTAAAAAGAAATGAACAGTAGACTGAGGATAGGGGCCAGTCTCTGCACTTAGGCACTGGAAGAAAGAGAGCCCAAAGGAGGAGGTTGAAATGTCTTCAGAGAGGGAAAGCAAGGACCAGGACAGCAGCCTGCAGTTATGAAGACAGGAAAGCTTCACAACAAAAGAGGTGATCAAGAGGTAGCAAATGCTGCAAAAAGGTCAAAGCACGGGTATAGCAGGAACAAAAAACGATGAAGTGGTCAGACTGGAGCATGCCTAGAATCCCCGCGGTGAAGGCAGAGGGTTCCGAAGGTCCAGATAACCAACCCTCTGCTACATAGTAAGTTGGAGGGCAGCCTGGGCTGCATGAAACCCTTTAAGAAAGCAAGTGTTAGCATCGTGGTAGCAGAGCAGATGAGTAGTGCAGATATAAGGTTGGCAAATGGTAACAAAGTCATCCCTCGTCTGATTTTGTACAGCCTGCAAGCCAAGAATCAAATGATTGAAAAAGTCAGATAAAATGGTTGATGGGAATTAGATTAATTCAAATATCTGAAAATAAAGGTGTTCGGACCCACCATTCATTCGTTGACCATGGCTGCTTTTACATTACAAAGCAGAACCAAATACTTGCCAGGGAGAAACTACAGGCCCCAGAGCCTCAAAGGTTGATGCCTGAGGCTTTACCTTGACAAGTCATTCTTTCAGAAAAGTTTCTGGTAAATAGAAAGAGAAGTAGGAAAAGACCTAAAGAGTAAAACCAGACTTTCATGGTGCTTCATTTCATAATTTCTAATTGAAGATATCTGAGCGGATCTACAAGGAATTAGTGAAGGAGAAACTTTGTGGGGTGGGGGAGAAGCAATCATAGCATGCTAGTTCTCAGATTATCCCTTTCTCAAACTATTTTGAAATATTTTCAGGGAAGATCCATCCATCTTGTCTATAAATGATTAAAGCTCTAGACACGCTTCAGTTGTGGGGACATTTATTTATGAGGCGCTCTTTGTGATACACTTGCCTTCTTTCAGCTCGTTTGTGATACAAAATTTATATTAAACCATTACTGCATTTTTCATATTTCGAATAATTTTCTAAATTTATATTTTTAATTATGTGTAGATGTGGGTTATACATGTGTTCAGGTGCTCTTGGAGGCTGGAAGAGGGTGTCCCTGGAGCTGAAGTCATAGGCAGTTATCATCTGTCTGATGTGGGTACTAGGATTCAAACCTGGGTCCTTGGAAGAGTAATAAGCTCTCTTAACCCCTGCGCTAGTTCTCCAGGCCCATATTTAGGATAATTTAAGATAGTCTTTGAAATCCAGTGTACAAATTTTGCTTTCAGCATACCACAGTTCTGACTGTCCAAGGATCAGTTGCTCAGTAGTCATACAACTAGTTGATGGCTAAAATACCAGACAGTATGGTGCTAGATCATCAATAAATACTTATTCCAATAAGGCAGATTTTGGTCCTCATATCATAGAGTAAATTTTGGGATGCAAAGAACATACTTATAAAATATTTTTCAAAGAAAAGTGGTACCCTTTGGGTACTATCTCTATATTTCAGGATGAATTAAAATTAGTTAACACGAAGAATTAGAGTAGTTTCTAAGTGTGAGGATTAGACCAAAGCAGTTGCCTCTGTCCTCCATGTCCAAGAAATGAGAACAGAGAGTAGAACTGTTTTTCATTAGTGGCTTGTAAAATTGGTTCTAACTACAGTATCTGAAGTACATCCCTAGCACAATCTTATTAACATTAGAGCATCAGGGTTAGGATAGAAAGGTACTAGAGATGTAGTCTTTCTCATGCATAAACGCTAATTTGTTACTTATTCTCATTCCCTTAAGCCAAGGCCATGTTTATTTACTAGTCTTGTTAAATACAGACAGGCTAAGAGAGAAGAAAATCACATTCCCTGTGAAAAGGGACTAAGAATGGGGAAAAAAGCACATGTGCCCAGGTAGGCTAGACTGCCCCCACATGTGTCTCTGTTGCTGCATAAGCCCAAAGACTAGAGAGTTGTCTTAAAGACAGACTACGGGCCTCTACATTAATCTTTAAGGGTATGTGCTAAGCATATATGTGGGCAAAAATAGAATTGTGCTCATGCTTGTACATGTATATGTGATTACATAATGAAGTCTGTTTATTACTTATCTTTGAAGATACTATAAAACCCATAAAATATGACTTAAAGTTTTTTATTAAAGAAACATATCAACAAAAATATGAAATACAGATTTAATGTTTTTCTCTATTCAGCTTACCTAGTCTTCGCCCAATGTTGGATGTTAATTATTTGCCACTGACAGACATGAGAATAGCACGGACATTTTGTTTTACTAACGAAGGACAGGCATTATACCTCGTCTCTCCTACTGAAATTCAACGGTTAACATACAGCCAAGAAATGTGTGATAATATTCAGGTAGGTAAAGTTCCTTTACAGAAATAAATAGAAGTAATTGTAACAAGAGTAAAAGGATAGAGACGCCTATAAACTAAAGTGCCATTGAGCCAGACAATAAATATACTCTTCCTAGAAGATGTTTTGAATATATATTCTTCAATGTAGTCCTGCAAGTTCCTATTGTGGTCCTAGGTGTACATGGAATAGGAGAAAATGATTATAATGATCATTTATACTATTAAGGGAATTGAAAAGTATTTTATTCTAGGGCATTTTGTTTTAATCATACTAGCATAAGTTTCTTATAGAGAGAGATAGGTTTTATAATGACGTTTTATGCAAGTATATTATATAGTTTAATGATATGCACACTTGGATACATTTTCTTTCTCCCACTCTCTCTTCCTATTATTCATTTTCTCCAGAGAGTCTAGGTTTTATTTCATGTTTTATACACACTGAGTGTGTATGTGAGAAGAATTTTATATATTTACATAAAATCAAGAGCCCACAAATGAGAGAGAACATGTAACATCTGTAGTTCCAAATCTGATTTGTTTAACATAATAAGCTCCAGTTGCATCCATTTTTCATTCTTTTTAATTTTTAGTTTAATGTATATGGGTGTGTTTGCCTACATGTATATCTGTATATGTATGTTGTTGCTGCCACCCACAGAGGCCAGAAGACAGTCAAGACCATCTAGAGATACAGATAGATAGATAGATAGATAGATAGATAGATAGATAGATAGGGATATGTACTGATTGATATATATATATACATATATATGTAGATTTATATCAGATCAACTGTTATATACACCTGTGAGTTGCTAGGAATTAAATCCAGGTCCTATGAAAGAGTGCCCAGTGTTCTTAACTGTTAACCCATCTCCCAAGCCCACATAACTTCATTCTTTAGGAATGAATAAAATTCAACTGTGTAATCATATCACATTTTCTTCATTCATTATTCTGTACTTGTTCTATAACTTCCTATAACTTGCCTGATGTAAATGGTGCTACCAAAGAGAGAAGGAGAGTTGGGGGAAGGGAGAGAAGGAGGGAGGGAGGGAGGGAAGTTTAGTATCACTGTGGTATAACTAAAAGTTCTCTGGGTATATATTCAAGGGCAGAACAGCTGGGGCCTGTGTTCTGTTGTTTGTTTGGGGGAAGCTCTATAAGCATACTGATTTCCATAGAGGACATCCTAATGTATATCCCCACTAGCAGCATACAGGGTCCCTTCCACCTCATCCTTGCCAGAATTGATTATTTTTCTAATGATTGCTATGCTGGCTATGGTGAGATAGCTTCTTGACATAGTTAAAATTTGCATTTCCTAGTGGCTAAGAATGTTAAAATTTTTCCATGTTAAATATTTTTCCATGTGCTTATTGGGCATTTGTCTTCATCATTTGATTTATCATAATGTATTTTTATTCATTAGCTCACTTATCAACTGAATTGTTTGGTTTTTCTGGTGTTTGGTTTCTTTGGGGTTTAGTTATATGTTATTCTTATATATACCTATGTAAGGATATATATATATGCATATATATGTATATATATGTATACATATATATACTTATATCCTTACTCCTTGCATATACCTATAATTTGAAATGTTTACTCATAACAGTTTTATAGTTTCAGGCCTTACATTAATATTTGGTTGATTTCTAATTGATTTTATACAGAATGAGAGATATGGATCCAGTTATCCACATGTTAATCATTTGCTGTAAGTTAGGAAAGATTTTTTTTCCCATTCAGTAGTCTACCTACTCATTGGTTTCCTTTGTTGTGAAGCATCATGATTTAATAAGTCTGACTTGCAAATTCTTAATTTTACTTCATTTATTATTTGAGTTATTTTTAGAAACTCCTTATATATACTCATATTTGAAATGTTTTCTCATAACTATTTCAGAATTTCAGGTCTTACATTATATTTGATCAATTTTTAATTGATTTGATGTAGGATGAGGATATGGGTCCAGTTTCATTCTTCTGTAAGGGGCTGTCTAATATTCCCAACACCATTTGTTGAAGAAATTGTCTCAACTGCAAAATGTTTTTGCCCTCTTTGTAAAAAATCACAGCACTGTAGCTGAGTGGATTTGTTTCTGGGCCATCTGTTCTATGTTGATCTACATGTTTGTGCTTATGTTAGTGGCATTCTCATTGTAAGCTATGAATCTATAACATAACTGAAATCAGAAGCAGTGATACCTCGGCATTGTTCCTTTTGCTCAGAATTGCTTTGACTGTTTGGTCTTTTGTCCTTCCTATGGATTTTGAAAAAGAAAAAGTTCTGTAAAGTGTCATTGATGAAGAACACATTGAACCTGTAGGTTGCTTGTGTTTATATAACTATTTTCACAATATTCTGGTGATCCATAGCATGGGATGTCTTTCTGTCATCTAGTAGTTTCTTCAATTTCTGTTTTCAGTGGTTTAAAGTTTTTATTATAGAAGACTGGTCATTGTTAATTAGATTTATTCCAAGGTATTTTTGACATATTGTGACAGTGGCAGCTCTTATTTTTTTCTCAGCATTTTTATTGCTGTCATTTAGGAAAAGCTATTATTGATATTTGTGTATTGCTTGTAAATTGCTACTTTGCAGTAAAGGTTTATTATTTTGAAGAGTTTTCTAGAAAATCATCTAGATTGAGGTCTCCCATATATAGGGCCATAGTGTTGGAAATGGGATGACCTAACATCCTCCTTTTTAATTTATTCTACTCCATTTTATTTTCTTTTTTCTTTTCTTTTTTTTCTTTTCTTTCTTCCTTTCTTTCTTTCTTTCTTTCTTTCTTTCTTTTTTAAACTTTTGTTTTACAGTTCAGACTTTATCTTCCTCCTGGTCACACAACTCCTCCCCCCCCCCCGCGCCCTCCCACCCCGTCTCCAAGAGGATGTCCCCACCCACACCCACCCCACTAAACCTCCCCACTCCTTGGGGCCTCCAGTCTCGTGAGGATTAGGTGCATCTTCCTTCACTGAGATCAGACAAGGCAGCTCTCTACTGTATATGTGTTGGGGGCCTTGGACCAGCTAGTATGTGCTGCATGGTTGGTGCCTCAGAGAGAGCCCAGGGTCCAGATTAGTTGAGACTGCTGGTCTTCCTATGGGGGTCGCCCTCCTCCTCAGCTTCTTCCAGCTTTTCCCTAATTCAACCACAGGGGTCACCAGCTTCTGTCCATTGGTTGGGTATAAGTATCTGCATATGACTCTTTCAGCTGCTTGTTGGGCCTCTTGGAGGGCAGCCATGCTAGGCTCCTGTCTGTAAGCACACCATTCTATTCTCTTGGTTTTGCTAATACTTCAAGTACTGTATTAAAAAGAAGTAACAGAACCTCTTTCCTGGTTTTAGTGAAAATGCTTTAAGTTTTCTTCCTATTTAACATTATGTCTATAGGTTAGTAGAATTAATGGAATTTAAAGATTATTAAATCTATAGAAATTGTAATTAATAAGTCAAGAGGAGGGAATGGGGAAAGAAAAGGAAAAGGGGGTTGAAGGGATGTATATAAGTTTTTTTTTAAAGTCTCATGCAACAGCCAATTTTATTCAAAGCATCAGATAATTTATACTCTGAAGGTTAACAAGACTCACATGAGTAAAGTGTACTATAAGTTTTAAATAAGAAAAATAGTATAGATATCTAAATGGAGCAAGTAAAAAGTAGAATAATTATTAAATGTAAGGAATATACAAATTAAACAAAAGCATTAAGAAATATACAAAAGCAATGATTTTTAACAATGAGACAAAGTAAAATTGAAAAAAAATACAGTATCTGTCATTCTTCTTTACTGGGATGGATATTGTTTTCCTCCTCTCCTGGAGCTACCAAGGATCTTACTCTGTTGATGGGAAAGCGGATGCTTATATGTCTGGCTTGAATTTGTTAACACAGCTTTGTCAATATGCAGTGCCTCTGTGGAGTTCATACGGGTTAGCTTCTGGGTTGAATGTCTGTCCAGGTGACGCAGGCAGGGTCAGGCCTCCTTTAGAAGGATTCCATAAGAATTTATCTAGTAAGATGAGTTCAATGAAATCCCAGTCAAGAGTTTAAAAGAACAATTTGTAAGAATTCCTAATTAAACTAAAGGACAAAGTAAGGTCCTGGATGAATTCAAACAGAATAAAAATAAATGGCACCTTAAAACTTCAGCATGGAATTAGCTTCTAAACAATTTCCAGCTGGCCAGCTGCATCTTTTTAATATGTTGGGGACTCATATACGTCCTGTGTGGATTTCAATGTGAGAGGCTCTGATGTGGGCACACCCATGCTTATATTTACAGTCATAGCTGTACATTCTCATCTCAGTAGGAAAGGGCTCACAGTTTTAGCTTGAATATTTCCAATGAATTTCATTCAGGTCCTGTGACTGTGTGGTGCCCATATGATTTCTCTGGATCTTGTCTTAGTTGGTGGAATTGGTGTTTGGAGATTTGGTTGTGCTGAATTTTCTACTCTTCTCATCAGAATGGTTGATTGAAGAATCTGTTCCCTCCGTGTCCCAGAGTAATTGCTAGTGACATAAGACAGTGGCATTAGGTGATTTCCCAGTGTCTGTTCTATGCAACTATGTCTGGGTTCTCTAAAGTTTTATATTTTTCCGTTCATGCTTTTATTATTATTATTATTATTATTATTATTATTATTATTATTATTTTGCTTTCCTCCTTTATTAAGGACTCTGGGGAGCTAAGGTCAGAACTATAAATTAAACAAAACTCACATGGGAAAGATATGAAAAGGCTGTCTTCATGATGTAGTGCAATATCTTACAGTACTATCTTTTTATCTATGAATTTAACCATAGTTGCTCTAACCCTCTTTTTCTTAATTGGTGCAGGACATGTTAGGCGACTTGTTTACCCCTGTAGAGACACCAGAAGCCCAAAATAGAGGCTTCCTCAAGGGACTTTTTGGTGGAAGTGGACAGACATTTGACAGAGAAGAACTCTGTGAGTATCCTCATCTTAAAAACACCCATCACAAACTAGATGGGTGTGTGTGTGTATGTGTGTGTGTGTGTGTGTGTGTGTGTGTGTGTGTGTGGTTTAATATACTATATCTTAAATTCTAGACTTTTGTTACTATTTTAAATTTTGAATGTTAGTTTTCCCTGTATATTTTAATTATTATTATTGTTATTGTTATTATGTTTATGTTTACTAAACATAATATATTTTGAAATAATTAAGTACAAACATATGTATATATACATATATATTTCAAATATAATGAAAAGCTAATAAGAATTGCAGATCGGTTGCAGATCAACCCTATCTTAATGCACAGTTAATAGTATTTGGCTTTTTAAATTGTGAAGAAGCATTTTAGTCTGCTTTCCTACAACCACTGCTACAAAATTAATTCTTTATTCATAATACAGTTGTATCAGTGCTGTGGAAAAATAACTAGTTTGAAAATCTACCAGTGCAACTCTCATGAACAGCTATCAAAAATCAACAGGAGATGCTAGAAAACATTTTCAGAGGATGGATAAGAATAAAGCTTAGAGACAGTGCCACCCCCCATTTGGTTTTGCATATCAAAACTCCCTTTCTCTTGAATTTCTGTGTAAGAAGACGTAGGTACCAGTCTATAGTTGAATATTATTTTAGCCAATAAAGGGAATATTGTTTTACACATGGAAATATAGAATTTAATACTATGCTAAACCAGAGAGTCCAGACCAGAAAAGGGTCACCTATTATGTGATTCTCTCCATATAAATTGTCCAGAATAGGCAAGCTCATGGGCACTAAAAGTTAATCAGCTGTTGTCCAAGGCTGGGATAATGAGATAATATGGAATGATTGCTAATGAGTTTGAGTTTCTTTTGGATAATTGAAAATATTCTAAAAACAGATAGTAGTTATACAACTTCATGAGACACTAAAACCCAGTGATGTAATTATATGCTTTTTAAGGTTTGTTTTTGTAGTATGTGAGCTAGATATCAGTGAGACTTTTATTTTTAAAAGCCTAGGTTCCTTTCCAATGTGACCTTCCTGAAAATACTCACTAAATTTCTGCCAAGATGGCTGTGTGTTATAATGCATTTTGCTTTGTGAGAGGATCTGACTATGTGAAACACTCCGACCTTCAACCCTTGATCCCCTTTCCTCCATCTCACAAGAGTTGGAATTACAGATCTGTGCTACCAATCTGGCAATCCAATCGAGATAGCAATTTTGAACTTTGTTTTACTTGAGTTAAATAAAATAGAGCTTTGTTCCTAACAAGAAAACATTTAGTATATTATAAAAACCACAAATTTAAAACCTTTACTCATATAATCCTATGCCTAATTCTCTAGTATTTACAGAAAAGTAGGGACCTCACAAATGCTTCTATATAGATTAACAGAGAATTTTGGGCAGCCTCACATACAGTGGTATGTGCCAAATATGAGGTTTTATATATTTGAGAATTCCAATTCCTTCATGTTAATAAGTACAATTGTAGGACTAGAGAGATGGGTGTGTCAGTAAAGTGCTTGCCTTGCACATATTAGGAATTGAGTTCAATTCCAAGAATGCACATAAGAAAGCTAGGCAAGGTGGCAGGTGCTTGTAATCTTAATGATGGGAAAGTAGAGATAGGCAGATCACTGGGGCTCACTGGCTCATCAGTGCCAGGCCAAGTGAGAAACATCTCAAAAAACAAGATGTGGCTCCCAAGAGCTCAGGCAGTGGAGACACCGCCACACTGACAATCTGAGTTCAAATTCTGGGACGCACATGGTAGATGGAAAGATAGAATTCCCATAAGTTGTCCTCTGGCCTCCAAGTTTATGCAGTAGCATGAACTAAACCCACTTCCTTCACACACACACACATGCACGCGCACACACACACACAAACACACACACACATGCTGTAATCATTCAATCAATTTTGTAGGAAAACAGTGAAGAGAGACAGCACCTGAGGTTAACCTCTGACCTTCACATGCAGAATCACACATATGCACATACCAAAACACACGTACACATACGTGAATATGCACAAAAGAAAACAAAAAAAATTGCCATATTGTGGAAAAGTGCAGCCCCATATACAAACCACAAAAACACAGAGAAATACTGTTTTTTGAATGAATATTATGATAGTTGAAATGTATGAGTATCTTTTTGCCCTGATGCCCACCTTGACTATGAATTTCTGATATGTCTTAAATGTCTGTGACTTACATTTCCAGTTGGGGAAGCCTCAGCAGGAAAAGCATCCCGCAGCCTTGCACAGCACATTCCTGGACCAGGCAGTATAGAAGGAATGAAAGGTGCTGCTGGCGGGGTGATGGGAGAGCTGACCAGAGCCCGAATTGCACTTGATGAGAGAGGGCAGCGTCTGGGTGAGCTGGAAGAGAAGACCGCAGGCATGATGACCAGTGCAGAAGCATTTTCCAAGCACGCACACGAGGTAAACTGTCCACGTAAATACAGGCAACCATGCAATTTTAATACATTTTAAGATTTAATTTTGATTAACTCGGTAGCGATTTGCTGAGTAACATTTTTAAGGTTTTGTAACATGTTTTGATTGCTATTTTTTTCTTTCTAGCTAATGCTGAAATATAAGGATAAGAAATGGTACCAGTTCTAACCTTCTAAAGACGCTGTGACTGCTTTGAGAAACCATTATTCAGGGAAACCAAATTTATTCCCAGCATCACTATTCAACGGCTAGAAACCAGTTTCTTCTACAAAATGTTCCATTATAGTCCATCTGAAGTTATCATAAAGGAGACTTATCAAAGGCAAAGACGCTGTAAGACATAAAGGCTGGAACCCTGGTTAAAATCCCAAGATAATGGCCGAATTTGTCTTTCCCCCATGTGGAATGGATATTATCATCTTGGCATGTCACTTGCTAAGAATTCCTGTTTGGAAACTATGGGGAGTCCTTTTGATTTGAAATTTCCTGTACAAACAAAAGCATTAATGCACTTAATGAAAAAATTCTTTGCATGATAAATTAACATCTTAAGAGGAAAAGAAGCAAAAGCATGTTTTAGCAGAAGAAAAGGATTTATGGTAAACTACTTCATGAATTGGGCCACACCCAACAATTTTAAAATCTGCATTAGAAGATATCAGTGCATTTTAAGTGTATTTGCCCTATCCAACTGAAAGGAATCAAAACATACCCAGATTTTTCTTCTCATCTGAAACTTTCCATATTATACTAGGACATTCCTGAATTCTTATGTCAAGAATCTGATTACATTTTTCCCTCTGTAGTAATTCACATCCTTTGCAGCTCTCATTCATAAGTTAGGATTGCCAGGATAGTGAAGGAGCCTAACACTCTTCTTCCCACTCCTGCCACCGTCAAGATGAATGTCTAGGTTTAGTCCTAAACCTTGAAGGGTTGAATCACCTCAAAGCATTTTTTCAGCCTGGTTTACATTCTACAGAGGAGGTGGCGATAAGTTTGCAGAAACTAGACTATAGGAACAGAGCAGTTAGCTTTGAGAACTGATTTCACACACAGTGGAATTTCACACACCCCGATTTTAGTTTCCAAAGTGATATATTTTTAAAGCACCATTCATTTGTATCCTTACCTGCCGATTACACAGTATATTACTGTTCAAACCCAATCGGGTCGACAATCCCAAGGTGCTTTTGCAGCTTGATACTCACAGACCAAACTGGTCATTCTCTTTGATGTGATTCAGTAAAACCTCAGCTAATGTTTTAGGAAAGAGATTCTGACTCAGCATATTTCTGACCCACAAGGGCTTTCATTAGAAAACATTTTAGGGCTCAGCACTTATTACTAGAATCCCTTAGGAAATATAGAACTGTCTATCTTGACCACAGTCATCATTATGAGTAACACAAATCCAGAGATAATTTAATGATATAAAATCAATAGCGTTGTCATTAGATTGACTAATATAAGTCAAAGGCATGTGTTAGTCAGCAAATACCAAATACCTTTTTTTTCTTTTTCTTTTCTTTCTTTCTTTCTTTCTTTCTTTCTTTCTTTCTTTTTTTTTTGTTTGTTTCTCGAGACAGGGTTTCTCTGTGTAGCTCTGGCTGTCCTGGAACTCACTCTGTAGATCAGGCTGGCCTCAAACTCAGAAATCCGCCTGTCTTTCTGCCCCCAAGTGCTGGGATTAAAGGCGTGCACCACCACTGCCCAGCTCCCAAATACCTTCCAAAAATTCTCAAGAGTAAACATCAGCTGGAGCATGATAAAATGATCAGTCATGACCCAGCAGGGAAGTGCTACAAAGAAAAACAAAGCAAGATTCCTACTTGCTCTGTTGAACATGCTTGGAAGTCAGAGTCACAGGACACCCCTATCGGGATGTTCTTCCTGTTTTTAAAATCTTAATTAAGATTGATTTTTCATTCTTGGTGATGCATTCTTTGGGTTTTGAGGGCTTATTGTGTTTAAGATATCAGTACTTCCTTGAATCCAACTTAATAGACAAAATTATTATTTCATTGCTCTTTTATTTGTGGTGCTTCTTTTTAATTTTTGTCAAGTGATTTTGAAGAAAAAATAGAGATGATTAAAAGAACCAGAAAATACACACCAGAAAATAGAGTAGCACTTATCAGAGTCCTTAAATTCTGGTTTCTTAAAACTGTCTTAAAACTGTAAATCCGCCTTCTGTTATAACATGAGTCTAAGAGGACTTGTCTTGGAAATACAGGCAATGACAATATGCACATTATACAATAAAATATTAATGAAACGTAAAGCCAGGATCTGAAAAACATTGGCAGCCAAATTGCAAAACACAATTTATGCAATCCGTTTTTAAGGACTCAAGTTTCTGAGTTTTATGGATACTTTAACATTTCTGGGATTGTTGTTGTTGTTGTTGTTTGGGGGTGTTTGTTTGCTAGTTTGTTTGTGTATTATTTGGGGATTGTTTTGGTTTTGGATTTTGCTTTTCCGAGACAGGTTTGTTTGGTTTTTTTTTTCCGTTTTTTTTTTTTTTCCTAATGTTACAGCCCCCTAGCTGTCCTGAAACTCACTTTGTAGACCAGGCTGGCCTTGAACTCACAGAGATCCACCTGCCTCTGGCTCCCAAGTGCTGGAATTACAGACATGCCCCACAACACCCCATTGTACTTTAACATTTCTACATTTTAAAATGGCCAAATGAATAAGATATTTCTTTTATTTAGAAATAGTGAATTTCAATCCAAAGTAGTGTTGAATTCAATGACTATCTCTGAAACTCCATATAATATGTAACTTGCTTTAGAGATGTAGTGCAGGGCAGAGTGCTCACCCACCATGTTCAAGATCATGGGTTTCATCCCCATGTGCATGCGCACACACACATACACACACACACAAACACACACACAATTCACTTGTTCTATAGAAAGGGTTCTTAAAAGCAGCACCATTAGCACAAAATTCTTTGGGATGCTAAGAGTATCCTTGGCTTCTGTCCCCTCGATGCCAGTCAGAATCTGCTTGTAATGACAGTTAAAAAAAAAAAGTCTTATTGACAAAATTGCTTCCAGCTGAGAGCTATTATTTTACATCGTTTAAAGAGATAGACTGAAATATATGATATATTTTTACAGAAAATGGCATACAGTAAGAAAACATTGTCTTAGCAAGAGAAGTCCTGCCCTAAATACGTGTGATTCATATGCAATAGAGGTAAATTTTTGGAGAATTAGAGAACTAACAATATATAGACTATTTCCAAGCACACAGAGAATATCAAAAAGGACATCCATACATCACAATAAACATGCTTAAAATTCTGGCTCCAGCAAATATATCAAAAGTTTATAAATAGACATCACTTGGAGTAGGTGCTTCTAACATGCTTGAAAAGAACAAGTTCTCATAAATGTTTAAAGTTTAAATGTGCTTACAAAATTGTTTGCCTAATCCTTTCTTAATATAAGGGTAACTTATCCCACCAAACAATGGTTAGCAGAATCCAAATTAATGAGGTTTTACTGTATCAAAATTATTTTTATAATTCAGAGGTAGCAATAACAATAATTTAACCATGGATGTGATTTTTCTCTTTGAACTTTTGCATTGACCTTAATATGCGAGCATGCATGCACACACACACACACACACACACACACACACAATCACCTCACCACCACCACTTTTGTCATCATTGCCATCTTAGGGAAATGAGTAATGTTGATACATATAATCTTTCGCATTTTCTCATCTCTCTTCTGTTTCGACCATAAGAAAAACCATCCCAGAAACTTTAATAGTGCTGCAAAAGATGACCCTGAGTCTTGGTTACCATCAAATTACATTATATCTACGAAGTGGCGTCTGGAGATAAAGCTTGCGAGGCACCGTCAGGACAAGGTGACTTTACCCCTTATTCCTTCCTCAACAGAAAAGCCTTTCTTGGTGTTCCTGCAGAAATTAACCTTTTATTCTATTCATCAATAATAAAAGATGTGTTTATTTCCCTGCTTCTCACAGTAATGTAAGCAATGATCCCACCGTGAAACCACCCATTTGTCTTAGATTTGGGTGGAGGACATTGACTTATCAGGTATTTCAATCCCCTGAAGATGTGCTTTTCTGACTTAGCTTCTCTGAGTCTCAGACTTAGCACTAAGACACCATGAGCGTCATTCTGTGACATCAGCTTCAAGTGGACAGTGATAAAACTGAGCTTTCCAGCAATTCTATCCCCAAAACATTTCTCAAATCCTTTGGAATTGATTCTCAAAAATCTAGGTCTCTATCCCTCAAAAAATGTAAGGAGATCTTAAAAGGTAAAGTTCCCTTTTATATGTCCCACCAATACCATTTTAAAAATATTGTTTACCCATTATCTGTGCCAGACTGAGAAAATAAAATGTAAGGTTAGGCCCAATGGCAGTTGAAAATTAAGGTAGGTTCTTTGAGATACTAAGCTGTCGGGCATTTGGACAGAATAATAAAATGAAGCTAGCCCAGAAAGGAAAACTATTTTTCCCTTGGCCTAGGATTAGGATATTCATTGTATCACAGGCGTCCTTGGGGGTGGTATACAACCACTGTTCCCTGACCACACTGACCCACAGAGAGCAATGACCGAGAAAGCCTGCACGTCAGATCAAGTCTAGCTCTCGGTGTGTTAGGAGAAACAACAGCTTCACAGCTTCTTTACCTACAGTTACTCAGCCCCATCTTAGGTGGTAGTACTGTGTATCCACACAGCCCAGGCATCTGAGATGATTGTCAACCAACAGGTTGAACATTGTCTCTCATATGCAGGATCCCAGGAAGCATGTGCTAAAACGTCTAGTGTTTCTATCTATTGGCATGAATAGTGTATCTGTCTTCCTGGATAGAAGACATCAGTAAGGTCTCATCTAGAAACAGGAGAGAGGGTATAGCATGGGGGAAGCCTGTGGGTCTGGGGAGAGATGTGAGGGTCTGAGGGAAGTGAGGTTTCGATACAACAAAAACAGAATGTCTTTATTTATATTAATTCTTTCTGGAGGAGTTATAGTCAGTCTTGGCTGTACATAACAGTCATTTGAGATTTTTAAATTCCAGATGATTTCAAAATGTCTTAGACTAGGAGTGGAACTAAGTATTCTTGAAGGCCCTAGACATGGGCCCAGTGTCCAGCCAACATTGGTAACCACTGCTTTACGACCAACTAAGAAAGATTCTTGCCTTCCTTGGCTGATACTTAGCCCCTTCCTGGGGACCAGCGAAGGCAGAATGTAAAAGATGCAGTCTTATCTTGATTGGCCTTTATTCTGTGCCCCTCACAGAACAAAAGCGAGCACATGTTTCTAACTAGGCAGCTCCAAAGTCTTTGTAAGTCTGTAATATTACTCCATGTGACTTGATCTTTAGTTATTTCAGTCAAGGTTGTAAATTTTGACTGTCTTTCACATAAGACACCAGAAATATCACCATAAAATCAGCAGTATAAAAAGCTAAATGGTCAAATTAATTCTCAATATCTGGACAATGGAAATTCCCCCAAACAATCACTTAGTAAATGATCTCCAAGTTTATTATGCTCCTTCGCCAGGAGCAGACATGGTGAGAGACTCCTGCTCTGATACAGTGTCCTGCTGGACCCGACATGAGCGAGAGGGAGAACAACTCTTCCTTGTTTGATTGCTGTCACCCAGGGCCACCTGAATTTGTTCTCTTACTTATGGGGCATGTGCACAATTGGAAAAATCATAATCTGAGAGAGAGAGTGCCCTGAAAAAGTGCTTACACCCCAGCAAGAAAGAGTCCAGCCAATGGAAGGCACAAAACACAAAACCACTCCAAGTCCTCTCCCCCATGCCACTTTCCTCTTGTCTTGGCCCACTCTTCTCAATGGCAAAGCCAGAAGATGAACTCGGTGGTGGTTTGAGATAGTTGTACACAGGATCAAAAAATCTCTAATAACCTATCATTTTTAGTACTTAATTATGTGATGTTTTATTCTAGGAAATAACAGACAGATGACACCATTGATGTATCTTTCTTTCATCTTCAGAATTTTTGCATCTTTTCAAAAAAAATGACAAATTACTATTTTTCTGTTGCATTCAGCAATTGTGACTATACCTAAAATTCTTGTAGTCTGTAGAGATATCAATAAAATTGTATATGTTTGTACATAGATGCTCTCTTATGTCATGATGTCATATACTATTGATTTTTGTCAAGATTAAATATATAGAGGTAAAACACTCATTTGCAAAGTGTTAACTATAGTTTTACCAAGAATGGATGATTTTAAAAAACATGGATGGGATGAGGGGAACATATTGACTTAAGCAGAAAGCAGAAAACAAAGTCTAAGTTCCCCAGATACATAGATTCTGTTAGAATTTATTGATTGGTTTGGGTTAGAAATACCTATTGAGATTTTCGATGAAATTGCAGAAATATGTAACAATTTGGTGAAACATGTAAAGACAGCCTGCAAGGCTACTGATTGGCTGGAACCTTAGTGGGATAAAAGTAAAGGCACACTTGTTAACGGCGCCCACAACACTGCGGTGGCTCAAGGACTTGGGCCTCGGGAAGACCGTGACCACCTTCCTGTGTTTACAGCTCCATCCAGAGGTCGTGAGGTCCTCTGGTCGCTCTGCTCCCTCCAGCTGGTTGGTTCTCCTCCCGGGAGTTTCCTCTAGGGCGGCCTTGCCAGCTGCCCTTATTCTTCCACGTTCTGATTGTCTTGGGAAAATTCTTCCGCCACCACAAGCTTTCTTCTAAAACTGAAAGAAATGGCAACTAGCCTTAGGTTGAAAAATACTTGAGTAAAAGAAAAATATATAGGGCCTTTTAAAATATAAATGCTAACCTCTCTTCAGATTTCTCTCAGGAGAATCGGTTAATCTTTCTGTTAGGACAACTCAAAGCTACAAACCTGCGCTAACCATTGTCTTCCACTTCCCCCCTCCATCTCCTTTGTTACTCCTTCCTGCCTCCCTGCTTCCTCACTCCCGTCTAATGGGGACTTCCTTCCTCAAGTCTGTCCTGCCATCTGCTCTATTTAAAGGGCAAGCCCAGCGCTGGAGCACGTTAGCAGCGGCGGTGAAGGTGCACCCACAGAGCAGAGCTGGTGGGAGGGGCAGCTGAGACATCCTTGGTCAGTGATCTTGGAATCTGAGGTCTTCTTTGGAGCAGGGCAGAGGCGACCCTTTTGGTTCTGGAGAGTAGTCGCATTCAAGGAACTGGGCCTGGGGTGCTAAGTTTCTCACAGAGGCTGCAGAAGGGAATGCAATTAAAAGAAAAACCTAGAATGCTTTAAATTCTGGTGCTTCTACATACAGCACAGTAACTGGAGTTGTAACTTTTATGCTCAAAATGGATAAAGAAGAGGATGTTTAAGTGTTCCACCACAAAGAGGTGATAGTTGAGGGGGTGATTATGCTAAGTATGTATAAAACTCTCAAACATCCCCTGTCAATTAATTATTATTTCTCAATTAAAAATAAAACTTCTTAAAGAAGGAAAAGTAGGAAAACTCTGGTTATATCAGGTACAATTGGTTATCAGTGTGAACTTGGATTGTACATATATCTGTATATATGTACTATATATTTATATAATCGTATCTATATAAATGGCTATATACATAGATACACATATAAATATACACTATATATGTGTGAGTGTGCATGCTGAAAAGGTGTGTGTATGTTGTATATAAATATTTCCTAACTCTGAACACTGAATAGGCAGAAAGATGCACAGCAATCAACACAGTTAGTGCTGCATCATGATTTCCAGATATTCTTTCCTGCTAATGTGCTAGAGCATCATGAGGAGAATGACTGATTCAATTCTGGAATATATATACTCTGTATCAGAAAATGAAGTATTCAATGAACGATGGCTACATACCAGAAGCACTCAAAAACAGCTTGAAAGAGCTTACACAGGCCAAGTCAAGGATAATTTAACTATAAAATATAGTAATAATTGAATAAAATAGGAACCCATGAATTCACACAGATATAAGTAAGTATGGAGGAGAGAAAGTTATCCACACAATCAAATGCCAGCCAATAAGTATAAATGGAATTTAAAAGTTGCTGTTAGATAACCATTGTTATAATATGTTGGGCGATATATACCAGTTAGTGCTCAAACTAATGGGGTGAAGTAGGATCTCAGTAGAGAATGATTTACATCATCTCCAAGTGTCTTCAAAACTGTTAAACATTAAACATTTACACTAAAATACATGGCATATACCATATTTGTTATTGAGGGACCACAATCCTGTCACCAGTAATGGGGCAAATCAACGTTTTGTACTGCCTTTGAAAAGAACACAGCATTCCTGCCAAGATGCAAGCTGGGTCTCGTCCTGTGGAAATGTTAAATAGAACTAAACTGGATGGTTTCTATGCATGTGTGCCCCCTAGGAGCTTTGTTTGGTGTAATGAAAGACAAGGTAAGACAGATAGTCCAGATCTAGGAAGCCAAAATCCACGACAACTGCATGTAATACATGATCATAGATTGAAACGTTTTGCCATAGATGTCATGACATAAATGGAGCAATTATCAAAACTCGAGTGTGGTTTCCCACTTGATCACGATTCTTTGTACCATTCTTGAAACTTTTATTTAGATTTGAGCTTATTTCAAAATAAAATTATAAAATAAAAATATTTTGAATTTGTTGTATTATTTTGTACTTCAATAGTATTATCTTATGTCTTTCAGAGAAAATAAATAGCTGTTTGTGGCTGAAAGGAGAGGGCTTTATGGATTGTTTGGAAACCCAGCCATTATTTAAATATTTTAAATGATTTCTTTTAAATTTTCATTGTGTGTATTTTCAGTACATAGCATATGTTACATAGGAGCCTTGCCACAGATACAAAGTGTGTGTGGCGCATTTGCTCTCTATTCCTTTCTTCCTTTCCCCTCCCTCTTAATCTCCTTTGTCCCCCTAAATAGATTTACTTCTATTTTTGGTGTCATATTTATCTGACTTTATGTATCTACAGAGAAATATGACATTTGCCTTTCTGCTTAGTTACTTAATATAATTAACTCTACTTGCATCCATTTCCCTGAAAATGAAAAAAGAGTTTATTTTTAAAATATTTTGAGGTTTATGTATGTGCTGTGTGTGTCTGCATTGCCAGTCTTTGCGTTATGCTTTCTGCCTGAAGTTCAAGACGCTGGCTCGGCTGCTCCCGCCTCCGTGCCTGCCACACGCTGCCACATCCCACTGCCATCATGGACTCGGTAAAATATTCTGGAAACGTTACCTCCAAGTGAGCCCTTCCTTTTATAAGTCACCTGGTTATGGTGCTTTATCATGGCAACAGAAAAGTGACTAATATAGGTGTGTGGTTGTTTGAATAAGATTGGCCCCCACGGGCTCATGTAGTTAAATGCTTAGTCACCAGTGAGTGGAACTTTCTAGAAGAATTAGGAGGCATGGCCTTGTTAGAGCAAGTGTGTCACGTGCAGCGCTCAGCGCTACTCCAATGCCATGAATGTGTGCTTCCCTGCATAATGAGAGCAGACTAAACCTTTGAGACTGTACGTGAGCTCCCAAGTAAATGCTTTCTTCTTTATAAGAGTTACCCTGGTTGTGATATCGCTTCACAGCAATAGAACAGTGACTAAGACAAGATGGATAACTGGAAATGATTTTCTCCCAGTCTGTACACTGTGTCTCCATGGAGTTAACTCTTTCCATTGCTGCAGTGAAGCTTTTTTATTTTTGTGAAGTCCTACTGCTTTATTGCCACTAGAGACTAGACTCTTCTTTGTAAAACCTGTATCTGCACCTGTGTCTTCAAGTATTTTCTCTTACTTTTTTATTCAACAATTTCAGAGTTTAAGAACTTACATTAAGGCCTTTGACCTATTAAAATGTCCTTGTCTCATTTATGTTACATCATATATATATATGTGTATATATATATATATATATATATATACACACATATATATATATGCAGGCAAACTCTGTGTGTGTGTGTGTGTGTGCGTGTGTGTGCCCATGGATAGATGTGAGCCATCATGTCAGTGCTGGAAACTTGAGCTGTGTTCTCTACCAGAAAAATCAAGTGCTCTTAATGACTGAATCATCTTTACAGCCCCAAGAAATGACTTTTATACAGGATGACAGTTTGGGGTTTATTTTATTCTTCTGCATGTGAACATTCAGTTTGCCAGCACTGTTTGTTGAAGAGGCTATCTTTTTCTCCAATGTATAGTTTTGGGCATCTTCATCCACCTTATATTAAGACTTGCTCTTTATCATAATAACCTTTTTATGAGAAGAATGTCTTTTCTTCTGTGTTTGGAAACTGTGTCCTACATGTCTGTTAGGTCCATTTGATACTTAGTCATTTAATTCAGATATTTCTGTTTTTGCTGAGCTCAGTGGTTCTCAACCTTCCTAATACCACTCACTGGTGACTAAGCGTTTAACTACATGAGCCCGTGGGGGCCAATCTTATTCAAACAACCACACACCTATATTAGTCATTCAGTGGTTCTCAACCTTCCTAATACTGCAACCAATTTAATACAGTTCCTCATATTGTGGTGACCCGCAACCCCCAAATATTTTGTTGCTACTCTGTAACAATAAGTTTAATACTGTTATGAGTTGTAATATAAATCTCTGATATGCAGAATTTTTAATATGCAACCCACAAAGGGTTTACAATCCACAGGTTGAGAACTGCTGGTGTAGCTGACCTGTCTATCCTTGAGAGTAGAGTCCTGAAGTCACCCACTATTACTGTGTTGGGGTTAATCTGCATCTTTGCCTCTGGTTGTATTTGTTTTATGAAATTAGATGCAACTGTGTTGTATTTATGTCTGAAGGACTAGTTTAACTTGCTTGAGCTGACTTAGTAGTTATGAATTCTTTTGACCTGTGTTTATTGAAGAAAGTTTCTCTTCTCCTTTTGATGAGATAGATAATTCTGCTCAGTACAGTGGCTTTGACTGGCAGTTGTAGTCTTTTATAGTTTAAGTCATTTCCAGGCCCTCCTGGATTTTAGTTTCTGTTGAGAAGCCAGCTGTGATTCCGATGGGCCTGCCTACATATGTGACATGGTGTTTCTCTCTTGGAGCTTCCAGGGTCCTTTCTTTGTCTGTATATTTACTGTTTTGAGAATATTACAAGGTAAGTTACTTTCTGGTCTTGACTGATGGTTGCCTGCCCCTTTGCCCCCCTTAATGGACATCTTTTGACCTAGATTTTGAAATGTTTATTTCATTGAAAAGGGCTGGAGAGGTGGTTCACTAGTTAAGACCTCTTCCAGATGACCCTAGTTGGATTCTCAGCACCCAATTTCAGGGGGCTCACAACCACCTGAAACTTCAGCTCTAAGGGAGTCCCATGTGTCTAGCCTCTGAGCACCCCTGCTGTGACATGCAAGTGCCCACAGATAGACCCAGATGTTTGTATTTTTTTTGAAAATTTTTGTTTTTTATTAAGATTTATTTTATTTATTTAATGTATATGACTACACTGTCACTTTCTTCAGACACACTAGAAGAGGTCATCAGATCCCATTACAGATGGTTGTGAGTCACCACGTGATTGCTGGGAACTGAACTCAGGACCTTCAGAAGAGCAGTTCTCTTAACTGCTGAGCCATCTCTCCAGCCCCAAATGTTTGTATCTTAGATATACTGATCACTAAATATTCCTCTACATTGTTGTTCAGCTCTAACATAATCTACCCTTTTCTTAATCCATCCTGCTGGTAAGTGTCCAGGGAGCTTCTTATTTGATTTATTGGAACTTCCATTTCCAGTATTTCAGGGTTTTGTTTTCCTCAGTATTTTGCTTTCATATCTTTCCTTACTTCTTTCAGAAAAGTTAGATATTTTCTGATCCTCAAAACAACTGGATGAAATCATTGCCACTAATGTGATTCAAGGGGTGGAGGGCCCATGCCAAACTGGCAGTGGAACTTGGCAGTGTAGATCATGTGTCACTGGCCTTACAGGCCAGGAAGATGCAAGTATAAAGTATTCGTGGATCTTCCTCCAAGGTTTAAGAGAGCCACTGCAGCATATGGCTGGGTGGTCCCTGCCTGAGAGCCTCGGAAGGCAGGGAGGTGTGAAAGGGGAAAGTGAACCCATGGAGACCCCAAAACAGTGGGAATGTCGAAGCCGTGGGACATCTGCCAAGGAGAATCGCACACAATGAGTGGATCCATCCCAAAAGAAAGATCTGAGAGAACCCGGAGTCGCAGCTTCTATCATCTATTTGTTTGAACTGCTGGGTTCCAGTCTTGCTTTACTCCCGTTCTTCCTCACTGAACCCCACATTCCTCCCTATTGGAATAATACTGTATATTCTGTGCCACCATGTGTTGCAGGCATGTAATCTGCTTTTTTGTAAGGGGTTACAATTAATAAATTGCCTTGAGTCTCAGAAGAGACCTTGCACTGTTAAACCATACCAAAACTGAAAGACCGTGGGGCTAGTCGTACATTTTTCATTATGGTATGGCCATGAGTCTGTTTGGACCAGGAAGTGAGATTTGTGGTTTGAATATGAAATGCCCTCAAAGTCTCAGGCTTGAACACTTGGTCTCCAGCGGGTAGGTTCAGGGAGCATTAGGTAGCTCAGCCTTGCTGAAGGAAGCACATCGCTAGGAGCAGACTTTGAAATTACAAAGCCTTGTTGATGTCCTGTTTGTTCTGAATTACACTTGCAGTTCACACTGTGAGCTCCCTGCTTCCTGTTCCTGCCACCAAGTCTGCTGATTGCTGCATGCCACTACTCTACTTTCACAGATTCGTCACTGTGGAAACAGGAGCCAAGAACAAATGGTCTCTTCTCCAAGTTGTCCATAGTCACGGCGTTTCATCACAGCAACAGGAAAGTGAGCCACAGAGGCATAATTCTAACTGCAATACCTTGAGTTCAGACAGAGCAAACATCACTGGCTTGCTGTTTCCATCCAAACGTATATCAGAGATGCAATATGTGTGTCCGTGTCTTGTGATCTCCCTCCCTCCCTCCTTTCCTCTCTTCTTCCTTCCTGCCCCCCCTTTTGTACTTACTGCTATTTTCTCAATTTTTGGGGATAGTTCATATAATTATTATTTGAGAATCTCATACATTCATATACTGTGTTCTTATCAAATCTGCCCTAATTCCCTCCTCTCCAGTTCTCCTTCTCTATCACCACCATCAATTTTCCTTCTCAGCTTCATGAGGGTTTTGTTTTAGCTTTGTTTCATGTTTTGAGACAAGGTCTCAGTTATCCCAAGCCAGTCAGAAAACCCTGATCCTCCTGCTCCTGCCTCCTTCTGCCTAATATTTCTTAAATTGTTATTTCATGTCTGTCCTGTATACAGTTCTGTGTACTACATGTGTGCCTCATATCTGCAAAGGGCAGAAGAGGACAT
This sequence comes from Apodemus agrarius, assembly GCA_964023405.1. Lineage (NCBI taxonomy): Eukaryota > Metazoa > Chordata > Mammalia > Rodentia > Muridae > Apodemus > Apodemus agrarius. Next base: position 62,977,983 of record OZ030018.1, read on the forward strand.
TGGATACTCTGAAGTTACAGTTGTGAATGCACTTTCTTTTTTTTTTTTTTCTTTTTTTTTTCTTTTTTTTTATTTTATTTTATTTTCTATATTCTATGTTTACATTCCAAAGGCTTTCCCCTTTCCCAGTTCCCACCCACCATAGTTCCCATAGTTCCTCTCCCCCCCCCATCTGTTCCCCAATAATTCCCCCTCCCCCCTCGGTTTCTTTACTAAACTGGATGCAATCTTTACAGGCCCAGGGTCCTCTCCTTTCTTCTTCTTGGGAATCATTTGACTTGCTATTTGTGTCTTGAGTATTTACGGCTTCTGGGCTCATTAATATCCACTTATCAGTGATTGCATTTCATGTGCATTCTTTTGTGATTGGGTTAATTCACTCAGGATGATATTTTCCAGGTCTAACCATTTACCTACAAATTGCATGAATTCATTATTTTTAATTGCTGAGAATGCACTTTCTTTTAAATGCCCTGAGTTCTCCTGTGTATGTGCGAGTGAGTGTAGAACTTGTACTGTAGCCTAGGAAGCCTCTCAGGGGCTGTCTCCCTACCGAAAACTGTCAGTCATTTGTCTATTATTGAGTTTCTCATCATGACTAGAAATTAAATAGCTTATTTTTTGCAAAATTATTATTTTAGGAATACACACACACATTTATCACATTAACTGTATGTGATGGGACTCACTGGTCCCCACACATAGACACTGCATTGCTTTATCTAGTCCCATCCCTATACCCTTGCTCCCCACCGTCCCTGCTCACTTTGCTAATCCCTAGTATTCACTGGTCTCCTTTTAGGCCACTTCTTTGGTTTCAAATTTCCACATACGAAGGAAAGCCTGTAACACTCATCTTTCTGTGTCTGGCTTTCTGTTGTCCTTACACAAAGCCCTCCAGTTCTATCTATTTTGCAATAGAGGGAATTTCAATTTTTAAAGCTCAATACTTCATGGTGTGTGTGTGTGTGTGTGTGTGTGTGTGTGTGTGTGTGTGTGTGTGTGTTAATCTGTTGATGGTTACCTAAGGTCATTCTCTCAGTTATAGTGAGATCTGCAGTAATGGCTGGCTATGCAGGAAGCCTCTTCCACACCCTTTGGATACATACCCAAAGATAACTGGATACACAGCAGTTCCAGTTTCAAGTTTTTGAGGAATCATTTTTTAAAATTTATTTTTTATTGAATATCGTCTTCATTTACATTGCCAATGGTAAAACCTTTCCCGATATCCCCCCTTCCCTAAGACCCCCAAGCCCTCCCCTTCCTCCTTCCCCCTGCCTCCACGTGTATGTTTCTCCACCCAAAACACTCCCTCCTCCCCCGCCTCAGTTTCCCTTTGTTCGGACCTCTGTTGAGCCTTTACCTGACCAAGGACCATTCCTCCCACTGATGCCCATCAAAGCCTTCCTCTGCTACATTTTTGGCTGGAACCATGTGTGCCCCTTGGTTGATGGTTCAGTCCCTGCAAGTCTTGGGGCATCTGGGTGGCCGAAATCATTGTTCTTCCCATGGGGCTGTAAACCCCTTCAGCTCCTCTGGACCACCCTCCAGCTCCTCCACTGGGGACCCCATGCCCAGCCCAGTAGTTGGTTGTTAGCATCTGCCTCTGTAAGAATGCATCAAAACTATAATTCACCATGATCAGGTAGGCTTCATCCCAGGGTGCAGGGATGGTTCAACTGAGGAATCATTTTGTTTTCCTATGTCACTACAAAACTGCACACTCTCACTAAATGTGTGCGTTCTTTCCCATCTGCATCCTTACCTGCATATTTGTTATTTGGATTTATTTTTTATAACAACTATTTGTAGCTGGTATAAGCTGGGACCTCATTGTGATTTTCATGTTCATTTCCATGATGTCTAATAACATTGAATATTTCTTTTATATACTAGTGGACCACTTACATTTCTTTATTGAAATGTCTGTTTTTAGCTCTTTTGCCCGTCTTTAAGTTAGGATGGTGGCTTTCTTATATTCTAGGCATTAAACTTCTCACAGATGAGGAGCTAGTGAATGTCACTACACCTATAGTTTGCTTTGTTGTGCATCTTTTCAGTTTAATGCAATCACACTGGTCAATTTTTAGTTTGTCTGTCATGTTTGGGGTCCTATTCAGAAAGTCATGACCTCTACCATACCCTTTGGATTCCCGTTTTCTTCTTATATGATATAGGTCTTGAATCTGTTTGTGGTTGATTTTTATACTCACTGAGCCATAGGTGCGAAGTTTCAGTATTCTGTTTGTAAACACCCACTTAGCAAGGCAGAGTGTAATAATGAGGCTCTTTTCCCACAGTGTTGTTTTGTCAAAAATTGTCTGTAGATACATGGGTTTGTTTTGTTTTCCTATTCTACTCCCTCAGCCTGTGTTTCTGCTTTTAAATTGGTACCATACTGTTTTGGTTACTGTAGCTCTTCAGTATGTCTTGAAATCAGGTATCATGATAGTTCTAGATTTGGACTTTTTTCTTTGATTCATTTGCTCTTTGACAATATCACACATGTATGTGATGTTTTGTGGTAACTCTCTACATCACAGCTTGTTAGCTCTTTACCATCACTAAAATGAATGTTCCTGTCCCCCTTCCCTACTAGTCCCCTTTCAATTCATGACTTTCCACTTTATTTTGTGGCACATTTAATTTAAGCAGGGCCATCTGTGTAGCCCTGGATTGGATTTACCCTTTGGAACCTGGTAGAGTCACCCGTTGGGTAGGCAACTGAGGGCAATGGCTCTCCCTCTCCCTGAATCTATCAGTAGCAAATATCTCCATGCAGACTGGTAGAGCCCCAAGTCCTTCTTTCATCCAAACCCGTTGGTGGGCCCATCCTGGTGCAGCTCCAGTGTAGGCATCCACCACTTCTGTGAGTTTAGGATCACAACGCTGTGTCTTACCCAGAAGGTGACAGACACTACAGTGTTTCTTCATTTCTGCTGATTCTTATGTCTTTCCTTCTCCTCCACCAAAGGTTCCCTGACACATAGTGGGGGTGGTTTAGGGATGAGCACTCAACCTTCATTTACTGTGAACAGGATGGGTCTCTGTATTCATCACTTCCCTGGGAAGAGAACCTTACTCATTACAGTTTTAGATTTATGATTTGAGGCTGCTTTGGCTCTTTAAGGTCTTGGTGTTTCTAGATGAGTTTTCTAATTCTGTGATGAATGCCATTGTTACTTTGGAGGACTACACTGAAGTCATAGATTGATTTTGCTAATAGAACTAATAATTCTTTCAACCAAAGGATATGGAATATTTTCTACCTTTTAGAATCTTCAGCTTCTTTCTTCAGGGTATGGTAATTTTTGTTTCAGAGATCTTTTATACCTTCAGTATAAAGTGTGTGTGTCTGCCTGTGTGTAAAATTGCTTGTGATTTCTTACCAAATTCATTATCTAAATTTGGCATATATATATATATATATATATATATATATATATATAATTCTATATGCCAAAAATCAATGAGTTGCCAGTTAAGAAGGGAAATTTTCATTTTATTTTATTTTTTTGTATTTTTTAATTGGATATATTCTATATGTACATTTCATTTCCCTTTTTCTGGTTCCCCGCCCCCCAAAGGTCCCACATGCGTTTTCCCTCTCCCTGCTCCCCCATCCACCCCTTCCCACTTCCCTGTTCTGGTATTCCCCTACACTGATGCTTTGATCCTTTCCAGCTCCAGTGTCCACTCCTTTCTTCTTCTCAGACATCATTTGGTATATGGATTGTGTCTTTGGTGTCCCAAGATTCTAGGCTAATATCCACTTATCAGTGACTGCATACCATGGGTATTCTTTTGAGACTGGATTACCTTACTTAGTATGATGTTCTCCAGCTCCATCCATTTCTCTAAGAATTTCATGAATTCATTGTTTCTAATGTCTGAATAGTACTCCATTGTGTATATATGCCACATTTTTTGTATTCATTCCTCCATTGAGGGACATCTGGGTTCTTTCCAGCTTCTGGCTATTATAAATAAGGCTGCTATGAACATAGTGGAGCATGTATCCTTATTGCATGCTGGGGAATCCTCCAGTTGAGCCAGCACCATTTGTTGAAAAGGCTATCTTTTTTCCACTGGATGTTTTCAGCTCCTTTGTCGATCAATTGGCCATAGATGTGTGGGTTCACTTCTGGGTCTTCAATTCTATCCCATTGATCCACCTCCCTGTCACTGTACCAATACCATGCAGTTTTTAACACTACTGCTCTGTAGTATTGCTTGAGGTCCGGGATACTGATTCCCCCAGAAGTTCTGCTCAACTGGAGGTCAACATGCAGAAGAATGAGAATTGATCCACTCTTATCTCTTTGTACTAAGCTCAACTCCAAGTGGATCAACGACCTCCACATAAAACCAGACACGCTAAAATTAATAGAAAAGAAACTGGGGAAGACCCTTGAGGACATTGGCTCAGGGGGAAAATTCCTGAACAGAACACCAATTGCTTATGCTTTAAGATCAAGAATAGACAAATGAGACCTCATAAAATTACAAAGTTTCTGTAAGGCAAAAAACACTGTCAAAAGGACAAATCAGCAACCAACAAATTGGGAAAAGATCTTCACCAACTCTACATCTGACAGAGGGCTAATATCCAATGTATACAAAGAACTCAAGAAGTTAGACACCAGAAAACCAAATAATCCCATCCAAAAATGGGGTACAGAGCTAAACAAAGACTTTTCACCTGAAGAAATTCAGATGGCTGAGAAACACCTTAAAAAATGTTCAACATCATTAGTCATTAGAGAAATGCAAATCAAAACAACCCAGAGATTTCACCTCACACCAGTCAGAATGGCTAAGATTAAAAACTCAGGAGACATCAGGTGTTGGCGAGGATGTGGAGAAAGAGGAACACTCCTCCATTGCTGGTGGGATTGCAAGCTGGTACAACCACTCTGGAAATCAGTCTGGCGGTTCCTCAGAAAACTGGACACTATACTTCTGGAAATTTTCATTTTAAAATATGTGTAGATACATAGACTATATGTATTATATGTACTTTTAGGTAAATAGATATTCCATATGAATTTTTCCAAAAATTTCAGACTTATTTCCCCCCTTCCCTCTCCAGTTAACCATACCTCCTTGTTTTTCACATTTCCCTGTTCAAATTATTTTATTCCTTTATCACCCCACACAGAAAATGGTCCCTCTACTTCCTTGGCTTCTGTGACTAATTCAGGTTATGCATTCACATCTGAAGATTTGAATTAGAAGCCACAAATAAATGAGAACATGTGATGTTTGTTTTTACAGAACTGGATTACCTCATTTAATATAATCTTTTTTTAGTACTATCCATTCTCCTGCAAATTTCATGATTTCATTTTTATTTACAGCTACATCGTATTCTGTAGTGTATATGTACCACATTTGCACTAACTAGTGATTAGTTGAAGGATGTTTAGGTTGGTTCCATCTCCCAACTATTCTGTGAAGGGAGCAGTAATGAACACAGCTGAGCGAGTATCTGTGGCGTAGGATGCCAAGTCATTTGGGTACACGCCAAGGAGTGGTATAGCTAGCTCACGTGGTAGATTTATGTTTAGCATTCTGAGGATTCTCCACACTGATCTCCAGAGTGGCTGGACCAGTCTGCAATCCCACCAACAGTGAATGAGGGTTCCCTGCTCCTCAGTATTTAATTATTGTCAGTTGTTTTGCTGATCTTTGCCATTCTGATTAAGGTGAACCTCAAAGGTGTTTTAATTTACATTTCCCTAATTGCTAGTAATGATAAGCACTTTAAAAGATATTTCTTAGCCATTTTTGTTCCATCTTTTGAGAACTCTGTTCAGATCACAAGCCCAATAATCCTCTGTCAGATATTTAGCTGGCAAAGATTCTCTCCCATTTTGTAGGTGTTTTCTTCACCTTGTTGTTCCTTTAGCAATGTAGAAGTCTTTTCGTTTTATGGAGTCCTACTTGTAAATTGTTGGCCTTTATTCTTTGGAAAATTGATTACTACTCAGAAAGTCTTTTCCATATCTTAAAGGTGCTGGCTATGGTGTCTTCTAACACTTTCATTGTTTCTGGCTTCACACTGAGGTCTTTGATCCGTTTCAGTTAGTTTTTGTGTGAAATGAGAGATATGTATCTAATTTCATTCTTCTACATGTGAACTTCTAGTTCCCTTGGCACCATTTGTTAAAGATGCTGTATTTTCTCCAGTGCATGTTTTTTTGCATCTTTGGCAAATATTAGCTTGAAGGCATTTTTTTTTTTTTTTTTTTTTTTTGGCCTCGAACTCAGAAATCCGCCTGCCTCTGCCTCCCAAGTGCTGGGATTAAAGGCGTGTGCCACCACCGCCAGGTGAAGGCATCAATTTTTTACAGCCTACTTTAATAAGGGTTTAACCTCCCTCTAGCCCACCTCCTGCCAAAAGGTAGTGGAAAAGAAAGGTTTTAGGACACAGGGGAAGTAGACCTGTTTAGAAATAGTTCTTTGTGTGTGTGTGTGTGTGGGGGGGATTCCAATCTTTTTTTCTCAGTCCCATCTACTAGCAAACACCAAACACACTTTAGCAACTACAGTCCAGTCTACTCAGCAGACACCACACACATATCCACAAGGTCAGTGCAATCCAGAAGAAACCTAGAGGCTCCCCAACTGGCCCAAGTCCTCTACAGAAGACACAAGAAGCCACAGGAACCACACAAGTTGTTCTCGGTTGAGTTTCTCTCTATGATGTCATCACAAGTGAAGCTCAATAACTCAATGTAAGGTAAACCAATGCATGTGTGTCATCAGCAAAGAATAGCAAGGCAGAGCAAGGCAAACCACTGCTTGAGCTCCGACTGTCTGGGGTCATACAAATATTCTTTCTGAACTTCACATATCCTTTCACTTGTGTCTGCTTCAGTGCAACATTCTTTTACATGTCTACTTCAACAAAACATCCTTTCATGCGTGTGCCCCAGCAAAACATCATTTGACATAACTGACTTGCCAAAGAAACCAGAAGTTTCCACTTCATTATCAGCTAAGGTTAGTTGTATTCATGTTTGGGTCTTCTATTTTGTTCTATTGGATTGCAAGTCTGGTTTTGTCAGTATATCATTTTTTTCTTAGTGTGGCTATGCTATATAGGGAGGTCTGGAATGGTAGCCTCTCCAGTGTTATTACCTTTGTTCAGGATTGTTTTGGCTATTCAGACCCTTTGGTAGGTCCATATGAATTTTAGGATAGTTTTTCTTTTTGCTATTTCAGTGAAGATTGAGATGAGGAATTTGGCTGAGATTGTATGGAATCTGTAAATGATTTTGATAGAGTGGTCATTTTCATGATAACAAGTCTACCAATCTATGAATATGTGACATCTTTCCATTTCCTATTGTCTTTATTTCTTCAGAGGTTTAAGTTTTCATTGTAAAGTCCTTCTCTACCTTAGGTTTGTTGCTAGGTATTTTATTTTCCTAAAGGCTATTCTGAATGCAAGCATGTCTGTAATATTTCACTGTACATTTGTCCTTGGTGTATATAAAAGCTATTGATCTTTATAAGTTTCTGTATCTTGACACTTTGTGAAACTGTTGACTTTTTCTAGTTTTCCGGTAGAATTTTTTAGATATCTTAAGTGTAATATCATGTCATCTAAAAAAGGGGGATGTCTCTCCTCCAGTTGTGTCCCTTTAGTCTCTTGTTTTATCATTCCAGCTAGTGCTTCAAGTACAATATTGAAAAGTAACGGGGATAAATGACGCCCTGTCTTGTTCCTGATTGCAATGGATTGCCTCAAGTTTTTCTCTTTAGGATAACATTGGCTGTGAGTTCCACATATATAGCTTTATTATGTTGAGATATATCACCTCTAGTACTACTCTCTAGACCTTTGTCATGAAAGTACTACATTGGATTTTGTCGAAAACTTTCTTAGAATCTATTGAGATGAATGTCTTTTAAGTTCATTTATATGATTTATTACATTTATTGACTTGTGTGTGTTGAACTACTCATAAAGCCAAATTGGTCATGGTGGATAATCTATTTGCTTTGTGAATATTTCATTTATTGAGAAATTTTGATTCTATGTTTATCAGGGATATTGGCCTGTAGTTTTCTTTTTTCCTTGTTGTTGTTATCTTTGCCTGGTTTTTGGTATTAATGTTGGCTTTATAGAAAGAACTTGGGGGCCAGGTGGTGGTGGTGGTGGTGGTGGTGGTGGTGGTGGTGGTGGTGGTGGCGGCGGCAGTGTTGGCGGAAGCAGCAGCGGCGGCGGCGGCGGCGGCAGCGCGCGCCTTTAATCCCAGCACTTGGGAGGCAGAGGCAGGCGGATGTCTGAGTTCCGAGGCCAGCCTGGTCTACAGAGTGAGTTCCAGGACAGCCAGGGCTATACAGAGAAACCCTGTCTCAAAAAACCAAAAAGGAAAAAAAGAAAAAAAGAATGCTGTTGGTATGTCCAGAGGTTTTGCTATATTTTCATTTAATTCTAGGATTTTTTTTTAAATGACATTGTTCTTTTCCCCACCCACCATTTAGCAGTTTGTGTGGCTACCAGAAGTTTGTTTGATGTAGATTTTAATTTTTATTGTATTGTGGCCAGATAGAGTACAATGACTTATTTTAGTCTACTGAATTTTTGCAGACTTGTTTTATATCCCAATACGAGGTCTGATGTTAGAGAAGTTTCTGCAGGTTGTTGAGATAATTCAGCTTTCCAATCCTGGATTATCTTTGTCATTTTAATCAAACTTAGTGTTTTCTTGACTATGTCAGGCATTTTTCACTTTAGCTCATTCTTTGAGGTTGCTGAGTTGTTTATTCTTTAAATGTCTTGGATTATTTAAGACTGGTGCATTTGGGGATGGGAATACTTCTTTGGTCTCTCATATTTGTACTTTATAGTGAGATCTAGTCATAAGGACATATCAGGCAGGTATACAGCACAAGCTATATGGGCTTGGTTGAGCTTGAAGGCTGGCTTAGGTGGTATAAAGTCATGTGGACACAGTGGGCTGTGCTGACACATGGGATATACACATTAGTCCCAGTCTAGAATTTGAAGCAAAGGTCTGGTTGGGGAGGGGGTGTTAAGGAGGGTGTGGAGGGAGATTCAGATTCACCCCACTAGGAAAATGAGAGCAATACATATTTTCTTCTTGAGAAACACAGTATAGATGAATATATACATATATATATGTGTGTGTGTGTACATATATGTATATATAATTCCCCAAGGAACAATGAAGCAGGGGGTGGCAGTTTAAGTCTATAAACTCATCATTTAAGAATGGAGAAGTCAGGACTGAGAGTTTGGAACCATCTTCTGTCCCTTCCCCTCCCTACCCATCCATCCAACTGTATCTGATGAAGCAGGCATCTCTTTTCATCATGATTAACACACACACAAATCTTCTCATAAAGGACAAAGGTTTCTGATACTCTTAACCAAATAGATGTTAAAAAATTAAAAGCATTAATATAAGTTTCTCATAAATTTATTTGAACAGCAAAAAGATATATTAGTTGTGAGTAGAGAAATCAATGTTTTGAGCCTGGGAATTCTCTCCATACCATAAATACAGACAAAGGCACTAAGGGGCTAGCAAAGGGGGGTTTTCCTGGCTTGGCAATGTTAGGTTCAAGTGCAATCAGTGTCTAAGTGACAGACACTTCTTATGGGGAACAGCTCATTTTAAGAGTATTCCAAATCCTTCCTTGTTGGAATGGCTTGGAAAAGAACAAGAGGATTAGTTCATGACAATTCATTTCTAGATTTCATTCACACATCTTACTATATTATAGAATTTCTATTTGAGATTTTAAAATTCTACTTCAGAAGTTTTTACTGTAGGAAAAGATCACACACACTGCATAACTAATGATTGGAACTGAGCACTGCCCATGGCTCTTGGGGGATTACATCAGGAGTGCCAGAGTCCTTGACAGGAATAAAAATGGCCCTGAGGCTGCAGCTCCACACTCCTTCACATTATACACAGTTGAGGACCCAAAGTGCTAAGTGCATTTTTCAAGCATACATTCTGAGACTGTTTAGCGCTCCAATAAATTATGAAAGGCAAATCCATAGATACTCTTTGAGAGTGCGGATATAATAAATCTCCCCTCAAAATCTTGTGACACTACAGGGACTGGACGGAGGTACACATTAGAAATCCGCTAGATGCCCATCTAAGTGCATCGTCCTGGAGAGCAGGTAAAGGGCAGACTATGCGTTCTCAGTGACTGTCTGTGCCGGCTGCTGGGCCTGGCTAACTGCACCGTCACACATCAAAGTCCTTCAGCTCTCCCCAGCTGGCACCTATTTTCACTTTCACTTTCAGCTTCACAGAAAGTTTTACAGCACATTCCATTTCATTCTTGACAATCTGAGCGACCTACAAATAAAGAAAAGAGGTTAATAAACTCCTTCTGATCAAAGGATGTTCTGCAGCTCACCCACAGAGAAAGATAAGCCAGACTGGTGCTCTGCAGTCAGTGTTGTTTAAACACAATCAGAAACGAGCCAGGCACTCAGACTGCCCTGCCCTGATGAGAAGGTCAGAACTTGGAAACCCTCAGGGCAAGGCATCAAACATGTCTGCATCAAGAATCCCCTTACTTTTAGTATGAAATTGGGCATGCTTAGCTTTTCTCTCTATAGGAATTCAACATTTACAGAGCCAGCCTGTGTTAGAGAGGGTCCGACACATCGTGCATGGCAAAGAACCAGTCATTCTGACACACACACACACACACACACACACCCATCTACTGCCTACATAATAGACTATACACTGAAAAAACACCTGAACAACATCCTCTTCGGCCACTTCATATAAAAGCTCATCATGAAGTTGAAGGATGAAGAATCCTCCTCTCATAGGACAAAACATTCCTTTAAGTTTTCTCCTTGGCAACAATCCTGCTCCAAGAAAAAGAGCAAAACTGAGCAGCATGTCAGCAAACTAGAGGAAAGTAGAGTTTGTTTTGTTCTTAAGGAATTTTGAGAAACTTGAAATTTTAACTAATATTTTAAAACACACAGGTCTTGGAACTATTAAGAAAGTACTGGCTGCTGCCTAGCAGGCAAACACAAATCCCCAATAACAACTTTGCAGAAAGAAGGAAGTAGACAAGATATGAAGAGCTCACTCTGAAACTTCTCTAACCTGTGTCTCTGAGTAGCTTTCACCTTGGAAGGCACGGAGCCCGAGCACTACTCCAGGTACAGTCAATGGGCCACAGAGGATCTCTGCATGTGCAAGCTGAACTAATAACAGCTCTACAGATGGTTTTGCTGGGAGTGGCTTTTTAATCACCTCTCACAGATTAACAAATATATGATACAAAATGGCACAGAAGCAGAAGCAGGAATCCATCTTTCTATAAGTCAGATATCAAAGAGACTTAAAGGAAATACAAAATAAAGTAACTCAGGACTAATTTTCTTCTGTTCCAAAAAGATTTACATTCATAAAAACACGTTGCTTATGTTAAAATATGGTGTGTGTGTGTATGTGGGTACAGGTGTGTGTGTGTGTGGGTACAGGTGTGGGTGTGTGTGTGTGTAGAGGTGTGGGTGTGTGTGTGTGGGTACAGGTGTGTGGGTGTGTGTGTGTGTGTGTGGGTACAGGTGTGTGGGTGTGTGTGTGTGTGTGTGGGTACAGGTGTGTGTGTGTGTGTGTGTGTGTGTACAGGTGTGTGTGTGTGTGTGTGTGTGTAGAGGTGTGTGTATGTGGGTACAGGTGTGGGTGTGTGTAGAGGTGTGGGTGTGTGTGTGTACAGGTGTGTGTATGTGTGTAGAGGTGTGTGTGTGTATAAGTGTGTGTGTGTGTGTGTGTGGGTACAGATGTGTGTGTGTGTGTATGTGGGTACAGGTGTGGGTGTGTGGGTATGTGTAGAGGTGTGGGTGTGTGTATGTGGGTACAGGTGTGTGTGTGGGGTACAGGTGTGGGTGTGTGTATGTGAGTACAGGTGTGTGTGTGTGTGTGTGTATGTTTGTGGGTGTGTGTGTGTTTGTGGGTACAGGTGTGGGTGTGTGGGTGTGTGTAGAGGTGTGGGTGTGTGTATGTGGGTACAGGTGTGTGTGTGTGTGTGTGTGTGTACAGGTGTGGGTGTGTGTATGTGGGTACAGGTACATAAGGAGGTCAGAGGTGATGGCTCCCTTGGAGCTGGAGTTACAAGTCACTGTGAGCCTTTTGATGCGGGTGCTAGGAACTGAATCCAAGCCCTGTGCAAGATCAGTATGCACTCTTAACCTTTGATCCATTTCTTCAGCTCCCTCTTTTTTAAAGGTTTACCTTTATTAATTATTGTCTTAAAGTGTTAAACCAAGCCTAAAAAAATTCTTTAATTTCCAATGTGGTTAACTATAGCATATATAATCTATATAAATAATAATTCTTTGGTATCATTAATAATTTCCAAGAGTATAAAGATATCTGGTACCAAAATATTTGAGGATTCTTAGAAATAAAACATAAACTATGCCCAACACCCCTCTTTCAGATACAATCATCTTTCACCATGTCAGAGCTACCAAGCACCCCATGGATAGACAGACCTGTCCGGTCGTTCTGGAGCACACTTTCCCGATGACCGTGGGATTTGAAGGTTGAATGGAAGGTCTCCAGCTGCTTCTGAATGTTAACTGTGGCTATTTTAACAATATCAGCAGCTGATCCTTGAACTGTGGTGTTGATGGCCTGACGTTCAGCCTAGAAATGACAATTACAGGTGCTTAATGATAGGTCTCAAGATGGTCTCAATTTGCCCTTGGTACCCACAGATCAGTGGTCATAGCATAGCTTCAGCCAGAAGTTTGAAATGTGACCCAGGACATCAGCAGGGAGGCGGCATCCGACACAAAACAATCTTCAGCCCTACCTTCTGGGCCATCCACATGAGACTAGACTAAGCATAAGATTGGATTGATTTGGTTTAAAAAAATCTTCTTCGGCTCTCAGTTAAGGATCCTTTAGCTATCTGAACTTAGAATGTATCTGTAGATCAAATTTGTTTTACTATATATAACATTGAGGGTATATGTTTACAAAATTTAAAGATTTATTCTTAAGAATACTGCTAATTCTAAGTAGACATAGGAGTATTCTTTGTGGCACAGGTCAGCCATATCAGTGGCTCCCTGGTCCCACCCAAGTTTAGTCAGCAGGTCTGAAGTCCTCTGACAAGATTTTTCATGGGTGGCAGAAAATAATCATTAGCTGTCAGAGAAAATGTAAATCCTATATCTCAAAGTATTAAATTAAAGTGTTCCTGAAATAACTGCTGCCAGGAGCATCCTAACAGCCAACTGGTTTAATATCCAGGTGCCACCTGCTCATAAATACTAGTTCTGGTGTCTCAAAATGACTCATAAAATGGCAAGAGTATCTTTTAAGAAAGGCAGTCAATGTAACTGGAGAGGTCCTCTGAAGATGATAGCATCTAAAGATCTAAAGAATGTTCAACATCTGCTGAAGAGATAAACTGTTGATGAAACTACTGTGAACACATAAGAGTGACTGGATTTCAGAATGCCACCTGAACGTGATACCATGTATCTCTGTGTAGTAGGCTGAATAACTGACTGCTGCCTTTTTCAGCCACTATAGGTTATTTTCCTGACTAAAAGCAACTTAAAGACTAAGTTTGGGTGATTATAATTCCAGCTACAGTTTATCATTGAGAGTGAGTCAAGGCAGAAACTTAAAAAACAGTCAACATCAGAGAAGAAAAATAAATGTATGGACCTTCATTTGCTTGATTTCATCCTGTTTTCTCCTGTCTTATAGAGTTCAGTTCAGGACCCCCTCTGCCTAGGGAATGGTTACACCCTCAGTGGGCTAGGTCTTCCTACATCAATTAACAATCAAGACAATATCTATAGCCATGTCCACTGACCAACATGATCATCTATGCAATTTTTAAAAAGGGAGAAACCAAGAAAAATAGTCTTGAAATTGGAAGTCATTCTTTCTCTTGAAGTAATCAACATATTCCACAAGCTGCAACCTGAAGATTGTAGAAAGCTGACAAGATCACAAGATCTTGAGGAAACATATCTGGGATCAGGAACCAACTAATAGACAAAGGCCTGGTAAACCATCAGGTTACAGAGAAAAACCAATACTATGCATGCATTTTATACACACACACACACACACACACACACACACACACACACACACGAAAAATAATCTGGCACTAACAGTCTTGTTTTAAAACACTTCTGTACCTGGAATAGCATTCAAGTAATTCCATATTTCTGATCATTCTAGTCTCTTGCAAAAAGTAACATAAACTCTCTCTGAATAAAAGTAGCATCAGAAGAACTCAAATTATTTCCTTGATCTTTCATATGCAATGCCTGGCACTCAGCAAAAATTAACCAGGACAAGGAGTTGAGGCAATATAAATGCTGTCTGTTTTACAGAAAATTAAGGAAAACAAAAAGCCCAGCTAACATGATTGCTTGGTCCTGTCATGTAAGACCTCCACCATGTCTTGATTCTTGAAGAAGGCTCTCAACCAAGATTCAGCAGATATCTGAACCATGCTCCTGAACATCCTAACCTCTAGAACCTGCTATCTTTGACAACAGTGGAGATACAAAAGGAAAAAGATTTGGTTTTTGTTCTTAAGAGACTAAATCTTGTGAGGAGGTTGGTAGAAAAAAAAAAGAAACCAGAAAAGACAGTAGTGACAGTGACAGAAGGTAGGATAATTGGTGGTAGCAGAAGCAGTGGGACTGGCAGTCTACGCTGGGGAATAGATAGCCGTCACAGCAGCTTGTTAAGTAGAAGATTAATAACAAGCCTATAAAAATTAAAAAGTTATGCTAGAAAGATACTTGTGAAAAAAAAAACAAGTAGGTGGAGGATTTGTGTCTCATTCCTGGTGGCCTCACTATAGCGTCACTTTGCCACATTAGCTTGGATTTGGGGTTATACTAATCCCTCTCAAGACGGCAATCAAGTTTTGGGTTGTACACTGTGATGATGGGTATTCCCACCCTGACATAGGATAAGCACATCTTTCTCATGGCTCACGGGAAGGATCTCACAGGGATGGGTCCTTCTGATAAAAATCTTACAACTTCTAAAAAGAGCCAATTATCTTTTGCTTGTTTCTAGCACTCTGAACTTAGAATAGACTTTAAGATCTGTTCCAATGCACACCTCCTCCCTGCAACTAAATAACTGGGTATATAGGAAGGATGCTTTTATACATTGCTTGCTTTCTTCCATGATTTAAGATTTAATCCCTATATCTTCATGAGGAACAATTACAGTGGCTAGTTGATAAACAGCCTGAATAGCTGCTGTGTATAGAGGCTGGACAGGGAAGATGTGATAAAAAGCCCAATACACATCAGTGTCCTGACAGTTTTGGATACCAGACAGAAGCTGTACAGTAGACACTGGCATGCAAAATTATGAAGAAATGACAGAACAAAGTACATTAAAATTGGGGAATTCGGACAATAGCAGCAGCTTAAATGTGCAGATAAACTAATATTTTTATGACTTCCTACAATTTAAAAACAATTTTGATAATCATTTAAGAAACTGTCTTCACAGATCTATAACACTATGTTAAAGAAACCCTGTTAATCATGCAGAAGAGTGCGAATCAACCCACTCTTATCTCCTTGTACTAAGCTCAACTCCAAGTGGATCAAGGACCTCCACATAAAACCAGACACACTGAAACTAATGGAAAAGAAACTGGGGAAGACCCTGGAGGACATGGGCACAGGGGGAAAGTTCTTGAACCGAACACCAATAGCTTATGCTCTAAGATCAATAATTGACAAATGGGATCTCATAAAATTACAAAATTTCTGTAAGACAAAGGACACTGTCAGAAGGACAAAACAGCAACCAACAAATTGGGAAAAGATCTTTACCAACCCCACATCCGACAGAGGGCTAATATCCAATATATACAAAACTCAAGAAGTTAGACCCCAAAGAACCAAATAACCCTATTAAAAAATGGGGTACAGAACTAAACAAAGAATTGTCACCAGAAGAAATTCAGATGGCTGAAAAACACCTTAAGAGATGTTCAACATCATTAGTCATCAGGGAAATGCAAATCAAAACAACCCTGAGATTCTACCTCACACGAGTCAGAATGGCTAAGATTAAAAATTCAGGAGACAACAGGTGCTGGCGAGGATGTGGAGAAAGAGGAACACTCCTCCACTGTTGGTGGGATTGCAAAATGGTATAACCGCTCTGGAAATCAGTCTGGCGGTTCCTCAGAAAATTGGGCATGCCACTTCCAGAGGACCCTGGCATACCACTCCTGGGCATATACCCAGAGGAGTCCCCTGCATACAATAAAGACACATGCTCCACTATGTTCATAGCAGCATTGTTTATGATAGCCAGAAGTTGGAAGGAGCCCAGATATCCCTCAAAGGAGGAATGGATACAGAAAATGTGGTATATATATATATATATATATATATACATATATATATATATATATATGTGTGTGTGTGTGTGTGTGTGTGTATGTGTGTGTATATATATGTAATATATATATATATATATACATACACACACACATATATACGTATATATGTGTGTGTGTATATATATATATATGTATATGTATACACACAATGGAATACTACTCAGCAATTAAAAATAATGAATTCATGCAACTTTTAGGCAAATGGTTAGATCTGGAAAATATCATCCTAAGCGAGTTAACCCAATCACAAAAGAATACACATGAAATGCAATCACTGATAAGTGAATATTAATGAGCCCAGAAGCCCTAAATACTCAAGGCACAATTAGCAAGTCAAATGATTCCCAAAAAGAAGAAAGGAGAGGACCCTGGGCCTGAAAAGTTTGAATCCAGTTTTGTAGGAGAGTACCAGAACAGAGAAATGCGGGGGGGGGGGGGGGGATTGGGGAATAGTTGGGGGAGGAGAAGACTTATGGGACTTATGGGGGGGGGGGGAACTAGGAAAGGGGAAAGCCTTTGGAATGTAAACAAAGGATATAAGAAAATTTTAAAAAAGAAAGAAACCCTGTTAATAACTGGATAACTAATACCTTTTCCAGGAAGTGGAAAGCAGTGGAGTTTGTGCTGAGCATGGTGGTGCAGGTTTGTAGTCTTAGATATACAGGAGGCTGAGGCAGGAGCATCCCAATTTTAAGGCTTCTCTGTGTTATTCGGGTGAGCCTGGGCAACTTAGACTCTCTCCAAAGGTTGTGGAGGGAAGGAGGACGAAGGAGAGGACGACGGGAATCTGCTCCAGCATTGGATGCTTGCCTGCATAGACCACTATGACCCAACGTTCAACCCCAGCACTGGAAAAAGTACGTACTTACAACAGGACCCCAAAACTAGTAAGTATCACGCTGAAGTACTAAGTGACCAGATATTTATGTTATCCTTCCCAAAACAGTGTCATCACTCCCACAGTTCCTTATAAAAGCAATGGCCAACTTTGTTTATTCAGAAAATCCAATTATGTAGAGTTCCTTAAAGGAACATTACAGTCTTTATTGAATATTAAATGTCATTGAAATGTTAAAACTCAGAAAAATGTCAACATACGTGTGCTTTATGATAAGGATTATTGTCTTTGATTCCTGGTAAATATCTACGTCTTCCCAAAATTGTCTCAACAAAGCCATTTCTTCTACAGTTCTTCACGGTGTCCTTCATGAAATTATCAATCCCTAAAAGAAAATACAAAAACAATTATAACCAAAATCTACCCTGTAGATTGCCAATCACTGTTTCTCCTCCCATAGGGCCTCCTGGTTTTCTTTTGCTCTTGTTCCTGCTACTCACAGCAGCCCTCGCTCCTGTCACACACTGTCATGACTAGACAATCTGTATTCATCTCCACTTTAACCCCTGAAGGCCTTACCTGCAGGTGTCATGTCCATGTGCTCCTGAATGTGGGGTTCCCACCATCTCTCTCCCTCTCACCATTTTTCTGTCATACTCCTACTTCTTAAATATCAACTCCAAGTTGGGGGGTGGGGAACGTCATCTATAAAATGCCTCAGAATATGCACAGCCCCAAACCCACACATAGACCTATAGCTTGCAGAAAGTATGTGGCATCTGAAAATCCTCACTGCATTATTACCTAAGACATGCCATAATTCTAACCACTTTTACTTATTTTGAACAAAGTCTTCTATCTGCAAGAATTAAGGCAATTTTTACTTAAATTTGAGGGAAAAAAATCAGAAACATTGGATAGTTTAAAAAAAAAAAAAAAGGCACCTACAGTAAGTGTCTCAATCCAACAGTAATTCCAGTGAAGCCCCAACTGCCTGCTTTCAGCCATGGCAAATTCAATCCTCTGTCAGTGAGCAGCGTCCACTGAGGGTTCCGTGGCTCTCAGAGAATGATACTACTTCTAGATGCTTTCCCCTTCTCCTCCACATGGAGGACAGGAGTCAATCCACAAACTAGAGGAGACACTTTGCTTGGAAGACGTGAGAAGGTAAGAAATAAATACATTCTCCTTCCTACCGGCTGCTCTCTGTCAAGTACAGAACTGAAGCCCTGTGAGAACATGGATTAGGTCTCCTGTTTAGGGTTATTTCTACAAGGCCCACAACTGTTTCAAATATGATGAGTTATCTACAAAGCACAGTAGCTTCATCCCAGAGCCTCTCACTTCTGCATAGATCCATTCTGCTTTTCTTCCTGACAGTGCTTTATACATGGCTTTCTGAGTACTATGGTTTCATTCTTGCAAAGAAAAACAAAACAATACAAACCTCTCATCAGCACAGGCTTTGTTCAAGGGACTGCTGATTGGCCCCTTTTCTTATTTATTTATTCTTCTCTCATAGATTACATACCAACTGCAGCTTTCCCCCAAACCTCCCCTCTCCCTCATCTTGTGTGTCTCGGCTGAATCACAGAATACATGACTACACACAGCTGTCAAACCTCACAGAAGTATGTATATGAAAACAGTGCCTTTAACTGTATGTAAATTATATTTTGATAAGCTTTTAAAAGAAGAGATAATTTAAAGTATGTAAACTGCTCTATCATAACAGTCACTCTGAGTTTCTAACACAAATAATAAATGTTTTACTGTCAATCTACGGCTATCTAAACCTAAAATAAAAGTCAACATCCACATTTTGGAAATGGGCACAGCGTCCAGCACAGATAGCCAGTGTGCTGACATCTGACTCTGCCTTTATTTAAACAAGCTGCCCTTAATAAATAATGACAGGAAGCTGCATGCTACTTGCCCTCAATAATTCCTGGTAAAACTTCTGATTAATAAGGATTTTAAAACTTTTCTGTAGTATTAATTTAATTGATGTGGTGAGTAGCACAAGATGCTTAAACTTCTTACCTTTGTATTTGGACTTGAAAGAGTCAATATAGCACGCAGCGTCGTTTTCCTTAATGCCCATCTGCTCCCCTAAAGACTTAGCTCCCATCCCATAGATAATTCCATAGCAAATCTGAAAGGGAGGCGTTATGCTCAGAAACATGGAGGTCATAACTGTTCATTACAATGAATACCTTATTAATTAAGTAAACTGTTTCCTTCATAGTGAACCAAAGAAATGATTAGGTCAGCTTTAGTGGGTTGGGCCCACAGAAGCCAGCACCCAGCAGACATCTGGCCTGCCTTTGAGCATTACTGTGCATGTGTGTGCGACAACAAAGAGTGAATATGAGTAAGGAGGAGGGCAGGAGACTGACTCCTGTGTCTAATGACCCACCAGCCGTTACAACAGGCTTCATTCCCCAGAGTACCTCAGGGCTGTCTGCTAAGGAAATGCCTAGAAGTCTGCAAAAAAAGTTTGCAAATATTCCTGTCCTTGCCCATTGGTAAGACAGGAACAAACAGTTTGAGAATACAGGAAACTTCTCAAGAAAGAAATATCTTCAACTTAGAGCTGTCTAAAGCCTAACATCCCACAAATGCAAAATTCATCTGGACTAAGTATTAAATAAGCCAGTAGGATTTGCTGATGAAGGCAGAGGTGATACGGCCCAGCGGTTAAGAGCACTGGCTGCTCTTCCAGAGGTCATGAGTTCAATTCCCAGCAACCACGTGGTGACTCTGTAATGGGATCTGATGCCTTCCTCTGGTACATCAGTGACAGTGTACTCATATACATAAAATAAATAAATAAATCTTTTTTAAAAAAAGTATTAAACAAACCTTGGAAGTAAATTTTGGAAGCTATACAGTTAATAGCAGGTCATGGGTGATCTTGCCACAACCACCTGACCTCTTTATAGCTAAATGCTTTCATCCAAAACATGAAGATCTGTATTATGAGACTGTTAAATAAAATGTTAAAAGAGACCTTCCTGCTGGGCAGTGGTGGCCTTCAGGCAGGCAGGCAGATCTAGAGAGTGACCGGGTCAGCCGGGTCAACACAGAGACCCTGTCTCAAAACAAAACAAAACACAAAAACCAACCAAACAACAAGAAGGATAATTTGCTTATCAGATAAAATGCTTATCGAAATCCTAAAAACTTTTAATGTGACACCCTACGGGAACCCCATCCTCTTAAACATTTTGTGGGATTTTGACATTTTGTTTTAAGACAGGATCTCACTGTGAGGTTTCCTGGCTGGCCTGGCTGGCTGTGCAGATCAGACGGGTCTTGAATTCAGGACGCTGCCCGCTACCACCTCCACTGCCTGCCAGTGCCCTGGGATGTGAAAGGGCTTTTTACTTTAAACTTCCATTTATTCTTCCTTCCAGCTTTTAAACCTATTTTGTTGTGATTCCATGTGTGCTTGTCTGCAATAGCTTATTGTGGTGTGAAATCTCAGAAAAACTTGGGGATTAGATCACTCGGTGCATGTTGAGACAGAGCAGACACTGTGCGAGCATGTTCACTGCTGAATCAGGCCAGCACTGACGAATACAGCATCCATCCCCCTGGAAAACTGGATTCAGAAGCCAGATGTACTGACTGATGTCCCTACTTCTCCTGACTCACCACTTAAATATGTGTGAACAAATCTCTAACTTTGTGTCTCTTCCCTCTCCTATAAAACAGGGATATAAATGACACCTGTCTCAAGAGTGGGCTGTAAGGGTTAATTACAGAAAAGTTTTACCTGGATTACTAAGGGTTTGACTCTTGCTAAATGCAGAGTCAGGAAAGAAAGAGCAGAGCTAGCTTTTTAAACAGTGGGGACAGGTGTTGGTGCTAAACTGCACTGGTGAGAGGAAACATCCCCCACCAGCTAATCTGGGATGAAAGAGAACCTACAGCAGGTCTCTGGAAAACGGCATCTGATTTCCCACAGCGTGTGTGGTTAGGAAATGTAATCTAGCCAGGAAATAGTAACATGATCTTTGCCATGTCTGTGACTAACAAAGACCCGATGCAAAAGTGCAAGACAGCTGCTGAGCAGCTCAAAACTCCACCATCCATCACAACCCAATTCTATTTTCAAAACCATTAGACCACCTTTGATACAACGAACTTTGGCTACATCCTTTAAGAAAATATAAAACTTCCTGTCAAGACATTCACAGATTAGAGATTTAAACCACTCATTCTTCCTCATGTATAACAACTACCGCACTGTCCCTGCCACTTGCAGGTAAACACCTACTGAGTACCAGACACCATGAGTAGCCACAGCATAGACTTAAATACACAGGCTTTTCTTGACACTACAGATCTTGGTTTAATAAATACCGTGAGACCAATAAATGTGACGAAGTTGCAGAGAGAAATCATCCCTCAGCTGAAACTGTTGTGAGCATTTAATGACTTCCGTTCGATCCTCTGCAGCTCGTCCTCCAGGCTCACCTGCTTTGCCTGCTGCCTCAGATCCTCGCCAACAGCATCAGGCTCCATCGTCTTCCACTCAGCAGCAATGCTCCTGAACACGTCCGCTCCTGTGTTTAAGACTTGAATGAGACGACGGTCCCGAGACAAGTGAGCCAGGATCCTCAGTTCCAGCTGAGAGTAGTCGGCAGCCAGTATTAAAGCACCTGGAAAGCACACTCCTTTAAAAGCTAGGACAGCGCCACATGGCAATTGAACAAGAGGACAGAAATGTAGCTTTGTAACTTTAAGGTCGTGTGTTCAAAGTTAAACCTTACTTCAAGTACAACAAGGGTTGCTTCTGTGCAGTAGGCTTATAAGTTCTCACCTGTGTGTAATATATATGAAGCCACCCCTATTATCTGTCCTTTGACAGTGGGTGCCTTGCTCAGCATTCCCACGGCACCTGGCACACAATCTACATCAGTTCTTTCATGCTTCTCCAGCTCCTTATGGTAAGAGACTTAAATTTCCCTTTATACTACAGAAAATTTATACACAATAGGATAACAGAAGACATTTCATAGAATATACCCATAAGAGATGGCTGTTGATGACTGGGACTCAAGCAGGCTCCCAGAGGTCAGGAGGCCATGTCTGACCTCTGGGAGGTCCTGTGCATATATGTTATGGTTGTATAGCCTGGTGTTCTTGCAGGACTCCTAACAGTGAAAGTGGAGGTGTCTCCTACTCTTGCCTGCCTTTGCAACCCCTTTTCCTCATATTGGGTTGCCTCGTCCAGCCATGATAGGAGAATATATACCTCGTCTAATTGTAACTCCTTATGGTGTGTTTGATTGATAGCCCCGAGAGGCTGCTCTTTTCTGAGGGGAGGTGGGGGGAGATGGATCTGAAGGAAAGGGGAGGTTGGGGGAAGAGAGGGGGAAGAGGCAAAGAGCAGTTGGGATGTAATATATGAGAGAATAAATAAACAAGGAAAATAATAAAATAATTTAATATCTCTAAAAAAGAAATGGCTGTTGAACAAATAAGTAATGGACAAATTGGCGTTCAGTAAGTATATGTTAAGTGTGCTTTGGTTCAACAATATCAAAGATATTCAGTGAAAAATATCACGTTAGCAGTAGGAGAGGAAAAGTACTTAAGGGAATAACATAAGCTTTGTTGGACTACAAATAACTTGATAAGAAGACTTCCAACACACAAACAAATATTATGATCAAAGTAGGAAAAGATACTTTAACTGCTAGTACAGAGGATAAGTGATTGAGAAAAATCCAGACTTTATACATAAGTTCACTGAAATAAAAGAAGAACCTCAAATATAATAAAAATGCTGAATTATACTCACAATAAGAGAACTGGAAATTAAACCTATAGTGAGAAATAAATTTCTTCACTTAAAATGGCAGGATCCAGAAATCCTCAACACACTCAGGTAAGTGTGCAAGGCACACTCAGATGCTACTCCTGGGAAGCAAAAGGGCAGCCTTCTGCCCACTAGACCACAATCAGACATTGACACAATTGGGCTGATTTTAATCTGTGACTCAGAAACAAACTCAGACTATGGTGCAAACAGCACACACAGGTTAGACTCGGTTACAGTCCCATTTCTTATTTTGTTTTGAGACAAGGACTCACTATGCAGCTATAGTTGGCCTAGAACTCACAGATCTGCCTGCCTCTGCTAGGATTGAAAGTGTGCAACGCCAGGTCCATTTACTCCCATTTCTTACTGATAAGCACAAGCTTTTAATATAAAAGTGTTAGGGGAAAAGCCCAAACACAGAAGTATATACAGAATGATAACTCTCAGGTAAAAATCAAGAGAACACAAAGCCAAAGATATGTATACCTGCAAAAGAAATCCTGGCAAATCTATAATAGTTATTTAATGAAATAAACAACAGACAATAAAGAGCGGTCACTGAGGAAGGAGGTGATGAGGTGAATAACGGTGGTTTCTGAATGCTAGCACCTCCAGAAACCCTGCGGGATGGGCTGTTCCCTCAGATCTGATGAAACTGAGACTATGGTTCTGGCCTATGAGATAGGAGAGCTGAACTAGCAAGAATTCAGAAAGGAGTTGTGCATCAAATGAGTGCCAGAACACACACAGAAATCCCTTTGCCACTAATGTGGGTGAGAAACACGTATATCCTTCAAAGTGATCCTTCTAAAAAGATGAACCTGCTTTGTCAAAGGCCTCTGTGCTCTGCAGGATCTGGTGAGAATTTTTTTTTTTTGTTTTTTTGTTTTTTTGTTTTTTTGTTTTTTTTTCGAGACAGGGTTTCTCTGTGTAGCTCCGGCTGTCCTGGAACTCACTCGGTAGACCAGGCTGGCCTCGAACTCAGAAATCCGCCTGCCTCTGCCTCCCAAGTGCTGGGATTAAAGGCGTGCGCCACCACCGCCTGGCAAGGATGTTTGTGAGCCACCATGTGGTTGCTGGGATTTGAACTCAGGACCTTTGGAAGAGCAGTCGGTGCTCTTAACTGCTGAGCCATCTCTCCAGCCCTGAGAATTTTTAAATACTGGAACTTCGGAAATCTGTACAATGTGTCAATGTAGGAAATGTACAATGTACAATGTAGGAAACTTCAAATCATGAGCACACTTCACACTAAATTACTATTGAACAATATGGCTTTTAAATCTAGCCATGATCTGTCCTTATTGGGAAAATCCCTTACACAGCGCTGAGGCTTCCTTGGGTTAGACTGGACTTTGTATGTTAATAGTTCACACTTACCAAGCAAAGCTGTCAGCAAAATTACCTCATCAGATTGTGAGTTAATTATGGAAGAGACTTGTAACAATTTTATTTACCTGGACTACCCACTGGCAAACGAGAAAGAGAAATGGGCACAGTAGTCATGGGGTAATTAAGGAGTTGGGTTACAACTTCCAGATGTTTTGAGGACAAACAAGTGCAGGGCTTCAGGATGAAGTTTGCCTGGCAGCCACTCATGCAAAAGGAAGCAGGCAGACAGGATTAGAAAGCAAGAACCACAGGAGCAAACAAGTCAGACAGGATGCCCCGCCCCCACCCGCTATTCCAAGAGAGTGGAGGCCAGTGAGGCCCACAGAGGAGCAAAGGCAGTCAAGGATGGGCAGAATCAACCAGAGAGCATCGGCACACAGCAGCTACTGCGATACACCACAGTGGTACTTGGGCAGGCACAGCATCTAGCACAGGAAAGCTGGGAAGTGTAAATGTACACCTCTGAATCCTACTCACAATTCAGGACTTCCCGCTGCCTATAAACAACCCCATGGCAACACGGAGCCCCTTACCTGGGAACGGCACAAAGGCGTGGCGCATGCTCACTGAAAACGGCACCCCTCTATCCGAGGCCTTCTCCATCGGTGCTCCATGCCCAGGGTTCAGGCTACGAACCTTCTTATTCTGTCCTCTGTAGTGTGAATAAAATCATCAGCCAGAACATGACAAGTCTCAGATACATGCAAGGTCTGATTTTTCAATTAAAATGTTTCTATCTAAGAAACCTAAATAACCTAACCTGAAGCCCACTTTAAAGTGTACGACATTAGAGCCTGTTAGCAAACATTCAGTAAAATGTGGAGCTACTTCTGTAATCACCTCCCCACAAACTGCTTCTGAGACACCTCATGATGGGTTTATAAAAGAGAGAGAAAGGGGATTAGAGAGTGTGGCACAGTGGTGTGGGGAAGGGGGTGCCGTAGGCAGGCCCATGCCCAGGCACCTCTTCCCCCTGAGGGACCACACACACACAGACATGGTATAGAACAGAGTTTATTCAGGGCAGAGGATGGGAGTTAATGATGTAGTGGAGGCAGAGAAAGGCAGAGAGAGAAAGAGAGTAGAGAAGTGGAGGAGTGGAGGCCGGCCATGACCACATGGAGAGGGGGAGGAGAGGAGAGGCCAAGATGGGCAGAGAGGTGAGAGTGCGGAGAGGCAAGAGCAAGAGCCATGAGAGAGAGAGAGGAGGGGCAAGCAGCCCCTTTTATAGTGGGCCAGGTCTGTGGGGCGGGGCATACCTGGCTATTGCCAGGTAATTGTGGGGTGGCTTGGACAGAAAACACCTCACCCCCATTTAACTGCTCAAATCTCTAACCAGACCTAAGGAAACCTATCTAGCTGCTCCCTCTTATCAAGTGCATGTGGGGGCAAAGGACATTGCTTGCATAGTTAGCCCCGGCACCTCCATATTTGGCAAATCACACCATGGTGGCAGCACTAACTCTAGTACAGGTCTGCCGCCTTTACCATCAACCAGTTTCATCCATCATAGGATTTGAAATGGATGTCGTCTAGAAACAAAATGGTCTGTCTGGAATATAAACTGTTTTACACAATAGGGTCTTTAGAGCCATCACACTCTCAAAAGGACAATGTCAGTATAGAGAAATGAAACTTACATGGTGATTGGGAACCGGCCTTTGCCTAGAGCTTGAGAAGGTGGGCTCTCCCTTACGAGTGTTGGCATTTTAATCTCAAAATCTCTTGGCACATTCTGGATATTGGGTTCTGTAAAGGTTATCCGTCCTAAAAACAAGAAGAAAAACAATTAGAAAAATAAACCTGACTATCAGCAACTGTTAGCTCTTGTACCTCAGAATGATGCTTTATCAGTCTAGCAGGGGCTGGCAGGATGGTTCACTGGGTAAGAGCACTTGCTTCCTAGACTGACAACTCAAGGCAAATCTCCAGATTCCACACAGTAGGAGACTCTCACGGTTGTCTACTTGCTTATTCCTACAAATGTGACATGAAGCAAATGCATAATGCACACACTCACAATAAATAAACATAGTAAAAAGATCTTAAAAGCATAATCAACAATGCTAGGCTGGGATTATGTTTCACGTTTTCTGCATTTTCACAGATTAACAGTAAGCACAAAATCCTTCTGGAAGTAATCAGCTCCAATAGTGTGCTCCTCATTCAGCTAGCTCTCTAGAAACAATGTGCTGACAGGAGCACCCGTGAACAGAGAAGCCTGTGGCAGAATGAACAAGGGAGCATGGTGACAGGAGCAGACACACTAGCCAACCTCAGGAGACATGGCTGGGACAGGAGAATTGGGACCAGTGAGAGGCCTACTCCAGTGAGCGGCAGCCATGGGACCATGATTTCAGCCTCACCTCAGCACCACTGTTCAAGAGTCAGCAACAACACTGACACGTTGGTAAACTGGAACCAGATATGATCAATTTTCTAGTAGGTAGAAAGTACTTGAAAAATAGTTTCTCAAAAATATCTTGGTGTGACTCTAACCAAACAAGTGAAAGATCTGTACAACAAGAACTTCAAGTCTCTCAAGAAAGAAATCGAAGATCTCTGAAAATGGAGAGAACTCCCATGCTCATGGATTGGCAGACTTAAGACAGTAAAATGGCCATCTTGCCAAAAGCAATCTACAGATTCAATGTACACCCCATTAAAATTCCAACTCAGTTCTTCACAAAGATAGAAACAATTCTCAAATTCATTGGGAACAACAAAAAAACTAGAATAGTGAAAACTATTCTCAACAATAAGAGAACTTCTGGGGAAATTACCATCCCTGACCTTAAGCTGTACTACAGAGTAATAGTGATAAAAAAAACACATGGTATTGTACAGAGACAGACAAGCAGATCAGTAGAATAGACTTGAAGGCCCACACACCTATGGCACTTGATCTTTAACAAAGGAGCTAAAACCACCCAGTGGAAAAAAAGACAGCATATTCAATAAATGGTACTAGCTTAAGTAGAGGTTAGCAGGTAGAAAAATGCAAATTGAGAATTGCCCATTCTCCTTGTAGAAAACTCTGGTCCAAGTGGATCAAAAACATCCACATAAAACCAGATATACTGAATCTAGAAGAGAAATTGGAGAAGAACCTCAAGCATACGGGCACAGGGGAAATTTTCCTGAACAGAACACCAATGGCCCAGGCTCTAAGACCAACCATTGACAATTGGGATCTCATAAAATTAAAAAGCTTCTGTAAGGCAAAGGACACTGTCATCAGGACAAAACAGCAGCCAATAGATTGGAAAAAGATCTTTACCAATCCTATATCTGATAGAGGGCTAATATTCAATATATACAAAGAACTCAAGAAGATAGACTCCAGAGAACCAAATAACCCTACTAAAAATGGGGTACAGAGCTAAACAGAATTCTCAACTGAGGTGTACCAAATGGCAGAGAAGCACCTTAAGAAATGTTCAACATCCTTAGTCATTAGAAAAATGTAA
Source organism: Apodemus agrarius (assembly GCA_964023405.1). NCBI lineage: Eukaryota > Metazoa > Chordata > Mammalia > Rodentia > Muridae > Apodemus > Apodemus agrarius. The sequence goes on from OZ030018.1 coordinate 63,005,974, forward strand.
ATCAAATTGTTCCACCTGACACCAGTCAGAATAGCTAAGATTAAAAACTCAGGTGACAGCAGATGATAGTGAGGATGTGGAGAAGAGGAACACTCCTCCATTGCTGGTGGGATTGCAAGCTGGCACAACCACTGTGGAAATCATTCTGAAAGTTCCTCAGAAAATTAGACATAGTACTACCTGAGGACCCAGCTATATCACTCCCAGGCATATATACCCAAAAGATGTTCCAATTATATAACAAGGACATATGATCCACTATGCTCATAGCAGCCTTATTTATAAAGGCCAAAAGCTGGAAAGAACCCAGATGCCCTTCAAGAGAGGAATGGATACAGAAAAGGTGATACATTTAAACAATGGAGTACAACTCAACTATTAAAAACAATGAATTCATGAAATTTGCAGGCAAATGGATGGATCTAGAAAATATCATCCTGAGTGAGGTAACCCAGTCAAAAAAGAACACAAATGGCATGTACTCACTGATAAGTGGATATTAGGGGGAAAAAAAAACCCTTGGAATACCCATGATACAACTCACAGACCATATGAAGAAGGAAGACCAAAGTGTGGTTGTGTCAGTACTACTTAGAAGAAAAAAACAAAATAATCACGGGAGGGAGGTAGAGGGTAGAAGGGACAAGGGGAGAAGAGGGGGAGGGGAAAAGGGGGCAGGATCAGGTGTGGGAGATGGAGGAGATGTACAGAGAGTCAGGAAACTGAACAGAGGTGTGTAGCAATGGGGGATGGGGAAATGGATGTAGCCACCAGAAAGTTCCAGATGCCAGGAAAGTATGAGGCTCCCAACAGGGATGAAATTAGCTGAAATACCCAACAAAGGAGAGAGAGAACCTGTAGAGACCATATCCAGAGGTTAGGTGCCGCCCCCAGTTGAGGAATGTGGCCACCCACCCATCTCAAAAATACTAATCCTGAATTGCTCCTGTCTAAAGGAAATACAGGAACAAAGAGTGGAGCAGAGACTAAAGAAAGGGCCACCTAGAGCCTGTGCAGCCTGGGGATCCATCCCACATGCAGACACCAAACCCAGAAACTATTGCTAATGCCAAGAAGTGCTTACTGACAAGAGTCTGATATGGATGTCTCCTGAGAGGCTCTGCCAGAACCTTATTGATACAGATGTGGATGCTTGCAGCCAACCACCAGCATGTGGACTCCAATGAAGGAATTAGGGGAGGACTGAAAGAGCTGAAGGGATTTGCAACCCCATAGGAAGAACAACAATATCAACCAACCAGTACCCCCAGAGCTCCCAGGGACTAAACCACCAACCAAAGAGTACACATAGAGGGACCCATGGCTCCAGCTACATATGTAGCAGAGGATGGCCTTATCTGGCAACAACCAGAGGGGAGGCCCTTGGTCCTGTGAAGGCTCAATGCCCGTGTATGGGAATGCCAGGGCAGGGAGGCAGGAGTGGGTATATGAGTGGGGAAGCAACTTCATAGAGGCAGGGGGAGGGGAGATGGGATAGGGATTTTGCAGAGGGGAAACAGGAAAGGGAATAACATTTGAAATGTAAATAAATAAAATAACCAAGAAAAAAGAAAAAAGAAAAGAAATAACAGAAAGCCAAGGATAGAAAAAATAGTTTCTTTAAGGCCTTATATTTCTTATAAAGTCTTTATTTCTTACATAGTATTTTACATCTCTGAATCAATTTAAAGTATATGAGCATTTTTTCCCAAACACCACTCTGGGGATTGTTACTGCCCTGGCCTTGTGATAGTCCTCATGGAGAGTCTTTGGAATCTCTGTCAGTCATTACGCATAATTTCACCTTCTAATGAATCAAATATTTTAAATGGCTTGGACATTATTTTCCAAATAAACTTCTTGAGATCCTTGTTACTTAGCTTATAGTAACAAAGTAAGTGTTTAATTCTTGGTAGCTTTAACATAATTTTCATTTAATGGCTCATTTCATGTTACAAAGCAGGAGGAGCCAATATCTTCCCTCCTCAGCACACTGCACTAGACTATTAGTTGAGTTAGTGGCCAACAAAAGGAAGGTAAAAAAAATGACAAAGCATGAGTATCCATCAATGAAAATAAATTCTAATCATGAAATCATGCTCAGCTAAACTTCTATTTCTGTATTATTATTATTATACCAATTATAAAGGCTTATTAAATATTATATTTCTAAAATAAAAAATACAATAGAATTGATAAGTACCACATAACTATGGTACACCAAAGCGCTTAAGCTGATTTTGCTTGGGCTCCAAGTGGTCATATGAATGACAAATGTCCCACGAAGGCCCAAGCATTTGAGTACTCTGTCCCTAGTCAATAGTGCTGTTTGAGGGGGTTACAGTTGGTGGTGCTGTTTGAGGAGGTTACAGAACTTTTAGGAGTGAAGCCTTGCTGGAGAAAGTATACCATAGGGGCAGGCTTTAAGAGTTTACAGCCTCACCACAGCTTGCTGCTTGCTCCCTCTGTTTCCTGTGTAGAGATGAAATATAATATGTTTTCTGTCCCTGCAGTCAGGCCATGCCTTTGCTGCTCTGATGGACTCTATCTCCCCTGGGACCTTAAGGCAAATTAAGCTTTTTTGTCCTTCAGTTGCATTGGGTCATGGCATTTTATCACAGACACAGAAAAATTGACTAATATCCACCAAGTATTTTATTTACCTTCTAATATTAAGATGTTGCAAAGTAAAACTTAAATATTAACAAGGCAAGAAATGACTAGGAAGAAACAAGACAAGAGCTTATTAGGGACAAATGAAAAGAGAAAGTTATTCAGAAAAAGAACTACAGCCAACTATAAGACAGCAGTGTCCAGCAGTATTTGTACTCTGTAAACAACACAGCCAGGGATATGGGAAGTTCCTTTATACAAGGGAGCTCTTAGAAACTGATATGGTACAGGGGCAGACCTTGTCTCACTCCTTAAAACCAGAATTCAACCCTTCATTTCTGCTTTCAGACTCCACACTGTTACCACTGATCTAAACACCTTCATGTGTCAAAGTGTCCTTTCTTCCCATAAGCATGTTTGGTAAGTAACTGCCTAGATGATTATCAACTTGTGTTTGTGTCACACTTGTCTGTGCCCTCCCCACCAGCCTTGAGGTGGCAAAACCTTGCTGGAGCCAGCTTCTGGTCTTACCACATTGGCATTTCTCCATGCCCTCAGGTAGCTACAGGTGACACCCAAACTCGGGGCTTGGCAACTGTGAGACGCTGTCTTTGGTGCAGCTCCACAGAAAACAGGAGTTATGTATCCGGCACAGTAAGCAACATACACAGTAATGTTAGCGCTGTCAATGTCATCTTTTGAAGGCTGTTGTTTCAGGGGTGCAAAAAAGGATACAGGCTAGACTGAATCAGCGTAGGCCCAACGCTGAGATCAGCTAGGGTGTGACCATGAATTAGGATGGCGAATTTTATTAGGCAATTGTCTGCAGTCTAGAACCGTATCAGGTGAGAGGAATAGGGCATAAAATAAAATAAAAGAGTAAAAAACAAACAAACAAAAAAACAAAACAGATTTTAGAAACATGAGAAAAAAGGAGAAAGAGAGAGGGAAAATGGATTTCAGAGCTCTCCTAGGGGCAGGAGGAAATTGGGAAACATCCATTCTTCTATGGACCCTACTGGAGATATTCTTAGAACTGGTTAGAGAAAGTTCTCTTCCCTCTCTATGTATTGTGTCTTTGCGTGCCAATCTGTCCATGTCTGTCAAAACTGACTGTCCTCTGTGGCCTCAGGCAGCTACACTTGCTTCTATCCCAAGACATCCATGGGAGATCCAGAAAATCCTACACCTTTCTTTTCTATTGTAAAAAGAGACTGTTGACAATACTGATGTCCCTGGGCCTACAGAGACCCAGCTAGAAGTGAAAGGTTTGATAAAGTTAGCTAAGGACACCAAGTCAAATACAGACTCAAATAGCAAATCCTGTGCCCAAGAAAGCACTCTTTCAGATACTCTCCAGTTGCTCTTCCTGGAACCAAGCTGCTGTCTGGCTGTGTGTGGAGGGATTGCGGGATCTCTAAGTGCAGTGGAGCTTCACAGGGATGCGAACTTGAGTTCCCAGGTCATCGCATGCAAACATTACATATGAAAACCTTTGCTTTCACAACTGGAGAGTTCATCCTCCTCACCTGTAGCTGTGTGTGACTGTGATACAGGGTATATCCTTTCCATTCTGAGAAAGGGGTTCAGGTGCTTTTCCCGCTGCAGAGGGAAGACCACTTTGGTAATAGCATTACTGATTCTTCTCCATTCCAATATCAGGCCTGGTAAAGGATGCAAGTCCTTTAATTTATTTAAAATATCCTGGAAAGAAATATAACAAGATAAGGTTGGAATATTGTCCAAATTCAATAGCAAATCAGAATGTCTCTTGGATAAGTAAAGACATCTCAAAATTTAGTCTGATAAATCTTATACCCAGAACTATCATTGTCTGGGTGTTTTTTGAAGTTCCTGTATGTAATGATAACTTTGTAAGTACAGTTTATAAGAGCAATATGGAAATTTATAGCTATTAAAAAGACAAAACCATTAAAAAGACAAAACCAATGGAACATCAGTTTCATGAAGCATCTCCCTCCCACATCCCAGGAGTTACAGCATCTCTTTTCTTTGTATTTTTCCTCCACCACTCTGTCAGTGATTAGAGGCATCCTAGTAGTCTTCCTCCTTGCCCTGATACAGGATCTGCATATCAAGAGCACCAGGAGGCATTTATTTAAAAGCAGATGTTTCTGATTCCACTGTCCTTAAGAAATAGAAACTAAGGAGGCAAAAGGACCAGCCAGACTAACAAACAGACTAGCAAACAGAGCTGTGACACTTTCCAGGGCAGATGAACTGCTCATAATGAGGCCAGGGCCAAAATCCCACAGAAGTGCAAATAGACAGCTCTCTACAGCCTGTGGCTATGTTTCCTAGCCCCGTTTTCCCAATGGGAAGTCAGTACTCCAAACCCATCTTCTCTTCTTTCCAACCAAAGATGGCCACTGGTAAAATTCCTTTGAAAGTAGTGAAGTAAGGTCCTTCAAACAACTCCATGGAAAAATGTATTTTTTCTTGAAACTGAAGAAATAATTTTTTCAGTTATTATAATACTTTTGATGTTTGTATAGATATACAAGTCATATTCTACTAAAAACCTAAGCATACCGGATAATAATGTCTGCAGATGTGTGCTCACAGGCATCCCATTGTTTAATAAGGACAGAGCTGCTAACTCAGGCTACAGTCCTGAGTCCCATGGCACAACATCTCCACAGACCATTACAGGAATAGGAGCCACCAACCAATCTGCTTGCTTGAGCCTGGGTAAGTTAATATGGTGCACTGTGGCAGCTCTTGATGTCAGAAGCATTTTTTCATAACACCAGCAATCTAAAAGTAGTTTCGCCTCCTGTGCCCATGCGTGCCCCCCAAGTACCTTACTAGTGCTGAACCGTCTTCCCAGCCGCAGTCTGCGGTCACTCTCATTCCCTCTTCTGGTGGAACCCAGAGTCTTTTTGTTGCCTTGTGTTTTCATCTCTCCATTCGGTGGTAACTTTAGTTCCAAAAATAAAACCTGAAAAAAATCAATACTTTTTCAGTCAACAATCAAATTATAACTACTGTCATTCAGAAACTATGTTTTTAAAGTTATTTGAGAATATAAGCTCTACGACTTAACATGGGGGCTTGGAAGGAAGCCTCTCATGGCACCTGGGCTGAGCTCTGGGGAGACTGTTACAGGAGCGCAGGCATGTAGGCCCTTGAAAAACAGCCTGCATGGCCACGACATTTAACTACCACAAGGACAATCAGGAAAGCCATCCACTGTCACCAGAACAATGGGTCATAGAAGTCCCTAGACATAAAAGCTCCAAGAAGGTGGTTGATCCATTGTGGCAACAATAAAGGCTGGTGAGTGGATGCAGGTAAGAATCCCATCCAACCAAGCCCTTACTAACTCAAATTAGAAGGACTTAAAAGTTAGGCAATTCAGAACCATATTTACTATACTTATTCATTTGCTTATAAACCTTGGATGGCTTTTCATGAATCTTGAACTACTTTCCCAATAATCATTCCAAAAATGGAAACAATTCATATAAGTACAAGATTTTTTCCTGACACATTGGCTGAAGAGTGTAGAGAAGAATATCCCTATGATTTCCAGTAATGACAAAAATTAAGATATGTCGCATTTCACAATAGTAGCAGCAGCTGGCATCTTAGAAATGTCATGTATTGAGGCTTACGCTCAAACTTTGTGTTATACAAATGTAAATATATGCATGCATATGGATATGGCTGCCACATTTAACAAGTCAAATTACAGGAATACATGGTTAAATTTTAACTGCAGGAGACATAGCAATTTTTTTCTGAAATTTAAGATTTAACAGAAGCCTATATTCTATCAAGAATTCCTATAGGTATATGAATGACAGTATAGGAGAGGAAAATCAGATTAGTGTTATATTAATTATTATCGCTACTCAAATCGTTCTGCCACCAGTGACACATTCCTCATCACCTGCCAAAGTGCTCTGGATTCTTGAATAAAACACACACACACACACACACACACACACACACACACACACCCCCTTCTACTTTAATATGCTTTAAACAGCACAATGGCTGGGCTACTCTCAAACTTCCATGTAGTTAACTAACGCCTCCCCGCTGATGCTCCTGAATTATTTCGTACTAAGATCTGTATTCCATCTTTGCTCCCCAGACCCAGTTGAGGCCGCCGCTCTTCGTGGCTCTTCCATGCCCCTTGCTCTGTCTTCCGCAGCTCTCAAGACTGCGTTCTATTCCTTTCAGGCATGGTGATTCTAAATCCTTCCTCTTCCCCTGATTCTGTTGCTGGAAATCTAAAGTCCCACCTTTGTCTCTGACTAGCCATTGGCCACCGGCAACCTTAATTACCAGTTAAACTAGCTGGAAGCAGGGACCCTCAACATCTCATGTGTGGGATTCTCACGCAATTTGGGAACCCATAATGCAAGCAGTAAACCAAATCCACAACAGATTAGTGACTAGGAAAGTGGAACATTACCAGCACTCACAAACAATCCTAGAAGACATGAGCAATCAGTTAGGACAACACAAAGTTTTCACTTATCTATGTAGAAGTTCTTTATCTTAAATTTCTCTCAGAATTAACTGTGAAAATTTCATATACAAATTAACTCACCCTGTTTTAAAGCAAAGACCTGGGCAGTAGCCAATGCATTAAAAGTCTGCTCTCATCTAAAGTGTGGTCTAGTCAGTGGTTAGTAAACACCCACTCAAGAAACCAGGCATATACAGGCAGGTTACGTAACACCTGAAATGGTTTGCCTGGTTTGGTTCTCTGAATCATGAATCATGTTTGTTTCATGCCACTTGTGCTGAAATCCATATATTCTGTTTTTGATAAGTGCCTTGTGTACACAGTAACCTGGGTATACAGTTGAAGGCTAAATGATTCAGAATATCTCTCTGTCTCTCTCTGTCTCTGTCTCCCCCTCCCCCAACCTTCCCACCACAAAGAATGCCCTGAAAGCACTAAAGATTCCAAAGCAGATGAAACATAGGCTTTGAGAAAACAAAGTTTCTTGTGTTCTTAAAAACACAAAACTCTCTAGTTCAACAAGGGCATTTTTATTAGGAGTTATAACATTTATTGATCATGTACCATCTATGTGATGCTCACTAGGTATTTTTTTACATCATTGCCACAACCTTATTGAGACATTTTTAATCACAACTCTCATTTCACTGATAAACAACGGAGACAGGGAGAGTGGATGCTTTTCCGACTGATCTAGGGTCATGTAGATAGAAAATGAATGGGGGAAAGCAGAACTCAAACCCACAAGTCAGGCTCTATAGTTTGATTTTTACTAAATGTTATATTACTGGATTGCATATAGAAAACACCAAACAGTTGGTGCTCCCCAGGGTATAAAACTCCAACTACCCTTTGGAGGGAAAAAATGGAAAAAAAGAGAAAATGCAAAGTATTAAAAATGAAACAAGAGTAACTTTGTCAAAATTTCAGTAAAGTTATAAAAATCTTAAATTATGGTTAAAAAAGAAATTTCATACACACAAAAAAACCATTTTAATTTGCATCTCAGAAAAATGTCCAATTTGCCCCTCTGAAGAAAGATGCTGGAGCACAGAAGGGCCAGTGCCTTTGGAAGAGATGGCACGGTGGAGCCAGTTACTCTGTCCTGAGTGGCCACCACCAACTGCAGAGCCAGGGCTGCTCCATGGATGCAGACAGATCTCATGGAGCCACAGGCAAGGCTCCTTTACAACCTTCCCTCTCAGAAGAACAACTTGCTGCCCGGCACTATACCACTATTTCAGATGATTCTTAGTTGTTTCATTTTACTAAGTGCTGTTCTCTAGAATTTGTACAGAGAGGTAAGCTGTGACACACGTTATTTAACTCCACAAGGTCTTCCCAGGGTCTCTATTTCCTGGATACTACCTGTGCAATGTCATCTGCACTTGTAAAGGAAAAGCTGTGGCCAGCTAGTTGATAGGCTTGAGTCTCAATGGCATCCAGCTTGGCTTGCATAATATGCTTCTGGCTTTCACACTCCGCAGTACTAAAGCCAATTCCATTTAATTCTAGCAAGGCCAGGCAGTACTGAGAGGGCATCTCCACTTTGCAGAAAATATCTGAAAAAGACAATGGGAAATGAAATGGTAGGTCACCAATGAGGTCATGGGCTCCTCAGCAGTGCTGAAGCCCAGGACAATCTGCAGCAGCAACCCAAGCTGTCACTCAAGGCCAGTCTCCAGAGCAGGTCCCAAACCAATGGAAGGAGGCAAAGGGTAGGCCATTCAAGCACTAGATGCTACCTAGCCCATCTGTGCACCAGTGGGAAAGCTGGCAATCCCATGAGCAGTCTGGACTAACAGAGACATTTCTTCTAAGACTTAGAAGACATCCTATGCTCAAATCATTCAGAAGGCTATAACTAATGCACAAGAGGAAACAAGAATATTTTATCCAAGTCACCTTAAGCATCTTTCCATGGGGAAAGGCCAGTTGTCAGAATATACCTATCTAAAGAGCAGAAGAAAAGGAAAGCTGGAGGTCAGTAAATAACAAACAGATCTCGGAAAAAAAATCATCTTTTTTTTTTTCAGATTTCATTTTTTTTCTAGTTTTTTTTATTTTCTATATTTTTTTGTTTACATTCCAAAGGCTTTCCCCTTTCCCAGTTTCCCCCTCACCATATGTCCCATAAGTCTTCTTCCCTCTGCCCATTCCCCAATCACCCCTCCCCCCCCCCATTTCTCTGTTCTGGTACTCTCCTACAATACTGGATCAAGTCTTTTCAGGACCAGGGTCCTCTCCTTCCTTCTTCAAGGGAATCTTTTGATTTGCTAATTGTGCTTTGGGTATTCAGAGCTTCTGGGCTAATTAATATCCACTTATCAGTGGTTGCATTTCATGTGTATTCTTTTGTGATTGGGTTACCTCACTTAGGATGATATTTTCCAGATCCAACCATTTGCCTACAAATTTCATGAATTCATTGTTTTTCATTGCTGAGTAGTATTCCATTATGTACATATACCACATTTTCTGTATCCATTCCACCTTTGAGGGACATCTGGGTTCTTTCCAACTTCTGGCTATTATAAATAAGAGTGCTATGAACATAGTAGAGCATGTGTCTTTGTTGCCTGCAAGGCAATCCTCTGGGTATATGTCCAGGAGTGGTATGACAGGGTCCTCTGGAAGTGTCATGCCCAATTTTCTGAGGAACTGCCAGACTGATTTCCAGAGTGGTTGTACCATCTTGCAATCCCACCAACAGTAGAGGAGTGTTCCTCTTTCTCCACATCCTTGCCAACACCTGTTGTCTCTTGAGTTTTTAATCTTAGCCATTCTGACTGGTGTGAGGTGGAATCTCAGGGCTGTTTTGATTTGCATTTTCCTGATTACTAATGATGTTGAACATCTCTTAAGGTACTTCTCAGCCATCCAAATTTCTTCAGGTGAAAATTCTTTGTTTAGCTCTGTGCCCCATTTTTTGATAGGGTTATTTGGTTCTCTGGGGTCTAACTTCTTGAGTTCTTTGCATATATTGGATATTAGCCCTCTGTCGGATGTGGAGTTGGTGAAGATCTTTTCCCACTTTGTTGGTTGTCGTTTTGTCCTTCTGACAGTGTCCTTTGCCTTATAGAAACTTTGTAATTTTATGAGGTCCCATTTGTCAATTCTTGATATTCTTGATCTTAGAGCATGTTATTGGTGTTCTGTTCAGGAACTTTCCCCCTGTGCCCATAGTAAAAGCAATATACAGCAAACCAGTAGCCAACATCAAACTAAATGGAGAGAAACTTGAAGCAATCCCACTAAAATCAGGGACTGGACAAGGCTGCCCTCTCTCTCCATATCTTTTCAATATAGTACTTGAAGTTCTAGCGAGAGCAATTAGACAACATAAGGAAGTCAAAGGGATACAAATTGGAAAGGAAGAATTCAAACTATCACTATTTGCAGACGATATGATAGTATACTTAAGTGACCCAAAAAACTCCACCAGAGAACTCCTACAGCTGATAAACAACTTCAGCAAAGTGGCCGGTTATAAAATAAACTCAAGCAAATCAGTAGCATTCCTATACTCAAAGGACAAGCAGGCTGAGAAAGAAGTTAGGGAAATAACATCCTTCACAATAGGCACAAACAATATAAAGCATCTTGGTGTGACTCTAACCAAACAAGTGAAAGATCTGTATGACAGGAACTTCAAGTTTTGAAAAAAGAAATCGAAGAAGACCTCAGAAGATAGATATTTCGTGCTCTTGGATTGGCAAGATTAATATAGTAAAAATGGCCATCTTGCCAAAAGCAATCTACAGATTCAATGCAATCCCCATCAAAATCCCAAATCAATTCTTCATAGATCTAGAAAGAGCAATTCTCAAATTCATCTGGAGTAACAAAAAACCCAGGATAGCTAAAACTATTCTCAACAATAAAAGAACTTCTGGGGGAATCAATATTCCCAACCTCTAGCAGTACTACAGAGCAATTGTGTTAAAAACTGCATGGTATTTGTAGGCAAATGGTTGGATCTGGAAAATATCATCCTAAGTGAGTTAACCCAATCACAAAAGAATAAACATGAAATGCAATCACTGATAAGTGGATAATAATGAGCCCATAAGCTCTGAATACTCAAGGCACAATTAGCAAATCAAAAGATTCCCAAGAAGAAGGAAGGAGAGGACCCTGGTCCTGAAAAGACTGGATCCAGTTTTATAGGAGAGTACCAGAACAAAGAAATTGGGGGTGGGGGGATTGGGGAATGGGCAGGGGGAAGAGGACTTATGGGACATATGGCGAGGGGGAAATTGGGAAATGGGAAAGCCTTTGGAATGTAAACAAAGAATATAGAAAAAAATTAAAAAAAAAAAACACCCTGCATGGTATTGGTACAGTGACAGGCAAGTAGATCAATGGAATAGAACTGAAGACCCGGAAATGAACCCACAGAATTATGGTCACTTGATCTTTAATAAAGGAGCTACAACCATCCAGTGGAAAAAAGATAGCCTCTTCAATAAATGGTGCTGGTTCAACTGGAGGTCAGCATGCAGAAGAATGCGAATTGACCCACTCTTATCTCCTTGCACTAAGATCAACTCCAAGTGGATCAAGGACCTCCACATAAAACCAGACACACTGAAACTAACAGAAAAGAAACTGGGGAAGACCCTGGAGGTCATTTTTAATATATTTTTAATTATATGTATGTGTCTATGTATGGGTATGTGTAGGTATGTACACATGACTACACGTGTCCTCAGAAAACAGAAGGAGCTGGAGTTATAGGTTCTTGAGTTGGCTGACACGGGTGCTGGGAATTGAACTCAGGTCCTCTACAAGAGCAGCAAACACTCTTAACCTCAGAATCATCTCTCCAGCACCAAAATAATCATTTCTAAACAAATTTTAGTAGCTTCCCACATTGCCTCCAAAATCTTCCTGCTTTTAAATGCTTGACAGTTCTGTAGGTCCTATGACTGGGAAAGCCTTAACATTGTATAAACTACATGTGACACTCCCTATCACCCATTTTTTTTAAAACTATGTAGCAATAAGGCCTCAGCCTTCCATGTATTTGGGATAACAGCAAGTGCCTCCATGCCCAGCTTATAATTCAAATAGTTAATGAATATCTAAAATGCTACCAATCAAGACTCTAGTGTGATCTTCAGAGACAATAAGAATGCCAGGCTTTCCAGTATATCTGAAAAGACAAGGCAGAAGCTGTGATTCTGAGTTATTGAGTGCATATCCAGGCATGCCCCTAGAGCACCAGGGCTACTCTCCCCTCTCTTTGGTCAGTCTACACTGGTTTAAAGAGGCTAAGAGGCTGAAACACAAAACCTTCTTTCTACACAGAAGCTGCTGACAAATATCACCTCAGAAGAGCATTCTCTATGAACACACAAGTCAATGTGGACTTAGTCTTTGTAATCCTGTCCCTTTGTGCTAGGAAGAACAGGCTTTGTGGTGAAGGGAAAGTAAGCATAGCAACGCGTGTAATGACAAGCATTTATGGTATCGCATTGATCTTTACAGCAGCTTTCTAAGGTCCAGACATGACAACTTTCACCAGCTTGGTGCAGGTTCCTGTCTGGTAAGGGAGGCAACTCCAACTCAAGACTTAGATTCTCAACACATTGCTTTGCTAGTCTGGTTAGCTCATGGTATAACTTCCTCATAATGAAGACATCTTTTTTCTCTTCATCATCCTTATTATATATCATTTATTGCACGTCTCAAGTCAAGAAGTCTATCCTGGGCTAGCCAACTTCAGCAAATCCAAGGAGTCTTGGGAGAAAAGAATCTCATGGTGTTCCTTTACTAAAGAAACTATTAATAGCTCTAAAAAAGAAAATGGTTTCACTTTTAAATTCTATGAAAGATCTGTTATACAAATAAAATTATTTGATAAAACTCAAATGTATAACTGGCAACAACTGAATATGATGCCACTAATTCAAATCATTGTAATAAGGCCAGGGGTCAGAAGATTATGGTTGAATGAGCACCAGATACCTGCTTTTAACATGGCCATGGCTGTTGTATTGATCAACGGCATACTGAGGACTTGTGGTAGAGGCCACGAAGTCTGCAAATCAAAAGCTTTATATATATGTACATATACACATACACACACACACACACACACACACACACACACATACACACAATGGAGTACTATTCAGCCATTAGAAACAATGAATTCATGAAATTCTTAGAGAAATGGATAGAGAACATCATACTAAGTGACGTAACCCAGTCTCAAAAGAATACCCATGGTATACACTCACTGATAAGTGGAAATTAGCCTAGAATCTTGGGACACCAAAGACACAATCCACATACCAAATGATGTCCGACAAGAAGGAAGGAGTAGAACCTGGTTCTGGAAAGGCTCAAAGCATCAGTGTAGGGGAATACCAGAACAGGGAAGGGGGAAGGGGGAAGGGGGAAGGGTGAAGTGGTGGATGGGGGAACACGGGGAGGGAAAGGGGCATGTGGGACCTTTGGGGGACAGGGAACCAGAAAAAGAGAAATGAAATGTAAATATAGTATATATCCAATAAAAAAAAGAGAGGAAAAAAATTCTTGACATCCTCAGTAGATAATCCAAAGGTTTTACATAAGACATGTAATTCAACCACCTGCGAGCAGAGAGTAGCTCACTGTACGTATGCACTATCCCCAGCTATAACACAAAAGGTCACAAACGCTACACTTACCGTAAAGGTTTTCCTTCTGCAACAAAGAGTTGAGTTGATTCATGGAGTTGAAGATGAGAACAGACTCCACAGATGCTCTGTACCGCCCAGAATGTTCTGTGTTCACGTTTAGCCCCAGGCTCTGAATTCCTGGGCCTGTCTCTATTCCTTCAAGGAGTGCTAGGTCGTGGGGGAGAAAACTGGTCACTATGCTATGAAGAGTTGGCTCTTTAGAGTCTGGGTCGAGAAGCCAGCACGCCACCTGAACAAGACAGCAATCCAAAGGATTTTACATTAAAGGGGGGCACAGAATGTTCACCATAAGTTAGTGCGCTTTCAGTGAGGCCAGCCTGGACTACATGGTAAGTTAGCTTAGGCTACAGAGTAAAATCCTGTCTCCAAAAGAAGAGTTTATAGGGGAGTACTGAATGAGAAAATCTGACATCAAATTGCCATTTCTGGTTTAAAAATGACATTTTTATGAATATTTTATCTTCTTATGTCAAAATACTATAGGTAATAAAACCAATAATGGAATTTTCCAAGGAGTGCAAGGTTAATGAGACGTGCTAAAGAGTACACTTGGAGGGACCCATGGCCCCAGACACATCGGCAGCAGAGGATGATCTTGTTGGACACCAAATGGGGGAGAGGTCCTTGGTCCTGGAAAGACTTGATACCGATACCGTAGTGTAGAAGAATACCAGGACAGGGAAGCAGGGGTGGTTGATTGGGGAAGTGGAGATGACTTACGGCATATCCGGGGGTGGAGGGTGGGGTGGGGGGGGATGGGAAAGGGGACAACATTTGAAGTGTAAATAAAGAATATACCTAATTTTTAAAAAAGATTGCTACTGTAACTGTAATGATAAACTCATATCATCCATATTCTTGTTTGGATTCCAGAACATCAAAAAGATAACTTTTTATCTAGTAAAGGTCAGTGCCGTCTTTGTCCTCTCCACCTCAAAACAAAACCTTAGAGAAGACCTTTGGTGGAGATAGCATAGTGTCAGCATACTTACAAAAACCCTGAATTCATATCAATTGCATAGGACAGTAAACAGGCAACATAGCCAACACAATCTCCGAAAACACAGAAGAAAGAACAACCAAAGAACAAAACATCTGCTCAAGAAAGACAAACCCAGAAACCAGCACCTGTGCTAAACTCAGCACAAACCCAGGTCCCTGAATGCCAGAATACGAGCACAATTGCAAGGCAGCATGTCTCCACTGGAGCCAAGCTATGCTACCACTACAGACCCTGAATATCCTAACATAGCAAAAGCAAAAGTACCTTAAAGCCAACTATATGAAGATGGTGGAGGATCTTAAAGAATAAATCCCTGAAGAAAACAAAGGAGAAAAAAAAAAACTGAAGGAAAGGAATAAAAAAGTTTATGACCCAAAAATAAAAATAAATAAAACATTCACTGAGGGAATTCTGGAGTGGAAAATTTATGAACATTAACAGGAACTACAAAGGCAAGCTTCACCAACAGAATACAAGAGATGAAAGAGAGAATCTCAGGAATTGAAGACACAATAGAAGAAATGGATACATTGGTTAAAGAAAATGTTAAATCTAGGAAATTCCTGACACAAGGCATCCAGAAAACTGAAAAGACCAAATCTAAAAATAGGAATAGGAGAAGGAAAAGATTCCCAGCTCAAAGGTGAAGAAAATATTTTAAACAAAATCATAGAAGAAAGTTTTCCTAACCTAAAAAAGGACATGCCTATAAAGGTATAAGAAGCTTACAGAACACTAAATATATTGAACAAAAAAAGAGAAAATATCCACCACCACATAATTATCAAAACATTAAATATACAGAACAAAGAAAGACTATTAAAAGCTGCAAGGGAAAAAAGAGACCAACTAACATATAAAGGCAGGCCAATTAGAATTGCGCCTGATTTCCCAATGGAGATTCATAAGCTAGAGGGGCATGAACAGATGTGCTGCAAACATGAGCAGACAACAGGCGCCAGCCCAGACTACTATAGCCAGCAAAACTTTCAATCACCATAGATGGAAAAAATAAGACATGACATGTTAAATCAAATTTAAACAACATTGATCTACAAATCCAGTCCTACAGAAAAGGTACTAGAATGAAAACTCCAACCCAAGGAGGTTAACCACACTCATGGAAACACAGGACATAATCGTCCACCAGCAAACCAAAACAAGAGAAGGGTGTGCTTGAGAGTAGACACACACACACACACACACACACACACACACACACACAACCACCACTAACAACAACAACAACAACAACATAACAGGAATTAACAATCATTGGTCATTGATATCTCTCAATATCAAAAGTCTCACTTTCCTAATAAAAACCAGACTAATAGAATGGCCAGGAAAATGGGATCCCTCCATCCTTCTGCTGAAAGATGTTAAGAAACATACTTCGACATCAAGATAGATATTATCTCAGGGTAAAGGGTCAGAAAAATACATTCCAAGCAAATGGACCTAAGAAGCAAGCTAGTGCAGCCATTTTAATAGCTAACAAAATAGACTCAAGCCGAAATTAATCAAAAGAGATGGGGAAGGACACTACATACCCATTAATGGAAAAAATCCACCAAGATGACTTTTTTTTTTTTTTTTGATTTTTCGAGACAGGGTTTCAATGTGTAGCTCTGGCTGTCCTGGAACTCACTCTGTAGACCAGGCTGGCCTCGAACTCAGAAATCTGCCTGCCTCTGCCTCCCAAGTGCTGGGATTAAAGGCGCCGCCGCCACCGCCACCACCACCCGGCTAAGATGACATTTTAAATATTAACATCTATGCTCTAAACACAAGGGCACACATTTTGTAAAAGAAACACTACTACAACTTAAATCATATATTGACCCTCACACATTAATGGTGGAAGTCTTCAATATCATACTTTTATCAAAAGACAGGTCATTCAGACAGAAACTAAACAGAGAAATACTGCAAATAACAGACATTATAAACCAAATGGACGTAAGAGAGATTTACAGAACATTTCACCAAACAAAAAGAATATATCTTCTTAGCACCTCACATAACTTTCTCCAAAATTGACCATATATTCAGTCACAAAGCAAGTCTCCACAGATCCAAGAAAAGTGAACTAACTCCCTACATCCTACTAGACCACAATGGATTAAAGCTGGATTTCAACAAGAGAAAACTTACAAACTCATAGAAAGTGATCAACTCTCTACTGAATGGGAAAAATGGGCCAAGACAGAAATTAAGAATAAAGACTTTTTAGAGTTGAATGAAAATGATTACACATCATACCCAGACTTGTAGGACACAATGAAAGCATTGCTAAGAGAAAACTTACAGCACTAAAGAATTAGGCAGATCTTATACAAGCAACTTAACAGCACACCTGAAAGTTCTAGAACAAAAGAACCAAGCACACCCAAGAGGAGTAAATGGCAGGAAATAATCAAACTGAGGGTTGAAATCAATAAAATAGAAAAAAAAGAACTATACAAAGAATCAATGAAAGGAAGAGTTGGTCCTTTGAGAAAATCAACAAGATAGACAAACCCTTATCTAAACTAACTAAAAAGATGGGGAGAGAATATTCAAATTAACAAAATCAGAAATGAAAAGGGGACATAACAACAGACACCAAGGAAGCCCAAAGAGTCATAAGGACATTGTTTAAAAACATGTACTCTACCAAAATTAAAAATTCTAAAATTTTTAATAATATTTTAATAAGTTAAGGATAATTTTCTCGGTAGGTACTATTTACCAAAAGTAAACCAAGATTAAACAATTTAAATAGACCTATATAACTCATGCTGAAATAGAAGCAGTCATTAAAAGTCTCCTAATTGAAAAAAAGCCTAAGGCCAGAGGGTTTTATCACAGAATCCTACCAGACTTTCAAAGAAGAGTTAATCACAATACTCAGATAAACAAAAAGAACACTTTATTTTATGAGGCCATGGTCACTCTTGTACTCAAACAACATAAATATTCAACAAAGAAAATTTCCCTCATGAACATAGATGCAAAAGTACTCAATAAAGTACTTGCAAATAGAATTGAAAAAAAAAACCACATCAAAAAGAACATCTATGATCAAGTAGGCTTCATCCCACAGATGCAGGGATGGTTAAAACCAGTAAAAGGAATCCACCAGGTAAATACACTGAAAAGAAAAAAACAAAACAAAAAAAACCACATGATCATCTCAGATGACTAAAAAGTCTTTGATAAAATCCAGCATTCCTTCATGATAAAAGTTTTGGAGAGATTCTGGATGCAAGGGACATACCTAAACATAATAAAGGTAGTTACAGCAGGCCAATAGCCAACATCAAATTAAAGGGAGAAAAACTCAAAGCTAAAATTCAAAAAGAAAAAAGAATCATATTTGACTATTTGCTAAAAATGTTAAAATAGTATAATTTTCAATTCCACTCTGTATACTTATCAACAGCTGGGAGAAATGGTATACCTTTTAAAAAATGCTTTGGTAAGGGATTAAAGTGCCAAGTGTATACTACAGTAATATAAGCTATTCCCTCCTTGATAGCTCAGTCTACCAGAAGGAGATCACACTTCCTCTCGCACCGCACTGCTCTGAGGACTAGTGATGTGACTGTCCTCTCCATCCCTAAGAGCACACCCCCTTAGACAACACTCACACACGGCTGTGTTCTGCCTCCATCCTCACAAACACTTGAAAACTCCTGCTCTCATATTCTTAAACTTAACAGTTTATATTTCACTTCTAATTTACTGTGGTATACAAATCCATAACTTATAACAAAAAGTAAAGTTCTCTTTCATCTTTGAGAAAGAACATGACCTCTAAAGTTTAGAATTTATGATATTGCTGCTTTTCCCCCACAGAGGCATTTGATACACAATGATGTATTCTGGGTGTATGAGATTCCTGGGCAGAGAGACATCTTGTCTGAAAGTTTTAAGTTAAACCACTGAGGCTAAGCACATGTAAACAGTTATTCCTAAGGGCTAACAATGTTGCAGTATATAAAATTACATATAAGATAGAACCTTGGGGTCTTCATAACTGGGTTCCAGAGAGATGCCACAGGATAGGAGGAGGGCTTTATAGGTCTGAATGAAATCATAGGTGACAACAGACCGCTCTCGGTCAGACGTCTTTTGCAAGCAGGACTGAAGGTTCTCCATCCTCTCCTTCACAGTTAGTGTTGCATCCAGAGGTGGTGGGGCCAAACTAGGACTCATTTCTTGGAAGAAAAACAAAGTCTAAATGTTAAAATTGGACTCATTTATTTGAAACAGCAATGCTTAGTGTTAAAGACTGAGAACGATTCACAGCCTGAGGATCTGATTCCACATAACTGCCTGTTCAGGTCACAGCAACGATGTGATAAGGTACTCTATAATCTAAAAATAATGGACTAGATTATAATATTCTATTTTCTTGTGTGGGTTAAAATTCTAAGTATCAAGACTTCTAATAATAAAATTGTATTTTCAGAACAGAGTTAAAATAGGTAGAAGCTTTAGAAATTAAGTTTAAAGAGAGAGAGATACAATGTTGTATCAAAAATAAAAGAAGTTCAAGTAGCTACTCAGCCAGCAAAGACCCTGGGATCTCATCCTCGAAGTGGAAAGGACACTGCACGTCATTCCTACTGATTACTCCTGAGGAAGGAGCTACACAATCAGACCCCAGTGTTTCTACACTGTATCCTACCCTCCAAAGGCTCCTGCAAGAGTCGCACAACTCAGAGACATAGTTCTCTAGCGAAACACTACCCCTGTATGAACAGGAAGAGAAAGCCTGAGCAGAAATTGCTACAATCCATTGTTAATGGCTTCCTGTAACAGGTAGAGGAGAGCAAAGGAAGTGTTTCTAAAGGCTTTCATTCTGGTCTGTGGGTGTAGCTCCGCAGAGGAACACTTGTCCTGCAGGTGTAGGGCTCTGGGTTCAGTCACTAACAGCAGAGGAAAGAAGGAATATAAGGAGGGTGTAGGGGTCAGTGCAGTGAGACCACCAAACCATACCACTCTACGGACAGAAGGAAAGATTTATTGGAGATCCAAACTGCTGGGCTGGCCGTCAGGACAAAGAACAGCCAAAAGGTGAGGAAAGTCTTGTTAGTTTTTAGGGGCTAGGTGGCCGCAAGAACAGCCTGGAACCAGCATGGGGACTTTAATCTGTCACAGGCTTGTTTGGGTCAATAGGACAACAGATAACCATTACCAGAGGTAGCTTTCTGTAGGGGTCAAATAAAGGAAGTACTGGCTTTTCTTACAAACAGAAACCCAAGATTTCTGAGGAATGCTGAATTTGGGGATTTGTTTACCCAGAATCCAGCCTGAGTGAACCCAGACTGTCATTTCAGGACATTGTCAATACCACTGCCATTTCTGGGGCCTGCTTTGGACACAGAGGGATAAGGGAGGAAAGGATGGACATATTTGATTAATATATGTGACTATTATATTATATAAATTAGTTATGCACTAAGTAATTACTTTCAATTCTAAAAATAAAGCCTAGGCAATATCAGAAAATTATTCTTATATAATTTAACAAAAAAAATCAAGAAAAAAATAACTCCCTTAATAGATGTCATAGAGCAAGCATATATGACTTAACCTAACACCAATTACTTACCAGACTGCTTCTGTTCCTTCTGCAATGACAAATAATAGGCATCCTTTCCACCCCAGCACACTGCTAGTCCAACTACCACAGCACCGTCAGAGCCACGCACAGGGAACCCATCCTCTTCAACAGTGGCTTCCTGTGGCGAGCTAACTAAACGAGTGAACAGTAAAATGGTCAAAACAACTTCCAACATTCAAGAATCCAGCAACCTATGAAAACTATGACACCCCACCATCCCGGTGGCACACACTTTATAATGGCAGCCTTGGAAAGCTGAGGCCAGCCAGGGCTCTATAGCCAGACTCTGTCCCCAAAGCACGAACAACAACAACAAAGACCCATTTACTTGTCCTAGTTAGGTTTCTACTGCTGACTGAACACTGACTGCAAGTAGCTTGAGGAGAGGTCCTGTTTCAGCTTACTGCTTACAGTATATCCTGAGGCAGGGATTTGAGGCGGGAACTAGAGAAGAGGTCATAGTGGAGCACTATACTGGCTTGCTCCTCGCATCTAGCTCTGCCTGCTCTACACCACTCAGAACCACCTGTCCAGAGGTGGGGCCCACAGTGGGCTGAGTGTTCCCACCTTAGTCATTAACCAAGAAAATGCCCTACCAAGAGGCGATCTCAGAGAGGCATTTTCTCAACAGAGGTTCAGTTTCCCAGGTAACTCTAGCTTGTATCAAGATGATAAGACTAGCTAGCATACTGCTTAGGATCTGAAAATTCTAGAATATCATTTGGTTAATCATTTTCAGGTGTGCAAAAGGTTCCTTTATGTTTGTTTAGTTCCCCCCCCCACCCCACACCACCTCACTCTGTAGACTAGGCTGGCCTGGAACTCAGAAATCCACCTGCCTCTACCTCCCAAGTGCTGTGATTAAAGGCATGTACCACCACGCCCAGTTTTTATGTATAAGCTCTTTTTACATTCCCCATCAATTAAGATTCCTGTCACAATGAAAACAGTGTCCCACAGCTTGCCTAAAACAGATCTATAATGACTAAAGAGAAACCAGTAGGTAAGCAAAGCTGTTTTCTAAGTTTCAATAACAAATAAAGACCATTTCACACACAAAATAAAATCTTTACAGCAAATTCACCAACTCTTAACCAAAGGCACCAAGAGTTTTACTGTGAACAATTAAGTGCAATTTTTATATCTCTAGTCAACATTTTTTTTCTAAATTAACATCTACTTAATTTCACAAAGGTCAAGAAGCAACTTAATTTACACTTGCAATTTCAGTACCTAAAAGATACTGGTCTATAGGAAGACAGTACACACTTGTTAACTTTAAAGCCTCCATTAGAAGCCTGACATTATGCTTGATGAATTAGGAATAGAAACTGCTATACACTAAGAGCACATAGACTGTCATTAACACACATGCTCCAACCTGAAGATGAGACAAAAACTAGCACCTTACTAAACAAACACATAAACAGAGCTTTGTGGTAGCCAATCAGACCCGATGCCACAACAGGTTGACAAGTTGAATATAGCAATTCCCTAGTCACAATTCAATGTTCATGGCATCATTTGACCAAAGGTTCAACACTGGAAACCCACAAATCTGTAAGGATTTGGGAACATCATTTCATTATAGACTGATTAATCAGAAGGGCTAATGCTCAAGATAAACTCTAGAAAGTTCAGCTAATGTACTTTGTGAGAAATACAGTTTTGATCTGCTATGTGCTTTCATAATGAAGTAAAGAACAATTTGTGAGTGCTAATGAATAATAAAAATGTAGTACCATCAAAGTGTGAAGATATACAAAACGTAGTTTTATATTAATATACATGCGACATAGACCTCTTTTGGAGGGCAATTATTAGCAACTATATAGACACACATATATCCATTTAAGAGATTCTTATTGAATGAATATACTTATTTAATTGAATATATATATTCCAATTCATTTAATTCCAAATTTCATATATATATATGCACACACATATATATACATTTATGTATGTGTATATATGTGTGTATATATATCCATTTATATATAAATGGTTTTATATATATGTATGTATGTGTGTATATATATATATACATATATATGTATATACATATACATACATATATATATATATATATATATATATACACATATATATATATGTTCCAAGATCCCAATACAGAAGAATGAATTAAAGCTTAAAAAACTCTCACCATGCTTCAACCGTCCACCTATGGCAGCAGTTTTGGATGTTGAACTTGGCATCTTTTCACAAGCCAGAGAGATGGAAAAGCGCTTTTGGCATTGCCACTCCTTCACAAATGTCTGAAAGAGAATCTGGTCACTCGCTACGTCGATAATGGCCAGATTCTCTGAGCTGCATGAGGTTTGACTTAATGGCAGTCCATCTTGAGACTGCAGGAAAAAACTCATGTCTTCAACAGAACCATCATAGTCCTTGAGGCTGTCTCTAAGCTCTTGACCCAAATCCTGGTTTTGATTATCTGAAGGTGAGCCAAACAAACAACTTACGCCTGGCTGTAAAACCCTGCTGGCTTTCTGATATTTCACAGATGTCCCCAGAATGTCTGGAAATGCGAGCTTAGAAGCAGAAGCAGGACCGGGTGTAGGAGGGATGAGGCCATGGTCATCTGCTGCAGCGCTCTCTCTCTGAGGCGAGGGAGACGAGGCTCCACCAGGCCTGGCTCTGCTCTCTAGCCCTTCAGTCCTGCTTTTAACTTCATTACTGGGGGAAAGTGAAGTTTTCTGAACTGTTCCCAAACTTGAATTTATTTCCTGTCTCTCATGTGACTCTGTGCTGTTTCTTTCAAAGCAAGACAAATTTACATGCATCAATTTGGGCTTTTCATTTTCTAGAGGACTAGATACTTTATCTAAAATCCTTTGCAGTTCTGGGCTTAAGTTAAATGATGCTCCTGACCAAGTGAATGAATTATCTTGATTTGTCTCTGTGAATTTGGTCTTTGGGGACCCTTCATTTTTATCTCTGTCCACTTCTCCTTGGGGACACTCATTATTCAGCACTGCAGAATCACCAGGTTCTAATGTTTTAAAGGTTACTGGATTACAGTTCTCTTGCACATGAAATGCAGCCATATTGTCTAAGGCTTCGATCACCTGAGCAGAGTCTATCTCTGAAAATATAACAGATTCACCACTGAGACAAGCCACTTGCTGTTGAGAACCCTGAGGCTCACGCACATTTGGTGTCATAACTGGGTCTTCTTGTGGGTGTGGAGGATTACTGAAATGGTTTGGTGTCATTTCAGAAAGGAGTGGCTGTTTTGCCTTTCTATCAGGTGACTGTCCTTGTCCTAAGCCATCTTCTCCAAAACTGTCAAATAGTATACTATCACTCATATTCAAACTGGTTTCAGGCAGACTTTCTTCCTCTACGCCAGTAGGAGTTCTCATTTGAGGAGCCAGCGGTATGATTGGCTTCACCACTTCTTGTATTTCAAACCCTTGAAGAAAACTATTTAATTGGGAATCAGTAACAGAATGCTCATTCTCTTTAAAGCAAGTGCTGTTTTCCCCCTGAGGTATTGGAGAATGGAAAATGAGGCTGTCTGGAGTTCCTCTATTGATGCTCTTTTCAGTGTTTGCTTTCACAGGCTCTACATTCTTATGGTCTGTGTTGGCTGTGCCTGCGACCTGCTGGTCACCTGGAGTGCTGTGACGCTCGTTCCAAGTAGTAGAGCCCTCCTCCATTATCCCTGCTGCTTTTGCTCCTATCGTGGCATTTTCAGTTGCCATCTGTTCAATTATTTCCTCTGACTGAGTATCCAAGTACAAGCTATCTCCAAAGTCACAGAAGGCTAGGTTAGAAGCAAGACTATGTTCAGTTGTATTTGTTTCATAAGCACCTGTTTTTTCTTGTACCCCAGAAAAATTTAGAAGATTTTCACACTGACCTCCTGCTTGACCAAGTTCTCCAGTTGACTGAGGTGCCCCAGTTCTGCCTGCGTTACTTTCCAATGCCTGATGACAAGGATTTGAGTCATGTTCTTTGCTATTAAGCTTTATACATTCACATTTGATGGGTATAACATCATTTGAGTCTCTGGCCACATAACTATCAGCTTGTCCCTCTATTAATGTCTTCTGTCTGGTGCGCATGTTTGTGTGTTTCTCACTGTGGTTTTCCAGGCACTGGCTGACTGGATGTGTGTCTTGGTGTTGGCTTTCTGCACCATTCTCCGTGAGCACCTCATTTACTAATGGTCCTGTCTTGTGAGTAGCAACTCTTCTTCTGTTTCTAGCAGCACCCGGGGACTGACCAGTCACATTTTTGTTCTGATATCCTGCCATGGAATGTGTCACAGCAGCATTACTTTCTGTTTTTTTCCTTAAGCAAGGCTGCTGCATTTGTAAAGGGAATGAGGTTTTGTTGCATTTTTCTTTGGCACAAAAAGATACATTTTTTGCAAATAACCCTGGACTTCTACATTCTGCATTCTGCTCCTGTAAGGACTTCTGTGGGTCCTCACATAGAGTAGATGTGCACACAGTCTGTCCTTGTAAACCATCTCTATGCATCCCAGAGTCGTGCATGGGACTACTGCCCCAAGATTTTTTCTGATGCTTTCTTTCTCTCCCAGATGGAAAGCTGTTGTTCACCTGCTCTGAACTAAACCTCAAAACAGTTTTCCTTGTTTTCTCCAATGAGAAAGTTTGAAGAACTTCCTTAGTGCTTGGTTTTCCTTCTTTCAGAGACTTCCGAAGCATTTCTTTATTTATACCTAAAGAGGTTCGTGTTCTTGCTCTACAAATGGAGGGTGTCTGGAGCTTGTGATTCCTCTGGAACTTACAGAGAGAGTCAGTGTGCTGTCTGCGTTCATCTATGCCTCGCTCTGCCTCTGGGGACTGCTCATCAGTAGAACCACTTGCTCTCATGCTATTTCTGGTCTTTGATGCTAATTGCTTATGAGAACTCTTAGTTTGGGATTTGAACGTGTGTTCCTTTCCTTCTGACTCGCTGGTCAGTGAGTATGTGCTAGAACTCAAGGGTGAATGTGGATCCCACTGTACTCCCATTTCAATTAAGTCCTGCTGCAGAATCATTTTGGCTTCTTCCACTATTAAGGCTGCTGCTTCCCTGGCAGATAAGCCCTTGCCAGTCACCCAAATAGTCCGCATGCCCCGACGTTCTTCAGCTGCTTCCTCTTCTTCATCCACTGCCTTCCCGGCACTTCAAGGGCAGGAGAAGAGAGAAAATTAATGCTTTCCTTCACTCACACAACATGAACCAATTCTATTTAAGTTGCTCTGGGAAAATAAAATGGCAGTGGGGGCAGGCACAGAGGGAGGGAGGGAGGGAGGAAGGAGAGACAGAAAGAAGCACAGGCACTCTGTGAGAACTAAAAACTGATGTTTAATCTACATTCTTGTCACATGGTGTGAGGGATGCTCAGAGGGAAACACTGGAGAGGACAGGCGTTTGGCAATTCTTAGATAGCATAATACAGGAAATCCCTACTAAGATAGACTTCTTAAGCAACAGCCTTAATGGCTGGAAACAGCACCTGCTGTTCTTCCAGGGACCCAAGTTCAGTTCCCGGCATCCACACAGAGCTCACAGTCTGTAACTGCATTCCCAGTGACTCCAGCATCCTCTCCTAACCCCTGTGGACACTGCGTGAATGTGATACACAGACATGCATGCAAGCAAGCAAACTACCCACACACATTAAACAAATAAATCTTTTTTTTAAAGTGAGAGTCATAAGTTTTTATTGAAAATAACTCTTCTCACAATGTAAACCCTAGAAAGGCATATGAAGGGCTAGAAGATGACAAAGGACAGTAAGCCCTGAACAGAGATGCAGTTTAGAAGAAGACATGGCCATGAGTGGCTTTTTACCTAGTCCCTCGGAGGGCAGGGTCTAATCAGCACCATGGAAGAACCTGGAGTTGTGACTCAACTCAGGAGGAAGACTGTCCAGAAATAAGAGTGTGAAACCAGAAAAGTGAACCAACGTTCTTCATATAGATTGCCTCACATCTGGCTCTAAGTTATGCCAAAGCAGGCATATTCCACATACCCTGCCACAGGTCTGCACCACTGTACTGGTGAGATGGACCAGGGTAACGGTGCATGCAGTCAGGCCTGACATCTGATTTCATTCCCTAGGATTCACATGGTAGAAGGAAAGGACCACTTCCATAAGTTGTCCTCTAACTTCTACATGCATGCATGTGCACACACGCATATCCATGCATACACATGATATATAAATGAATCTAATTTTAAAATTAATTCTTAACAACTAACAGAGAGGGCCTGGAGAGATGACTCAGCAGTGAAGAGCAGAGTCTGCTCTTCCAGAGGTCCTAATTTCAAATCCCAGCAACCATATGGTGGCTCACAATCATCTGCAATTGGATCTGATGCCTTCTTCTGGTGTGTCTGAGGATATCTACAGAGTACTCATACAAATAAAATAGATAAATCTTTAAAAAAAAAAAAAAGGATGGTGCAACCTTTAAGGTGAAGCTTTAGTAATAAGGCAAAGTAGTATAACACAGAAATCTATCAATTTAAAAACCAATATAGAATCTTAATTTATAAAAATGAAATAAAGATTGTCTACTTATTTTAAAAAAATTAACAGAGAACTAAGCTCCCACTAGAGTGAGCTCTTCTGGAAGATAATGGTCTAAACCCCCAAAGATCAAACAATTTTATGTAATTGAAGTCTAGGAGGACAGGATGTGGCAAAACTAAGTGAAGTTATGACGGCTGAGACTCCTCCTTCCAAGCACATGAAGTAATGGGGAGCAAGTGTCTGCCCCCTACCCCCACCCTAAGTCAGCGAGCCACAGGCAGGTTCAGGAGACATCCCAGCTTGCATTTTGCTGCTGCTTCCATCGCTCCTGCCAGGGAAGGTGAGCTGTAGTGAGAACCTTACAGAGCAGTCCTGTGGCAGGCATCAAGCAGCAAACGGACAGCATGTGCAGGATCACATGTGCCCAGACAAACCTCTAGGTGACGAAGGTCATGCCATAAACTTAGCTAAAACCTCCAGAACTCCAGGAGTCAAAGAGACTGCTAAATCTATTTACTCCTTGCAGATACAGTAATATCGATATATATTCAAAGTTATTCTGAAACCACTTTTTAAAAGTAGTTCATTACAGAAAAAAATAGATAACATGGCTAACAAATCCATTAAACTCCAAAGATGTGGAAAAAATTCCCAAATCATACTACAAATAGATTAAATGATTCACAAGATAGAGGACTCTGGCTCCCGCTAAATTTCCCATAACAACATACAATGCAAAGCAACAAGAATGAGTGGGGGGGGGGAAACTCAATAAAAGGAAATATAGAACTAGTTATGTTGTCTCACCCACTCGTCCTCTAGATGAGTAGGCAGAGACAGAAGGATTGCTATGGCTTGGTGAGAAACAGAGATGCAGGCTCAGTGAGAGGCCTTGTCTCGAGGGAATAGGAAGCAGGATGATACAGAAGGACACGTGAGACCCTCCTTTAGCCTCTGAACACAAACACGCTGCCACAGGCACCGTGCACTTATGCATACACACACATATATACCATTCACATGTTCATTTTAAAAACCTGAATTTTGGGTTGTCAAACAAAAAATAAAGGACAAAATGATAAATTGTGAAAAATAATTTGTAACACACATATCAAGTAAAAGGCTCAAGATTCAAATCCATTTAAAAATAAATTTAAGAGAAAAAGAAGTCAGAGGAGGAGAGGGGGAAGAAGAGCGAAGGAGGAAGAGGAAGAAGAGAAAAGGAAAAGGAGGAGGAGGAGGAGGAGGAGGAGAAGAAGAAGAAGAAGAAGAAGAAGAACAACAACAACAACAACAACAACAACCCACTACCACATAAATCTAAAGGAAAGGACCTATTCAGTAAGTCACAAAGATCTAAAACTGAACAGATATTCAGGATTACTCCCATTTATACAACTGCAAAGTAAACCACGAGTTGATACAATAAAAGTCTCTAACAATGTGATGTTTCTATGGGTGAGGCTATGAGAAAGTTGGCTTTCCACAACAGATCAATGGAGAAAATGCAACCCAGTTGTCCTTCTGAGGGCAGTGCTGAGGACATGTGGCCTCCCCACTGAATTATTCCCAACAACATGAAAAACTGCATATTGTGGGCTATGCTAAAGAACTGGAAGACGTATGGATGCCAGTAGATTTCCTGGGTTTTAATGTATTAAGTACTAAAAGGAAAGGGAGGCTAGGCAAAGATATACATGGTTTCTATCCCCCACCTAGTATTTTTACAAGCCAGTAGCTAGTGAGTACCAATTTTAACTAATTGGTCCACTTTCTTTTTTGAATGAAACCTGGAATCTGTCTTAATTAGAAGTGCCTCCTTGGCCTGTTTATCACAACAGGCATTTCTGAAAAGTACTGAGCAATCATTTTATAAATTATCTTCCATTTTATACTTATAATTTTTCCTTATAATTAAATCCATGTTAGGCATTTTGCTAAGAATAGCTTAGCATATTGTACAACATGGAGTTGTATCTTAGAAATCACTAAGCGGGTAGCCTGGAAGTGCTCTTGACACAAGAAATGGTAAGCATATTGGATGATATTTGTGTTAATTATCTCAAATTAGTCTGTCCATAATGTTCACATATTTCAATATTCTATAGTTTGATAAAAATACATATTCAATAAATTTTTTTTATCTTTTTTTTTAATTTTTTTTTAAATTTTTTTATTTTATTTTCTATATTCTATGTTTACATTCCAAAGGCTTTCCCCTTTCCCAGTTCCCACCCACCATAGTTCCCATAGTTCCTCTCCCCCCCATCTGTTCCCCAATAATTCCCCCTCCCCCCTCGGTTTCTTTACTAAACCATATTCAATAAATTTTAAAATACATTTTAAAAGAAAAACTATTTTAGGAAAGTAGTTGAATCCTCAATACAGTGCACAAAGCATATGATATTGATAGCAATAATTTTGCTGAATTATGGTTCTAGACTCAAAAAGGCTTAAGCATGTCAGTATCAGTACATCAACCAACCCACAGAAGTAAGTCTCAAGATGTACTTACAGACAACAAGCAAGAACTTTCAATTCATTTTATTTTATTATATTTTCAGCAAATATATCTATTCTTGAACTTCTTTACCTCAGAAATTACTAGTACATGTCTTGGCATAGATATTTATCTCCAAAGAGTCTGTGAAAATCGGAGGTTTATTCTATTTGTAGCAGTCAGCCGGAGGCACATCTCAAGGAGATGAAAACACTAATTCTATGACAGCCCTAGTTCTCTAACAGAAGGAGTAATACTCTAGAGCCAAAGACACTGAGTCTACATCTACTTCAGAATTTGTCCAGCTGTGAACTAGAGCAGGCAGGTGTGCTTCTGCATGCCAGGAACCCAATCACTGGGAGGTCGAGGTACGGGAGTCACAATGTCAAGAACCACTATGTGGTTAAATAGTAACGCCTATCAAAAACACGGTTCACTAGTTAGTTAACTGGAGAACTGGAAAGGACTGCTAAAGGTGACAGCCACGAGAAGTATCTGCTAGTCAGCTCACTGAGCATGGCGGCTGCACACTGTCACTCCTGTAAGTACCACAGCTAGACAATAACTCGTATCACAAGAACAACCAAAGGCCTAGCTAATATACTGTTATCAAGGAAAATTAAGATATATTATTTTAAAATATATAATACATTCCTAAAATACTTGAAAATATACCCCTAAATTACTGAAACACAGATGTGCAATGTCCCAATGCAATAAAAAAGGTCAAAAATTTCTATTACAATATATGTATTCCTTAAAAGCATGGTCTGCAAACTCATACACTAAACCCTATGAGCTTTGAAGACCATTGAGACAGACAACTATATACTATATACAGGGCTGACAACAGAGCACTGATAAAAAATTATGAAGGCTGGAGAGATGGTTCAGCGATTAAGAGCACTGACTGCTCTTCAGAAGGCACTGAGTTCAAATCCCAGCAACCACATTGTGGCTCACAACCATCTGTAATGAGATCTGATGCCCTCTTCTGGTGTGTCTGAAGACAGCTACAGTGTACTTATAAATAATAATAAATAAAAATTTTTTTAAAAATTATGAGATACTATCACTGGTAAGGCTCTATCACCAACTCAGAGGCATCCCTCTAGAGGACTCATTCCCAAAAGAGCTATGCCCTGAAACCTGGCTCATTACATTGCTGTCTTAGTCAGTGTTCTACTGCTGTGAGGAGATAACATGACCTTGGGTAACTCTTATAAAAGAAACCATTTAACTGGGGCTTGTTTACAGTTTCAGAGGTTTAGTGACACACAAGGCACTGGAGCAGTGCCTGAGAGTTTTACATCCTGATCTATAGGCAGAGAAACTGGTCCCAGCATGGCCTTTTGAAACCTCAAAGCCCACCCCCAGTGCCATGTTTCCTCCAACAAGGCCACCGCTACTCCAAGGCCACATCTCTTAATCCTTCTCAAATAGTGCCACTCCCTGATGACTATGTGGGACATTTTTATGCAAACCACCACAGCCACTAGGAAGCCTTCTTATACCACTGCTGTGATTACAGAAAGCTTTGTGATTTTTTTTTTTCAGCATTAGTAAGGATGCAGTAAAAAGCCACTTAAAACACCACAAAAAAATGACCCTTAAGAAAAAGAGTCACAATGGGGACATAGGCCAACATTCAACACCCAACAGCTATGGGAACAAATACAACTCAAAACAATTTTCTGCCACTTTCCATGTCATCCCACCTCAAACCTTAAAATGAATCAAAAGTAAATGCAGGAGACATGCAAAGCCAAGAAGCTTGTAAAAGGTCACACACCAGTAGTGTTGTGGATTTGGTCTAAGGCTGTATTATGTTAATTGTGTAAGAATCTGCGAGTAAGATGCTGAGGGGTCCTACTCCCAGCTGGTTTTAATTGGTAAATAAAGTTGCTGGTGGCCGTGGCTGGTCGAGGAGACAGAGGCAGAACTTTAGGATTTTCGGGCAAAAGGACCAAGGGAGGAGGAAGGATTTAGACCCACCATGCCAGGAGAGGAGTAAGGCCCAGGCCTGAGAGCTGCAGAAGAGAGCATAGCCATCACACAGGAGCCCAGAAGAGCACACACCCCACTGGGTCTAGGGCAACAAAGATGGAATACAGATTTCAGTATATAATAAGTTAGGAGCATTGGAGGGAAGCACTAGCCATGTGGAGGCTTGGGAGTGGCCCAGCCAGGGAGCTATTTAGGGCATATTAAAATAGAAGGCAGTGTTTGTCTTTCATTTGGGAATCTAGAGCATTGGGGTGGGTGGCAAGGAACTTGATCCACAGCTTCCACTGCTGGGTCTATTAGAGAAGAGACCAATTGGCAACTGCACCAGTCCCTTCCCTCACTTGTTAAAAGATTCCGTCCATTATGGGACATATGGTGAGGGAGGAACTGAGAAAGGGGAAAGCCTTTGGAATGTAAACAAAGACTATAGAAAATAAAAAAATATATATTAATAAAGTGAAAAAAAAATAACTTCTAAAAAAAAAATAGATTCCGTCCAAAAGCCAGGCCTAAGTGGAAGGGAAGAAAGTGAATTGGAAATGAGATGGGCATTCTGATTCAGAACATATTTTTAATGTTCCTCCAAAAAGAATGGTTAGTAACTGGAAGTAAAGGATGGTCAACTCGGCCAGATCTTTTAATTTTGGAATGTGTTCAAAAAGAAAGTAATTAAATTATTTCTTGATTATATGCTAGTCTAATTAATCCGTTCAATGTCTTGTTAGCCCCTCCCGCTCCACACAGCCTAGGAACCCTCTCATCAAAAACTGAGTAGGGTCTTGTGTTCTAAAGAACATTTAAGCAGAGTGCACTGAGCACTGGAGCCCTGCGGTCATGGGACTCAGATTTACTGCCAGGACAAGCACCACTGCCTTACTCAGCCTCAGCTTCAGGGAAGGCCAAGACATGTCACCAGTGCCTTTCCAACCACAGTGTGGAAACTAGAAATCAGACCGTAACCCTCAAGACAAAAAGGGAGTCACAGTTTCTGACACAGCAAGTAAGCCCTAAGATTCTCAACAAGAAAAATGTTTTAATGTATCTAATTATTATCAATTATTTA
Organism: Apodemus agrarius; assembly: GCA_964023405.1. NCBI lineage: Eukaryota > Metazoa > Chordata > Mammalia > Rodentia > Muridae > Apodemus > Apodemus agrarius. The sequence goes on from OZ030018.1 coordinate 63,038,496, forward strand.
AAGTTGATAAGTAGTTTCTTAATAACCCTCAGACAGGCACGGCCTTCCTCACCTTTTGAAAGGCAGGGCATCCTTCAGCACCGCCTCCACCTGCGTAACATCAGCTCTGGCAAGGTCTGCCACAGTGAGGAAGCCGGAGGCGTACAGGCAGCGGGCTCTCTGAGCGTTGAGTGAGGACACCCGGATCAGGTCACACAGCTCTCTCTGCACGCCAAACGTGAGACGCTTCTGAAACTGGGACAGTAGGAGCTCCATGTTGTGCCAGCCCAGGCGGTTGGAAAACACCGTGATCATTCCTAGAATGTCCAGACAGTGCTTAAATTAAAAACTGCTTTCAGACTAATTCTCCATGCATGTATCTATAAAAATACATAAATATATATTCCATGTGTGTTAAGTATTTGTGTGTATACACATGTGTGTGCATATTTGGTTTGGTTTTGTTCTTTCTGCAGAATGTAAGGTTTAACAGAGCCAAGGGATAAGTTAATAGTAGAGCAAACAAATATTAAAAGCCCTAGTTATGTGCACACAGAATAAAGTAAGCACATTAAAGGTTATCTCATTTATTCTTTTATGTTTTATTTTATGTGTATGCATTATACCTGTGTGTGTGCTCATGTGTGCACAATTAGAGGCAAGAGATGGAAATCAGGCTGCTTCCTTTCACTCTCCACTTCAGTTTTTGACAGGCTCTCACTAAACTCTGGGCTCCCCAAGTGCCTGTCCTAACTGCATAGAAAGGGAGCCTAGCAGCGTCGCCTTCCAGCACTGGGATCTCAGATACGCATTGCTGGGCCAGCTTTGCATGGGTGCTGGGGAACCTGTACTCTGGACCTCACGATGGTGTAAGAAGCCCTCTCTCCAGGCCCATCGCACTTTTCCCTATGAACGTCATCTGCACCCTGAGGGCCACACCACTCAACACAAAGAACAAAAGCCCCATTCCAGTCCACTCTTCTCACTACTCTCTCTCTCTTTCCTTTTTCTGCTTTTTTTTTTCCTTCTTTTAAAAGAACTGTAACAAAACAGATGAAGGACTCTTTCCTGGACGAATGATTTAAAACCTCAAATGCCAAAAAAAACCAAAGAGCGACATTCCAGTTTCTATTTTCTTTAAAAAAAAAAAAAAAAAAAAAAAAAAAAGCTATCCTGCCCATAGCCCCACCCTCTGGAAATAAAGAGATCATGAGAGCCAAGTACCCCCCCCCCATGGAGGAAGTCACTGCTCCATAAGAGCACTGACTCCAGACGCAATCGGACCTGAGGCCAGTCACTTGAGTGCTGAGTGCTTCCCTTCATTCTACCCTCTGCCCACATCTACCCAGCATCCCTCACATGCACACACATTCCCAAAGAAGCCTCTTACACATAAAGACGCAAACCCCTTAGTATCTCAGTGTTTCCTTCCTGAGGGCTAACAAAGATCCATTAGTAAAATCAGACCCAGAATCTACCTGTTTGTGCCACTTAAGACTGCTTCTTAAGGCATGATATTCAGATTGGTCAGGTCAAGAGTCCACAAATCTCTCTTCATCTACAGACTCTCTCAAAATCTATTCAACAGTACTAAGAGGAAAGGAATTCATTGAGGACTTTGTTTCTCCATGTAAAAGGGAAGAGAGGAAAACAGGGAACAGTTGTATAATCAGCAGGTTGCTATGAAACAGAAGGGAACGTGAGTGAGACCCAGCCTGATGATGGCTCTCTGTAGACTGTACTGCATCCAGAGACACCAGCAGGACACCTGATGATGACACTAGGGACTCTAAGAGAAGCATGGTGGTACACACCTTTAATTCCAATACTCAGGAGGCAGGTGGATCACTGTATTTTAGACAGCCTCGTCTACATAGAGAGCTCCAGGCCAGCCAGAGCTACATAGTGAGACCCTGCTCAAACAAAAATCTTAACAGCTTAAACCACAGAATCTTAGATAGTTGTGAAGCACTTCATCTGACTAACCTGCATAGACAGCGGCTGATTGTTGCAAAGACTGAATTTGCCCACGATTACATCCATACTTCTGATTGATTTCCTTTAAGGGAATTTCACTGATTAAATCCAGTAACACAAGACTTGTGAAAAATCTAAAAATAAATGATCAAAAGTGACATAAGATATAATTTATAACTATTATGAAAGTGTAACACACATTGCAAACAACACACACCAAAACAGCAACAGAAGATCCATGACCCTCGGAGAGGGTAACAAACGGAAAGACAGCTGGTGGGGGACAAGACTTGGATCAGTGTACATAGTACGTTTTACATACCTTAGCCATAGCTAAGAATTAACACAAAAATAACAAGAAGGGCCCACATTTTAATGTTAGTAACTGTCTTCAAGAAATTACTTGGGTTAAGAAATGGGATGGCACGTAGTTTAGAGATTTGATACATGGATATAAGATGAATAGAATTTTAGTCAAATGACAGAATCTAATTATAAAATCCAGATTTGATTTCAAACACAGAACTGGCACAAATAATCCAAGCACAGAGATCCTTATAAATTTGTACTTAACTATAATGTAAATCATAGACTGTATTTGAAAATGTACCGTATTTTAAAGCTTAACATCCTCTAGTTTCCCCATGAGAATCTTTAGCACTTTCCAGCTGATAAAAGATTACTTCTAAAGGTGCTACAAACTATAATTCCAGATAAAAAGACCATAAATGGAAATTCTGGCTCAAAAAAGGGAAGTGGTTAAACATTTGACTTCGAAAACTTGCAGGCATGACTGCTAAACTATGTTACAAGAAAAATTAAAATGTCAGTAAATTAAATATATTAGAGAAATTTATAAATTTTACCACAGTCAGTCAAAATGTTTATATTGCTGAAAACCAGAGTGAGTCAGTAAACTGGATATGGAAGTAATGCCCGACCCTGATAGACGCTGCAGGCTCCTTGATGCTTACCTTTTATGGATGGCCATTTGTCGATGCTGTCTCTCAGTTCTGGCTACTACTTTTCCTTTCACACATCGAGCCAAGAACCCTTCCTCCACTCCAACCAGCTCTGCCACCCTTTTCATAGAAGTTGGTAATTTTTCCCATAAACAGAAAAACCGATACCAATCAATACTAGTCCAATCTTCAAACACAGGTGTAACCTAAAAAGAAGCAGCTTCATTTTAGTTTGAGTACTTGCTTGACAGTAGGCTGTGGGGAGCTCAGTAGTAAAACATTTACCTCGCATGTGCAAGGCCATGGGTTCAAGGCTCAGCACTGGACAAAACAAGCAAACCCATTATACTACATAAGAAACAAAAGTATAAGCCAGGCGTGGTGGCACACGCCTGTAATCCCAGCACTTGGGAGGCAGAGACAGGTGGATTTCTGAGTTTGAGGCCAGCCTGGTCTACAGAGTGAGTTCCAGGACAGCCAGGACTACACAGAGAAACCCTGTCTCCAAAAAAAAAAAAAAAAAAAAGAAAGAAACAAAAGTATAAATGTAAACAAGCAAACCCATTACACTACATAAGAAACAAAAGTATAAATGTAAACAAGCAAACCCATTACACTACATAAGAAACAAAAGTATAAATGTAAACAAGCAAACCCATTACACTACATAAGAAACAAAAGTATAAATGTAAACAAGCAAACCCATTACACTACATAAGAAACAAAAGTATAAATGTAAACAAGCAGACCCATTACACTACATAAGAAACGAAAGTATAAATAAAGCTTCATAGTAAAGACAAAGGCCCCAGGCAGCAACAAACATCTGTGATAATAGTCTATTTATAAGCAACCATTTATTCAAAAATAACTCACTGACAGAACAAGAACAGAGAAAATAAGAAAGCCAGAGAGAAGGGGAGGGGAAGAGGAAAACTGGTTGTTTTCCTAATTTCATGACATGCAATTTAATCATAGACATTTTCAACCTAAGTAGGTCTGACTTGAGTTATTATCTTAACTGTTTTGTGTAATTCCAAGAAAGAATCAGTGTAATGGAAAGAAGAGAAGGGGAGTGGGGAGGATCAGCACTCAAAGCTGATGTATTACCTAAAAGGTCCAGAATTCAACAAGATAGTTAATAAGCTAAACAAGAAAGAACCAAATGTCCTCGGCATGGGGCTGGGAATGGAGATAAACACCTTTAAAGTGTCCAGATGTTAGTACAAGAAGACTTCAAAACAAAAGGACCATAAAATGTAGATGATAAAAAACAAATAAACAACAATGCTTAGAGGCATCAGGATACAAAGTTTGAAACCAACCAGGTAAGTTTGAGGCCAACCTAGTATACCTAGAAAGTTTGAGAAATACTATCTTATACATAATTTATAAATCGAAGAGCTGGTTTCCCGAGAGATAAGGTCATAGTTAGTGACTCCATCTCAAGGGATGGTCTTGTACCCAGTATTGTGGATTAATAAGATCAGAAAAAAAGACATTTAGGAAGAAAATAAGGAACTTAGGGGAGGGCCACAGAACTCAGTGCTACATCAACCCCAGTAGGATCTGTGTGACAAGCTCCACAGACTGAGGTGATAGACTTCAAAAAATGGAGGCCTCCTGGAACCGGCTGTGGAACTCTTGGCCAGAGAAAAATTATTGAGCCACAGTTCTCTTGGAAATTTATCTGTTTTATCTTTTTATTCTTTTTCCTATTTACAAGATGTTCCTGATAGCCTAGGCAAAGGTCTTATTAATTGAGAATATTGGGTACAAGACCATCCCTTGAGATAGAGTCACTAACTATGACCTTATCTCTGGGAAAACCAGTGCTTCCATTTATAAATTATATATAAGATAGTATTGATAAATAAAAATTTCCCAACAATAAGATTTTATATGGCTGCAAATGGGTCATCAGAAGTAGGCTTTGGTATATTGTTTAAGAAAGCTCTAAATACACAAACAACATAAAGTACCTTGGCGTAACTCTAACCAAACAAGCGAAAGATCTGTATGACAGGAACTTCAAGTCCTTAAAGAAAGAAATCGAAGAAGACCTCAGAAGATGGAAAAATATTTCTTGCTCCTGGATTGGCAGGATCAATATAGTAAAAATGGCCATCTTGCCAAAAGCAATATACAGATTCAATGTGATCCCCATCAAAATCCCAACTCAATTCTTTATAGATCTAGAAAGAGCAATTCTCAAATTCATCTGGAGCAACAAAAAACCCAGGATAGCTAAAACTATTCTCAACAATAAAAGGACTTCTGGGGGAATCAATATCCCTGACCTTAAACAGTACTACAGAGCAATTGTGTTAAAAACTTCATGATATTGGTACAGCAACAGGCAAGTGGATCAATGGAATAGGATTGAAGACCCAGAAATTAACCCACAGACTTATGGTCACTTGATCTTTGATAAAGGAGCCACAACCATCCAGTGGAATAAAGATAGCCTCTTCAACAAATGGTGCTGGTTCAACTGGAGGTCAACATGCAAAAGAATGCGAATTGACCCACTCTTATCTCTTTGCACTAAGATCAACTCCAAGTGGATCAAGGACCTCCACATAAAACCAGACACACTGAAACTTTTTCTTTTTTAGAAAAGAAACTTGGGAAGACCCTGGAGGACATAGGCACAGGGGGAAAGTTCCTGAACAGAACACCAATAGCTTATGCACTAAGATCAAGAATTGACAAATGGGACCTCATAAAATTACAAAGTTTCTGCAAGGCAAAGGACACTGTCAGAAGGACAAAACAGCAACCAACAAAGTGGGAAAAGATCTTCACCAACCCCACATCCGACAGAGGGCTAATATCCAATATATACAAAGAACTCAAGAAGTTAGACCCCAAAGAACCAAATAACCCTATCAAAAAATGGGGCACAGAGCTAAACAAAGAATTTTCACCAGAAGAAATTCGGATGGCTGAGAAACACCTTAAGAGATGTTCAACATCGTTAGTCATCAGAGAAATGCAAATCAAAACAACCCTGAGATTCCACCTCACACCAGTCAGAATGGCTAAGATTAAAAACTCAAGAGACAACAAGTGCTGGCGAGGATGTGGAGAAAGAGGAACACTCCTCCACTGTTGGTGGGATTGCAAAATGGTAAAACCGCTCTGGAAATCAGTGTGGTGGTTCCTCAGAAAATTGGGCATGACACTTCCAGAGGACCCTGGCATACCACTCCTGGGCATATACCCAGAGGATTCCCCTGCATACAAGAAAGACACATGCTCCACTATGTTTATAGCAGCCTTGTTTATAATAGCCAGAAATTGGAAGGAGTCCAAATATCCCTCAAAGGAGGAATGGATACAGAAAATGTGGTATATTTATACAATGGAATACTACTCAGCAATTAAAAATAATGAATTCATGCAATTTGTAGGTAAATGGTTAGACCTGGAAAATATCATCCTGAGCAAGCTAACCCAATCACAAAAGAATACACATGAAATGCAATCACTGATAAGTGGATATTAATGAGCCCAGAAGCCCTAAATACTCAAGACACAATTAGCAAGTCAAATGATTCCCAAGAAGAAAGGAGAGGACCCTGGGCCTGGAAAGATTGGATCCAGTTTTGTAGAGAAACCATGGGGGGAGGGGGAATGATTGGGGAATAGTTGGGGGGGGGAACTGGGAAAGGGGAAAGCCTTTGGAATGTAAACATAGAATATAGAAAATAAAAATTAAAAGAAAAAAGAAAAAAAACAAAAAACAATGAATTCATGAAATTCTTAGGCAAATGGATGGAACTAGAAAGTGTCATCCTGAGCAAGGTAACCCAATCACAAAAGAACACACATGGTACGTACTCACTAATAAGCGGATGTTGGCCCAAAAGCTCAGAATAAACAAGTTACAATGCACCCAGCATAGGAAGCTCAAGAAGAAGGAGGACTTTTAGTTCCTCTGAGAAAGGGAACAAAATACTCACAGGAACAATAAGGGAGAAAATGTGTGGCGCAGAGACTGAAGTAAAGGCCACCCAGAGACTGCACTACCTGGGGATACATCCTATAAACAGTCACCAAACCCCATCACTACTATGGAGGACAAGAAGTGTATACCAAAAGGAGCATGCCATGGCTGTCTCCAGAAGGGCTCTGCCAGAGCCTTACAAATACAGAGGCAAATGCTAGCAGCCAACTATTGGACTGGGCGTGGGGTCCCCAATGGAGGAGCTGGAGGGTGGTCTGGAGGAGCTGAAGGGGTTTACAGCCCCATGGGAAGAACCCAGACACCCCAGGACTCCCAGGGACTAAACCTTCAAACAAGGGGAACACATGGTTCCAGCCAAAAATGTGGCAGAGGAAGGCCTTGTTGGGCATCAGTGGGAAGAGTGGTCCTTGGTCAGGTAAAGACTCAATAGAGGTCCCAACAAAGGGAAATCGAGGGGGGGGAGGTGGGAGTGTGTCATGGAGGCAGGGGGTGGGAGGAGGGGTTGGGGGTCTTTGGAAAGGGGGGAAATTGGGAAAGGTTTTACCATTGGCAATGTGAATGAAGACAATATTCAATAATAAAAAATGAAAGATCTGCTATAAAAAAGAAAGCTCTAAATAAAAAAGAATTAAAATAGTTTACGTTTATGCTTTAAAGAGTTATAGTAAAGCAGGAACTAGGTGTTAAATAGTAACTGATCATAAAAATCTATTAACTTGTTCTTGGAGATTTGCCACTAGCCTTAGATGATTTTGTATCTTACTGTGTTAAATGATTATTACAATATTCATTTTACCTGGGCCACTTCATTGAATAAACCTTTTTGAAGTTGTTATATGATTTTGTATTTTACTGTGCCAAATGATAATTACAATGTCTGTTCTATTTCACTGCTTCACTGAACACGGCTTCTCAGAGTTGTAGTACATGTTTCTTTATGCATAAAAACCTTGTTTGAGAGCTGCAAAATACTCTCAGAGTCAAACAGCCTCTCTGTTTCTGTTTGTCCCCACAGAATCCTTACCCACCTGGCCTCGAGAACCACATCCCAGGGACCCACATACCCAACTGGGGTGGTCCGTGGCAGCTGGTGCTCAACATGGGGCTTGTAGCAGGTAAGCTTTCTCTCTCATTTAAAAAACAACAAAAACAAAAACCACTTTTTCAGGTAAGAATAGGACCTCATTAGAGTGCTGCAGAGTTCTGGATAGAGATACATCAAGTTAAGATCGCAAGAAGGTAAGAATCATGGGGCATTCACAGTCCAAAACCAGAAGCTTGTTCCTGGTAGTATTGAGTCATATATTAGAAAGCAGAAGTGTTAAAACCTCAAAGAAGAGTTTGGCAGCAATTTGTGACTTTGAACTGAGTGTCAGTCCATGGTTCCCAGAGGAAGGAAGCCTGTCTTTAGAAAATTGGAAAAAGGTAGGACACGAGATGAGGAGATTTTATGAAAGCCATGGCCCTAAACAGATTCCAGTTCACGAATTTCTCATTATGTGTACAAATTAGAGACCTGCTTTCAGAAAAACCAGAGCTGGAATTCTTTGTAGAAGTAGTGCCCTCAGAGGCTGAGGCAACTCCTCTGAGGACAAAAACTAAGTCATATAATATCTCCTCATCTACAGCTAATCTCCTCAAGGCGCAACCAGGGATGGTTGGTTAAATGATAAGGAACAACAAGAACTAGAAGATAAAGCATGTGATCCTGGTGATCCTGGAATGTGATCCTGGTAAAATAGGGAACCATTTCATGATAAAAATCTTCCTAGGACAGAAATGGATGATATTCTTGCCTTAGCTACTGCCCCTCCTACTTTTAAAACAGGATTAACCAAGCTTGAAAGAAAAATGCCAACTAATAGGGGATTTTTTAGGGGCTATAAAAGAAGCCAGGCAAAAAGGAGATTTGAACTTTTGTTTCCCAGTAACTGTTTTGGAAGAGGAGACACCTGAATGGAAATCTTTTCCTCTAAAAACTCATAAAGAAGTACAATATTCTGTTAAGAGCATTGGCCAAGTGCTCCATATACTTTACAGACTGTGGAAATGTTGGTTAGTATGTGGCTAACTCCTTATGATTGGCATCAGACTGCAAAGTCCACTCTTAGCCCAGGTCAGTTTATAGTATGGAGGACTGAATATGAGGATAGAGAGAGGGAAGTGCTTCAGAAGTTACCTCTCAGGAAAAAAACAAAAACAAAAACAAAAACAGATGGAGCCTGCTGTGTCAATGCTCTTGGGTAGAGAAGACTATGTCTCACCCGAGGAACAAGTTGGTTTAAAAGGGGAAGCATTGGAAGGAGTCTCCAAGATAGCAATAGCTACTTTGAAAGGATCCCTCCTGTTGGTGATAAGGCATTAGGCAGGATGCTTCCTCCCTCTGAAGTCTTGAACATATTATTAAAAGAACTTGCATGGGAAAATGCAAATACTCTCTGCCAGGAATTAGTTAGACCAATCAGAAAAACAGGGACTGTGCAAGATTACATCAAAGCATGTACAGATGCCTCACCAGCAGTGGTCCAGGGTAAGGCCTATGCTGCAGTAATACAAGGGCAACATATCAGTGCCTATGTTCAGAACTTAAAGGAGGAAGAAACCAAATGTTTCATGCTTTTCTTGAGGCCAACAATGACATATGAGCCACGATTTTAAAAAAGAAGAACAGACTTCAAAGAATAAAAATAAGAAAAACCAATTTCCAGGGCTATGTCCTCGGTGTAAGAAGGGAAAGCATTGGAGGAATGAATGTGAATCAAAATTTCATAAGGATGGAACCCCTCTGAAAGATAAGGAGACAAAAAACGGGGTGAGGGTCACACCCTCTGCCATGAAATAAAAATGACAAAAAAAGGGAAACAGAGGAAGGTATAAGTAAAGTGAATCCCCTGGCCCCTGAGTATAACATCTTAAGCTTACCCAGAGCAACACCAGAAGTGCAGGATTAGATTTTGAAGTAGATAAAGATTATATACTCTTTCGTTATGAAAGAGTGCAATCAGCAGATATGGAATTTAAAGGGCCATTATTATCATACATCACCTTTGGTCTTATAGGGAAAAGTTCAAATTATAAGAAAATATTTGAAGTACTTCCTGGAGTAATTGATTCAGATTTCCAGGGAGAGGTAAAAATTATGATTAGGCCATTAAAAGAAACAATACAATTACATAAGAACCAATGGGTAGCTCAGATAATACTACTCACTTACATACACCTCCCCAATACAATATTAAAACAAACTAAAGGGGATGAAAGATTTGACTCCACAGAAGTGGTAGCTTGGGCTCAGGAAATTATTAGACAAAGGACCCTTAAAAACTATAAAAGTAGATGGGAAAAATATCCAAGAATTATTGGATACAGGAACAGATAGGTCTTACATTGCAGGAGAGGACTGGCCTGGGACATGGCTTGTAGTTCATATCACCTCTACTTTAGTGATACTGGGACTAACTTCTAATGTAGCTCAAAGTTCAAAAAGCCTGACATGGGACTGTGAAGACAAAGTGGGTACTATTCAACCTTACATTGTTTCCTCTTTGCGATTCTCCTTATGGGGAAGAGATATCTTGGGGAAAATGCAAGTAAAATTAATCATGGATGGAAAATGGAATGATCAGCATTTTTTTTTTGTTTTTTGGATTTTTGGATTTCATTTTTTTCGAGGCAGGGTTTCTCTGTATAGCCCTGGCTGTCCTGGAACTCACTCTGTAGACCAGGCTGGCCTTGAACTCAGAAATCCACATGATCAGCATTTTTAACAGGGACTGGTGATGAGTTATATGCAGATAAAAACTCTCATAGATCAATGATGCGCCTGTGTGTGTGAATCAGTAGCCCCTGACACAGAAAAGGATTTAGAATAGGTTTTAGAATAATTAGTACAACTGCAATTAGGACATATTGAAGAATCTAACAGTTCATAGACTACTCCTGTGTTTGTCATTAAGAAAAAATCAGGGAAATGGAGACTCTTACAAAATCTTAGGGCTGTTAGTAAGACAATGCATGACACGGGAGCTTTACAGCCAGGACTTCCATCCCCAGTAGCTATTTGAGAGAATTATTATGTTACAGTTATAGATTTAAAGGATTTTTTTGATATAAAATTACAACCAGATGATACACAAAGATTTGCTTTTTCAGCATTCCCTCTGTTAATTTTCAAAGAGCATTTCAAAGATATCAATAGAAGTTTCTTCCCCAAGGTATGAAAAATAGTCCCACTCTTTGTCAGAAATTTGTCAATCAAGCCTTAAAATCCATTAGGGCTAAGCATGAAAAAGGCTAGTGAGAGCAATTAGACAACATAAGGAAGTCAAAGGGATACAAATTGGAAAGGAAGAAGTCAAACTATCATTATTTGCAGATGATATGATAGTTTACTTAAGTGACCCAAAAAAATCCACCAGAGAACTTCTACAGCTGATAAAAAACTTCAGCAAAGTGGCTGGTTATAAAATTAACTCAAGCAAATCAGTAGCCTTCTTGTACTCAAAGGACAAGCAGGCTGAGAAAGAAGTTAGGGAAATAACACCCTTCACAATAGCCACAAACAACATAAAGTACCTTGGCGTAACTCTAACCAAACAAGCGAAAGATCTGTATGACAGGAACTTCAAGTCCTTGAAGAAAGAAATCGAAGAAGACCTCAGAAGATGGAAAAATATTTCTTGCTCCTGGATTGGCAGGATCAATATAGTAAAAATGGCCATCTTACCAAAAGCAATCTACAGATTCAATGCGATCCCCATCAAAATCCCAACTCAATTCTTTATAGATCTAGAAAGAGCAATTCTCAAATTCATCTGGAGCAACAAAAACCCAGGATAGCTAAAACTATTCTCAACAATAAAAGGACTTCTGGGGGAATCAATATCCCTGACCTTAAACAGTACTACAGAGCAATTGTGTTAAAAACTTCATGGTATTGGTACAGCAACAGGCAAGTGGATCAATGGAATAGGATTGAAGACCCAGAAATTAACCCACAGACTTATGGTCACTTGATCTTTGATAAAGGAGCCACAACCATCCAGTGGAAAAAAGATAGTCTTTTCAACAAATGGTGCTGGTTCAACTGGAGGTCAACATGCAGAAGAATGCGAATTGACCCACTCTTATCTCCTTGCACTAAGATCAACTCCGAGTGGATGAAGGACCTCCACATAAAACCAGACACACTGAAACTATTAGAAAAGAAACTTGGGAAGACCCTGGAGGACATGGGCACATGGGGAAAGTTCCTGAACAGAACACCAATAGCTTATGCTCTAAGATCAAGAATTGACAAATGGGACCTCATAAAATTACAAAGTTTCTGCAAGGCAAAGGACACTGTCAGAAGGACAAAACGACAACCAACAAAGTGGGAAAAGATCTTCACCAACCCCACATCCGACAGAGAGCTAATATCCAATATATACAAAGAACTCAAGAAGTTAGACCCCAAAGAACCAAATAACCCTATCAAAAAATGGGGCACAGAGCTAAACAAAGAATTTTCACCAGAAGAAATTCGGATGGCCGAGAAACACCTTAAGAGATGTTCAACACCGTTAGTCATCAGAGAAATGCAAATCAAAACAACCCTGAGATTCCACCTCACACCAGTCAGAATGGCTAAGATTAAAAACTCAAGAGACGACAATGCTGGCGAGGATGTGGAGAAAGAGGAACACTCCTCCACTGTTGGTGGGATTGCAAAATGGTAAAACCGCTCTGGAAATCAGTGTGGCGGTTCCTCAGAAAATTGGGCATGTTCCTTCCAGAGGACCTGGCATACCACTCCTGGGAATATACCCAGAGGATTCCCCTGCATACAATAAAGACACATGCTCCACTATGTTTATAGCAGCTTGTTTATAATAGCCAGAAATTGGAAGGAGCCCAAATATCCCTCAAAGGAGGAATGGATACAGAAAATGTGGTATATTTATACAATGGAGTACTACTCAGCAATTAAAAATAATGAATTCATGCAATTTGTAGGTAAATGGTTAGACCTGGAAAATATCATCCTGAGTGAGCTAACCCAATCACAAAAGAATGCACATGAAATGCAATCACTGATAAGTGGATATTAATGAGCCCAGAAGCCCTAAATACTCAAGGCACAATTAGCAAGTCAAATGATTCCCAAGAAGAAAGGAGAGGACCCTGGGCCTGGAAAGATTGGATCCAGTTTTGTAGAGAAACTGTGGGGGGAGGGGGAATGATTGGGGAATAGTTGGGGGGGAGAGGAACTATGGGACATAGGGAGGGGGGGAACTGGGAAAGGGGAAAGCCTTTGGAATGTAAACATAGAATATAGAAAATTAAAAAAAAAAGTAAAAAAAAAAGTAAATCTATTAGAAGCACTTTAAAAAAATGTTTAATTCCTGGGTTATCAGCACAAATGACTTCTGGTAATTATTAAATACAAAACCACAGAACTGTGAATATTTCATTTTCAAACAAACCAGAGTCTCCATTTACAATACATGGTAACAAAAATACTTATTTAAAACAAAAAATTGGGTGTAGCGGCGGGCCTCCATATCGCAACCAGGACACAGCTGGAAAGGCCCAGGTAAACACCCCTTCCAGGGCTACACTCACGGAGGTATCTGCTAGGGTCTCGGAGCCAAGCAGGCGGAGTCCCGCCTAGGCTCTGTGGGACATCCCCGAGCCCTCTGGTGAGCACCAAGGCTGCATTCTGCAACCAGCTCGCCGGCCCCTGGACCAGCGGTGTAGCGGCGGGCCTCCATATTGCAACCAGGACACAGCTGGAAAGGCCCAGGCTCTGTGGGACATCCCCGCCCTCTGGTGAGCACCTAGGCTGCGTTCTGCAACCAGCTCGCCAGCCCCTAGACCAGAGGTGTAGCGGCGGGCCTCCATATCGCAACCAGGACACAGCTGGAAAGGCCCAGGCTTTGTGGGACATCCCCGCCTTCGGGTGAGCATCTAGGCTGCTTCTGCAACCAGCTCGCCGGCCCCTAGACCAGCGGTGTAGCGGCGGGCCTCCATATTGCAACCAGGACACAGCTGGAAAGGCCCAGGTAAACACCCCTTCCAGGGCTACACTCACGGAGGTATCTGCTAGGGTCTCGGAGCCAAGCAGGCGGAGTCCCGCCTAGGCTCTGTGGGACATCCCCGAGCCCTCTGGTGAGCACCAAGGCTGCATTCTGCAACCAGCTCGCCGGCCCCTGGACCAGCGGTGTAGCGGCGGGCCTCTATATTGCAACCAGGACACAGCTGGAAAGGCCCAGGTTCTGTGGGACATCCCCGCCCTCTGGTGAGCACCTAAGCTGCGTTCTGCAACCAGCTCGCCGGCTCCTAGACCAGCGGTGTAGCGGCGGGCCTCCATATTGCAACCAGGACACAGCTGGAAAGGCCCAGGTAAACACCCCTTCCAGGGCTACACTCACGGAGGTATCTGCTAGGGTCTCGGAGCCAAGCAGGCGGAGTCCCGCCTAGGCTCTGTGGGACATCCCCGAGCCCTCTGGTGAGCACCAAGGCTGCATTCTGCAACCAGCTCGCAGGCCCCTGGACCAGCAGTGTAGCGGCGGGCCTCCATATTGCAACCAGGACACAGCTGGAAAGGCCCAGGTTCTGTGGGACATCCCCGCCCTCTGGTGAGCACCTAAGCTGCGTTCTGCAACCAGCTCGCCGGCTCCTAGACCAGCGGTGTAGCGGCGGGCCTCCATATTGCAACCAGGACACAGCTGGAAAGGCCCAGGTAAACACCCCTTCCAGGGCTACACTCACGGAGGTATCTGCTAGGGTCTCGGAGCCAAGCAGGCGGAGTCCCGCCTAGGCTCTGTGGGACATCCCCGAGCCCTCTGGTGAGCACCAAGGCTGCATTCTGCAACCAGCTCGCCGGCCCCTAGACCAGCGGTGTAGCCGCGGGCCTCCATATCGCAACCAGGACACAGCTGGAAAGGCCCAGGCTCTGTGGGACATCCCCGCCCTCTGGTGAGCACCTAAGCTGCGTTCTGCAACCAGCTCGCTGGCCCCTAGACCAGCGGTGTAGCGGCGGGCCTCCATATCACAACCAGGACACAGCTGGAAAGGCCCAGGTAAACACCCCTTCCAGGGCTACACTCACGGAGGTATCTGCTAGGGTCTCGGAGCCAAGCAGGCGGAGTCCCGCCTAGGCTCTGTGGGACATCCCCGAGCCCTCTGGTGAGCACCAAGGCTGCATTCTGCAACCAGCTCGCCGGCCCCTGGACCAGCGGTGTAGCGGCGGGCCTCCATATTGCAACCAGGACACAGCTGGAAAGGCCCAGGCTCTGTGGGACATCCCCGCCCTCTGGTGAGCACCTAGGCTGCGTTCTGCAACCAGCTCGCCGGCCCCTAGACCAGAGGTGTAGCGGCGGGCCTCCATATCGCAACCAGGACACAGCTGGAAAGGCCCAGGCTTTGTGGGACATCCCCGCCTTCGGGTGAGCACCTAGGCTGCTTCTGCAACCAGCTCGCCGGCCCCTAGACCAGCGGTGTAGCGGCGGGCCTCCATATTGCAACCAGGACACAGCTGGAAAGGCCCAGGCTCTGTGGGACATCCCCCGTGCCCTCTGGCGAGCACCGAGGCTGCATTCTGCAACCAGCTCGCCGGCCCCTGGACCAGTGGTAGCAACAGGCCTCCATATTGCAACCAGGACATAGCTGGAAAGGCCCAGGTAAACACCCCTTCCAGGGCTACCCTCACGGGGGATCTGCTAGGCTCTAGGAGTTCCTTGCAACCAGGACACAGCTGGAGAAGCCCAGGTAGACAGACTCCAACAGGGGCTACAATCGCATGGGTGGCAGCCAGCTTATGATCCCTTAAAGCAGCAGTCACACATATTCACCAATAGAGAAACAACAGGTGAGCCCAGCCTCACAGGAGATTCAAACACCAGCCACTGACAACAAGGCCAACTAAAACCAGAAATAACCAGATGGCAAAAGGAAAACGAAGGAACGTTACTAACAAAAATCAAGGCAACATGACAGCATCTGAACCCAGTTCTCCAACAACAGGAATCCCTGGATACCCTAAAACACCAGAAAAACAAGACTTGGATATAAAATCACTGGTCAGGATGCTGGTAGCTGAACACATAGAAAAATCTCGTAAAGAAATAGAGGAGAAAATGGATCAAAAGTTGGAAGCCTTTACGAGGCAAATACAAAAATCACTTCAAGAAATGCAGGAGAAGATGGATCAAAGAGAAGAAGACAATAAGGAAGAAAGACAAAAGTCACTTAAAGAACTACAGAAGAACGTGGGCCAACAAGTAGAAGCTATGAAAGAGGAAGCACAAAAATCTATTAAAGAAATTCATGAAAACACAATCAAGCAAGCGAAAGATCTGAGCACTTCCATCCAGATACTAAAAACAGAAGTAGAAACAACTAAGAAATCACAGAGGGAGACAACATTGGAGATAGAAAACCTGGGGAAGAAATCAGGGGCCATAGACGCAAGTATCAACGATAGAATACAAGAGATAGAAGACAGAATCTCAGAAGCCGAAGATACCATAGGAACCATTGATTCAACAGTCAAAGAAAATACTAAATGCAAAAAGGTGGTAACCCAAAACATCCAGGAAATCCAAGACACTATGAGAAGACCAAACCTAAGGATTATAGGTATAGACGAGAGTGAAGATTTACAAGTTAAAGGGCCAGCTAATATCTTCTATAAAATTATGGAAGAAAACTTCCCCAACCTAAGGAGAGAGATGCCCATGAATATACAAGAAGCCTATAGAACCCCAAACAGACTGGACCAGAACAGAAATACATCCCGTCACATAATAATCAAAACTCCAAATGTAATAAACAAAGAAAGAATACTAAAGGCAGCAAGAGAAAAAGGCCAAGTAACATATAAAGGAAAACCTATCAGAATAACACCAGACTTCTCACCTGAGACCATGAAAGCTAGAAGATCCTGGGCAGATATCATGCAAACTCTAAGAGAACACAAACTTCAGCCAAAACTACTTTACCCAGCAAAACTCTCAATTGCCATTGATGGAGACATCAAGGTATTCCATGACAAAACCAAATTTGCAAGATATCTCTCCACAAATCCAGCCCTACAAAGGATAATAGGGGGAAAACACCAAGACAAGGACAGAAACTACACCCGGGAAGAAGCAAGATAGAAACCTCCTCTCATCAAACCCAAAAGAAGATAACCTCTCGAATATAAAAAATAAATAAGATAAATAAATATAATTTCAAAAATGTCTGGAGGTAATAATTACTATTCCTTAATATCTCTTAACGTCAATGGACTCAATTCCCCAATAAAAAGACATAGATTAACAGACTGGATACGGAAACAGGACCCTACATTTTGCTGCATACAGGAAACACATCTCAGCGTTAAAGACAAACACTACCTTAGAGTAAAAGGCTGGAGGACAATTTTACAAGCAAATGGTCTCAGGAAACAAGCTGGAGTAGCCATTCTAATATCAGATAAAATTGACTTTCAACCTAAAATCATCCAAAGAGACTCAGAAGGTCACTTCTTGCTGGCCAAAGGGAAAATCCACCAGGAAGAGCTCTCAATACTGAACATCTATGCTCCAAATGCAAGGGCACCCTCATTCGTAAAAGAAACCTTACTAAAGCTTAAAACACACATTACACCTAACACAATAATTGTGGGTGACTTCAACACCCCACTCTCCTCAATGGACCGATCAGGAAAGCAGAAACTAAACAGGGACACAGTGAAACTAATTGAAACTCTGGACCAATTGGATTTAACAGATATATATAGAACATTTCATCCTAAAGCTAAAGAATATACCTTTTTCTCAGCACCGCATGGTACCTTCTCCAAAATAGACCATATAATCGGTCACAAGACAGATGTCAACAAATACAAGAAGATCGAGTTAATCCCATGCCTCTTATCAGATCACCATGGAGTAAGAGTGGTCTTCAATAGCAACAAAAACAACAGAAAGCCCACATACACATGGAAACTGAACAATACTCTACTCAATGACACCTTGGTCAAGGAAGAAATAAAAAAAGAAATCAAAGACTTTTTTAGAATTCAATGAAAATGAAGGTACAACCTACCCAATGAAAGCAGTGCTAAGAGGAAAACTCATAGCTCTAAGTGCATCCAACAAGAAACTGGAGAGAGCATACACTAGCAGCTTAACGGAACACCTTAAAGCCCTGGAAGAAAAAGAAGTTAATTCACCCAGGAGGAGTAGAAGACAAGAAATCATCAAACTCAGGGCTGAAATCAATCAAATAGAAACAAAGAGAACCATACAAAGAATCAACAAGACCAGGAGCTGGTTCTTTGAGAAAATCAACAAGATAGATAAACCCTTAGCCAGACTAAGCAAAGGACACAGAGACAGTATACAAATTAACAAAATTAGAAATGAAAAGGGAGACATAACAACAGAAACTGAGGAAATTCAAAAGATCATCAGATCCTACTACAAAGGTCTATACTCAAAACAACTGGAGAATCTGGAGGAAATGGACAATTTCCTAGACAGATATCAAATACCAAAATTAAATCAGCACCAAGTAGACCAGCTAAATAGTCCCATAACCCCTAAAGAAATAGAAGGGGTTATAGAAAGCCTCCCAACCAAAAAAAGTACGGGACCAGATGGTTTTAGTGCAGAATTCTACCAGACCTTCAAAGAAGACTTAACACCAATACTCTCCAAACTATTCCACAAAATAGAGACAGAAGGGACACTGCCCAACTCATTCTTCGAAGCCACAATTACGCTAATACCTAAACCACAAAAAGATCCAACAAAGAAAGAGAACTACAGGCCAATTTCTCTGATGAATATAGATGCAAAAATACTAAATAAAATTCTTGCTAACCGAATCCAAGAGCACATCAAAACGATCATCCACCATGATCAAGTAGGCTTCATCCCAGGGATGCAGGGATGGTTCAACATACGGAAATCCATCAATGTAATCCACTACATAAACAAACTGAAAGAAAAAAACCACATGGTCATCTCATTAGATGCTGAAAAAGCATTTGACAAAATTCAGCATCCTTTCATGCTAAAAGTCTTGGAAAGAGCAGGAATTCAAGGCCCATACCTAAACATAGTAAAAGCAATCTACAGCAAACCAGTAGCCAACATCAAAATAAATGGAGAGAAACTTGAAGCATTCCCACTAAAATCAGGGACTAGACAAGGCTGCCCTCTCTCTCCATATCTTTTCAATATAGTACTTGAAGTTCTAGCAAGAGCAATTAGACAACATAAGGAAGTCAAAGGGATACAAATTGGAAAGGAAGAAGTGAAACTATCATTATTTGCAGACGATATGATAGTTTACCTAAGCGACCCAAAAAACTCCACCAGAGAACTTCTACAGCTGATAAACAACTTCAGCAAAGTGGCAGGTTATAAAATTAACTCAAGCAAGTCAGTGGCCTTCTTGTACTCAAAGGACAAGCAGGCTGAGAAAGAAATTAGGGAAATAACACCCTTCACAATAGCCACAAACAACATAAAGTATCTTGGCGTAACTCTAACCAAACAAGCGAAAGATCTGTACAACAGGAACTTCAAGTCCTTGAAAAAAGAAATCGAAGAAGACCTCAGAAGATGGAAAAATATTTCTTGCTCCTGGATTGGCAGGATCAATATAGTAAAAATGGCCATCTTGCCAAAAGCAATCTACAGATTCAATGCAATCCCCATCAAAATCCCAACTCAATTCTTCATAGATCTAGAAAGAGCAATTCTCAAATTCATCTGGAGCAACAAAAAACCCAGGATAGCTAAAACTATTCTCAACAATAAAAGGACTTCTGGGGGAATCAATATCCCTGACTTCAAGCAGTACTACAGAGCAATTGTGTTAAAAACTGCATGGTATTGGTATAGCAACAGGCAAACAGATCAATGGAACAGGATTGAAGACCCTGAAATTAACCCACAGACTTATGGTCACTTGATCTTTGATAAAGGAGCCACAACCATCCGATGGAATAAAGATAGCCTTTTCAACAAATGGTGCTGGTTCAACTGGAGGTCAACATGCAGAAGAATGCGAATTGACCCACTCTTATCTCTTTGCTCTAAGATCAACTCCAAGTGGATCAAGGACCTCCACATAAAACCAGACACACTGAAACTATTAGAAAAGAAACTTGGGAAGACCCTGGAGGACTTGGGCACAGGGGAAAAGTTCCTGAACAGAACACCAATAGCGTATGCACTAAGATCAAGAATCGACAAATGGGACCTCATAAAATTACAAAGTTTCTGCAAAGCAAAGGACACTGTCCGAAGGACAAAACGGCAACCAACAAAGTGGGAAAAGATCTTTACCAACCCCACATCCGACAGAGGGCTAATATCTAATATATACAAAGAACTCAAGAAGTTAGACTGCAAAGAACCAAATAACCCTATCAAAAAATGGGGCACAGAGCTAAAAAAAGAATTTTCACCAGAAGAAATTCGGATGGCCGAGAAACACCTTAAGAGATGCTCAACATCATTAGTCATCAGGGAAATGCAAATCAAAACAACCCTGAGATTCCACCTCACACCAGTCAGAATGGCTAAGATTAAAAACTCAAGAGACAACAAGTGCTGGCGAGGATGTGGAGAAAGAGGAACACTCCTCCACTGTTGGTGGGATTGCAAAATGGTAAAACCACTCTGGAAATCAGTTTGGCGGTTCCTCAGAAAATTGGGCATGGCACTTCCAGAGGACCCTGGCATACCACTCCTGGGCATATACCCAGTGGATTCCCCTACATGCAATAAAGACACATGCTCCACTATGTTTATAGCAGCCTTGTTTATAATAGCCAGAAGTTGGAAGGAGCCCAAATATCCCTCAAAGGAGGAATGGATACAGAAAATGTGGTATATTTATACAATGGAATACTACTCAGCAATTAAAAATAATGAATTCATGCAATTTGTAGGTAAATGGTTAGACCTGGAAAATATCATCCTGAGTGAGCTAACCCAATCACAAAAGAATGCACATGAAATGCAATCACTGATAAGTGGATATTAATGAGCCCAGAATCACTAAATACTCAAGACACAAATAGCAAGTCAAATGATTCCCAAGAAGAAGAAAGGAGAGGACCCTGGGCATGTAAAGATTGCATCCAGTTTAGTAAAGAAACCGAGGGGGGAGGGGGAATGATTGGGGAATAGTAGGGGGGGAGAAGAACTATGGGAACTATGGTGGGTGGGAACTGGGAAAGGGGAAAGCCTTTGAAATGTAAACATAGA
This sequence comes from Apodemus agrarius, assembly GCA_964023405.1. Lineage (NCBI taxonomy): Eukaryota > Metazoa > Chordata > Mammalia > Rodentia > Muridae > Apodemus > Apodemus agrarius. The sequence goes on from OZ030018.1 coordinate 63,059,648, forward strand.
ATATAGAAAATAAAAATAACTAAAAAAAAAAAAAATTAAAGACCAAAGCGGAAAAAAAAAAAAGATTTAATGATTTTCAAAAATTGTTGGGAAATATTAATTGAATTAGACATTATTTAAAAATGACCACAGGACAGTTGCATCATTTACTTGAAATTCTTAAAGGAGATCCTGATCCCAAATTTAAAAGACAGCTTACGAAAGAAGCCGTAGAACAATTAGAATTGTTAGAACGAAAGATGCAAGATGCAAAAGTAAAATAAATAAATTATTTAAAAACAGGGTTCCTTATTATACTTAAAACATCTTATGCCCCTGGTGCATGTTTGTGACAAGAAGGTATAATAGAATGGATTTCTCTCCCTCATACTCAAGTAAAAATGATATCTTCTTATCCTTTTAGTATAGTCAATTATTTATTAAAGGGAGGTTAAGATCCAGGGAATTATTAGGCAAAGAAATGCAAGAAATTATCATTCCCTATAATAAAGAACAATTGGATTATTTACTTCAAATTGCAAATGACTGTGAAATTGCATTAGTTCATTATATGGGACAAATCAAATATCATGTACCTCAACACCCTATATTAAAGTCTGTAGAAGAAACAGAGATAATCTTTCCTTCTAAAATAGCACCGGAACCCATTTACAATGCCCTTTTGGTATTTACAGATGGGTCATCTAATGGAATTTCAGCTGCCTATATAAAAGATAGACCTGTTATTATTAAAAATGCAAAAGAAATTTCTGCACAACAGGCAGAAATTATTGTAGTTATTACTGCCCTTGAAAACATATATGAAGAGTTTAATCTTTATACAGACTCGAAATATGCAGTTCATTTATTTCCTGATATAGAGACTGCTCTTATATCTAGGAGTTCCAAAATTATACCACTCTTGCTTCAGGTGCAAAATATAATTCAATCAAGAAAAAGAAAAAAATTTATAGGACATATCAGAGGACATACTGGCTTGCCAGATCCATTGGCTTTAAGATATGCTATGGCAGCTTTATTAATGAAGGAACACTTGGTTGCTGCTTACAGATGAAGATGTAGAACTCTCAGCTCCTTCTCCAGCACATGCCTGCCAGCATACTGTCATGCTTCCTATCATGATGATAAAAGACTGAACTTCTGAAACTGTAAGCCAGCCCCAATTATATTTCTGGGGTCTCTTTGTTTGTTTGTTCAAGAGTTGCTCTGCTCATGTTATCTCTTCACAGCAATAGAACACTGACTAAAACACCAATTAAACCTTAACAAAGACACTATGGATGCAATGGGAGCTGGTGCCTCAACCTTTCTTCCTTCCATACCTTCCCTATCACAATGAACTACACCCCCACTGTGAGACCAAATAAACTCTTCCTTCCTTCAGTTTTTGTCAAGGTATTATGTCACAATGACCAGAAAAGTAATGAAGGCACTTTAAAAATTCCTCCTGCAAACCTGGTAAAACACACGCATCTTAATATTCAGTAGTCTTAGCTACCCAGTGAGGTTCTGGCTTTATGAATAGTTTTGTTTTTAAATAGAACTTACCAGGTAGACAATATGAAGGTCATTCTCTAAAACGAAGCCTTTCATTGCTCTTTGGAGGTCAGCAAAAATATCAAGGGTATCAGTTGGAGAAAGTGAAGAAGAAAGAGTAGCTGATCCAAGATGTGTTGGGTGATATACCTTTCCTGGAGTAGGGAATACAGGATCAAAGGTGAAAAAAAGCAAAAACTGCCCTTCTCTACTACACATTAACCCTCTCAGCTCTGTCAATCAATAAGCAGATTCTCATCTAACATGCAGAAATTTATGAGCAAACGTTAAAAAGTGAATATGATATAAACAGTGAGCATTTCTGCATAAGAGCTTGTGCTTACCTCCTGTGCCGTCACTGGGCTCTGCCACCTGGATGAACTCATTTTCTAACAGCCATGTCACACAGGCATCAATTGCTCCAAGCTGAACATTATCTTGATTTCTCTGAATCCCTTGCTCCCCTTCCTTTACAGCAGCAGCCAAGAATGTGCAAGCAGCGTAAGTCTGCATATCTTGTGATGTACTTGCCACCCCACCAACGATTATCTGAGGGAAAATGTTTGAAAAGTTCTGTAATTTTTATAACATCTTATAGATGTATCTACATCTTGTAAAGCCCCAGGACATCAAGTAAACAAAAGTGCCTTTATTCTCTTAAAATATCTTCAGTCTTTATATGGAGATGATTTATTTTGTCATTACACATTGCAAACACAGATGGCACCAACTGACAATGTAACATTTTCCTTGAGAGTATCATAGTTTCTTATAAACAAAAAACAATGTACCTGAACTTTGGGAACTAGTTATATATACAAAGGAGGCAGTAATGACTCACACCCGTGAGTGTAATAGAGTGCTCCTTCCACATGAAAATGTGGAAATGCTACTCTTGAATACATCCCATTCCAAAGGATGGGAAGGGCAGAAGAGTATGAAGTTAGTATTTAGTGTGTGACCTTGGCTGGCCTCACGTTGTAAGGCTCATGCCTCAGTCTCCAGTACACTAGGGTAAGAAGCATGCACCACAGCTCCAGCCCTACTATAAGCTTATGTTTTTATATGACTTGACTTGATTTTAATGTCCACATGTATTATCTGAGTAGAATAAGGGTTCATTTTGTCATCTTTTCTTTAAACTCAAAATGCAATAAAGAATATATGAAAAGCAAAAAGATGAGCCACAGTTACAGCTCAGTAGAGGGATACACACACAAAGCAACACAAGGCTAAGCAAAATTCTGTACATTACAAAAATAAGTTAAAAAGAGATACAAGTCATTTGGCTGTTTCAACTCCAAAAATAACCAGATATTCATATTCATATATATGTGTGTGTATACATATATATATACATATATATATTACATAGGCATTTATGTGTGTGTATAAATATATATGTGTGTGTATACATATATGTATGTGTCCATATATTAGAATGTATTTATCAACTTATTTAACAGAGCCTAATAGCAGAGCTTAAAGAACTATGCATATATGTATGTATGTTTAAATATATGTAAGAAACAGATGCATACTTGAGAAGGCTATAAAACATAACCATCATGTTCTTAAAGAAAACTCACCTCATATTTTTGACATACTCAATTTTTGATGGGTATAAAAGAGTAAACTGTGATTTCCTGAACTCCTACCTCCAGAATAGCTCGTATCATGCTAGCAGTGACTTCTCCCTGTCTCTGCAGACAGCTGTGCACAGGCTCCAGAGATCCTTGAAGCAGAGCCATGCCCTTGGATTTCTCAGAGTTCTTACAAACTAGGATACTTTCACCTACAACCAAAAACACATACCTCCTCAATGCTAAGCCATGTCCATAAGGCACTGTTAACCAGAAGTCTGAGTCACTGAGTGGAGACAGGAGATGCTAGAGATAGCTATGGGTGCAGAATTATAACTCACCGCTATGGTTCTGAACTCTGGATAGGCAATCAGAATGTTACTAGAAACCACACTGCTGCTTTGGCTTTAAGATTATTTTCAGCTGAAGGCCAGAGAAGCAACAAACATAAATAGAACTTTTGGTCTTCTACCTCCATACAAACAAGGCACACATGTCCCTTGGAAACATTTCTCTTGCTGTCTGCTCTAACAGTCACAAGGATCACTACAGACAGAGGCCAGCACTGAGATGTTTATATAAACCACCTTGTTAAAATAACAGTTCTCTTTCATTGGCTTCCCTGTGGATGTGCCTCCTTACAAACTCCTGCCAAAGAACAATACAACAACAAAACAGCATTTGCTTTGTCTTATCATTTCTCCACACTTTATTGGCTGTTATTAAAAAATAACTATAAGACACCACACCTAACAGCTTTAGCAGGCCTCACTCCTTTCCTATGAAGCCTTTGTGCATGTAAAAAATTTTTAAAACACTAAGACTAAATAGAAATGTATAGTCCTCTTAACTATTAATCTTTAACACGTTCAGTTATAGAACATACAGAAATAGAGAAAAGACATTTCCTCTTCCTCCACTGACTAGTGCATCATATTACAGCTAAGTAATTACTAAAGAAACTTTGAAAACTACAAATTAAAATGCAAATGTAAATACTATCTATGTATAATGACAAAATTCAGTTCAAAAGCCCCTAAAATACTTATAAGTTAAAATGTCTAAAAATTCAATTTAAGCAAACACAAACTATCACTGTAACAGTTTATATTTAGAAACCAGTAAGAAATTATGTATTAAAAAACAGAATCAAAAAAAAAAAAAAAACAGAATCTAGCTTGTAGCCACCATTTGCACCAGGAAGCCAGTCCCACAGAAGCTCCACAGCCTTCTGTGCAAGGCCTGCCAGGAGAGACTGATCTCCCAGCAGCACTTTCACTTCTGAGTACAGAGGTAAGATCACCTTCTCTTTGAAGGGGAACAGCTAGGAGCACACAGGGCATACAATCAGTGAAGCAGCTGGGACAAGAGTCTTCTAGCTGCCATTTGCACCAGGGAGCTAGGCATCTCCAAAGCCTTCTGTGCACAGACCCTGCCAGAAGAGAGTTGGTCTCCCAGGAGTACAGACACAGGCTTACAGGCCTACAGGAGGGACAAGATACAGCCAGAGACAGCAAGATCAACTAACACCACAGATAACCAGATGGCTAAAGGCAAGTGTAGGAACCCTACCAACAGAAACCAAAGCTATTTGGCAACATCAGAACCCAGTTCTCCTACCACAGCAAGTCCAGAATACACAAACACACCAGAAAAGCAAGAGTTGGATTTAAAATCATATCTCATGATGCTGATAGAGGACTTCAAGAAGGATATAAATAACTCCCTTAAAGAAATACAGGAGAACATGTTCAACAGATAGGAGCCCTTAAAGAGAAAACACAAAAATCCCTTAAAGAATTACAGGAAAACATAAACAAACAAGTGAAGGAACTGAACAAAACCATCCAGGATCTAAAAGTGGAAGTAGAAACAATGAAGAAATCACAAAGGGAGACAACTCTGGAGATAGAAAACCTTGGAAAGAAATCAGGAGTCATAGATGCAAGCATCAACAACACAATACAAGAGATAGAAGAAAGAACCTCACGTGCTGAAGATACCATAGAAAACATTGACTCAACAGTCAAAGAAAATGCAAAATGCAAAAAGCTTGTAACCCAAAACATCCAGGAAATACAGGACAAAATGAGAAGACCAAACCTAAGGATTATAGGTATAGAAGAGAGTGAAGATTTCCAACTTAAAGGTCCAGTAACTATCTTCAACAAAATTACAGAAGAAAACTTCCCTAAGCTAAAAAGAGAGATGCCCATGAACATACAAGAAGGCTACAGAACTCCAAAGAGACTGGACCAGAACAGAAAGTCCTCCTAGCACATAATAATCAAAACAACAAATTCATTAAACAAAGAAAGAATATTAAAAGCAGTAAGGAAAAAAGGACAAGTAACTTATAAAGGCAGACCTATCAGAATTGCATCAGACTTCTCACTAGAGACGATGAAAGCTAGAAAGAAGATCCTGGGCAGATCTCATACAGACCCTAAGAGAACACAAATACCAGTCCAGTCTACTATACCCAGCAAAACTCTCAATCACCATAGATGGAGAAACCAAGATATTCTATGATAAAAACCAAATTTATACAGTATCTTTCCACAATTCCAGCTCTACAAAGGATAATAGATGGAAAATGCCAATACAAGGAGGGAAACTATACCCTAGAAAAAGCAAGAAATTTATCTTCTTCCAACAAACCCAAAAGAAGGTAACCACACAAATATAAAAATAACAGGAAGCAGCAATCACTATCACTTAATATCTCTTAACATCAATGGACTCAATTCCCCAATAAAAAGACAAAGACTAACAGAAATATTTTTCATGTCAATCTTCAATTTTCTCAGTAAATATTTTTAAATCCTCTTTCAATTAACTTAGTAATGTTTTTTTATGTTTACCATTTGATCTGTATTATTTTCCATGATGATCTTCAATGTTAACATGTCTTTCTATATGTTTCTTCAATTTTATCAGATATATGTTCCATGTAAACCTTCAATTTTATCAGAAAATGTTTATAATTCCACTTTCAATCAACTTAGAAATATTTTATACCTACCATTTTATCTGTATAATTTTCACTGATAATCTTTAATTTTAACATGTTTTCTATATATTTCTTCAACTTTATCAGAAATATTTTCCATGTAAATCTTCAATTTTATAATTCCACTTTCTTTTTTTATTAGATATATTCTTTATTTACATGTCAAGTGAATTCCCCTTTCCTGGTTCTCCTCCCCCAAAAGTCCCATAAGCCATCTCCCCTCCACCTGTTCCCCAGTCAACCCCCTCCCACTTCCCTGTCCTGGTATTCCCCTACAGTGCTGCATGGAGGCTTTCCAGAACCAGGGGTCTCTCCTCCCTTTGATGTCCAACAAAGCCATCCTCTGGTACCTATGTGTCTGGAGGCATGGGTTAACACCATGTGTACTATATGATTGATATTTTTGTCCCTGGGAGCTCTGGGAGTACTGGGTGGTTCACATCATTGTTCCTCCTATGGTGCTACAAACCCCTTCAGCTCCTTGGGTTCTTTTTCTAGCTCCCCCATTGGGGACCCTGTGCTCAGTTCAATGGCTGGCTCAGAGTGGCCCCCTCTGTATTTCTCATGCACTAGCAGAGTCTCCAAGTGACAGCTATATCGGGCTCCAGTCAGCAAGTACTTGTGGGAATCAATAATAGTATCAGGGTTTTGTAACTGTATATGGGATGAATCACTAGGTGGGGCAGTCTCTGGATGGCCTTTCCCTCAGTCTCTGCTCCACACTTTGTCTCTGTATCTCCTTCTGTGGGTATTTTGTTCTCCCTTCTAAGGACCAGAGTATCCATACTTTGTTCTTCCTTCTTCTTGGACATCATTTGATATGTGAATTATGTCTTGGGCAGTCCAATCACTAAAGAACACACATGGTATACATCACTGATAAGTGGATATTAGCCCAGAAGCTTGAAATATAATTCCACTTTCAATCAACTTAGAAATATTTTATGCCTACCATTTTATCTGTTATAATTTTCCATGAGTGTCTTCAATTTTAACATATTAGTCTATATTTTTCTACAATTTTATCAGAAATATTTTCCATGCCAATCTTCAATTCTATCATAAAAATGTTTCTACTTCCTTTTTTCAATTGATTTAGCAATGTTCTTATGTCTACCATTTTATCCTTTAATTTTCCAAGAAAAATTATCAATTTTAACATGTTTTTCTATATATTTCTTCAGTGTTATCAGAAATAATTTCCATGTAAATCTTCAACTTTATCATAAAAAACAGAATCTAATAACAGGAGAAAAAATATAGTTTTGCAATTTTCTCATGTTATTCAAAAAATAAAAGCCGCAATAGTGGAGGATCTAAATATTCTGAACAGAGAAAGAACAGATGACGATTCTCTGAAAATCAGTACCAAAATGAAATCCCAGAGAGGAAGCTGCTCCTTGACACAATTCCCTCCCTCTTCAGGGCTCTCTCCAAGCAACCAGCTTCAGGCTCAGGGACACCACCCACCCCTCACAATGGAAGATGATTCCTACTGCCCTATCAGGACTTGCTCAAGACTTGCTCAAGACACCGGTACAGACCACAGCCTATCTGTAGAAAATGTTCCCTGACTGGAGTGAGAGAAAGTAGAATAATACATCGTCCCCTATGTCCCTCAGAAGAAAAAGAGCATGTCCAGAACAGGCCTTACATCTTGAAAATATCATGAGGAAGTTTTCTGGTAACTGCAGATGCTGTTCAAAAAAGATGAAATTCTATCACATGAGACATCATTACAATTCTTGTAAGAAGTATTAAGATGAATATGGCATTTCTTCTATTATTCTGCATCTTTTCTAGATTCAGTAAGAAGTAGTAATAGTGAATCATCTGATCTGATGGCACAGAAACTTCTATCAAGAGGATACAAGCTCTTCTGGGCATCCCATCTTTAAGTGTCCCTTATATCAAGACTCAAATTCTACCAGGCAACGTTTATTGGATCACTGTAATAGTAACTGCCTATTTTAGATAGTTCCTGTGAATCTTCAACTAGATGAGGAAACCCAATATTAAACTGCTATGGAAGAGTCTTTCCAAGTAAACAAGGGATGCATATAGACATCTCTGCATCCTTGCTACCTATAAGTGCCATCATTAAGTAGAAGACATTAAGTCACTGTTTCAGTAATTTCCTGTGCATATTAATAAAAATAATAATTCAGTCTACTGTATTAGGTTTTTAATTGAAAATAAAGGTGGGCCACCCTAACTCTATTCTCTAGACAGTCACTTTCACAGGACAAAAGGGGTTGTATTTCACTTGTATGGTAAAAAGGGAATCTCTTGTCTTTTTCTTCCTTGTATTACATATTATGAATGTTTCATTAAGTTGTTTTTGATATTTGATACAGTTTCTTCTATTTAGTAGAGAAATAACAGCAAATTCTGAAATGGGTGAGTACTATAAAACTAATAAACCTGAGCCATTTGTCAGCGCTGCAGAAAGGAAAAGTGAAGTGCTAAGTAGGTAGTGCAAAGGGAGTTTTTAAGTATAGATGGTAGCTGAGGAAGTCAACAATAAAATTGTAGCTTCCAATTTCCACCTCTACCTCGAAGCTGACCCTGTGCCACAGCTGGTCCCCAGGAGGGCTGACATACCTGTGAGCACAGGTAAGACCATCACTTCTGCTCCAAGGGACCTGCCCAGAGCCCTCTGGCCATAACAACTGAAGAGCAGCCTGGGACAGGATCCTTCTGGTTTCTACCTGCCCCTGGAGCTGACTCTGTACCACAGCTCTCCACACACCCACCACTTTAGATCAATTTCCTGGGCCAAGAGGAACCCACCTGGAGCCCTCAGGACACAGGAACTAAGGAGCAGCATAGGACAGGATCCTTCTGGTTTCAGCCTGCACATGGGGCTGACCTGTGCAACAGCTCTCCATACCCAAATTCCTCCCAGAGAGAACTGGTCTCTCAAAAGTGCTGTGGCTTACCGGAGGGACAAGCCACAGTCAAAGACAACAAGACCAGCTAACACCAGAGATAACCAGATGGCAAGAGGCAAAGGCAAGAACCTAAGCAACAGAAACCAAGCTAGGCATCATCAGAACCAGTACTCCCACCACAGCAAGCCCTGGATAGCCTAACACACCAGAAAAGCAAGACTCTAATTTAAAATCACATCTCATCATGCTGATAGAGGACATTAAGAAGGACATAAATAACCACCTTAAAGAAATACAGAACATGGGTCAACAGATAGAAGCCCACCCTTAAAGAAGAAACACAAGAATCCCTTGAAGAATTACAGGAAAACACAACCAAACAGGTGAAGGAATTGAACAAAACCATCCAGGATCTAAAACTGAAGATAGAAACAACAAAGAAAACACAAAGGAAGACAACCCTGGAGGCAGAGAACCTAAGAAAGAGAACAGGAGTCATAGACACAAGCATCACAGACACAGAATACAAGGGACAGAAGAGAGAATCGCGGGTGCAGAAGATACCATAGAAAATATTAACATAACAGTCAAAGAAAATGCAAAATGCAAAAAGCTCATAACCCAAAACATCCAGGGAACAGGGACACAAGAAGACCAAACCAAAGGATAATAAGTATAGAAGACAGTAAAGATTCCCAACTTAAAGGACCAGTAAATATCTTCAACAAAATTATAGAGAAAGCTTTCCTACATAAAGAAATGTCCATAAACATACAAGAAACCTACAGAACTCAAAATATATTAGACCAGGAAAGAAATTTCTCCTGTCATGTAATAGTCAAAATACCAAATGAATAAAAAAGAAAGAATATGAAAGGAACACTACCCAATTCATTCTATAAAGCTACAATTACACTTATAAATAAACCTAACAAAGACCAAACAAAGAGAACTTCAGACCAATTTCCCATATGAACATTGATGCAAAAATATTCAATAAAATTCTTGCCACCCAAATCCAAGAACACATCAAAATGATCATTCACCGCGATGAAGTAGGCGTCATCTCAGGGATGCAGGGATGTTTCAATATACGGGAATCCATCAACATAATCCACTACATAAACAAGCTCAAAGAAAAAAAAAACACATCATCATCTCATTAGAATAGAATTGAAGACCCAGAAATGAACCCACACACCTATGGTCACTTGATCTTTGACAAAGGAGCTAAAACCACCCAGTGAAAAAAATGACAGCATTTTCAACAAACTGGCGGTCAACATGTAGAAGAATGCAAATTGATACAGTCTTATCTCCTAGTACAAATCTTAACTCCAAGTGGATGAAAGACCTCCACTTAAAACCAGATACACTGAATCTAACAGAAGAAAACGTAGGGAAAAGCCTCAAACACATGGGCATAGGGGAAATTTTCCTGAACAGAACACCAGTGGCTTATGCTCTAAGTTCATGAATTGACAAATGGGACCTCATAAAATTGCAAAGCCTCTGTAACACAAAGGACACTATAAATAGAACAAAGTAAAGAAGTCAAGAAGTTAGACTCCAGAGAACCAAATAATCCCATTAAAAACTGCACAAAAGAGCTAAACAGAATTCTCAACTGAGGAATACCAAGTGGTGGAGAAGCACCTAAAGAAATGTTCAACATCCTTAGTCATCAGGGAAATGCAAATCAAAACTACCCTGAGATTCCACCTGACACTAGTCAGCATGGTTAAGATCAAAAAACTCAGGTGACAGCAGTTGCTGAAGAAGATGTGGAGAAAGAGGAACACTCCTCTGTTGCTGGTGGGATTGCAAGCTGGTACTCTGGAAATCAGTTTGGCGGTTGCTCAGAAAATTGGACATACTACTATCTGAGGACCCAGCTATACCCCTCCTGGGCATATACCCAGAAGATGCTCCAACATGTAATAAGGACACATGCTCCACTATGTTCATAGCAGTCTTATTTATAATAGCCGGAATCTGGAAAGAACCCAGATGTCCTTCAACAGAAGAATGGATACAGAAAATGTGTTATATTTACACAATGGAGTACTACTCAGCTATTAAAAACAATGAATTCATGAAATTCTTAGGCAAATGGATGGAACTAGAAAGTGTCATCCTGAGTAAGGTAACCCAGTAACAAAAGAACACACATGGTATGCACTTACTGATAAGTAGATATTAGCCCAAAAGCTCAAAATAAACATGTTACAATTCACAGACCACAGGAAGCTCATGAAAGAGGACCAAAATGTGGGTGCTTCAGTTTTTCTGAGAATGGGAACAAAATACTCACAGGAGCAATTATGGAGACAAAGTGTGGAACGGAAACTGAAGAAAAGGCCACCCAGAGACTGTCCTACCTGGGGATTCATCCTATAAACAGTCACCAAACTCCAACACTATTATGGATGGCAAGAAATGCTTGCTGAAAGGAGCCTGTTATGGGGCCCTGCCAGTCTTACAGATACAGAGGCAAATGCTAGCAGCAAACCATTGGACTGAGCACAGGGTCCCCAGTGGAGGAGTTGGAGGGAGAACTGGAGGAGCTGAAGGGGTTTGCAGCCCTATGGGAAGAACGATGATGTCGGCCAAACAAACCCCTCCAGGGCTCCTAGGGACTAAGCCATCAACCAAGGGATACTATACATGGTTCCAGCCGCAATTGTGGCAGAGGAATGCCTTGTCAGGCATTGGTGGGATGAGAGTTCCTTGGTCCTATGAAGGCTTGATAGATGTCCCAGTGTGGGGAAATTAAGGAGTGGTAGGTGGGAGTAGGTTGGGCAGAGGAGCATGTTCTTGGAGGCAGAGGGTGGGAGGATGGACTGGGGGCTTTCTGGGAGGGGGGAACTGGGAAATGGTATAACATTTGAAATGTAAATGAAAATATATTCTTGATCGTAGAGCATAAGCTATTGGTGTTCTGTTCAGGAACTTTCCCCCTGAGCCAATGGCCTCAAGGGTCTTCCCCAGTTTCTTTTCTATTAATTTTAGTATGTCTGGTTTAATGTGGAGGTCCTTGATCCACTTGGAGTTGGGCTTAGTACAAGGAGATAAGATTGGATCAATTCTCATTCTTCTGCATGTTGACCTCCAGTTGAGCCAGCACCATTTGTTGAAAAGCTATCTTTTTTCCACTGGATGTTTTCAGCTCCTATGTCGAAGATCAATTGGCTATAGATGTGTGGGTTCAATTCTGGGTCTTCAATCCTATTCCATTGATCCACCTCCCTGTCACTGTACCAATACCAAGCAGTTTTTAACACTACTGCTCTGTAGTATTGCTTGAGGTCCGGGATACTGATTCCCCCAGAAGTTCTTTTACTGTTGATAGTTTTAACTATCCTGGGTTTTTTGTTATTCCAGATGAATTTGAGAATTGCTCTTTCTAACTCTATGAAGAACTGAGTTGGGATTTTGATGGGGATTGAGTTGAATCTGTATATTGCTTTTGGCAAGATTGCCATTTTAACTATATTAATCCTGCCAACCCACGAGCATGGAAGACTTTTCCATTTTCTGAGGTCTTCTTCCATTTCCTTCTTCAGAGACCTGAAGTTTTTGTCATACAAATCTTTCACTTGTTTGGTCAGAGTCACACCAAGATACTTTATATTGTTTGTGACTATTGTGAAGGGGTGTCATTTCCCTAATTTCTTTCTCAGCCTGCATATCCTTTGAGTATAGGAAGGCTACTGATTTGCTTGAGTTGATTTTATAACCAGCCACTTTGCTGAAGTTGTTTATCAGCTGTAGGAGTTCGCTGGTGGGGTTTTTTGGGTCATTTAAATGTACTATCATATCATCTGCGAATAGTGATAGTTTGACTTCTTCCTTTCCAATTTGTATCCCTTTGACTTCCTTATGTTGTAGAATTGCTCTAGCTAGTACCTCAAGTACTATATTGAAAAATGGGACCTTATAAAATTACAAAGTTTCTGCAAGGCAAAAGACACTGTCAAAAGGACAAATCGGCAACCAACAAATTGGGAAAAGATCTTCACCAAGCCTACATCTGGCAGAAGGCTAATATCAAATGTATACAAAGGACTCAAGAAGTTAGACCCCAGAAAACCAAATAACCCTATCCAAAAATGGGGTATAGAGCTAAACAAAGACTTTTTACTTGAAGAAATTCGGATAGCTGAGAAACACCTTAAAAAATGTTCAACATCATGTCATTAGAGAAATGCAAATCAAAACAACCCTGAGATTTCACCTCACACCAGTCAGAATGGCTAAGATTAAAAATTCAGGAAACAGCAGGTGTTGGCGAGGATGTGAAGAAAGAGGAACACTCCTCCACTGCTGGTGGGAATGCAAGCTGGTACAACCACTCTGGAAATCAGTATGGCGGTTCCTCAGAAAACTGGACATGATACTTCCGGAGGACCCAGCCATACCACTCCTGGGCATATACCCAGAAGATTCCCTAGCATGCAATAAGGATACATGCTCCACTATGTTCACAGCAGCCTTATTCATAATAGCCAGAAGCTGGAAAGAACCCAGATGTCCCTCAACAGAAGAATGGATACAAAAAAATGTGGTATATATACACAATGGAGTACTATTCAGCCATTAGAAACAATGAATTCATGGAATTCTTAGAGAAATGGATGGAGCTGGAGAACATCATACTAAGTGAGGTAACCCAGTCTCAAAAGAATATCTATGTTATGCACTCACTGATAAGTGGATATTAGCCTAGAATCTTGGGACACCAAAGACACAATTCACATACCAAATGATGTCTGACAAGAAGGAAGGAGTGGACCCTGGTTCTGGAAAGGCTCAAAGCATCAGTGTAAGGGAATACCAGAACAGGGAAGTGGGAAAAGGGGGATGGGGGAACACGGGGAGGGAAAAGGGCATGTGGGACCTTTGGGGGGCAGTGAACCAGAAAAGGGGAAATGAAATGTAAATATAGAATATATCCAATTAAAAAAAAAGAAGTAAAAAAAAAAAAAGAATAGGCCGGGCGGTGGTGGCGCACGCCTTTAATCCCAGCACTTGGGAGGCAGAGGCAGGCGGATCTTTGAGTTCGAGGCCAGCCTGGTCTACAGAGTGAGTTCCAGGACAGCCAGGGCTATACAGAGAAACCCTGTCTCGAAAAACAAAAACAAAAAAAAAAAAAAAATAGAATATGAAAAAAAGAAAAATATATTCAAAAAAAAGAAAAAAAATCTCAAAATAGTTTTGATTTCCATTTCCTTTATGGCTAAAGATGTTGAATATTTCAAGTGTTTCTCAGTCATTTGAGTTTCCTATTTTGAGAATTCTGTTTAAATTTGTACCCCAATTTTTTAATAGTTTACTTGATATGTTTTGTATGCTCTGTTTTGAGTTCTTTATATATTTGATTATGAGCCCTCTGCCAAATGTATAGTGGGTAAATATGTATATATATATATGATATGTGTATATATATCTTTCCTCATTCTGTGGGTTTTGTCCAAGTGACTATGTCTTTTGCCATGCATAAGCTTTTCAGTTTCATGGGGGTCTCATTAACTGTTGATCTTATTGCCTGTCCTAACAGTGTTCTTTTCAGAAAGTTTTTTCTGTGCCAATGAGTTCAAAACTGTTCCTAATTTTCTTTATCAGGTTCAGTATATCTGCCCTTATCCTGCAATATTTCATTTGAGGTGAGTTTTGTGCTTGGTGGTTACGTATGGATCTATATGGATTCTTCTATCCAATATGGCCAGCACCAATTGTTGAAGGTGCTCTTTTCAACAGGTATCTCTGACTTATCAAAAATAAGATATCCATTGATAGGCTTATAGATTTATGTGTGGATCTTCAATTTCATTCCATTGATCCACACACCTGTTTTTCATTATTATGGCTTGTAGCACAGCATGACATTAGGAATGGTGATACCTCCAGAAATCCTGATACTCTGAATTTTCCTGTTGTCAGTAGTTATATACCTACCTCACTTCATTTTTAATTTTGTTGATTTGTATATTCTTTCTCTACCTTTTAGTAAATTTAGGTAAGGGTTTGTCAATCTTACTAATTTTTACAAAGAACAAAGTTATTTCATTTAATCTTTTTGTTTTGTTTTTTGCTTCTCTTTTGCTGATTTTAGCACTGTGTTTATTTTTTGCTATCTACAATTTCTAGGTCTGATTTTTTTCTTCTAGAGCTTCTGGTTATGCTGTTAAATTACTTGTATGAGATCTCTCCAGATTTTTTAATGGATGTACTTATCTTGCCAGTTAGAACACCTTCATTGTGCTCCATGTTTGGGCATGTTGTGTATTCATTTTCATTCTATTCTAGAAAGTCTTAATTTCTATCTTGCCTCAGTTTACATTCAGTACTGAGCTGTTCATTTTCCATGAATTTGTAAAGTTTCTGTTGTTGTTGTTATTATGTCCAGCTTTAATCTGTGATGGTTGGATAGAATGTAGGGAGTTTTTTCAGTTTTCTTGGATCTGTTGAGACTTGCTTTGTGTTCAAGTATGAGGTCAATTTTGGAGAAAGTTCTATGAGGTGCCGAGAAGAAGATATATTCTTTGGTATTTGGGTGAAATGTAAATCCTGTAAATATCTCTTAGTTCCATTTGCTTTATGACCTCAATTAGCTCCAGTATTTCTCTGTTTAGTTTCTCTCTGGATGATCTGTCTATTGGTGAGAGTGTGATACTTGAAGTCTCCCACTATTAACGTCTGAGGGTCAATATGTGATTTAAGATATAGTAGTATTTCTTTTGGCAATCCTGGGTGCCCTTATATTTCCTGCATAAATGTTAATGCCAATGTCTCCTTGGTGGATTTTTTTTCATAAAAGAGTACATAGTACACTTCCATATCTCTTCTGATTATTTTTTATTTGAAATCCATTTTGTCAGATATTAAAATGGCTATACCAGCTTGGTTGCTTATATCTTTACCCATCCTTTTACCCTGAGGTGATATCTATCCTTGATGATAAGGATAGGTTTTTTTGGATGCAGCAGAAGGATGTATCCTGTTTTCCAATCCATTCTGTTAGTCTCTGTCTTTTTACTGGGGGATTAAGACCACTGATGTTGAGAAATATCATTGAGAGTTGTTTGTTGACTTCTATTATTTTGTTGTTGAAGGGTGTGTTTTCTCTTTTTATTTGCTGATCTGAGTTTATTTCTTCTTTGGGTGTGGTTAACCTTTTTACTGAAGTTTTCATTCTAATGCCTTCTGTAAGGCTGGATTTGTAAACAGCCTTACAGAAGGTTTTATCATGAAAGGTTTTATTTTTTCCATCTATTGTTATTGAAAGTTTTGCCAGAATACTGACAATATGAAAAACAGCAACCAACAGACTGGGAAAAGATCTTTACCAATCCTACATCCAACATAGGGCTAATATCCAATATATACAAAGAACTCAAGAAGTTAGATTCCAGAGAACCAAATAACCCTATTAAAAAATGAAGAACAGAGCTAAACAGAGAATTCTCAACTGAGAAATACCGAATGACCAAGAAGCACCTCAAGAAATGTTCAACCTCCTTAGTCATTAGGGAAACACAAATCAAAATGACCCTGAGATCAAAAACTCAGGTGACAGTAGATGCTGGCGAGGATGTCAGGAAAGAGGAACTCTCCTCCATTGCTGGTGGGACTGCAAGCTGGTACAACCCCTCTGGAAATCAGGCTGGTAGTTCCTCAGAAAATTGGACATATTACTACCTGAGGACCCAGCTATACCCCTCCTGGGCCTATACCCAAAAGATTCTCCAACATATAACAAGGACACATTCTCCATTATGTTCATAGCAGCCTTATTTATAATAGCCAGAAGCTGTTAAGAACCCAGATGCCCTTCGACAGAGAAATGGATACAGAAAATGTGTTATATTTACACAATGGAATACTACTCAGCTATTGAAAACAAAGACTTCATGAAATTCTTAGGTCAATGGATGGAACTAGAAGATATCATCCTGAGTGAGGTAACCCAGTCACAAAAGAACACACATGATATGCACTTACTGATAAGTGGATATTAGCCCAGAATACCCAAGATGAAATTCATAGACCATGAAGCTCATGAAGGAAAATCAAAGTGTTGGATACTTCGGTCCTTCTTAGAAGGGGAACAAAATAGCCACGGGAGGAGATATAGAGACAAACTAAGGAGCAGATACTGAAGGAACAGCCATCCAGAGACTGACCTACCTGGGGATCATCCTATATTCAGTTACCAAACCCAGACACTATTGTGGATGCCAAGAAGTGCTTGCTGACAAGAGCAGGACATAGCTGTCTCCTGAGAGGCTCTGCCAGAGCCTGACAAATACTGAGGCGGATGCTCCTAGCCAAACATTGGACTGATCATGGGGTCCCCAAGGTCATAAGGAGCTAAAGGGGTTTGCAGCCCCATAGGAGGAACAATAATATTAACCAACCAGAGGCCCCTGAGCTCCCAGGCACTAAAACAACAACCAAAGAGTAAATATGGAGGGACCCATGGCTCCAGCCACATATGAAGCAGAAGATGGCCTTGTCAGACATCAATGAAAGAAGAGGCCCTTGGTCCTTTGAAGGCCCCAGTGTTGGGAAATGCCAGGCTGAGAAAGCAGGAGTAAGTGGTGGGGGTAACACCCTCATAGAAGCAAGGGGAGGGAGGATGGGATAGGAGGTTTTTGGATGGGGAAACTAGGAAAGGGGATAACACTTGAAATATAAATAAAGAAAATACCTAATAAAAAATATGAGCCGGGCAGTGGTGGCGCACGCCTTTAATCCCAGCACTTGGGAGGCAAAGACAGGCGGATTTCTGAGTTCGAGGCCAGCCTGGTCTACAGAGTGAGTTCCAGGACAGCCAGGGCTATACAGAGAAACCCTGTCTCGGAAAAAAAAAAATATGAAAAAAAAAAGTTAACTGAAAGTTTTGCCAGGTATAGTAGTCTGGACTGGTATCTGTGGTTTCTTACAGTCTGTAGAACATCAATCCAGGCTCTTCTGGCTTTTAGAGTGTCATTGAGAAGTCATAGATCATATCCTGCAAGAGAGCATCTGACCTGCAGGAGTCCCATGGTTAGAGGGAGCCCTGAGTTCTGAGGTCAGCACCATCTTTGCTCCTGTGACCAAGCAGCCAGCTCAGCCAGGTATGCAGGGAACACCAGAGTGAAAGATCACTTGAGACACAGCCCATCTGGGCCCCAACTGCACCTAGGAGCTGTGCAGCCCTACAGCTATCCATGCACATATCCTAGCAGGGGGCATCTGACTTGCAGGGAGTCCCACAGTTAAAGGGAGTTCTGCTTTCAGAGGTAAGGCCACCACCTTCTTTGCTTCTGTGACAGTGGGAAGGGGAAGACTGGTAGACAGGAATCACCAGAGTAGAGGATTGCTTGGGACACACCCCCACCAGGACTCCACCTGCATCCAGGAGCTCCCAGCACCACAGCAATCTGTGCTAGGGGAAAGCAGGTCACCCAGGATTGTTGAGATTGGCTTGCAGGCAAACAAGAGGGGCAATCACCAGCCAGTGACAACAGGACCAATTAACACCAGAGAAAACCAGATGGCAAAAGGCAAATGTAGGAACGTTACTAACAGAAATCAAGGAGATATAGTACCACCTGAACCCAATTCTCCCACAACAGCAAGTCCTGGATACCCCAACACACCAGGAAAGCAAGTCTTGGATTTAAAATCACAGGTCTTGATGCTGATGGAGGGTATCATGGAGGGCTTCAAGAAGGACATAAATAACTCCCTTAAAGAAATACAGGAAATAAACAGGGAGAAGCTCTTGAAGAGCTAAAGGAAAACACAACAAAACAGGTGAAGGAATTGAACAAAGCCATCCAGGATCTAAAGAAGGAGGTAAAAACAAAAGTGAAAACACAAAGGGAGACAACTCGGGACATAGAACACCTAGGAAAGAAGACAGGAATCATGGATCCAAGTGTCAATAACAGAATATAAAAGATAGAAGAAAGAATCTCAGATGCAGAAGATACCATAGAAAGCATTGATACTGATCAAGTATTGTAGGAGAGTACCAGAACAGAGAAATGGGGGGGGGGGGGGATTGGGGAATGGGTAGAGGGAAGAGGACTTATGGGACATATGGTGAGGGGGGAACTGGGAAAGGGGAAAGCCTTTGGAATGTAAACAAAGAATATAGAAAATAAAAATTTTAAAAAAAGAAAAGAAAAAGGAGAAAGCATTGATACAACAGTCAAAGAAAATGCAAAATACAAAAACCTCCGGACCGAAGACATCCAGGAAATACAGGACAAAATGAGAAGACCAAACCTAAGGATTAAAGGTATAGAAGAGAGTGAAGATTTCCAACTGAAAGGGCCAGTAAATGTCTTCAATAAAATTCTAGAAGAAAACTTCCCTAACCTAAAGAAAGAGATGCCCATGAACATACAAGAAGCCCACAGAACTCCAAATAGATTTGACCAGAAAAGAAATTCCTCCTGTCGCATAATAATTAAAACACCAAATGTACTAATCAAAGAAAGAATATTAAAAGCAATAAGGGAAAAAGGTCAAGTAACATATAAAGGTAGGCCTATCAGAATTACACCAGACTTCTCACTAGAAGCTAGAAGAGCCTGGGCAGATGTCATACAGACCCTAAGGGAATACAAATGCCAACCCAGATTGCTATATCCAGCAAACTTCTCAATTACCATAAAGGGCGAAACCAAGGTATTTCATGACAAAAACAAATTTACACAGTATCTTTCCACAAATCCAGCCCTTAAAAGGATAATGAATGGAAATCACCAACAAAAGGAAGGAAACTGCACACTAGAAAAAGCAAGAAATTAAGCTTCTTTCAACAAACTCAAAAGAAGATAACCACACAAACATAAAAATTACATCAAAAAGAGCAGGAAGCAACAATCACTATTTCTTTTTTTTTATTTAATTTTTATTTTCTATATTCTATGTTTACATTCCAAAGGCTTTCCCCTTTCCCAGTTCCCCCCCACCATATGTCCCATAATTCCTCTCCCCCCCCAACTATTCCCCAATTATCCCCCCCAACCCCACACGATTTCTCTGTTCTGGATCTACAAAACTGGATCCAATCTTTACAGGCCCAGGGTCCTCTCCTTTCTTCTTCTTGGGAGTCATTTGACTTGCTAATTGTGCCTTGAGTATTTAGGGCTTCTGGGCTCATTAATATCCACTTATCAGTGATTGCATTTCATGTGTATTCTTTTGTGATTGGGTTAGCTAACTATTTCTTAATATCACTTAACCTCAAGGGTTAATTCCCCTATAAAAAGACATAGACTAACAGACTGGATATGTAAACAAAACCCAACATTTTGCTGCATACAGGAAACGCATCTCAGTGTCAAAGTCAAAACTACCTTAGAGTAAAAGGCTGGAAAACAGTTTTCCAAGCAAATGGTCCCAAGAAACAAGCTGAAGTAGCCATTCTAATATCCAATAAAATAGACTTTCAACCAAAAGTCATCAAAAAAGACACAGAAGGACACTTTATACATATCAAAGGAAAAATCTATCAGGAAGAACTCTCAATTCTGAACATCTGTGATCCAAATACAAGGGCACCTGCATTCATAAAGGAAACTTTACTAAAGCTTAAAGCACACATTGCACCCCACACAATAATTGCTGGGGACTTAAACACCCCACTCTCATCAATGGACAGATCAGGGAAACACAAACTAAACAGAGACACAGTAAAACTAACAGAAGTTTTGGATCAAATGGGCTTAATAGATATCTATAGAACATTTCATCCTAAATCAAAAGAATATACATTCTTCTCAGCACCTCATGGTACCTTCTCCAAAATTGAAAATATAATTGGTCACAAAACAGACCTCAACAGATATTAGAAGATTGAACTAATTCCATGACTCCTATCAGATCACTATGGAGTAAAGGTGGTCTTCAATAGCAACAAAAACAACAGAAAGCCCACATACACATGGAAGCTGAACAATTCTCTACTCAATGATACCTTGGTCCTGGAAGAAATAAGGAAAGAAATCAAAACCTTTTCAGAATTTAATGAAAATGAAGGCACAACATACCCAAATTTAGGGGACACAATGAAAGCAGTGCTAAGGGGAAAACTCATAGTTTTGAGTGCCTCCAAAAAGAAGCTGGAGAGAGCATACACTAGCAGCTTAATAGCACACCTGAAAGCTTTAGAACAGAAAGTGGCTAATACACCCAAGAGGAATAGAAAGCAGGAAATCATCAAAATCAGGGCTGAAATCAACCAAGTTGAAACAAAAAGAGATATACAAAGAATCAACTAAACCAGGAGCTGGTTCTTTGAGAAAATCAACAAGATAGATAAACCTTTAGCCAGACTAACCAGAAGGCACAGAGACGGTATCCAAATTAACAAAATCAGAAATGAAAAGGGAGAAATAACAACAGAAACTGAGAAAATTCAAAAAATTATCATATCCTACTACAAAAGTCTATACTCAACACAAGTGGAAAATCTGGATGAAATGGACAATTTCCTAGTCAGATACCAACTAAAAAACTTTAATCAGGATGAGATAGGCCATCTAAATGGTCCCATAACCCCTAAAGAAATAGAAGTGGTCACTGATGGTCTCCCAACCAAAGAAAGCACAGGACCAGATGGTTTTAGTGCAGAATTCTATCAGACCTTCAAAGAAGACTCTAACACCAATACTCTTCAAACTATTCCACAAAATAGAAACAGAAGGAACACTACCCAATTCATTCTATGAAGCCACAATTTTGCTGATACCAAAACCACACAAAGATCCAACAAAGAAAGAGAACTTTAGACCAGTTTTCCTTATGAATATTGATGCAAAAAATACTCAATAAAATTCTTGTCAACCGAATACAAGAACACATCAAAACGATCATTCACCATGATCAAGTAGGCTTCTTTCATCCCAAGGATGCAGGGATGGTTCAATATACAGAAATCCATCAATGTAACCCACTACATTAACAAACTCAAAGAAAAAACCAGATGGTCATTTCATTAGATGCTGAAAAAGCATCTGATAAAATTCAGCATCCTTTCATGTTAAAGGTCTTGGAAAGAACAGGAATTCAAGGCCCATACCTAAACATAGTACAAGCAATCTACAGCAAACTAGTAGCCAACATCAAACTAAATGGAGACAAACTTGAAGCAATCCCACTAAAATCAGGGACTAGACAAGGCTACCCCCCTCTCCATAATTATTCAATATAGTACCTGAAGTTCTAGCTAGAGTAATTAGACAACAAAAAGAGGTCAAAGGGATACAAATTGGAAAGGAAGAAGTCAAATTATCACTATTTGCAGATATGATAGTATACTTAAGCAACACAAAAAACTCCACCAGAGAACTCCTTCAGCTGATAAACTACTTTAGCAAAGTGGCTGGATATAACATCAACTCAAACAAATCAGTAGCCTTCCTATACTCAAAGGATAAACAGGCTGAGAAAGAAATTAGGGAAATGACACCCTTCACAATAGCCACAAACAATATTAAAGTATCTTGGTATGACTCTAACCAAACAAGTGAAAGATCTGTATGACAGGAACTTGAAGTCTTTGAAGAAAGAAATCCAAGAAGATCTCAGAAGATGGAAAAATCTTCCATGCTCTTGGATTGGCAGGATTAATATAGTAAAAATGTCCATCTTGCGAAAAGCAATATACAAATTCAATGCAGTACCCATCAAAATTTCTACTCAATTCTCTAAAGAGTTAAAAAGAGCAATTCTCAAATTCATCTGGAATAACAAAAAACCCAGGATAGTTAAAACTATTCTCAACAGTAAAAGAACTTCTGGGGGAATCAGTATCCCGGACCGCAAGCTATAGTACAGAGCAATAGTGATTTTAAAAAAAAAAAAAAAACTGCATGGTATTGGTACAGTGACAGGCAAAGGACCCTGTCAAAAAAACAAAACAGCAACCAACAAATTGAAAAAAGATCTTCATCAACCCTACATCCGACAGAGGGCTAATATCCAAGATATACAAAGAACTCAAGAAGATAGACTCCAGAGAGCCAAATAACCATATTAAAAAATGGGGTACAGAGCTAAACAAAGAATTTTCACTTGAGGAATATCGAATCACTGAGAAACACCTAAAGAAATATTCAACATCCTTAGTCATCAGGGAAATGCAAATGAAAACAACCCTGAGATTTCACCTCACACCAGTCAGAATAGCTTAGATCAAAAACTCAGGAGAAAACAGGTACCGGCGAGGATGTGGAGAAAGAGAAACACTCTCCATTGCTGGTGGGGTTGCAAGCTGGTACACACACTCTGGAAATCAGTCTGGCAGTTCCTCAGAAAACTGGGCATGATACTACCGGAGGACCCAGCTATACCACTTCTGGGCAAATACCCAGGGGATTCCGCAGCATGCAATAAGGATACATGCTCCACTATGTTCATAGCAGCCCTATTTATATAATAGCCAGAAGCTGGAAAGAACCCAGATATCCCTCAACAGAAAAATGGATACAGAGAATGTGGTATATTTGCACTATGGAATACTACTCAGCTATTAAAAACAATGAATTCATGAAATTCTTAGGCAAATGGGTGGAACTGGAGAATGTCACTGTGAGTGAGGTGACCCAATCACAAAAGAACACATATGGTATGCACTCACTGATAAGCAGATATTAGCCCAGAAGCTTGGAATACCCAGGAAACAATTCACATATCAAATGATGCCCAAGAAGGAATGAAGGAGAGTCCCCTGGTCCTGGAAAGGCTCAGTGCAACAGTGTAGGGGAATACCAGGATAGGGAAGCAGAAAGGGGTTGATTGGGGAACAGGGGGAGGGAAGAGGGCTTATGAGACTTTCAGGAGGGTGCATCCTGGAAAGGGGAAATCATTTGAAATGTAAATAAATATATTGAATTTTAAAAAAGGAAAAAAAAGAGAAGTCATAGGTAATTCTAACAGTCTGCATACACACACACACACACACACACACACACACACACAAATCTATATATATCTGTATATGTCGATGTGTGTATATATACATATATGTATGTATATGTGTGTATATACACATATATATGTACATACATATATATACACACACACATATACACATACATAAATACACACACACACACACACACACACACACACACCTTGATCTTTTTTTTCCTTGCAGTTTTTAATAATCTTTCTCTGTTCTGTATGTTTCATATTTTAGGAATGGTCTTCTGGTTCAGTCTATTTGGTGTTCAGTATGCTTTTTATATCTTGATAGGCCTTTCTTGTTGAAGATATTTTCTGTGCCTTTGACCTGAATTTCTTCTCATATTCCTATTATTTTTAGATTTAGTCTTTTAATAGTATCCCAAATTTCTTGGATGTTTTGTGCTAGTCATTTTTTAGATTTAAATTTTTCTTTGAGCTATCCATTTCTTCTCTAGTGTCTTTAGTGTCTAAGAGTCTCTCTTCTATCTCTTTATTATGTTGGTGAGGCTTGCCTCTGTTTAAGTTCCCGGATTTTTCATTTCCAGACTTTCCTAAGTTTTTGGTTTTCTTTATTGATTTTATCTATTTATTTGTTTGTGTGCTTTGGTTTTCGTTTTGTTTTGTTTGTGACTGGGTTTTTCTGTGTAGCCCTGTGTGTCCTAGAACTCACTTTGTAGGACAGGCTGGCCCCCAAGTCACAGAGACCGAGCTGTATCTGCCTCCTGAATGCTGCAATTACAGGTAAAGACCACCATGAACCACCATGCTACACTTACTAATTCCATTTTTACTTTCAGGTTTTGAACTGTTTTACTCATTTTTTTTTACAGTGTTTGTGCTTCCATAAATTTTTTTAAGGTATGAAGTGGAAACCTAAGGGTTCTTTGGAAAGTCATTTGTGTTGGATGGTGTTTTGCTGGGGCAAAGATGTGAAGGAATATGCACTGGTGAAATTCTAAGGCAGACTCATGAAGGAACGTTTTGTTAAAGCAGACACAGGTGAAAGGATGTTCTGCTAAAGCAAGCACATGAAAGGACACGTGATGAAGGATTCTTTGCTAATGACACAGAAATATTGGTCTGTCTTACACTGCACAGTTGAGCTCCATTTGTCGGGACTCCATAGAGAGAAATGCACCAAAAATGGGATGCTAGTGACTTCTTGCCACTTCTGCAGACTTGAGCAAATTAGCAGAGTGATATCAGCCAAAACAGACTCGCATGGAGTTTTGCTAAGACATGGCCCAGTTGAGACAAACCCTACGGAGGACAAGTGATGTTTGGAGAGAGAATAAACAGGACTCAATGAACAGTGATGGAAGCTGGGCTAGGCTTGTCTGTAGCGCTATCTGTGCAATGGTCATTGGTATCACTTCTTCACTGATCTTCACTTGCCTGAGAGGCACAGCTGAGAACTTTTCCTGGTGTTCCTGTTGGCCTTGGTCCTTCCTGCTGACTGGAAGCAGAGCTGAGGCCTGGCTGTCTCCACTAGGTCTTGCCACCACTTCTGATCTGTGTTTGCTATCTAGACTCTACCAAACACTGGACTGCTGGTGTATCCCTGAAGTGTTTGCAAGTAGATCCAGCTGCTGCTGCTGACTTATGAACTGAACTGCTTATTTCCTGGAAACTCACATGGGATTTACTCCAAAGAGTCGTTTGTAAACAGGCCCACTTTCCCCGTATCATAAAAACATGTCTTTACTATCATATCACCTCTGCTGGGCGGTGAGCTAAAGGGAGGTTAAAGTGTTTTAAGAGCCATCACTGAAAATAGGCTTGGAAAATGTTAGTTACAAAGGTATTTGTTCATTTCCTATTTTAAGGGTTTTTTCTCCTGTGCTTCAGCTATGTTGCAATACTTGGGGGCCTGCTATGCTGGGCTCTAGTGGAGCCATTGTGCTGAATGTTACTGTGTTTTTTATGCTGGCATCTGGGCATCTGCTTCCCTGGCTGGAGTACTTATTATCAGCTTTAATAGCCTTTTATGTTTTTTTAAATATATTTTTATTTACATTTCAAATGTTGTCCCCTTTCCTGGTTATCCCTTCTCTGAAAATTCCATAAGCCATCTTCCCTTCCCCAATCAACCCTCCCCCACTTCCCTGTCCTGGTATTCCTCTACACTACTGCATGAAGTCTTTCCAGGATCAAGGGCCTCTCCTCCCTTTAGTGTCTAACAAGACCATCCTCTGCTGCCTATGTGTCTGGAGCCATGGGTAACTCCACGTGTACTCTTTGGTTGATGGTTTTGTCCCTGAGAGCTCTGGGATTACTGGGTGACTCCTATTGTTGTTCCTCCTGTGGCACTGCAAACCCCTTCAACTCTTTGGGTCCTTTCTCTAGCTCCTCCATTGGGGACCCTGTGCTCAGTTCAATGGCTGGCTGAGAGTGTCCCCCTCTGTATTTGTCATGCACTAGCAGAGCCTCCAGGTGACAGCTATATCTGGCTCCAGTCAGCAAGTACTTGTGGACATTGATAATAGTGTCTGGGTTTTGTAACTGTATATGGGATGGATCCCTGGGTAGGGTAGTCTCTGGATGGTCTTTCCCTCACACTCTACTCCACACCTTGTCTCTGTATCTCCTTATGTGGGTATTTTGTTCCCCTTTCTAAAAAGAACCCAAGTATCCATACTTTGTTCTTCCTCCTTCTAGCCTTTTATATTTTATGAAAACTTTATTAGAGAAAAAAATCCAAATCATAACACTATAGAAAACCATTAAGGACAGAAACAAAGGAAGAAAATATATACAAGAAAATAAATGTTAGAATATGGTCCAAGAGTGGAGTCATGGGAGAGGAATTCTGAGTACTTGTGAGAACACTAAGAAAATGACAAGAATCTTGTTACTTCACTGTCTTCAAGACATGGAATTGTTCAAAAATTATGCTTTTGTGCCCCTCCAAAGTGAGGGGAGTAAGAGCGAATTTGCTTCAGATTATTCATTACAATGGTCTATTATTCTTTGTTTATAGGCTTCTATGGAAAAATGTGGTCTTTGCCATGTGAGGTTTATCCTTGTGGTTGTACACTTTACTCACGTGACTCTTATTAATACTAAGATTATAAATTGTCTGATGCTCTGAATAAATTTGGCTATTACCTGAGACTTTAGTCCACCTCATTTTTAGACTTCATTTCCCAGATCCTACTCCCTCAGAAGTGACTGCCATTTAGCAACTAGTCACACACTGGATAAGAAAATCTGAAGCAACTTTTGCTTCTTTTTTGATATTTTATTCAAAACCTACTTCACTGCTTAAGTCAAAACTTGTGTTTGGATTGCTGATAATAGCAACATTACTTGCTAGTGCAAAGTTAGAACTTGAATCAACTTAGAGACAAAAAGTAGAATACTTCTGAGCGCTTAGCACCCTATTTGATTTGAGATTAAACATCAAAAAGTAGACATGAGAGGCTAGGGCGTGGCTAAAGCACTAACCATGTGAGCATGAAGACCTGAGTTCATACCTCCAGAACCCACATAAAAGCCAGATGTGCTGGCCTGCATCTGTAGACCTAACTGATGAGGCAGAGACAAACAGAATGTAGGGACTTGCTGGAGAAATGACAAATTCTAGGTTCAAAATTTAGGGTGGAAGCCTGGATAGATGCCTCAATGTGTAAGAAGACTTATTATTAAAGGAACTGAGTTTGGTTCCAATACCAATATTGGACAGTTCAAATCTGCTTATAACTCAAGCTCCAGGAGATCCACTACCCTCTACTGTTAATGCACTCAACATACCATATCCCATCACAGACACATAAATAGAAAATAAAATAAAAAATAAACCTTTGAAATAAATAAGGTGGAGAATGATAGAAGAAAATATCCAATATTTGACCTACATATGCATAGGCACAGGCAAGAGCACCCATGCCCACATACACCATACCTACAAAAAATAGAGGGGAGCTGGGTGTGGTGGCACACGCCTGTAATCCCAGCACTTGGGAGGCAGAGGCAGGCGGATTTCTGAGTTAGAGGCCAGCCTGGTCTACAGAGTGAGTTCCAGGACAGCCAGGGCTACACAGAGAAACCCTGTCTCAAAAAACCAAAAAAAAAAAAAGGGGGGGGAAGAGTAATGTGGAAATTAAAATCATCTTCTAGCTAATAAAACCATAAATCTTGTTATTTACACATTATTGAATTATTTCACTGTATACAACATAAAAGAAAAATCTTAATTCTCTACCAGGATAAAAACAATAATTAATAGAAGTCATATTCATGGCAAACATTAAACAATCCAAGAGGATGGCATTATGGTGCTGCACAATAAAGAAATACATCATGATAGGAAAGAGCTGGAACTAGTCAACTGTCAAGGAGACAACCTCTCAGCAATGCCATGACGACCACATTCAAACTCACCCAGTGTGTCTACTCCTTTCCTGCCAGCACGGCCAACCATCTGCTTATAAGTGAGGATATCTAAAGGCTGACCACTGAAAATTGGGGTGCGAATAATCACCCGACGAGCAGGAAGATTCACTCCAGAAGAAAGAGTAGACGTTGCTGCCAAGACCCGAATAAAACCTTGACGGAAGGCTCCTTCAATGATATCCCTCTCCTCAAAAGTAAGACCTAAATAAAATGCAAGTCCAAAAACATTAGCACAGAACCAATACACTGGATCACTTATAAACAGATTTGAGAGTCAGCTACAAGTTGTTAAAAGATCTTTTATTATAAACAAAACATTATCACTATGGATTCAAGAGTACAATCTGCCATTCTCAACATCATTTAGATAAGTCAGCAAAATTAGCTATGTTATAAGTGGAACTGGTAGTTTCTGCAGAAACTCCTTACCCTGCTTTTGGTAAATGAAAGCAGCAGCAGATCAAGTGAGTGGAAGTGTGTTCCAATAACATTTTATTTATGAGTACATCAGGTTAAATTTAACAGCAAACTACTGATTAGCAACCCCTGTTTCTGTGTATGAATATGTATCTACATTTACACATTTTAAAAATTTGTCTTAAAACTGCATTATGTTTGTCATTAAAATCACATGTACACACTATATATGATAAAAAGCTGAATAGAACTGAAAAGATTAAATTTACAATCTTAGAAAACATTCTTGTGATTACAATCATAACACATATGAAGAGACAAGCACTTTATTCAGTGACTCATGACACTGACGATGCTGACAGCCTACCCACTGTTTTGTTTTGCTTTTTTCTTTCAGTCCTCTCCAATTCAATGACAATTCCTAAAACAAATTTGATTTTGCCATATATGTGAGACTATGTCAACACTTGACATAAAAAGAATAATATCATATTTGAGTAGAAAGTATCATTCTAACATAATAAAGGAAACAACATATAGATAGGTTGAAAATTTTAGAATTCACTTTTATAGTCGCTTTTAAATATCCATTATCTAGTATGTCTGTTGTATAATTCAGAAACATATTTTTAAAATGCTTATTTTACTCTGATTTGACTAATCCCATTTCTTAAAATCTATAAGTATTAAGTGTGATTAACAAGAAATATGTCCACTAAATACAAAATTAGGAAATTATGAAAGTCTGGCAAGGTTTTTTAAATCTTTTTAGATTTATTTTATCATGTGTTTGTGCGTGAAGCTGCATGAATACATGTGCAATATACATGTGAGCAGGAGCTCAGAGACCAGAAGTGGAAATCAATTGGAGTTGGAGGGAGTCTGCCACACAGGTCCTGGGAATCAAACTCAGTTCTGTAAGAGCCACAAGTGCTCGTAATCACGGAGTCATGTCTGCAGTCCATGAGAACATGTTAGTACATGATTAGAAACAAGGAGTACCTGCATGATGAAATGCTACTCCCCATGGCACAGTACTCCTCAACACGGAGTCCAGTCCTGAAGGTGAGCGTTTTAACTGATCCATCATGTCCAGAAGGCTCTTTTGGTCTGGAATCACTGGTGGAAATTCAGATGATTTTACTAACCCTATCAAACACACACAAAATTAATTAATTAAATTAACTGCCAACTATACAAGTCTCTTTCTTCATTGGCTATTACCTGCCAAGTAATGAGAGAAATAAAGATCAGGTTCAGAAACTGCTACAAACTATTATCATCGTGGTTCTTTTCAAGCCACTAACCCAGGTCACTACTATGTAAACAAGATGGGATGTGATTGGACCTCAAGAATTTGTAAATCTTCATAAGTGGTTCTAATAATGTATCCCAAAGTCAGGGAGCTTGGCTTTACAGAGACATGATGTGCAGAGGAAGGGACTCAAAGGAGGAAAGGCAGATTATCGTCACTTGGTATGGTTTGAGTACAAAATGATTCCTTCAGGCTCATGTTTTAATTCCTGGTCCGGTAGCAGTTTTAGGAAGTTATAGGGCCACTGGAGGGACACCTTTAAAAATACAGCTCACCCTTGCCAACTGCTTCCTGTCTGCTGCGGCAATGTAAGGAGCCCAATTCACTTGCTTTTGCACCCTATGAAACAATGAGCCAAAAATAAACCTTTCCTTTCTTAAGTACCTCTGTCAAAGTGACACAAAGTAATACAACCAAAGCCTTGCTCAAGATGTGCCCACAAGCCTGCACACAGGCACAGCCTGGGATCCTGGTTCTCTGCAGATTCCTGTGCCCCTTGTCACTGATCTAATAGTCACAGGTTTGTTACTTTCTTGAGGTGTCTTTGTATTACTTCTCCCCTATTAAGATTTTACATACCTTCTTAAAGAATTTTTCAGACATTTAGATTCCTGAATTTCATTAAAAACATTTTAATGAGTATCTTACATTTAATGTGTTTTTAATTTTAGGTAAACTTTTCTTAAAATTTGGGAAAACCACATACAGTTGACAATGATTTATTTTGCTAAAGACAATAAATATATATATTAAGCTATTCCCCATCAGTATATTTATTTCAAAATAAATGTTTTATGGATCTTGCCTGCAGCTTCCCACCCAGCTGGTAGTAGGGAAGCCAGATCCAGCCAGCTTGCCAGGTGCTCAGACCCTGCTGGCGGAACCAGGTACCCGAGACAGCCCGAGTTTAAGATCTTCGGGGACTCAGGTCTGGAGCGGGAACTGCACAGAGTAGCAGTTTGGGGTACAGCGGCCGTGCCTGCGCTCTGGGCTCGCAGGCCAGACCCAGAACCCCCTGCAGGCAGCGCCATCTTGCCTGCAGCTTCCCATCCAGCCAGTAGCAGGGAAGCCAGACCTAGCCAGCTTGCCAGGTGCTCAGACCCTGCCGGCGGAACCAGGTACCCGAGACAGCCCGAGTTTAAGACCTCTGGGGACTCAGGTCTGGAGCAGGAGCTGCGCACAGAGTAGTGGTTTGGGGTACAGCGGCCGTGCCTGCCCTCTGCGCTCGCAGGCCAGACCCCGAACCCCCTGCAGGCAGCGCCATCTTGCCTGCAGCTTCCCATCCAGCTGGTAGCAGGGAAGCCAGACCCAGCCAGCTTGCCAGGTGCTCAGACCCTGCCGGCGGAACCAGGTACCCGAGACAGCCCGAGTTTAAGACCTCCGGGGACTCAGGTCTGGAGCAGGAGCTGCGCACAGAGTAGTGGTTTGGGGTACAGCGGCCGTGCCTGCGCTCTGCGCTCGCAGGCCAGACCCTGAACCACCTGCAGGCAGCGCCATCTTGCCTGCAGCATCCCATCCAGCTGGTAGCAGGGAAGCCAGACCCAACCAGCTTGCCAGGTGCTCAGATCCAGCCAGCGGAACCAGATAACTGAGATACCCCAACCTTAAGACCCCTGGGGAAACAGGATACCAGACAGCAAACCCTGAGCAGGAGCAGTGCAGAGCAGCTGCCCAACAGGCAGAACCAAGTACCTGGGATATTCTGAGTTTAAGACCTCAGGAGACTCAGGCCACCTGTCAGCAATCTGTGAGCAAGAGCCCTACAGGACAGTAGTTCAGGTGTCCCAGACGCTGGAAAATAGTCTTTTGAGCCCACAGGAAGGTCAAGCACCAGCTAGTAACTACAGGACCAACAAACACCAGAGTTAACCAGATGGCAAAAGGCAAACGTAAGATCGTTACTAACAGAAATCAAAGCAGTATGGCAGCATCCGAACCCAGTTCCCCGACAGCAATAAATCTTAGATACCCCGAAACACCAGAAAAACAAGACTCAGATCTAAAATCACTGGTCAGGTTGCTGATAGAGGAACACTTAGATAAATCTCTTAAAGTATTACATGAGAAAATAGATCAAAAGCTAGAAGCCCTTACAAGGCAAACACAATTAAATCTCGGATATCTCAACGCACCAGAAAAACAAGACTCAGATCTAAAATCACTGGTAAAGATTCAGATTGAGGATCACTTAGATAAATTTCTTAAAGTAATAGAGGAGAAAATAGATCAAAAACTAGAAGCCCATACAAGGCAGACACAAAAATCACTTAAAGAAATCCAGGAGAATATAGAGCAAAAAATGAATCCCAATAAGGGGGAGAAACAAAAATCACTAAAAGAAATACAAGAGAACATGGGTCATCAAGCAGAAGTCATAAAAGAGGAAACACAAAAATCCCTTAAAGAATTACAGGAAAACACAAACAAGCAACTGAAAGATCTGAGCAAAACCATACAGAATCTAAAAGCAGAAGTAGAAACAACTAAGAAATCGCAAAGGCAGACAACGTTGGAGATAGAAAACCTGGGGAAGAAATCAGGAGTCATAGATGCAAATATCAACAATAGAATACAAGAGATAGAAGACAGAATCTCAGATGCTGAAGATACCATAGGAACCATGGATTCAACAATTAAAGAAAATGCAAAGTGCAAAAAGCTGGTAACCCAAAACATTCAGGAAATCCAGGACACAATGAGACGACCAAACCTAAGGATTATAGGGATAGATGAGAATGAAGATCTACAACTTAAAGGGCCAGCAAATATCTTCTACAAAATTATGGAAGAAAACTTCCCCAACCTAAAGAAAGAGATACCCATGAATATACAAGAAGCATATAGAACCCCAAATAGACTGGACCAGAACAGAAATACTTCCCGTCACATAATAATCAAAGCCCCAAATGTACTAAACAAAGAAAGAATATTAAAGGCAGCAAGAGAAAAAGGACAAGTAACATATAAAGGAAGACCTATCAGAATTACAGCAGACTTCTCACCTGAGACCATGAAAGCTAGAAGATCCTGGGCAGACCTCATGCAGACCTTAAGAGAACACAAACTTCAGCCAAAACTACTATACCCAGCAAAACTCTCAATCACCATAGATGGGGAAACCAAGGTATTCCACGACAAAACCAAATTTGCACGATACTTATCTACAAACCCAGCCCTACAAAGGATAATAGGGGGAAAATACCAATACAAGGGGGGAAACAACATCCCAGAAGAAACAAGATAGAAACCCCATCTCATCCAATCCAAAAGAAGAGAACCACTCAAATACAAACAAACAAACAAACAAACAAAAATAACGCCCAAAATGTCAGGAAGTAATAATTACTTAATATCTCTTAATATCAATGGACTCAATTCCCCAATAAAAAGACACAGACTAACAGACTGGATACGGAAACAGGACCCTACATTTTGCTGCATACAGGAAACACATCTCAGTGTCAAAGACAAACACCACCTTAGAGTAAAAGGCTGGAAGACAGTTTTACAAGCAAATGGTCCCAGGAAACAAGCCGGAGTAGCCATTCTAATATCAGATAAAATTGACTTTCAACCTAAAGTCATCAAAAGAGACACAGAAGGTCACTTCCTGCTTGTCAAAGGGAAAATCCACCAAGAAGAATTCTCAATACTGAACATCTATG
This sequence comes from Apodemus agrarius, assembly GCA_964023405.1. Classification (NCBI taxonomy): domain Eukaryota; kingdom Metazoa; phylum Chordata; class Mammalia; order Rodentia; family Muridae; genus Apodemus; species Apodemus agrarius. Next base: position 63,093,439 of record OZ030018.1, read on the forward strand.
CGCCAAATGTAAGGGCACCCTCATTCGTAAAAGAAACTTTACTAAAGCTTAAAGCACACATCGCACCTAACACAATGATTGTAGGTGACTTCAACACTCCACTCTCCTCAATGGACCGATCAGGAAAGCAGAAACTAAACAGGGACACAGTGAAACTAATTGAAACTTTGGACCAATTGGATTTAACAGATATATATAGAACATTCCATCCTAAAGCAAAAGAGTATACCTTTTTCTCAGCACCGCATGGTACCTTCTCAAAAATTGATCATATAATTGGTCACAAGACAGACCTCAACAAATACAAGAAGATCGAACTAATCCCATGTCTCCTATCGGATCATTATGGAGTAGAAGTGGTCTTCAATAGCAAGAAGAACAACAGAAAGCCCACATACACATGGAAACTGAACAATACTCTACTCAATGACACCTTGGTCAAGGAAGAAATAAAGAAAGAAATCAAAGACTTTTTAGACTTCAATGAAAATGAAGGTACGACCTACCCAAATCTTTGGGACACAATGAAAGCAGTGCTAAGAGGAAAACTCATAGCCCTGAGTGCCTCCAAAAAGAAACTGGAGAGAGCATACACTAGCAACTTAATAGCACACCTGAAGGCCCTGGAACAAAAAGAAGCTAACTCACCAAGGAGGAGTAGGAGAGAGGAAATCATCAAACTAAGGGCTGAAATCAATCAACTAGAAACAAAGAGAACCATACAAAGAATCAACAAAACCAAGAGCTGGTTCTTCGAGAAAATCAACAAGATAGATAAACCCTTAGCTAGACTAACCAAAGGGCACAGAGACAGTATCCAAATTAACAAAATTAGAAATGAAAAGGGGGATATAACAACAGAAACGGAGGAAATTCAAAAGATCATCAGATCCTACTACAAAAGCCTATACTCAAAACAACTGGAGAATCTGGAGGAAATGGACAATTTCCTAGACAGATACCAAATACCAAAATTAAATCAGCATCAAGTAGATCAGCTAAACAGTCCCATAACTCCCAAAGAAATAGAAGGGGTTATAGAAAGCCTCCCAACCAAAAAAAGTACGGGACCAGATGGTTTTAGTGCAGAATTCTACCAGACCTTCAAAGAAGACCTAACACCAATACTCTTCAAACTATTCCACAAAATAGAGACAGAAGGGACACTGCCCAACTCGTTCGTCGAAACCACAATTACGCTGATACCTAAACCACAAAAAGATCCAACAAAGAAAGAGAACTACAGGCCAATTTCTCTTATGAATATTGACACAAAAATACTAAATAAAATTCTTGCCAACCGAATCCAAGAGCATATCAAAACGATCATTCACCATGATCAAGTAGGCTTCATTCCAGGGATGCAGGGATGGTTCAATATACGGAAATCCATCCATGGAATCCACTACATAAACAAACTAAAAGAAAAAAACCATGGTCATCTCATTAGATGCTGAAAAAGCATTCGACAAAATTCAGCATCCTTTCATGCTAAAAGTCTTGGAAAGAGCAGGAATTCAAGGCCCATACCTAAACATAGTAAAAGCAATCTACAGCAAACCAGTAGCCAACATCAAAATAAATGGAGAGAAACTAGAAGCAATCCCACTAAAATCAGGGACTAGACAAGGCTGCCCTCTCTCTCCATATCTTTTCAATATAGTACTTGAAGTTCTAGCGAGAGCAATTAGACAACATAAGGAAGTCAAAGGGATACAAATTGGAAAGGAAGAAGTCAAACTATCACTATTTGCAGACGATATGATAGTCTACTTAAGCGATCCAAAAAACTCCACCAGAGAACTTCTACAGCTGATAAACAACTTCAGCAAAGTGGCTGGTTATAAAATTAACTCAAGCAAATCAGTAGCCTTCTTGTACTCAAAGGACAAGCAGGCTGAGAAAGAAGTTAGGGAAATAACACCCTTCACAATAGCCACAAACAACATAAAGTACCTTGGCGTAACTCTAACCAAACAAGCAAAAGATCTGTATGACAGGAACTTCAAGTCCTTGAAGAAAGAAATCGAAGAAGACCTCAGAAGATGGAAAAGTATTTCTTGCTCCTGGATTGGCAGGATCAATATAGTAAAAATGGCCATCTTGCCAAAAGCAATCTACAGATTCAATGCAATCCCCATCAAAATCCCAAATCAATTCTTCATAGATCTAGAAAGAGTAATTCTCAAATTCATCTGGAGCAACAAAAAACCCAGGATAGCTAAAACTATTCTCAACAATAAAAGGACTTCTGGGGGAATCAATATCCCTGACCTCAAGCAGTACTACAGAGTAATTGTGTTAAAAACTGCATGGTATTGGTACAGCAACAGGCAGGTAGATCAATGGAATAGGATTGAAGACCCAAAAATGAACCCACAGACTTATGGTCACTTGATCCTTGATAAAGGAGCCACAACCATCCAGTGGAAAAAAGATAGCCTTTTCAACAAATGGTGCTGGTTCAACTGGAGGTCAACATGCAGAAGAATGCGAATTGACCCACTCTTATCTCCTTGTACTAAGATCAACTCCGAGTGGATGAAGGACCTCCACATAAAACCAGACACACTGAAACTATTAGAAAAGAAACTTGGGAAGACCCTGGAGGACATGGGCACATGGGGAAAGTTCCTGAACAGAACACCAATAGCTTATGCTCTAAGATCAAGAATTGACAAATGGGACCTCATAAAATTACAAAGTTTCTGTAAGGCAAAGGACACTGTCAGAAGGACAAAACAGCAACCAACAAAGTGGGAAATGATCTTCACCAACCCCACATCCGACAGAGGGCTAATATCCAATATATACAAAGAACTCAAGAAGTTAGACCCCAAAGAACCAAATAACCCTATCAAAAAATGGGGTACAGAGCTAAACAAAGAATTTTCACCAGAAGAAATTCGGATGGCCGAGAAATACCTTAAGAGATGTTCAACATCATTAGTCATCAGGGAAATGCAAATCAAAACAACCCTGAGATTCCACCTCACACCAGTCAGAATGGCTAAGATTAAAAACTCAAGAGACAACAGGTGCTGGCGAGGATGTGGAGAAAGAGGAACACTCCTTCACTGTTGGTGGGATTGCAAAATGGTAAAACCGCTCTGGAGATCAGTTTGGCGGTTCCTCAAAAAATTGGGCATGTCACTTCCAGAGGACCCTGGCATACCACTCCTGGGCATATACCCAGAGGATTCCTCTGCATACAATAAAGACACATGCTCCACTATGTTTATAGCAGCCTTGTTCATAATAGCCAGAAATTGGAAGGAGCCCAGATATCCCTCAAAAGAGGAATGGATACAGAAAATGTGGTATATTTATACAATGGAGTACTACTCAGCAATTAAAAATAATGAACTCATACAATTTGTAGGTAAAAGGTTAGATCTGGAAAGTATCATCCTAAGTGAGCTAACCCAATCACAAAAGAATACACATGAAATGCAATCACTCATAAGTGGATATTAATGAGCGCAGAAGCCCTAAATACTCAAAACACAATTAGCAAGTCAAATGACTTCCAAGAAGAAGAATGGAGAGGACCCTGGGCCTGTAAAGATTGGATCCAGTATTGTAGACCCAGAACAGAGCAATCGTGTGTGGGGGGGGGGGGGGAATGAGTGGGGAATAGCGGGGGGGGGGGGGGGGGGCGAGGAATTATGGGACATATGGTGGGGGGGGTAATTGGGAAAGGGGAAAACCTTTGGAATGTAAACATAGAATATAGAAAATAATTTAAAAAAATTCAGAAATAAAAAAAAAAGCACATTGAATAAAAAAAAATGTTTTATGTGTGTGTGTTCATGTGTGTGAAGGTAAACATGTGTGAACCTGCATGTAGTGATAGAGAACAACTTGAAGTGCTTCTCTCAGGAGACGTCCTCCTGATTTTTGAGGCAAGGTTCCACACTAGCTTGGAACTTTCAAAGTAAGCTAAGCTGGATGGACGGCCGACACCAGTCACCCTGCGCTGGGATTACAAACACTGTGCCTTGGCTTGCAGTGGGTTTTCATTTTTGTTTTTAATGTGGTTCTAGAAATCAAACCCTTTGTATTTGCTCAACCAAATGAGCTACCTCCTCAGTCCAAAAGAAGTCATTTTAAGGTTAAAAACTTAATAAGATAATTCCAATTTTTAAGCTTCAGTTTATGAAAAACGTGCTACTTTATTTTTCTAGAGAAAATAAACAGACCACATGGAATCTGGGAACCCAGTACTAACATCAGAATAATGAAGCTCTGATCCTTAAGGAGTATAAGTAAGAAAATAACAGAACTCTGGCCCTTAAGGACTACAAATTGACGCAATGTAAGCATATATGTTAACATGGTATAGACAGGACCAGGTAAGACAGGCCTGGCAGGGATGCTACAGTGACAGCAGTCAGTACAAACTTTAGCAAAGCTTACTTGCTACAAGGCTGAAATACTGACTGCCTACCCTCATGAAGCCACTCACTGGCAAAGGAATTAAAAAACCTTACTATCCTACAACTCCAACTGTCTGCAGTTCTACAATTTCGCTGCAAAGACAATGGCCTTGGGATTTAGAAAAGTCTCAGTGATAATAGCTCATTTATATGAAAAAAATCATTTATTTCAAAGTAACTCATTTCTAAGTCACAAAAAGTGGGTAACAGTGAGAGAAGGGTATAGAAGAAAACTGAGTACTAAACTACAAACTACATTTCATAAAACTAAATCTTTAATCATAGATATTTTCAACTTCAATACTTTAGGTATGATCTTAAGAAAAAATAAATAAAATCAGGTGGAAGAAGGAAGCAATATTTGGAGTTGATATAGTATTATATCTAAAAGGTCCAGAATCCAACAAATACATGAGCCAACACGGGAGGAAGGCAAGCGACAGAGACTCCGTGAGAGTCCAGGCGTCAGGATGAGCAAAGGCCACGCGTGCTCACATGCTAGGGAAACACTGAGACCAGTTGTTATCATGTAACTAGAAAAACATGTAGCAATAGTTACTCCATCATGCTAAGTGGCCGTTTAGTATTTAAAAGAAACAAATTCATCAATGCAATAATGAACCACAAAAACATCATGCTGTGTGAAAGAAACTATTTACAAAAGAATAAACTCATACTCTGTGACATCACTTACATGAAATTGCTAGGAATTAAAGACATTGTCACTTTCTTTAAAAAAAAAAAAAGTGTGTGTATATCTGTCTGTCTGTCTGTCTGTCTGTGTAATTTTGCATACAACTTAGGGGCTCCATAGATTCAACCTCTCAAAGTCCGTGAACCCAGAATGAACCTGTACACATACACAAACACAGTGCTCTATAACTGAGAAGACAATGAGCCCAAGTATGTGTTCACATTGTCTACGAAGAGGACAGAAAAGGGTTAGAACCACAAAAGCAGCTTTGTCAAGAATACCTAGCCGACACACAGCGACAGTAACAGAACGGAGACGTGCTTTGCTACGACCATCACTAGCACTACTGTCAAATACAGTAAGGCAGAGGCTTCTCTCCACCTGTCTGTCACTCACCCTCAGGTTGATGGTGCAGATTGTAAAACTCTCGGGCAATGATATCTGCTACCTTCTCACACCATTTTTTTGATGGACAAAAGATTAATACTGAATGGTTATCTCGAATGGTCTCATAGCATAAACTAACAATGTGGTCTTCATCTCCCTAAAAAAAGAAATAGTCATATCTCCGAATAGTCACATCTCACATTAGGTTGAAATTACACATTTTGACTCATAAAAAGGTTTTCTGTTAAAAGGCATAATAAAAATCACTTACAATAAAAATAAACTTTACAATAAATACAATGTAGTTTATAAATATAAATAAACTTTACAATAAATATAATGCTGACAGGTGAAAAGTTTTTATTCATTCAACTCATGGTTATTAAACTCTAACCTCAGGTGCTGGAGATACATTGGCGAATAATACAAGGTCTTAATTGGCAAGGGGTTTATTTACAGTATCACTAAAAACACAGGAAGGAAATAAACCACTACATGATGTGCTGAAAGAGAAAGATTTGACGTAGTTAGAGTCTCATATTTGTTAGAGATTTAAAGGCGTAAAGAAGAGATTTCCCTGAGAAAACAGAGAGCTCAGACGTGAAGGTGGAGAAACACTATCTCAATGGGAAGTATGTGTTCCAAATACAGGCACGAGTCTGTGGGAATGCCCTGTGGAAGCCGCTCCATGCTGGAAGAGTGCCAACGTGTGCAGGGGGGTCAGGGATTAGCTCTCATTTATCAAGTGCTTTACAAGTGATACACATACACACACACACACTCATATTTAATCCTTACCAAAACCAAGTATTTTATTCTACTTGGTAGATATAAAGATAGAAAGTTCAGAGAGGTTTTATGACTAAACTAATATGACCTCAGAAATTTTGTGTACCTCTCTTCATTATCAGACTCTTAAAACAATAATCTTCAGGGCTGTAGACATCACTCAGTGGTTAGGAGCACTGGCTGCTCTTCCAGAGGACCTGGTTCAATTCCCAGCACCCACATGACAGCCCACAATTGTCTGTAGCTCCAATTCCAGGGGATCTGACACCTTCACAGACATTCATGCAGGCAAAACACCAATGCACATAAAATAAAAAATCTTAAAAAAATAATCTTTTCATCAGCATACTTACTATATAGTAGTTCTACATTTAACAAATGTCAATGTTCCACATGAGTGTTTAATATAAACTAAACCATAGGAAAATCTCATTGACTACAAAAACATCCACTTTTCAATGTTTATATTATAGGTAAGGAAAGGACAGTCATCTAAACTGAAAGCATATTACATTCTCTTTCTTATTATCCTCATCAATTGCTTAGAGTAAAACAAATTAGCTTAGTATTGATTCTAACAGAGACATAAGATATATTCCACTCCTATGCAACCAACCGCTAATTATACAACTAAAAATTGTTAATAGCTTGGTAAGACTACAAAGGCACTGACAGTGGAGATATAACAGTAATAATTCACCTTCACTTGGAGCAGGGGTTGAAATTCTCTCACAAGCTTCATTGAAGAATCATATATGGAATTTCCTATTTTTATTGATTCCAAAAGTGGTACAGGGCGAAAGTCAGTATGGTAAAGTTCAGCATTCAACCAGGAAGCCACAAGCTGCAAATTAGGAAGGGTAGCACTCATGCCAACAATCTGCACAGCATTCGACAGAGTCCTGGCTGAATCTGCCGGGCTGAGAAAACAAATGAAAATCACATTAGAAGCCGGGCGTGGTGGCGCACGCCTGTAATCCCAGCACTTGGGAGGCAGAGGCAGGCAGATTTCTGAGTTCAAGGCCAGCCTGGTCTACAAAGTGAGTTCCAGGACAGTCAGGACTACACAGAGAAACCCTGTTTCGAAAAACCAAAAAAAAAAAAAAAAAAAAAAAAAAAAAAAAAGAAAAGAAAAGAAAAAAAGAAAAAAGAAAAAGAAAAAGAAAGAAAGAAAGAAAGAAAGAAAGAAAGAAAGAAAGGAAGGAAGAAAGGAAGGAAGGAAGGAAGAAAGGAAGAAAGGAAGAAAGGAAGAAAGAAAAGAAAATCACATTAGGAAATATGCAGGAAGCAACACACAGTGCTGCTAACCATGCTCTTTAAAGTACAGAGGCAGGTATAAAATTACTGGAGCACAGATCACTGGCCAGATACTCAAATTTAATGAATAACATGAAGCTGTTTCCAGGGAGACTGTACCAACAAAGTAGCACTCCCACAATCTGTGTGTTCTACTGTTCCACAATAGTGTCACCATCTGACAACTGTACTGTCAATCATTTTAACAATAAATATTATGGAGAAACTACAGAAATAGTTTTTTAAAGAAGTAATTTCTGATGATTAATGATGTGTTGTGACATTTCACATGTGCAGACTGTTTGAAACTTCTCTTACAAATGCCTATTTAAGCCTCTCACTGAGGCTTAAGTTCTTAACTTGTAGCATTTTTTACATGTTTTACACAAAAGTCCAAAATCTGTTAATTTTCAAACATTGTAGGTATTTTCTAGTTATATTTTCCTTGTACTTGTTAGGAATGAGTATGTAGCACAGTATACAGAAAACCAGACCCTCAAACAATAAAGATATTTAATAGTATAAGAAGATAAATAGGCTTTTCAAAAGGTAAAAACAATCACAACATGCTATAGCTGAGTTAACAATGTATCACTGTAACAGAATAATGATCTAAGCAAAATTAGAAACCTATTTGCACAACTGGGTAAGGAGAAACTGAAGGGGGTGGGAGGAAGGGGATAGAAAGAAACTGTGTATAGGTGAATAGGAAATATAAAAGAAAAAATCTTAATTTCCCCTAGCAAGAAGTCAATATAATAAAATTATATATAAATATCTATTCAAAATGAATCAACAACTTTATTTGAAGCCTGAAACAAATTTTAATCCCTGTACTCAGGAAACAGAGGCAGGTGAATCTCTGTAAGTTAGAGACCAGCCTGGTCTACACAGCAAGTTCCAGAACAGCCAAAGGTAAACAGTGAGAGACTGTCTCAAACAAAACAAAACCCCCAAAAAAAGTTTTGCATACTCAAATATCTTGAAAGGTATCCTCTGTGTTTTCTTCTATAAGTTTCAGAGTTTCAGGTTTTTGTTTTGTTGTGTGTTTTGTTTTGAGACAGAGTCTTGCTACTCAGCCTTAGCTGGTCTAGACTTGATGATATGTAGATCAGACAGGTCTCAACTCAGATCTCTCGGCCTCTGCCTCCCAAGTCCTAGGATTAAAAGTGTGTCTGGCATGGGCTTTTTGAACAGTACAACAGCATAGAAACTAACCCCAAGTATCACAGGTGTGGCTACATGACAATAAAATTTCTGCACAGCAAAGGACACAATCCTCAAAGCACACAAAATAGGGGAAAGTCTTCAACTACACTAAGACAAGGAGCTGATATCTAGAAGTTACAAAGAATGGCAGATATTAGATAACAAGGAAGTAAAACTACCAATCAACAATCAACAAATAGGCAAATGAACTGAATAGATAGTTTTAAAAAGAAAAGAAAAAGAGAAAGGAAGGAAGGAAGGAAGATAAATGATCAATAACTATTTAAGCATTCAATTTCCTTAGCCATCATGGTAATGTAAATAAAAACTACTTTGAGATATCACTTCAACCCACTCAGAATAGCTATCAACAAATCAGACAATATTGAGCCCCAACAAATGTTGGAAAGGATTCACTATTAGTGGAGATACAGGTGCAGATTAATGCAGCCACTGTGGAAATCAGTTCAAATATTTCTCAAAAAATTAAAATTAGAATTACCATTGGACTGTTATATTTCATTCTGGGCATACCCAGAGAACTCAGTATCCTATCATGGATATTTGCAGTTTCAAGTTTATTGATGTTTTATTCACAATAAAAAAGACTCTACTTGTCCATCAACAGATGAAAGCATAATGAAAATTTCATGTCCACACACATATATAATAAAGAATACTATTCAGCTCTAAAGAAAATTTAAATTATAAAATTTATAGAAAAAAAAAAGAATAACCCTTTACTGTGTAATTGTAGCAAGGTCACACAATCTCAGAAAGAAAAAAAATTCCCTTTAAAATAACCAGTCAATTTTAAAATTCAAGGTCTTTTTACAATTCAAAGTCTCTTAACTGTGGGTTCCTCTAAAATGCTTTCTTCCTTCAAGAAGAAAAAATATCAGGACACAGTGACAATCAAAAGCAAAAGCAAACTCTAACCATCCAATGTCTGGGATCCACTCACAATCTTCTGGGCTCCTCCAAGGGCTTGGGTCACCTCTCCCACTCTGCCCTTTGTAACACACACCTTGTCTTCTAGGCTCCAGCTGCCTGTACTCCACTGCTGCTGCTGTTCTTGGTGGTCATCTCATGGTACTGCCATCTCCAAAACACTGCTGTCTTCCACTGTAATTAAGCTGCACCAATAGCCTCTCATAGGCTCTCATTAGGGTCCCAAGCCTCAACTCCTTTGCAGGCCCTTCAGTCCTGGGCCATCAATTGCAACTGAGACTGCACCTTCACCAGTGGCTTTCCGTGGCCTCTCACAGTGCCGAGTTTCAGCTGTTCTTCAGGACCCCTTCATGCCTTCAAAACCAGTCCCACCTGGGTTACTCTTACACATTACCAAGTCCAGCCGCAGCATGGGGTACAACCTTGGCTATCTCTGAAACACAGCCTCCCTGTGCTCTCAGAAAACACTCTCCAGAAGATTTCACCTCATGAGGCTGGTCTCTTGCTAATCATCACTAATTTCTTAGTTCCAGCTAACCAGGATCAATGCAAATGTTTTGCTTTTGTAGTTCTGGTATCTTGTTAATCACGGCTGATTATTCAGCCCCAGCTAATACCAATACCACAGAATCTTCACAATCAAAACAGCAAAGGCACTGATAAGAGTCTTTAACCTTCCCTCTGAAATTTCACAAGCAGTCCTCCATCGTTTGTGCTGTTCTCAACATTCTCTTCCAAGCTCCTACAGAACATCCTACATAGTTCTTAACACCCAATGGCTCTTCTAGACCAAAGTTCCAAAGTTCTTCCACAGTCCTCCCCAAAACATGGTCACGTTGTTATAGGATTACCCCCACTACGCTGGTACCAATTTGTCTTAAGGTTTCTATTTCTGCACAAAACATCGTAACCAAGAAGCAACTTGGGGAGGAAAGAGTTTATTCAGCTTACACTTCCACATTGCTGTTCATCACCAAAGGAAGTCAGGACTGAACCTCAAGCAGGTCAGGAAGCAGGAGCTGATGCAGAGGCCATGGAGGGATGTTCCTTACTGGCTTGCTTCCCCTGGCTTGCTAAACTTGCTTTCTTATAGAAGCCAGGACTACCAGCCCAGGGATGGCACCACCCACAATGGGCCCTCCCACCCTTGATCACTAATTGAGAAAATGCCCCACAGCTGGATCTCATGAAGGCATTTCCTCAAGGGAGGCTCCTTTCTCTGTAATAACTCCAGTTTGTGCCAAGTTGACACACAAAACCAGCCAGTACAAAAAGTGAACAAGAAAGGCTATTAGGGGATTAGGAAGGACTGAGTGCAAGTTATGGACACAAGTTACGAGAAAGAACATAAAACTGAAGGTTTTATAGTTCTAATTCTATCATAGAGCTGTCGTTTTTGGTAGTAGTTTAAATGAGTAGTCAGAAATGTTTTAATGTTTGAAAGCAGTCTAACAAATGCATGAAAATATTTTGGGTAATGAAAGAGTAAAAATCCATCATGAATGGCTATTCTCAATTGTTTGTTGAGATGTACAGACTTTGGGTCTGGTTAATTTTTGGTATGTAATGATTATTCTATTTGCAAGTTTCACTAACAATAAGATTTATTTTTAAATTAATTTTAAAAATACACAATCAATACATAAAATCTAAATCTAAAAATGTAAGTAGCTAGAAGTAGAGACTGCTATAAATAGATTTTTTTTTTTAATTTTTAAGGTAGAATGTTGGCTGGGCAGTGGTGGCGCACGCCTTTAATCCCAGCACTTGGGAGGCAGAGGCAGGCAGATTTCTGAGTTCAAGGCCAGCCTGGTCTACAAAGTGAGTTCCAGGACAGCCAAGGCTACACAGAAACCCTGTCTCGAACCTCCCCCCACCCCACCCCCCCAAAAAAAGGTAGAACGTTGAGTCTATGCTCTGGGGGCTAAAAAATGCTATTTTACAAAATTAGTCTTTGCTACTTAAATTAGATATATGTATAAGAAGCAAAAAAGCATTAGATATTTAAGCTATCATAAAACTATCACAATCAATGCATTAAAATTTAGCCGTCATGCCGGGCGTGGTGGTGCACGCCTTTAATCCCAGCACTTGGGAGGCAAGAGGCAGGCAGATTTCTGAGTTCGAGGCCAGCCTGGACTACAGAGTGAGTTCCAGGACAGCCAGGACTACACAGAGAAACCCTGTCTCGAAAAAACAAAAAAACAAAAAAACAAACAATAAACAAATTTAGCCGTCAGAAGGTTCAATGTGCAAAGGTCACCTAACATCAATTAGGAACTTCTTTTGGATCAGCGGCTCTCACCTTCCTAATGTTGCTGCCCTTTATAACTAACTCATACTGCACTGACCCCAACCATAAAATTATTTTTGTTGCTACTTTGTAACGATAATTTTGCTACTGTTATGAATCTTAATATTAAATATCTGTGTTTTCTGATGGTCTTAATTAACCCCCGTGAAATGGTCTTTTGACCATAAAAATCAGGTCAAGACCCACAGGTTGAGAACTTTTATGGAACAAGAACAAACTATTATCCATGCATTTGTTCAAATAAAAAATGTAGTATATTCCTGTAAATCTTATGTTTTCACTCTTATAGATTCTTTTTCAAATATCAGAAAATCAGTTACTTCAAGTACTTACCATGCTGCTGATTTCCGAGTGACATAGCAAATCTTGGTCAGCAAAAGTTCCAGCAGATACCCTCGGTGAGAGTCCCCCAGCATGTGTAGCTCATCCACAACCACCATTCCTACAAGGATTGTCCAGATTGACCTTTTACAAAACTGCACAGTTCTAAGAATTCTGAGACTTAGCAGCCCATGTCTAACAGCAAATAGCTCATAATAAGATCTTGCAGGTGATACAAAGTTCCACTATAAAGGAAAAGCCAGATTCTGTATGGTGGCCAATTCCTTCCAAGATGTCTTAAAAATCTTAAGCAATCCTATCACCATATATACCAATTACAAAAAGTGATTAGCTTACTCAGGGCTGACAAAACCACCAAGCCCAGTATCTTAACCCTCTTTCTATTGCTTTGATAAATGCCATGACGGGAAGCAACTTGGGGAGGAAAGGGTTTTTATTTGGCTTACACTTCCAGGTGACAGTTCATCACTGAAGGAGACCAGACAGGAACTCAAGCCCAGAACAAAAAAAGCAGGAACTGGAGCAGGGACCACAGAGGAGTGCTGCTTCCTAGCTTGCTCAGCTTGCTTTCTTATACATCCCAGGACTGCCTGCTTAGAGCCAGCACTGCCCGTGCTGAGCTGGGCCTTCACGTCAGTTATCAGTCAAGAAAATACCCTTAGAGGCTTACTCACATGCCGATATGACAGCAGCATTCCCTCAACTGAGACTGCCTCTTTTCAGATATGTCCAGGTTTGTGTCAAGTTGACAAAACCATGAGCCCTCCCAGAGAAAATTACCTGTCACCACTCACACTTCTAAATTAGTAATTTGTAGAAATGGATAGATAATAAATACACTCTCAGGTTTTCAGTGTTAGTGATTTTAGCTATTAGGAAATATATAGCCTAATTATGTCTAAAAGTTACTTACAGCACTCAGGAGGCTGAGACAGAAGAACTGCTGTGAGTTCAAGGCCAGCCTGGACTACACAGTGAGACAATCCCCATACCCAAAGAAAAAGTTTATTTAAAAAAAAAAAAAAAGACCAGAATTGGGCCAAGAAAAGATGGTTTTAAGGGATTTTTTAAATAACTACTATCACCCTAATGTTGAACATATAATCATAATGCCCTTCTCTCATGCCTAAAGAATCAAACCAATCTGAGCACTTATAAAATGTTCCAAAATTCTTTAAAATGTATTGTGAGTCAATACTTTCTTTAATCTTATAGTTCACTTTTATACTGTGTTCTATTTGTATATATTAATTATATTAACACAGTGGATTTCACTAAATCGTTACATGTATGCATAAAATATACTTGTGATGGCTATCAAAACTCATAAGGAGGTATCCCTTACCTGGCACTGAGACTTTTGTTTAATAATCCATGGCTTCCTACCTCCTTATTTTGAATTTAGCTTTTTCTTGATTTTCTGAGACCTTAAGGTGCCTGCTTAGTGCTTATTTGGGATATACCCTTATTTTTTCAATGTAGGCATTCATAGGTATAAAGTTCTCTCTTTAAAAACCTATACTGTATACCAAAGATCCTGGTAAGTTGTAGATTTGGGCTTTTTTTCTTTCTCCTATGATTTTTTTTCAATGACCCACACTGACTGTTCAAAGGTGTATTGAAGTGGACTTATGGATTCTTTGGAAAGTCAGTTATGTCAGTGGTGTTTTGCTGTGGCAAACATGTTAAGGAGTATTTTCCTGAAGCAGACACAGGTGAAAGGATGTTTTGCTAAAGCAAGCACATGAAAGGACACATGATGAATGATTCTTCACTGACTACACACATGTATTGGTTCTCCTTACAATGTGTAGTTGAGCTCCATTTTTGGGGGACTTCATAGAGAGAAACGCACCAAAAAACTTGTGGTGCTGTGCTGGTGGCTTCTTGCTACTTCCATGGACTCAGGCCGATTGGAAGAGTGATGTCAGCTGATACAGACTCACCTGGAGTTTTGCTAAGACACATGGTGAGGCAAGACCCGTGGAAGACACATGATGTGTGGAGGAAGTATAAATAGGACTCATGGAAAGTGACGGGGGCTTGGCTTACTTGCATAGCTGGCTTTGCAACACTTCTTGGTCTCCAGTCCTTGTTGACCTTCACTTCCTTGAGAAAGGCACAGCAAAGAACTTCTCCTGGCATTCCTGGTGGTCCCTCCTGCTGACTCATACCAATTTGGCTGAGGCCTGGCTGCCTCTGCTAGGTCTTGCTATCACTGCCAATTAATGTTTGCTATCCTGACACTACAGAACTGGACTGCTAGTATATTCCTGAAGTGTTTGTAAATAAATCAAGCTGCCAATGATGAGTCCTGTGAACTGTACTGCTGATTTTCAGATAGCACACATAGAATTCGCTCCAAAGAACAATTTATAAATGGGTCCACTGCCCCCATATCCTAATAACCTAGCCTTTCCACTACAGCTATTGGGTGTTGAGCTAGAAGGGAGGTTAAAGCATTTAAGAACCATCATTAAAAAGGGGGTTAGAAAAGTTAAAGCTACAGTATAGTTTCAAATTTCCCTGTATTTGTTTAGTTTTTGTAGTTTATTTTACTATTCATTTCTAGTATTCTATTTCTTTGCTTAGGTTTTTTTTTCCAAGTCTTAAATTCTTTACCTCAGTCATCTATTTATTTGAATCCTCTTTTGAGTCATTTATTTATTTTGTTGGGTTTTTTGGTTGTTTGATTGTCTAGTTATTTTCAGGCATGGTTTCTCTATGTAGTCCTGGAACTCACTCTATAGACTAGGCTAGCCTCAAATGCAGAAATCTGCCTGTCTCTCCCTCCTGAGTGCTGGATAAAAGGCGTGGACCACCATACCCTAGGTATTAATTGCTTTTTAAACTAAAGCTCTGAATTTCTTGGCATTTCAACCATTTTGATACCTTTATGATAAAAGTCTTGGAAAGATCAGGAATTCAAGACCCATAACTAAACATAGTAAAAGCAATATACAGCAAACCAGTAGCCAACATCAAACTAAATGGAGACAAACTTGAAGCAATCCTACTGAAATCAGGGACTAGACAAGGCTGTCGTCCACTCTCTCCCTACCTGTTCAATATAGTACTCGAAGTTCTAGCCAGAACAATTAGACAACAAAAGGAGGTAAAAGGGATTCAAATTGGAAAGGAAGAAGTCAAAGTATCACTATTTGAAGATGATATGATAGTATACTTAAAAGACCCCAAAAATTCCACCAGAGACTCCTAAACCTGATAAACAATTTCAGCAAAGTGGCTGAATATAAAATTAGTTCAAACAAATCAGTAGCCTTCCTATACGCAAAGGATAAAGAGGCTGAGAAAGAAATTAGGGAAATGACACCCTTCACATAGTTACAAATAATATAAAATGCCTTGGTGTGACCATAACCAAGCAAGTGAAAGATCTGTATGACAAGAACTTCAATTCTCTGTAGAAAGAAATTGAAGATCTCAGAAGATGGAAAGATTTCCCATGCTCATGAATTGGCAGGATTAATATAGCAAGAATTGCCATCATGCTGAAAACAATCTACAGATTCAATGCAATCCCCATCAAAATTCCAACTCAATTCTTCATAGAATTAGAAAGAGCAATTTCCAGATTTATCTGGAATAACAAAAAACCCAGGATAGTGAAAACTATTCTTAACAATAAAAGAATTTCTGGCAGAATAATCATCCCTGACCTCAAGCTATACTACAGAGCAATAGTGATTTAAAAAAAAAAACTGCATAGTATTGGTACAATGGCAGGCAGGTATATCAATGGAATAGAATTGAAGACCCAGAAATGAACCCTCATACCTATGGTCTCTTGATCTTTGACAAAGGACCTAAAACCATCCATTGGAAAAAAAGACAGCTTTTTCAACAAATGGTGCTGGGTCAACTGGCAGCCAACATGTAGAAGGATGCAAATTGACCCATTCTTATCTTCCTGTACAAAGCTCAAATCCAAGTGGATCAAGGACCTCCACATAAAGCCAGATACACTGAATCTAATAGAAGAGAAAGTGGAGAAGAACCTGGACCACATGGACACAGGGGAAATTTTCCTGAACAGGACACCAATAGCTTATGCTCTAAGATCAACAATTGACAAATGGGACCTCATAAAATTGAAAAGCTTCTGTAAGGCAAAGGACACTGTCAATAGGACAAAACAGCAACCAATAGATTGGGAAAAGATCTTGACCAATCCTAGATTTGATAGAGAGTTAATATCCAATATATACAAAGAACTCAAGAAGTTAGACTCCAGAGAACCAAATAACCCTATTAAAAAATGGGGTAGAGAGCTAAACAAAGAATTCGCAACTGAGGAATACTGGATGGCTGAGAAACACCTAAAGAAATTTCAACATCCTTATTCATCAGGGAAATGCAAATCAAAACTACCCTGAGATTCCACCTCACACCAGCCAGAATGGCCAAAATCAAAAACTCAGGGGACAGCAAATGCTGGAAAGGATGTGGAAAAGAGGACCACTCCTCCATTGCTGGTGGGAATGCAAACTGGTACAACCATTCTGGAAATCATTTTGGCGGTTACTCAGAAAATTGGGCATAGCACTACCTGAAGACCCAGCTATACCACTCCTAGGCATATACCCAGAAGATGCTCCAGCATGTAATAAGGACACATGCTCCACTATGTTCATAGCAGTCTTATTTATAATAGCCAGAAGCTGGAAAGAATCCAGATGTCCCTCAACAGGGGAATGGATACAGAAAATGTGGTTCATTTACACAATGGAGTACTGCTTGGCTATTAAAAACAATGAATTCATGAAATTCTTAGGCAAATGGATGGAGCTAGAAAATATCATCCTGAGTAAGGTAACCCAATCACAAAAGAACACACAGGGTATGCACTCGCTGATAAGTGGATATTAGCCCAAATACCCAAGATACAACTCACAGACCACATGAAGCTCAAGAAGAAGGAAGACCAAAGTGTGGATACTTTGATCCTTATTAGAAAGTGGATCAAAATACCCATGGCTCACAGCCAACCAATAGAATGAGCATAGCGTTCCCAATAGAGGAGCTAGAGGAAGGACCCAAGGAGCTGAAGAAGTTTACAGCCCTGCAGGAGGAACAATAATATATACTAACCAGTAACCCCAGAATTTCCAGGGACTAAACCACCAACCAGGGCTCCAGCTACATATGTAGCAGAAGATGACCATTTCAAACATCAATGAGAGGAGAGCCCATTGGTCCAGTGAAGGCTCAATTTCCCCAGAATAGGGGAATGCAAGTCAGGAAATTAAGGGGAGGGGGGGTTGTAGAGGGGGAGGAGCATGAGATAAGGGGTTTTTGGAGGGGTAAAGCAGAAAGGGGGCTCCATTTGAAATGTAAAAAAAAGCAAATATCTAACTTAAAAAAAAAACAGAAAAAAAAAAAAGATTCAGCTACTTAAGTTTCTAACTTGACTTTTTGGATGTGTGCATGCTGGTTTGCACATGTCCTGAGGGGTAAGTCTTCCAGCGTTTATGGCTCTCTTAGTTAATGGCTGTCCCTTCAGGGTTCCATCCCAGTACTGCTCAAAGAGGAGAAAACAAACTGCCTACAGAGTTATGGCTGTGGCTTCTCCTACCTGCAGCAGCCAGGGTGGATGCTTCAGACCGTTTTCTACTCTTCTTGTCACATGACTGTTTCCGTGGGCTTTTTAGTTATCCTGTCACCTCTTTTGACTCCCAACAGACACCTACTAGGAATACAGCCTCTCCTTTGTTATTTTGACTCTTCTCCTGATCCATTACATGAAGAAAGCATCTAATCTGCCATTTATCCTGGAAGTCTTGATGCTTTATAATGTCAGTTTTCATAAAGACCTTTCAATTTCCCAATGATGTAAGAGAAATGTTCCTTGTCTGTAAGGTATCTCCAATTCATATTATATGACAAGTTATTTCAACATATTTCCACTCTTCTAAAAGTATTTATTCTGCCTACCATGCAAAGCAAAATCCTCAAGATAACTAAAGCCCAATGAGGTCCCTAATGAGGAATACTAAGACAATTCTTGTTGGGGTCAGTCTTGTGCATTGTGTATTCAGATTCTAAGTTCTGTGTCCCAAGAGAGAGGAAACTGGGACTTGAGATCAAGGAAGGGGTCTCAGGTAAGGAGCACAAGAGGGGCACAAGGAGCACAAGAACAGAGGGGGTGGAAGAAGACGGTTACCATGGAGCAGGATAGACCAAGAGCACATGGCCAAGAGAAGTTCACCCTGAGAACACACATGGAGCAGAGCAAGTCGGGCAAGACTCAAACTGCAAGTAACATGGGTCTTATAGCTGGGATGTAGGTTAGAGTAGCTCAGAACCGACCCAGCACAGTGCCAGCAGCTTGTAAATAAAATACTGGGTTTCTATGTCTTTTATTTGGGGGATAAACAGGCTAGATTGGGGGAAAAACACAAAAAACAAAAAACAAAAAACATAAACTTACTTTGATAAATTCTGCTATAGAGTGATTGTTATTTCTCCCTGAACTTAGAGAACAGCCTTACCATGCCTTTCCAGTCAGTGATTCTCACCCTCCATTTCTCTACTATCACAATAGTTTTGCTGTTTTTAAGTTCATTGGGTTCTCAGTGGGCTGATAGACTTCTTGTACCTGCTGATACTATAATCACTTTCCTCTCTCTAGGGACCTGACCTTAAGGTTCAAGGAAGTTAATATTAAAACATATTTCTAGAGTGTCAAGCACAGGAAGAGTTTATGTGCCTAACGTTTCCCTATTGAATGTTAGCCTCAGAATCCAGTTCTAATCAAGAGCTCATAGTACCAAAATATGATAATGAACACATAATTGTTTAGACAGTAGGTCCAACCCTAGCACACTTCTTTCTCTTTCTGGCAAAGCTGAATCAAGAAAGTAGCAATGAGAAGTGGCAGATGCTCAAGTATATCCTGTCTTTTATAAAGTTCAAATATGCAAGCAAGGGCCAGTGAGACGGCTCAGTGGGTAAGGGACGTACTGCCAAGCCAGATGACCTAAGTTCAGTCTCCAGCATCCACATCCAGGAGAATCAATTCTCACAATTTGTCTCTAATTTCCCATATGTGCCATGCTGCATGCACACTCATATACATAAAAATTAGATAAATAATGTGAAAGTCAATTTTAATGCAAGATAGCAAAATCAAGAGCACAAAGACAAAAACATACACACAAAACATAACACATAAACACAAAGTTCCTGAATTTCCTCTACCAATTCTTGCCTCCAAAAATAGATGTCAGAAAATAAACAATAATATAGGTTATACAGGAATCCCAGCTTCACTTCTTTCCCCCAAAACAGCAACAGGAAATACTTGATAACTTTCTAACTTTCTTACCTAACAGATCCATCTTCTTTTCCTCAATGAGGCGATTGATGAGCCCGTTGGCTCTCTCAATAGTGCAAACAGCTATGTCCAAGGAGGAGAACCGTCCTGTTGGCGAGGTGCTGCCCATATAGCCGTCCACTTTCAGTCCTACTTCCTGAAACAGACTCTAAATTAAGTAAAAAGAAACAATACAGATGAAAACTTATAATGGAACGAGTTACAGTTGGGTTCTACCCCATAACACAGACAAAAGTATTTTAAGATGGTATAATCACAAACTAAAAATAGAATCATATACTAAAATATGCTTAGAATAAATATTTCCATTAAAAAGAGTGAAATAAATGCCACTTAATAAATATTTGAATAATCTAAGTTCTAACAACCATTATAGAATTTAAAATTGAAAAACACTGAAGTTCTACAAGTTTAATTCAATAACAGAAAGTAGTTAAAAGTTTTACAGAACAAATTTATACTTTACAAGGAAAATACTCTTCTCCTACTTAAAGATTCATTTTCCGTATGATGGAAGAAAATTTTTCAAAATGTTAGTTCAGTAGGACTGATGTTAACTTCTTGGTTTAACTTTTATCTAGCATACCTTCTCAATAAAAGGGATCCTTTCATCGTTTTGTTACTTTGAGTCTAAGCTGAGAGGAGGTTCCTGAGTAGGACCAGCTTTGTTGGCTATTTGGCCTCTGAAATAACTGTTAAAAAGATTTGTAAAACCATGGAATTTTAGAGATATTCATTTAATCAATTTCTTCTGAGAGTTTGAGTTTATTGAGTTATAGTACTAACAGTTAACAGCCTCAGTTTACAAATAAAACCCACGAGGCCCTGCAGGTTGTGCATGGGAACATGGTATGAAAATCCAGATTACTGACCAGTCTGTACAATGATTCCTTTTTTTTTTTCAGAATTTCCTCTCTTTTTGAATGGTAATGCATTTTCTGTGCTTTTGCATGTTGGAAGTATGTGATCTGTTTTTGTTTTTGATTTTACAGCAGGTTACAAAGAGACTACCTTGAATCTCAAAAGAGATTTTGAACTTTGGACTTTTAAACGGTGTTGAGACTGTGATAGACTCTGGGACCCTTTGCAGTTGGGCAAATGCATTTTGTATTAGTTTATGGGTCAAAGCGTACGGGGAATACAGTGTGGTGTCTCTTCACAGGAATAGAACACTGACTAAGACAACTGGCTATAGTAAATCAACTACTCACTTATAAACTGCATCTGAACAAGGGGCCCCACGAATGTCACCCAAATACCTAATAAGAAGCTGCAATTCTTATATTACAGACTTGTGTCATCTTCTCCGTAACTGAGTATGTACTCCATGTGAGCCCTGGACACAAGACCTCTAGAGCTCTTTAGGAGAGTACCTCCCACCTGTTAGATAAGGCTGATGGGATGAACAATCAAATCAAACTTAATTTATAACTTTCAAATCCGAGACACTCAGGCAGTATCTCAGAGGTGACAATGTCTTAGAGAAATCCCAAGTAACTGTAGAGGGTTTCTGAAGCCCAGAATCCACCAGATCCGTACAGTTAAGACTAGGTTACAGGAACTGAGCCTGAAAGCCACAATACCTTTTTAATAAATACTGGCTCTGAGCATTCTGTTTCTTAGGTGAAGCAACATGTAACATTGTACAATGATTTCTATTCAACAGCACACTGCTTCACTGCAGAAATCACATGCCTTTTTTTTTTCTATCTAATGGACACTGTATTTGTGAAAACGCTTTTAAAATAGTGGCGTATTTTATCATCAGCAAAAATGATGTCTCGTGTAACAAGACAGAAGGTCTGACCAGACTTGGAACACCCCTTAAGCGCAGAGTCTTCCCTTCAGGCCCTAAGTCTTCTCAGTGATCCTCGGCTGGAGTGTGACAGGCTTCCTTAAACATGCCTTTTTCCCATACTTCAATCTATTAGCTCCACTATTCAGTTTAAATGCTAATTTTTCATGTGTAGTTACAAGCTATTCTTTACTCCTATGAACAGTTTATCATTTTTATACAGTATCTCCAAAGCTACCCTTTTGATTTGCTACCCCTTTTTACTTTATACAATAATACTTTTTAAATTTCCCTCTTTGGGGTTTGTTCTGTTAGTGCTGAGCTATAATGTCCTTAGGCTTCTTTTTACTCTTTGATACAGGGTTTCACTAAGTTACCCAGGTAATCCTCCTGCCTCAGAATTTCAAGTAGATCCAATCTCATACCTGTACCACAATGCCCAACTGTCCCACTAAACTATTAAGAATTTTAAGTCAGTTTTTAAAGCTCCGGTGTGGGAGAGCATGCCCCTGCTACCCTTGGGGCCCATCTCAACCCGAGTGTTAGACTACATGCAATAAAGGAAATGTCACTTTCCATTTGATTTTATACCGCCTTTAAATGAGTAAAACTAATGCTAGCAATGATGAACTTTTCACTATTTCAAACAACAGAAACTGTTACCTGGAGGTAGTATTTCTTCTCTTTAGCCACAGACACAAAGGGCAGAATAAACAACGCTTTCTTCCGTGTTTCCAAAACCCGCTTCAAAATAAGTAACTCTGCAACAAGAGTCTTCCCAGCGCTTGTAGGAGCTAAAACATGATTATTCCACAAAATTATGACAAAAAGTAACATCTGTATACTGCATTATTAAATGTTGTAAGCCATACCCAGGATTACAGAGTCTAGGGCTAATACATCATTAAAGACTCAACTTGAGTTTAAAACCTTAACTCCTAAAATGCCTTTGACTCTATACTAGGTCTCCAAAAAAATCTCAGAGTAAATAGAGAAGATGTTTAATGAGCATTACTGAGTACCTCACCAATTCTATGTTCTTTAAGAACCGACTGAATAGGTGAATGCCCCCTCCTGCATGAACACCTGTAAAATAATAAGATAAACACTAGGACAGAAACTGAGAGGGCCTGTAAGGAAGGTTACAGAAAGGAAAGAAAGCTATGGGGAGAGGAAAGGAATGTCAAACATCAGAAACATCTTGTACAAAGAGCTGGAAGAAAGCCTAGCCTGTTGATACACGTGGGTGGCTTCATGAGCCTGGAGTACAACGTCCTTCAGGGGAGAATAGAGATTTAAAAAAACAAGACCCCAGCAGTTGGTTTGAGACTAGGACTGCAGAGGTGGCATAGCAGTTAAGAAAGTGTGCTGTTCTTAGAGAGGACATAAGCTTGATTCCCAGCACCCAACAGAGTCTGAATTCTAGCACTCATATCAGACAGCTCACAACTGCCTGTAACTCCTGCTCCAGGGATCTAACATCCTCTACTGGTCTCTGAGCTCACTGTACTTACAGCCCCACACAGACAAATATGTATGTATGTATATATATATATATATATGTATATGTATATGTATATGTATATGTATATGTATATATATATATCCACACATACATAACTACAAATTTTTTTTACTGTCTATATAATTATTGTTTATTGAGAGAGAACTACTCCTTAGCCCACATATTCATGTCTCATCGGTCAGGAACACAGGTCAGCATGAACTTCTATGGAGTGCAGTCCAAAGAATTCTTCGCATTCTGAAATCACTTCGCACTCTGAAAGATACCAGCCTTCCTCATCTCTTCAAAATCTTTCATGGAATCATAATTCCTGTAGAAATCTGCATATGCCTTCTTTCTTGGTTCAGCCGCGCCAAACTTATAGGCAGTGGCAACTCCCAGGGCCATAGTGAATGCGCCAACAATATGAACCCGCAGATGCTCGGCCAGAAGACCATGCATCTGTGGTTTCAGCAACAGCGCACGGGAATTCATGGTAGTCAATGCCCTCTACACCAATGTCCTTCCCGGTTCTCTGAGAAAATCAACTATAGATTTTTTTAAAGTGTTTAAATGCCACACAAAAAAGCAGGTTATAATCCTACCATCTAAGGACTTTTTTGGTCTCTCCTGAAAACAATGCAAAATGACTAACATGTTCTTAGAAACACAGTGAGAAAGTCATATTTATGGTGATTGCTTGGTCTACAGAAGCAGGGCAAGACCAGAGAAAAGATAAGTGTGTTAACAAGGGTACTGCCAGCTCTAGAAGAAGGATGGTGCTACACCAGGTAATGAAGCCAAGGACAGAAAGTCCACAGAGCCACAATAGATTTAAGGTAAAAATGTCTTGATTGTGTGAACTGCTGACCGAAGCTGTAAGCGATTGAAGAAACTGAAAGTCTAGGCATTCCTCGAGTCAGCAACCAGCTGACACCACTGTTTAATGCCACCCCTTAAATGCACTTAGGAGTTAAGTTCGTTCTGCATACGAAACTCTTCAAAGCTTTTATAATTAACCCTCCTCAGCACTACCAAGTCAGTTAGCATCCCCCTCCTCCACTCTCCCTCCGATTTGCAAATCCACAAAGCCAGTAAACGACACAGTTCCCAAACCCAATTAGTCTAAGTCCACAGTCTGAACTTATATCTACTTAGTTGGTATCCTGCCTCTTTTTCAGAGTGTTATAAAAAATCTGAATGGCTCGGAAGGAACTTCAGAGGAAACTGACACAAGGGAATTGTATCTTATATTTGATCCTTAAGACACTACAGTAATCATAGGTTTTAAAATTGTACATATCAAAGTTGATCTTGAAAACCCACGCAAGTCTTATAAAGTATAAGACATATTGTTTTGTAAGTATGACCCTGCACAATCAGCTTAGTTATGAATATAAAAGTTAAAAGCAAGTGAGATCAAATGAGGAAAGAGCAAGCTGGTGTCTCTTACAGACTCACTCAGATACATATTAAGAATTACAGACTCACTCCGACACATGTTCATTAAACAAGCAGAATTTTTACCACATAAATTACAAATGTCCTTGTGTACCTCCTCTACCACATAACAGAACTTTCATGATGTCAAGATGCAAATGATGACCCTCCGAGTGTTTAAAGAATGTAACCAACCCAAAAGAGAATTGTTCGCAAGTACAACGTTAGTGAAAGGGGTCTGCATAAATGTGAATACCTGAATAAACTAGATTCTTTCCTTCCAGGACTTGTCCAAGCAAAAGACATTCTGCCTGCCATTCGAACATCTTTTTTACACCAAAACTATGGTATTTCTCCAGAACTGCCTCAGGGAGTCCCCAGTTCTCCAGCAGCAGCTGGTCTATCTGGTCATCAGAAACTCTTCGCTTGCACGTTCCTTTCAGGAAAACAAAAACAATTTAATTACCTCCAACATACAAGTTCAGTAGTGAACCGTCCGTTTGAATTCCTACCCAACTTAAAACACATCTTGACTGCTAAGGACTTAATAAAAAACTGATCCTGTACAGAAAGATACCAGCAAAATTTTATTTACTAGATGTAATTTTGAAAACTCTTAAGAGCCACAAACAATGCAGGGTAGTGGTGGCACACGCCTTTAATCCCAGCACTGGAGAGGCAGAGGCAGGCAGATTTCTGAGTTCGAGGCCAGCCTAGTCTACAGAGTGAGTTCCAGGACAGCCTGGGCTACACAGAGAAATCCTGTCTCAAACAAACAAACAAACAAACAAACAAACAAAGCCACAAACAAAAAATACACACTGAGCTGGGCGGGTTGTGGCACACGCCTTTAATCCCAGCACTTGGGAGGCAGAGGCAGGTGGATTTCTGAGTTCGAGGCCAGCCTGGTCTACAGAGTGAGTTCCAGGACAGCCAGGGATACACAGAGAAACCCTGTCTCGAAAAACAAAAACAAAAACAAAAAACACACTGAATTAAAAGTTTGTACAGATGTGGAGGTAGAAGGCGTTTTATAAGTGATTAAGCATTACAAAGCTGTTTGATAAGTTTCTGTTTACGTTTTAGTACTGAGGTGTCTGCATAACCAAGCACAATTATGAAATGCACTGGTGCAGGCCTATAATCCCAACAGTTACGGATAAGTGGGATCAAGAGTTTGAGACCACAGTCCAGCCTGACCTAGAGCAAGCTCATCTCAAAACAGCAAACAAGAGCCGGGCGTGGTGGCGCACGCCTGTAATCCCAGCACTTGGGAGGCAGAGGCAGGCGGATTTCTGAGTTCAAGGCCAGCCTGGTCTACAGAGTGAGTTCCAGGACAGCCCGGGCTACACGGAGAAACCCTGTCTCGAAAAACAAAACAAAACAAACAAACAAACAAACAAAAAAACAGCAAACAAGAACTGGGTTAAAGTTCTAAGGAAACAATACAAATGCCTTCCTGCTTTGCTCTAGAGTCCAAACAGCCAGCATCCTACACTACCCCCAGAAATTTGGTACTTATAAATATGACGTTGTACTACTGGACATTATCGAGAGTTGTACTACTGCAAATCCTCGAGATGGTGGCAGGATCTGGCCAACTTGGAAGATGTTTCTGGGAAGATGTAAAGACACCACCCCCCCCAAAAAAAAAAAAAACAAAAAAACAAAGAACACCCATACCAACAGAGGCAGTGGTGGACTAAAACGCTATCAGCTGTGTGCATATTGTCGGCCAAAAGGGACTCCGCCCCCAATCTTAAGAGTCCAACACCGGTGCTGGTTGGCAGTCCTCTGGCTATCCAGCTCCGGTGCGGGAGTGCAAGCCCCTGCTACCCTCGGGGACCATCTCCACCCGCGAGTTGGAGTACAGCCCCTGCTGCCCTCGGCCCTGTCGGCCCCGCTGTACGAGTACCTGTCTCTGCGAGCCTCCGGCCGCGTCCCAGCCCCGGAGGTGGACTCAGCACCGGCCTACACGGGAGCTGGGGACTGACAGAGCTATCACCGTCTCCTGAGAACGAGTCGGAGCCGGACGATGAACGCCGCCGTTTCCTACTCCGGCGCGGAAGACTCATTGCAAACAATCTCCTCTCGACTGTTCAGGACACCACACAGTCCCATAGGCCTCCCGCGCGGGAGAACCCCAGCCCAGTGACAGCTACCGCCACCATCTTCCCGCCTCCATCTTCAAATTCGGGCCTCCCAGCCCGCCCTGGAACCACAGAGTTCTCAGGGCTAGAGTAACCCGACTACCATAGAGGGATAAGGGAAGGAACAGCCCGCGCTGATATGTGACTTCCGGCCTCCGCTGACCGCTAGGGAATAGAAAAGGGGATATAGAGTCCTGGCAACGCTAAAAGGAGCGGAACGCCCGAATCTGCATTCGTAGATTGTCCTAAAAACATTCCTTCTGCTTTTACTCATTTCTGGTTTGAATAGGAAGCTAATGAGCTGCACTTATGTGAATAGATTAGGAAAATATCTATTCTTTACTATTGTATTTTGTTTCGTTTTTGTTTTGTCTAAAATCACTTAAGATTGTGTAAAAAAAAAAAAATTAGGATTTCTGGTAGAGCGTAATTTGTGCTGCTTTATCCTTGTCGAATACGCGAACTAAAATAACAGGGATCGGGGTCGGGTAGAGGCCACGCCCGGGCTAAACATTCCAGGCTGTGTGCTGGTTCGGCGCCGAATTATTTGGGGCTATCTCAGCACCTTAAATTGCCACTTGATTGGTCACAAAACTCTGTCACATTCTTGTGACTATTGAGTAAGTCTTTTGGGAATGTAGGAACAGACCCTTAGCTTCCACCAACCCAAAAGCAAAGCATGCTATCCCACATCTGAGCCTTACAGCATAGGTTTCTCTTGATTTGCTGGATCCAACCTACCTGATGTTTCCTACCGATGTATCTTAAAACGTCTTAAGTTATATCTCTCTTTGCTCTG
Source organism: Apodemus agrarius (assembly GCA_964023405.1). Classification (NCBI taxonomy): domain Eukaryota; kingdom Metazoa; phylum Chordata; class Mammalia; order Rodentia; family Muridae; genus Apodemus; species Apodemus agrarius. The sequence goes on from OZ030018.1 coordinate 63,120,905, forward strand.
TAAATATAAACACTTGGTAAAACTGCTAGCCCAAAACAGTATATAGAGCAATTTAAATTTGCCCCTGGGGCCATAGTAGCTCATATTTGTTCCAGAATAAACTCTCTTGTTCCCGCTGAGGTGGAAGCTGCACTTTTGTGTTGACAGTTGATAGGGAAGGGACTATTTCTGCCATTATTTGGGGGAAAGGAAAAGGACAGAGGTGGGAATATGGGGAGTGAATTTAGGAAGTGGGTAAATGACGATCTTCTACAATGCCACCAGAGGGAGGCATTACTCCATGAAAGGAACACTTCGTTTCCTTTATGCATTTATTCATTTGGAAATTATTGGACATCAACAGTACACTAGACTCTGTGTGTTGCTGAAGCAGTGTGGAACGGTTCCTGCTCTGAAAGATACTGGTGCAAGCTTTGACTAAATTAATTGTTCTTTTAAATTGTCACTACTTCTCAGGGAGAAAGTCCTACAAACAGAGGGTTATCAAAGGAATCCTGACTTACAGTCCCAGGGGGAACTAGAAGTCCAGGTGCAGACCTGCGTAGCCTGGGTCTGAGTTTAGAAATGTAATGACTGTGCTATCTGGGGCAACTTGCATAACCCCTCAGGATTTCCACATCATTTGAGGAGAAGAGTAAGTGTCTATTATCGTGCGGATGAGTATACAGAAAAGGCTGAGAATGGAACTGCCATGTAAGTTCTGTCCAGAGAGAATTATGTTACATATTTTAATAAGCCCTAATAATAATTCAAGACTGTAATGAAGAAAGAATAAGCCAGAGAAATTTCTTACAGTTAGCCCATTGCATACTTACTTTATTAAGTGAACCATGATGTAATAGACATTAGGAAAACATTGAACAGAATGGTCTGTCCTGCTATAAGCCTAAACTACACTTTCAAATCTTCAATATTTATTCCCAATTTTTTTAAGTCTTCAAAACTAAACCCAAAGCTACTTCTCAAATATATCACTATCATAGACCTGGCCATAAACCCACACATAGGGAGGTTGTAGGCCCCAACGAGGAAATCACTGGTGTTGATTTGCTAAATGTTAAATTGCCATTAAAAAATGTATCCTTAGACCCATAGATTAATCTTATTCTCAACTTTGGCAGAAAAACATCTTTCTGTAGCTGATGCAGAGACTCATAATTGGTCAGAGACTCATAATTGATAGCAGATGACTGTTGAGTGTTCAGCTCTAAGAGGGGCATCAATATAAACCCTTCCAAGGCTCAGAGAACACTGAGGAAGAGGGGTCCAAGGAATGTAAGGAGGATGGGGGTGGGCAGTGCTATGAGATGCTGTCTTCTGGGCATGACACAGCTGTTGCACTCCGTGAACTCACTACAGCTGTGGTCACCTCCACAAGATCAAACCAACAAGATAAGTCAACTTTCTGGGAGGTATCACTGACTGAACTCAATAGAAGGGAAGACTTGAGTTCCCACCCCAGCACCCCCACAATAAGCCAGACAGCAGCAAACACCTCCAATCCCATCACTAGGGAGCTGGAGTCAGGAGGATTCCCAGGGCTTGCTAGATAGCCTCAATGAGAGAGAGAGAGACCTTGTCTCAAAAAATAAGGTGGAAACTGATGAAAAGAAGAAAAGTATCTGAATTCCTGGCTCACATAACATGTCATTTTAATTACCTATCCATTTACTTGTCGATCATGAGGGAAGGCAGAAGATGGCTAATTAAGGAGGTATGTATTAAGACAGAGGGGCTCTAGACCAACCCATCAAGACTTAGAGAACATCCAGGAAGAAGGGCAAACTGACCTCTAAGAACTTCTTTTTGTTTTTATTTTTGTTTTTGTTTTTGGAGACAGGGTTTCTCTGTGTAGCCCTGGCTGTCCTGGAATTCACTCTGTAGACCAGGCTGGCCTCAAGAAATCTGCCTGCCTCTGCCTCCCAAGTGCTGGGATTAAAGGCGTGCGCCACCACTGCCCAGCCAAGAACTTCTAATTTAAAAGGTTTATTCCCAGACTCTTGCCCAACACCCTTCCCTGTAGCGGTGAATTAGTTAAGCCACTCTATGCTCCTGGTGGTTTGTGCTTAGCCACCCACAAATCACACACACACACACACACACACACACACACACACACACACCAGTTAATTTTGATATGCCTTGGCTAGCTCAATGGTTGGGCACTTCGAATCCTCCCCATGACTATCATATAGTTCCCTCTGATGTTCCTGGCTTAACACCTGATTGTTTTATCTTTGTTGCCCTGGGAGGCTCCCCCACATAGAGCCACTTAACACCTGATTCTGTTCTATCTTTGTTGCCCTGGGAGGCTCCCCCACATAGAGCCACTTCCTCCTTCCACCTACATTTTGGATAATTTTTCTTCTGTAGCTCCAAAACCCGATCCCTCTGCCTCAGAGTCAGGACAAATCTGCCTCCTCTCTTCTCCTATCTGTCCCAAGCCTGGGAAATCCAAAAGTCCCACCTCTGTCTTCCCTGCCCAGCCATTGGCTGCTGGCATATTTATTTACTGATTGGAACCAACTGGGGACAAGGTCCCTTGGTGCCTTACATGCAGACACTCGAGTAAGAAATTTTAGAGACCAAAATTAAATTATAACACAAGCAACATTAGGCCAAACCCACTTCACTTCCCCCTTACTGCTGAGACTTTCTCTCTCTCTCTCTCTCTCTCTCTCTCTCTCTCTCTCTCTCTCTCTCTCTCTCTCTCTCTCTCTCTCTCGGAAGCCAATAGGCTAACTCCCCACCTCTGCCAGCCATAGGTAGCCCTCAAAGTGGGTCTGGTTGGGCTAACTTCCTACCAGCTGACGAACTCCTCCCTCTCCCAGCTGCACTGTCAATCACTGAAAACAAGGCCTGGTAGAATTGGAGATGTTACTTCACGAGGAGAATTTCAGAGGTCTACACTCTTGCTATCATTTAAAATGACCTAACCAGCTAATACATCCTGACTGGTCCAATTGAAAAGGGAAATAGAGCCAAGTTCTCTACAAACCAGAATCTTCTACAAAGACCTTAGAAGGCATTTTCTCTTCAGCTTTATTAAGAACACCAGCTATGCTTCTGTGAAGCTGTGTGCTTGTTTTTCCTCACAAATATAGCATTTTATCTGTTCTTTGTCATTTACCTGACGGCTAAAAACTCTGAAGTGGAATCTGTAAGCCATTCCCAGCTGTGTCTTGGCCACAGCTCTAATGCCTCTGGCCTTTGCCTCATATTATGCACAAAGTAATATTTCTTATATTCTAATGGTGAAAAATAAAAGACTAAAACGTTTTAAAAAAAAGTATATGAAAGTGATACTGATAGCTTGTATATGCTTGGCCCAAGGAGTGGCACTATTAGAGGCTGTAGCCTTGTTGGAGTGGGTGTATCACTGTGGGTGTAGGCTTTAAGACTCTTACCCTATCTGCCTGGAAGCCAGTATTCTGCTAGCATCATTCAGATGAAGACGTGGAACTCTCAGCTCTTCCTGCACCATGGCTGCCTGGATGCTGCCCTCTTCCCACCTTGATGATAATGGACTGAACCTCTGAACCTGTAACCCAGCCCCAGTAAAATGTCCTTAAAGCAGTTGCCTTGGCCATGGTGTCTGTTCACAGCAGTAAAACCCTAAGACAATAACCCCAGACTCCCCTGAAGAAGGCAATGCTCCTTCTCTGGCCCCATCTCCTATGTTATACAGGGGGCTCACTCTGGCTTTTCGTATTGTATATGTTTCTATGCTCTCTCTGCTGAGATAAATCGTGTATGTGATGGACTACAAATTTCTTGTCCTTTAATTCTTTATGTGACAGAGAAGCATCTTGCAGACAAAGCTAGCCCACTAACAACTAGATTCCTTATTGCTAGGTTACAAGTGGTAGGGAAAGGACACTGGAGAAAACAAAATTGAAGGTCAGCAAAAACTATGAAACAAAGTCATTAAATGCACATGTCAGACTTCTGAGGCTGTGGCTAAACAGGGTGAAGCTGGGGAAGCCTGGGATGGAACAGCAGTTGAAAAACAGAGCCAAACGGCCTAATCTCAGAATGGAGCTGAGGGGCGTCTGGGATTTTGAAATTCAATGGCATTCAGATTAAAGACATAAAATGAAACATAGACACAATAAATATAAATAAGTCTTGCTTAGATACGTTTAGATAGAAGTATAAATTGTGGGGGAAAGTATAAATATATTAAAATCAACTAGACATTAAAATTATCTCCTAAGGAATAAAACTGTAACTACTAGAAGACTTTCCAAATAAATAAAAAATGTCTATACTTACCTAACCTATTGTTTGAAAATAAAAATATAATTGAAGACGTTTGAAGAGAATTTGAAACCATAATTAGCAGACCCTCACTAAGTGGGCTACTTCTGAGTCTACATCAGAAAGAACAAAGAGATGAATGAAAGAATAATGATCAAAGAACTCAGAATTAAACCTAAATAAATATTTATAGCAATAATAATGTGCAAAAGCATAAAAGTAAGCTTGATCTAAAATAGACGCAAAATAACATGAAAGATTACATTTAAGCATGAATTCGATGTTCGAAAGCTGGATGTTTTAATTTTGGAGAGGAATATAGAGAGAGTAAGCAATTTTTAACACTGAAAATAAAAATGGAAATAAACAAACCAAACCTTAGGAGCCAGCTTGAACTGCTGACACACAGTAGGATGCTTGGGGGAGGGGGGGCGGGAAACAATAGCGTTCCTGTCCATCACAGTTGCACACGACTCTAAGCAAACTTTTATGAACAAGAGGAAGACAGGGAGAGATGAAGGAACAGAGCAAGGAAGGCAGAGAGGGCAGGAGGAACACCGGTGTGTGTGTGTGTGTGTGTGTGTGTGTGTGTGTGTGTGTGTGTTTGGGTGGTGACAGTGGGTATGTAAAATCAGGTTTTAAAATAATGAAACTTTGAAGCTTGCATGTACCTTGCATACAATATACCATGTGGGAGCAAGAGAATATTAAGTATAAAGTACAACAGAAGGTTGGAAAGTCCAAAAGAACGCATATAAAGATGTACAAGGTGAGGTAGAGATCACCTCAGACATGTCCCTAGTCCTCATCCTAGCAAACTCTAATGGTTAAATCCATGCTCAAATTCTTGGGTTGTACTGCCTATTGAAGGGCACACCTAAAACTTTAAATACTGCTGATGTGGCCGCATAAAAAGAACTTAGAAGGCCACTTGGAGGCTTGATACAAGATGGGATGTGTGAGGTAAAAAGGATAATGAAGCCAGTTGTTCTCATCACAGTTGCACAAGACTCTAAGCGTGTGTTTAGGATGGAAGGGAAAAATGGGGAGAAAGAAGGGAGAGAAAGAGAAGGGTAGAGGAAGGGAGGGAGAAGAAGCATCAGTGAGTGTGTTTGGGTGGTGATGGTAGATATGGCTAGTCCTTGAGGGTCAGAGCTGGGCCAGGATAGCCTTATCAGGTTTAGTCAACCTGTCATTTAGAAAACAATTAACTGTCAATTAGACAAACAAGGACTAGGTAAAAGCAAAAAAGGGGAGAGTTACTCCATGTGGCAATATAGGGAAGAGGTACGAAGAGATTCAGTGATTTGCCTCAGGTCCATCTTCAGGGTCTCCGAAGAGAAGACTAAGATATCCATAACTAAGCAGTGTGATCCGGCCTGTCACGGAACCATTGTTGTCTCTCCAGCCAGGCGGTCTGACCAGCAGTCCACACTGTGTGCAATCTCTGTGGGAAGAGAAGCTCTTCTGGCTGCTATCATGCTTCAACTTTCCTTCCAGCATGAGATTTCTAGGGGGGGATTCAAATGCCCTGGGGTGTCTTGTTTTAACAGCCTGGGTAGCCAGAGGGAGGCACAAATGTCTCTAGATGCTCTCCATTCCTCCCCAGCTATGCTGGTTGCATAATTTAGAAATGACATTTAAATGCAAGGCCTTTTACCATAAGGATGGACATGGACACACACACACACACACACACACACACACACACTATATGCCCAGAATGAAATCCATCAAGTAGGACTGGAAATGGGCATTTCAGGGGTTAATAATAGCTAAAGTGGGAGGTAAGAGAGAGGCAAGACAGAAATGGGTAACAATATGGGACCTTAATGAATACAAGTCACCAGGTTCCATTCACAATGAAGGGAATAAGAAAAGACAGGACTCTGGGCAGACAGAACATCCCACTTGGTAGTCAACACAGGGGTGCAAATGAGAAGCATCTGGTAGTGAGTTTGGTCCACTGTTTTGTTTTGGTTTGGTTTTGGGTTTTTTGTTTGTTTTTTTTTTATTGAATATCGTCTTGATTTACATTGCCAATGGTAAAACCTTTCCCAATTTCCCCCCTCCCCTAAGAGCCCCCATTCCCTCCTCCCTCCCCCTGCCTCCATGTATATGCCCCTCCACCCGACACATTCCCACCTACTCCCCTTGGTTTCCCTTGGTTGGGGCCTCTGTTGAACCTTTACCTGATAAAGGACCATTCCTCCCACTGATGCCCAACAAGGCATTCCTCTGCCACATTCTTGGCTGGAACCATGTGTGTCCCTTGGTTGGTGGTTCAGTCCCTGGGAGTCTTGGGGCATCTGGGTGGCCAAAATCATTGTTCTTCCCATGGGGTTGTAAACCCCTTCAGCTCCTCTGGACTAACCTCCAGCTCCTCCATTGGGAACCCCATGCCCAGTCCAATAGTTGGTTGCTAGCATCTGCCTCTGTATTCGTAATGCTCTGGTAGGGCCCCTCCAGAGACAACCATGGCATGCTCCTTTGGTATACACTTCTTGTCCTCCATAGTAGTGTTGGGGTTTGATGACTGTTTATAGGATGAATCCCCAGGTAGGGCAGTCTCTGGGTGGCCTTTACTTCTGTCTCTGCTCCATACACCGTCTCCCTTATTGCTCCTGTGAGTATTTTGTTCCCTTTCTTAGAGGAACCAGAGCACCCTCACTTAAGTCCTCCTTCTTCTTGAGCTTCCTGTTCTGGGCAAATTGTAACTTGTTTATTTTGAGCTATTGGGCTAACATCCACTTATTAGTGAGTGCATACCATGTGTGTTCTTTTGTGATTGGGTAGCCTCGCTCAGGAAAACACTTTCTAGTTCCATCCATTTGCCTAAGAATTTCATGAATTTATTGTTTTTAATAGCTGAATAATACTCCAGTGTGTGTGTGTGTGTGTGTGTGTGTGTATATATGTGTGTGTATATATATATATATATATATATATATATATATATATATATATATATACCACTGTTTCTGTATCCATTCCTCTGTTGAGGGACATCTGGGTTCTTTCCAACTTCTGGCTATTATAAATAAGGCTGCTATGAACATAGTGAAGCATGTGTTCTTATTACATGTAGGAGCATCTTCTGGATATTAAATTATGCACCAGTTCTCCGCTGATTTTTACTAATGACCTCACTGGTTTAAAATAATAAGCATCTGTTTTAGTTCATGAGTCTACCAGGCAGCGAGGTGGTTCTGGCCAAGGCTGGGTTCTCTTGAATGTTTGAAGGTTGGCTGCCTCTAAACTCTTTAAAATAGCCTAGGTTGGGGAATGTGAGCCCTTCTTGGGGGCAGGGTTGGGGGAGGAGTCTGCCCAGCCTCTGAAGCTGGCCCACTGTCATGCTTCTGTTTATTTAGATCAGCACTCTCTCCAACTCAAGAAAGTGTGATTGAGAATGAAAGCAAGACAAGAAAACAGATAAGACAGAGGAAACGTCTCAGAATATGATCTGCAAAACCACTCAGCAAGATAACTATGCCCTTTTTTACATTTTGCCAAATTTTCTAATAAAGAGAATTATTTGTTCTCTGAAATCAAAGCCATCTGGGTGGTCTAGCCTAGTAATGAAGTGTGTTATGTTTGCACACTTAAATTTACATTTCCACCTCTTACCCATGCTGTAGAAGAAAGTCACAGTGAACTATACTATGTCTTGATTTATGTACTAGTAAAAACATACCATCCTACATGAGGTTTAATTAGATAAGAAAGCACTTTTGTCAGACATGGCACTTAGGAGGCAGAGGCACATGGATCTCTGTAAGTTTGAATGCAGTAGTCTCACAGAGCAAGTTCCAGGACAGCCAGGGATACACCAAAAAAAGCCTGTCTCAAAAAAATATGTATGTAAATAAAAAGCAACACTCTTAACTCCCTTCAAAATGGACCATAAAAATTATGGGATCCCACTCTCATAATGTAGTCTAGGCTTACCTTGAACTCATGATCCTGTCTCAGCCTACCAAGTGTTAAATTGAGTTGTTGTTGTTGTTGTTTAATTTGAAAAGAAGACATCTGTCATATGTTTTGATAATTTCTCTTACCAGTGTGGTAGTCAGCTTGTTATTCGTCACAAAAGTGTTGAGATGTTGACTAGAATCAAATTCTATCCTGATGGTAGTGAGGGCTGACACCTACCTACTGATAGCTGAATCCATTTCCTTGCACATGCTAGGCAAGTGTTCTATCACTGCGCTCAATTCCCAGTTTTCTCTCACTTCTCCCACCTCTTTCATTAGAAATGGGGGTCTCACTAAGTTTCCCAGGCTAGCCTTGAACCTATGTGGGCTTTGGTTTGCCATTTGTGTTCTCCTATTTCTTCTTCCCAGATAACTGGGGCTTCAGGAACATGTTAATCATACTGGCTCCATTAGCACTGTTGTAGCTTATTTCACATACAACTTGTACACTTCAATGAGATACTTTTCGTTGTTGTTGTTGTTGTTGTTGTTGTTGTTGTTGTTGTAATCCAGGACAGCCCTGAGTGCTGGGATTGAAGGCATGAGCCCCCATGGCTTCAGAGGCATTCTTAAGTATTAGACTTTTTTTGAGGTAATAGTGCATGAAGTAATTGTTCACAGGACAATGTTGGCATTATGTTTGCCATATGCTTTAAATGGTCACATCTTTTTTTTTTTAAATGGTCACATCTTAATCTTCTATTATTCTTCCAACATGTTGAACTGTTTTTTCAGTGAGTTTTCCAAAGACTAACCCCATCTTCTTCCTCACCACCACCAACGCTTCCTTTTTACTACACTACTTGTTTTTTACTGATTTGTTTGTCTTTTGCCTCTGCTGAGCACACCAGCACAACATGGCACTGTATCTATGGCAACATGTTTTGTGATTTATTTACATCGGTGAGAATGCTTTTAGTGTTCCTTCATTACATATTCCCGGTGTAAAACAAAGCCTGTGGGAATAGAAGTGTTTGGAGAGACCACACCTGCTGCAAAGCTGATGAACTGATTAGACCTGTAACGACTGTAGGCAGGTTGGGGTAGTGTAGGTCCAGGGCCTATCTTCTTGTCTGGTGTGCAAATGACATGCCATAGACATTGTGCTGATGGAAAATCAGGTTTGGGTTTTTGGATGATGTATAGCAAATATCTAAGTTCCAGAAAGAAATCTGTTCTACATGGAGTGATTTCCCTAGAATATAATTGGGAGTTGTAATATATAGATAGATACAAATATAGATATAGATAGATACACACACACATATATATATATATATCATATGTGCACATATATATGTGCAATACATGCAGATGGCTAAAAATATCAAGATATTGATCTTCCTTGCCTCATTGCCTTGAAAAATAACTTGGCTTTTGTTTTGAATTAATTTATAACTGGAAGTCTATCTGTCCCTGAGCTTTCTACTTTTCCTCATTTAATACCAGAATGACCAGTGCTTCCCCCCTTCCATGCACCCCTGTCCCCCACCCCTTCTTTCCATCCTTCCTCTCTTCTGGCCATCTAACCCAGCCTCCTGCACAGTGAGTGAAGGCACTCTGCTGAGCCACCGTTCCCCAGCCTAGGTTCATTCTTAAATTTTCATTTGAGCTAAAGCTGACTGGAAGTGTTTTGGGCCTTCTGATTTCTATTCCCACGATACCCCTGATGAGGAGAAAGCCTCCTGCAACTCCTCAGCAACACAACTGGGGCAACGTGTGCAGTTCCAGCAGGCATTCGACGCCACAGGAGGAAGCCAGTTCTCCTGAGTCCTGCTCCCCAGTCCCCATGTCCTCTCTAATCTGTCCATCTTCTCATGGAAGCCCTGTCCATCCTCTCAAATAAGAGCAGTTTCCAAGTCCGAGTGAAAGTAGACTTAGACCTTTGTAAATGTATGTGTTGATTTGCCTGGTTTCCCTGAAAGGGAATCGACATGGCGGAACAGCCAGAAACTGCAGGCTCAGTTCTTGGACTCTCAACATCTCCTTCTCCTGTGGCTGCTTCCTTTGGGTATGAGAGTCCAGGCTGGCCACTTCTGTCTTTTTTTTTTTTATTGGATATATTCTATATTTACAATTCATTTCCCCTTTTCTGGTTCCCCACCCCCAAAGGTCCCACATGCCCTTTTCCCTCCCCCTGCTCCCTCATCCACCCCCTCCCACCTCACTGTTCTTGTATTCCCCTACACTGATGCTTTGGTCCATTCTAGCACCAGTGTCCACTCCTTTCTTCTTGTCAGACATAATTTGGTATGTAATTTATGTCTTTGGTGTTCCAAGATTCTAGGCTAATATCCACTTATCAGTAACTGCATACCGTGGGTATTCTTTTGAGACTGGGTCACCTCACTTAGTATGATGTTCTCCAGCTCCATCCATTTCCCTAAGAATTTCATGAATTCAATGTTTCTAATGGCCGAATAGTACTCCATTGTGTATATATACCACATTTTTTGTATCCATTCTTCTGTTGAGGGACATCTGGGTTCTTTCCAGCTTCTGACTATTATATATAAGGCTGCTATGAACATAGTGGAGCATGTATCCGTATTATTTGCTGGGGAATCTTCTGGGTATATTCCCAGGAGTGGTATGGCTGGGTCCTCTGGAAGTATCATGTCCAGTTTTCTGAGGAACCGCCAGACTGATTTCCAGAGTGGTTGTACCAGCTTGCATTCCCACTAGCAGTGGAGGAGTGTTCCTCTTTCTCTACATCCTTGCCAACACCTGATGTCTTCTGAGTTTTTAATCTTAGTCATTCTGACTGGTGTGAGGTAAAATCTCAGGGTTGTTTTGATTTGCATTTCCCTAATGACTAATGATGTTGAACATTTTTTAAGGTGTTTCTCAGCCATCCAAATTTCTTCAGGTGAAAAGTCTTTGTTTAGCTCTATACCCCATTTTTGGATAGGGTTATTTGGTTTTCTGGGGTCAAACTTCTTGAGTTCTTTGTATACATTGGATATTAGCCCTCTGTCGGATGTGGAGTTGGTGAAGATCTTTTCTGTAAGGCAAAAGACACTGTCAAAAGGATAAATTGGCCACTTCTGTCTTAAGCCACACCTCCTAATCATTTCACAGACTTTACCTTTCAAAATGATATGTAGCCTATTTGGTCTATCCCCACCCCCAACCCCACTCCTTTATTTAATCTTATTTTTAATATTATTATAAAGCAGTTAGGAATAAATGATAATAATAATAAATAAATGAATAAATAAAATGCCAACATTTCAGGCTCCTCTTGATAATGTATGCTTTAGGAAATCACTTTTAGCTAAATAATAATTATCAAGAAAGGAGTACCATTATAGACACTTGTTATATATGAACTGATTGACATAAAGTGGAATGTTTATTTAGAATCATATCTTTATATAGGAATCAGAGGGTCACAATAAGTGAGCCTTGAGTTTATGCTAAACCCATTTTACATGGATAGCTTTATATCTACAAGTAGAAAAAAATTCTAAATAAAAATAAGGAAGGAACATGCCAAAAACAGGAAACAAATGGTCAATGTTCTAAAATAATTCGACTATCACAACTGGGTTTGAGCCAAATGGAAAGTCAAATTTGATTTCTTCTTAAGAATAATTGTTATGATAGAATTATTAAGCATTCTATTATCACATTCATTGTGTCTTGGTGAATAATCTCTGTTAAGTATTGCTTGTTGACAAAACAGGTCTTCAGTCAATCTGGTACCATCACTGCTGTACCTACACTAAAATCTGATGCTATTTGCATGGTCAATAAAAATAAAGTGTAAAGGGCTGGAGAGATAACTCAGTGGTTAACAGCATTGACTTGCTCTTCCAGAGGTCCTCAGTTCAATTCCCAACAATCACATGGTGGCTCACAACCATCTGTAATGGGGTCAGATGGCCTCTTCTGGTGTGTCTGAAGACAGCTACAATGTACTTATACAAATAAAAATAAATACATCTTTTAAAAAAATCAAGTGTAAAATAAAGGGTTAAAGTTTTATACCCACCAATCAGCTCTTACTAGTAACACTGTCTATGATGCACTGAAGTTTATAGTCAGTCCCTTTGGGAGTTCAGCTCTCACAGCCCACACAGAAGCCTCTCTCCACTACTTTCAGCCTGGAGAACACAGTTGTAGATCATAAAAACTTCACCTCAGCATGAGTCTGTCCTTCTGTTTCTGTAAAGGAATTGCTAAAGGCTGTATTTTATTACATATAGACACTTATATATAATTATATATGTTATATACATGTGTGTGTTACATATACATTGTATTATACAGAGACATTATTATATATAGACATTTTCAAATATAAAAGAGAACAAAGACAATAATGAACTCTTATGAGTTTGCCATACAGTCTTCACAAATCTTCATTCATCATGTTTTTGGACTTCTCCCTGACGTAAAATGAGTCAGCAGCTGGTTCCTTTTTATTGCTGAGTAGCATTTCTCTGTGTGGACATACCACATTTTGTATAGTCATTGCACAAGGACATGTGGACTGTCCTCAGCGTCTGGCTCTCAGACACTGCTGCTATGAATAGTTGCATGCACATCTTTTCGTGGGTTCATGCTCTCATTTCCTTTGGGTAGATTTCAAAATGCAACTGCTGAATCATGCAGCAAGTTCATGTTAATTTTTTCAAGGAATTACCAGATTGTAATTGTAATACCCCCAAGCATTTTATACTCCTGCTCCTCTTCTGCGGGTCCAAATTCTCAATCTCTCATACATGCCTTTTAGGACTCTTCATGGAAATATTTTTCAAATCTTTTGCTCATTTGTTAATGGTAGTGTTGGTTTTTTGAGGCAGGGTATCTCCATGTCACAGCCCTGGCCATCTTGGAATTCACTTTATAGACCAGGCTGGCCTTGAACTCATAGATCTGCCTGCTTCTGCCTCCCTGGGTATGCACCACCACCACCCAGCTCTGTTCTTTTCTTTCTTTCTTTCTCTCTCTCTCTCTCTCTCTCTCTCTCTCTCTCTCTCTCTCCCTCCCTCCCTTCCTTCCTTCCTTCCTTTCTTTCTTTTCTTTTTTTTTTTCTTCGAGACAGGGTTTCTCTGTGTAGCCCTGGCTGTCCTGGAACTCACTCTGTAGACCAGGCTGACCTCGAACTCAGAAATTCGCCTGCCTCTGCCTCCCAAGTGCTGGGATTAAAGGTGTGAGCCACCATCGCTCGGCTCTGTTGTTCATTTTTAAGTGGCATGTCTGTCTTCTTAATTTTGAGATGTAGTAGTTTGATATTGTTCTAGTTTGGTTTTCTGTTGCTGTGATAAAACACTGACCTAAAATAACTTGGGAGAGGGAGGAGAGGGTTTATGTTAGCTTACAGGCTACAGTCCAACAGCAGGGAAGCCACGCTAGGAACCAAAGCAGAAATCATGGAGAAATGCTGCTTCCTGGTTTTCTTCTGTAGCTGGTTTGGCTATCATTTTTTTCATAATGGAGAAAATGGGTATTTAGAATTAGTCAGCTGGACTCAGTATAGATGGTTCCAGTCACTGACATGCAGAGCATTATAATCAGGGGACAGCTGAGACCCCTCCTGGGTCTGATATTGTCTGGGTATTTTCCCCTAGGGCAGCAGGGTCTGAAGCCACAGGAAGATGGGTGACAGGTGAGTCCCTTCCGTGGCTGTAGACACCTTTCTGCTCTGCCTTCTTCATTTTCAATGGCTTCGCTTTGGCTTTGGCTCCGACAGGGGCAGGAGCTTCCTTCTTCTTTCGGTACCATCTTGGGAAAAGCTCAGCTACCTTTCTTATAGAACCCAGGCTCACCTGACTATGGATGGCACCGCCCACAGCGCTCCTCCTCCCTCAGTTAGCAGTAAGAAAATGCTTCACAGACTGATCTGCTGGCCAGTGTGAGGGAAGCAGACTGACAACCGAGATTAATCACCACGGCTTTGCATTTCAGATCCAAGTCCTTACAGCTGCCATCCACTCTCTGGCTAAGAAGGGTCGGTCCTATTATGCCTCTTTCAGAGCAGGTTTGCTACAATGGGTGCTTTCACCTTTGTGTATCTAATAACATCTTTTTTCCTTTTCTTTTTTGAGGATTGTTGTTTGTTTGTTTGTTTGCTTGTTTTTCAGACAAATTAAGGTTTTTTCTGCTGTGAAGAGACTCCAATGATCAAAGCAACGCTTATAAAGAACAACATTTAATTGGGGCTGGCTTACAGGGTCCCCAATGGAGGAGCTAGAGAAAGGACCCAAGGAGCTGAAGGGGTTTGCAGAACCATAGGAGGAACAACAATATGAGTCACCCAGTACTCCCAGAGCTCCCAGGGACAAAAATATCAACCAGATAGTATACATGGTGTTACCCATGGTTCCAGATGCATAGGCAGCAGAGGATGACCTTGTTGGACATCAAAGGTAGGAGAGGCCCTTGGTCCTGGAAAGACTTGATGCCGTAGTGTAGAGGAATACCAGGACAGGGAAGCAGGAGAGGTTGATTGGGGAAGGAGAGATGGCATATGGGATTTTCAGGGAGGGGGAACCAGGAAAGGAGACAACATTTGAAATATAAATAAAGACTATACCTAATTAAAAAATGTTTAAAAAGCACTTGCACCCCAGGGTCTGCCACCTCCCTACCTCAACTCCCAGCAGGAAGTGATCCCTGCAAATACCTGCAGTTGGGAAGGAAGGCATCACATCACAATGCCTACCAAGTGAAACATCCAGGGGAAATATGGATCAGAGAGAGATGGAACAGTATAGAACATGACCAATAGAGATGATTATCTCACAAGTTATACAATTCTGATCTTATATAGTTATTAGCATCTACCCAATCTAAATGAAGCAAACATTAACAAAAGTTTGGAAACACTTGTAGGATTATAAAATCACAATACAGAATTGTCACACAGCAGTCCAAGTAGATGTCAATGTTATGTGAGTGGAAAACATTTAGCTACAAAATTAATGAGCTCAATGTAATGAACAGATGCCAGTTTCCAGATCCAGCTGTAAAGAATCCACACTCTTGGGATGGGGGTGGAGCTCAGTTGGTGCTGGTCTATCATGTTCAGAGCACTGGGCTCAACTTCAGTACCATACCAGAGTGAGCACAGTGGCATACATGTGCAAGCCAAGATATTCTGACCATCATCAGGTACACAGCGATTGTGAGGCCAGACTGGGTTATGTGAAACCACAGTCCAAGGCAGGACCCACACCCCAGAATGAGAGGGCAACACAAACTAGACTTCAAGGGGGGGGGTCCAAAAACAGAGGGAGATGCACACTTGGGTGGGTGGAGAGGTGAGGGTGGGGATGGGAGGAGGAGGCAGGAGGAAGATGAATATGATAAAAATATATCATATGAATTCTCAAAGAATTCTCACACACACACACACACATTCTTTTCAAGCATATGCTAGAGCACATAAACAGCATTAACTAAATGAATGCCACATCAGATAGCCCTCCTTAGTCATAGACAGCAAAGTTTAAAGAAACCATTGCTTACCCCTCTACTTAGAAATCAAAATCAATTGAGGAAAAGCTGGGGATCATAATACAGTGCTGGGCCACCATGGGCCACTGGGTTCAACCCCTAGTATCACACATGAAGAAACAATCAAGGAAGAAGCTCTAATTTGAATAAATTCCTCTCCACGTTGCTTTTGGTCATGGTATTTCATCATAGCAATAGTCACCAAGCTATGGACCAGACCAAACGAGGCGTGCCCAAAAAATGGAAGTTTGGTTCAATATAGAAACACCGATCAATGTAATACAAGAGGTACAGGAAAACCATCTGGTAAAAGCCCACAGCCTTTCAGGATGAGAACAGTCACTAAACAAGAACTAACTACCAATTCCCTACCTCAACCTGCCAAAAGCTGCCTGAGAGATTCACAGAGAACTTGTGCTCATCCATGAAAAGTTCTATAGGTGACTTATCAACATACTAATGAAAAAAGGGCTGTCCAGAACAACTCAAGACAGCCTCTGTTGTCCTCAGTGTGGGACACTCCAGGCCAGGCACAGGGAGAGGGAAGAAAATAGAACTCAAACAGTCTGGAAAGGAACTGAGAAAACCTCCATTGACTGAAGCATCATCTACAATCCTAAGGAATCCACGAGAAGACTTTATTACAAAGTCAGCAAGGTTCTGCAAGACGCATACAGAAAATGTTATCATTTCTACGGTCTGGCTTTTTACCCAGATGAGTTTGCCCACATGAACAAGTGTGCATGAGAGAACGGGGTGGAGGGAATTTCAGAGACTGCTCATCACAGCAGAATTGAAACACATCTCTTTTCTCTGAAGATACACCCACATTCAAAGGGAAGCTAGACGGAACAGTTGGCATGCACTAGACAATATTCACATGTTTTTTTTTTTTCAAAGAGGTTGGAAGAACTATTTTGAGAAGGATCAGATAAAGAACCCCAGACTACGAGAAATCTTTCTTCAAGCCGCTGAGCCTTGTGGTGATGGATGAATAGTTCACCTTCCCTGATCCTGTGTCTTTTCATCTGTAAAGAGGAACTTGTACTAAATGATAGCCAAGCCTCCTACCACCTCTAACTCGTTCCTTTGGACTTGCTATCTGCCTGGTTTCTAAATGACAAACTCTCCCTTTCCCTGCAGCTGGGGACAGGGAAGAATTGGGGGAGGGGGTGCGGGGGGGCAGACGCTAACCTGTCACGAGAAGAAGCTGGAGAAGCGGGAGTGTGGAACTGTGTCACTTGCACAACTCGCTACTTCAGCCGGCGAGGGGCTTGGGTGGAACACAGGGTTATAATTAGAACAGGAGGCCAGCTGCTTCTCCCCCAGCTCCTGGACACAGCTGGACCTGCCCACGGCACACGCAGGACTGGGGCTGTGCTGGCTTTGCCCTGACCCTTCTTGCCAAGGCTTCCCTCCTTCCACTGTGAAATAAAGCCCGGGGTTGGGATACCTGCTACTCGCCCCACCCCCACCCCCCATGGGCTCTCCGCTGCCCCGCCAGCACTTAGGCATTGAGTGCTGATAACCTACAGACGAAAGAAGTCGTAAGCTGAGCCCGGTCACATTGCCCTGTGATATAGTTTTATTTTTAACTTTGAAACACTTGAACTATGTCAGTTGACGTTTTCTCCCTTTCGCTTGCCTTTCCAACAGAACCCGGGTGCTCTGCAGCAGAAGCGCCGGCACCCACCTCCTCCAGACCTGCTTGAACGACGGCAAAGGGCTGGTAGCAGCGGACGCTGAACCAGCTTGTATCATTTAGGTAAGATTTTCAAACACCGGCAGGCGTGACCCAGGATATTCAGATGATAAATGTGTGGACCGGGCCGACGCTTACTGTGCGTTACCTTTGTGCCGCGACGGTGGGTTGTTAAACTTTGTTACATGTGGGTGATGGGGGAAAGGTTGCTGGAAAGCCCCGGCCATGTGTAAACTGTTTTGGATTTAAAATCCTACCGCAGTTTGCAATGTCAGCAGCCTTCTGCCAGCTTAGGTTTTCTTCTACAGTCAGCCAGAGCAGTTCAGTCACGAAGTTGTGACAGGGGAGGGCAGCGTGTGGCAAGGAAAGAAGTGGACACCCAGGGTCAGTCCAGAAATGCCACGTTTCTCCAATCAGCCCTGCTGCTTTAATTGCAAGTCATGGTCAAAAGGCTTAAATTCCATCTCCTGAGCTATACGATGGGCTGAATACCACAGCGGGGAGCTGCTCCTACTCTGCCTGCAACCTGAAACTCAGTTTCGCCTAACAAAACTGCCTCGAGGCGGGTCCTTCCCACCCACTTTCTCTTGTATCCAAAAAAACAAAAGAACAAAAAAAAAATGTAGCCATGAAAGTGAAAACTGAAAATCATACTCAGACTTAGGTACCCAAACTCAAAACTGTGACCAGCTGGAGGCGCAGACACCCAGAGCAGCAGAAGTGAAGTGATGAAAGACACCCATGGTTTTAAAAGCTTAAAAGGCAGATAGATTACTCCTAGCTCCCGGAATAACTGTATCTCAGCCTTCCTAACGCTGTGGCCCTTTAATACAGTTCCTCATGTTGTGGTGACCCCCACCCATGAAATTATTTCATTGCTACTTTATACATGTAATTTAGCTACTGTTGTGAATCATCATGTCACCTGATATGCAGAATATCTTATATGTGACCCCCCCCAAAGGGGTCATGATCTACTGGTTAAGAACCTCTGCTATATATTGTCATGTGCATGAAAATAATTAGCAACAACAATGGACCCTGTTTATTTCCTTTTATTTCTTTAGTTTAGAGTTCAGCTAAGGTCATCCTGGGAAGTGGCCTGAACAGAAAGGGATCTGAGGTGTTTGGGTTCGAGCCATCAGAGCTGAGTCAAAGGAGATCTAAAGCAACTACTGGGAAGCATAACGTTGACCTCCCTCTAGTAACCCTCTATAGCCTCCAATATACAGGAAGAACCCCAAGTCTATACAGGAGTCTGTTACTTTCCTACCTATTTGCTTAGGTACAGTCATTTCCCTGTGGCATTTAATTTTGCCAGGGTTTCCATGGCAATGAATCAGAAAGGTATGGTGGGCCACCATCCTTATGAGACTTGGGTATGTTAGTTTAGAAGTTACCAAGGGGACAGACAACCTGACAGTTGCCTGCCCCCTCACCCCCAACCCCGGGTAAATACTTTATGAGCCAGCGCCACAGAGGGTCACAACACTGATGTTAGTGTGTAAGGATGGACAATGAGAATCGAAGCTAGTGAGTAGATAGTAAGTGGAAAGCTTTGAAGACAGGTGACTTGTAGAGGCAAGGACTGCATATGGTAACGATGGCAGGATCTGGGGAAGCAGTGCATGTTAGGGTGTGGTGAGCTTGCTTGTATCCCAGCCCAGAAGCCCATGGATCATGTATATGATTTATCCTCAGATGCCTAGGTGAGGTAAAATCTCAAGGGGCAGAGAGATGGATTTAATGGTTAACTTTACACATCTTCTTTCTCTAGAGTCAAATGTCTCCACAGCAGGGAAGCAGGTGAACAATGAATAACTGAATAACTAACTAGCTGGCTGGTGAGAGGGTTAGAAATAACCTTTGCCCTTTGCCCTTTGCCCTTTAACCATGCCACTTTCGCTGAAGCTCAACAAAAATCAATCATTATTGTGAGGGCTGGCCACATGGGGAGTCAAAATAGCCGCAGACCATATGACAGGCACCCTGTCTCGAAATAACCAAATCAAACAAACAAACCCAGAGTAAACCATGTTAAAATTATCTGTTAATCTCATTCTTTCTTACTTGATTTAAGTACACCTACTATGTGTTGTTGTCCAATGACACTTCCTGACCATCTCCCCCAACCTCCCAGGCTCTGTCCCCTTGGCACCATCTAAAACTCTTTACACACCCCTGGCCAGCTCCACTCAGGTAGAAGCTGTGTGGTGCTGGCATTTATGCAGACTTAGCATCTGCCTCCGACTGCAAGCAGAGAGTGTTAGAGTGTACACAAGACACGGTCCTCCTCAGAGTCTCAGGTTTGCCTTGGAAAACTGGAGAGTTAAAACTTGTCAGCACTGCCTGGGGATTATGGGAAATTCTAGACTTCCCTCCAGTCCACTAAACTCTAGTACAAAAGACTGCCCCCGCAAATGGCCTGGGCACGGAAGTTGGAGAAATCCCGGAAGAAATCTGTTTTTCTGACTGTTGTATTGACGCTCTATTGGTATAAGGAGACACCATGGCCTAGGCAACTTCTAAAAGAAAACATTTAACTAGGGGATTGAACACAGTTTTAGTTTTTAGATATCTGCATGCTCAGACATCTCTGCACAGCAGAACAGCTGCGGGCTGCGTTCTGAAGTCTCAGTGACTATTCTGTCACCGCTCAGAGTGTGCTCCCAGTCAGACCCACGCAAGTGTCTCTCACTCAGTGCAGGCTTCCTCTACCTAAGGGACTGAAAAGCTTTTCTCTCCTGCCTCCCACCCCTCACTGTGTGAGTGTGTGTGTGTGTGTGTGTGTGTGTGTGTGTGTGTGTGTGTTATGTGTTTTCAGGGATGACCACTTAGTATTGGATAACCCACTGTATGCTTCCCCTGGGACAGACAGATTATTGCTTCCATGCTCAGTATTCCTTAACTGCTAGAAGTCCTTTGTCTAGAGTTAAGGTCTCCTGAGATTTCTGCCTTCCATGTAAGCACATCTGTTGCTTTTCTCCTCCTTCAGGGCCTGTTTAGGGAGCCATGCTGGTGAGACGTCACTGGTCTAATTTTCTCTGACATTTCTAGGAGACACACTCTCATAGCCAAGCTTCCCATTCCTCTGGCTCTGATAGTCTCCCCACTCCCTCTGCCACAATGACCCCTGAGCCTTGGGTGCTGGACCTGCGTTAAAGGTGTGTCACTTGGGACTGGGCTCTACAGCTCTGTGCTCTCATCAGTTGTGGTTGTTGGTAACAGTCTCCATCTGTCTTAGTGACTGTTGTATTGATGCTCTATTGGTGTAAGGAGACACCATGGCCTAGGCAACTTCTAAAAGAAAACATTTGACTAGGGGATTGAAGACAGTTTTAGTTTTTAGCTCAAGACCATCATGGCTGGGAGCATGGTGGCAGTTGGACAGGAACAACACTGGAGCAGTAGCTGAGATTCACATCTGATCTGCAGGTTGCAGGCAGAGAGCTAAAGAATGGGTCTGCCATGGGGTTTTGAAATCTTAAAGCCCAACCCCAGTGACACCTCCTCCTACAAGGCCATACCTGCTAATCCTTCAAATGTCTGTGGTGGCATTAGGTGGTATGACATTTTTAGAGGAGATGTGTCACTGGGGCTGAGAGTTGAGGTCTCAAAAGCTCAATGCATTCCCAGTTAGCTCTCTCCTTTGTTCTCATGGGTATAGCCTCAACAAGAGAGCTCTCAGCTACTGCTGCAGCCCCATGCCTGCCTGCCGGACTGCCACGCTCCCCTCCGGAACTGTGAGCCCCAGGAAACTCTCTCTTTTATAAATTGCCTTGGTCATGGTGTTTTATCATAGCAATAGAAAGGTAACTAAGGCAGTCTCTGGCAAAGAGAAGTTTCCTCAATGAGGGCTGAAAGAGACACTTCTCTGTGAGTCATGGTGTCTTCAACAATAGGGACACCTTCCACCTCTAGGGGCAACCAAGGATGACAGCAAGAGCCTATAACAGCCTTGGGAGCTTTTTGGAGAACCCTGAAGAAGGCTTCTCATGCCTAGTCTTGGGTTTTTTGGTTTTTTGGTTTTTTACAGTCTATGGCTCTTGAGGAGCATTGCTAATCCAGATAGGAAAATTTCATTTAAACTAGATAGATAGATAGATAGATAGATAGATAGATAGATAGATAGACAGATAGACAGATTGATAGATGGATCACATATTATATATTATAACATATATCATATATTATATAATTTTATAATTATATAATTTAATAATTATATGATTTAGTAGTTGTATAATGCACAATTATATATTATATTGTATATTTTATATTTGTATACTTATGTTTATATTTATATATATTATAATTATATTGTTATAATAATATGTTTATCATAGTATATTATTTTATGTTATATTGTGAAATATGTGTTTTATTATATTATAATAATATCACTATATTATATGATAATCTATTATACATAATATATTATTATATATATTTATATACAGAGTTACATGTATTGTAGGTCCTTTTAAGTAGATAGTAATGTGGCTCCTTTTAACTTATTCAGACACCCTTAACAGTTTTTACGCCTCCTAATTCTTCTGTATTTATCTCCCTCCTCTTCTCTAATTAAAGCCCCTTCCACTTTTCACATTCCCCCCTTGTACACAGCTATCTGCCTTTAGTGCCCCCACTCTTTATCCCACAGTGGCCCCCTTTCACTTCCTTGGTCCCTGTACTTGCTTCAGCTTACATGCTCACATCTGAGCATTTAGAGCTAGGGACCTCAG
This sequence comes from Apodemus agrarius, assembly GCA_964023405.1. NCBI lineage: Eukaryota > Metazoa > Chordata > Mammalia > Rodentia > Muridae > Apodemus > Apodemus agrarius. The sequence goes on from OZ030018.1 coordinate 63,143,053, forward strand.
ATGGGAGGGCACATGAGATCTGGTCCTTCTGGTTCTGAGTTATCTCACCCAACGTGATATCTCCAGCTCTACCCACCTGCCTACAAGGTTCATGATTTCCTTTTCTTTTCAAGCTGAGTAGTAAACCATAGTGCACGTGTTCCACAGTTTCATTCTCCATTTGTCATCTGTAGGACATTTAGGTTGTTTCCATGTCTTAGCGATCGTGAGCAGAGCAACAATGAATATGGGTTGTCAAGTATTTAGGAGGAGTAGGATACCAGCTCCTTGGGTGTACCCCAAACAGCAGCATTGCTGGGTCCTATAGTAGATTTATTGCGTTTTCCAGGATTCTCCACTCTCATCTTCAGAGAGGCTACAGTCCCACCAACAGTGGACGAGGGTCCTCCTTTCCCTGCATCTTCCCCAGCATCAGTTGTCAGTTATGGTCTTGGTCTTTGTCATTCTGACTCCGGTAAAATGAAATCTCACAGTTGTTTTGATATACATCTCCCTACTTGTTGGGAATGGTGAGCATTTTCTTAATGACTATGGCAATATGGATAAGAACTAAAAGTGATAAACTACAGCCTAGGAAAGGAAGAGGTTTCCTGAGTTAGCCCTGTGACTTCCAGAAACTTCCAGACCTTCTAGTGACAATGGGAGTCCCCAGACATAACACATCAAAGACCTGAGTGAGCTATCTGTAGTCTTCCAGGACTTAAGAAATGCTTTGTGGTGTTCTGTTGGAGGATGAGAATTCCTATTCTTTAAAAAGTTAGATAAGTTTTTTTTAAAAATGGGGTCTAAAGATTATTAAGCCAGCCATGGTCAGTAAGCATTGGAGCAAGGAAGAGGTGCACATGGAAAGACCAGACAAGGGCTGCAGAGATAGCTGATACAATGGGCTAGCGAGGTGGCCCCAAAATATTCTTCTAGTGCATTAAGTATTTTTTTAAAATGGAACAATTTTATGTTATACCATACTTTGCTTACTTTGCTTCAGGAGGCCACCTCAGGTTCTGAGCCTCATTTGATAGATGAATAGATTAGCCATTAAGATAGTTGATAAGTACTTGGATAATTTGCAGAAGCATTGATTGGCTTGCCTGGCACCAGAGTTTTCACATAAGCTTCTCTGCAGAGGTAATGTATTAACTGAAATACAAACACCAGGAAGGAGCTCATGATGCAAGTAGGGGTGGACATTATAGAAAGAGCAAGGGTGGGTCCTTGCTAGAATAAGTAAAAAGTCAAAGCAAGGGACATAAGGCCAAGATGAAAGGGACAAAGACAGAGAGTTCACACAGGGCCTTGTTAGCCACAGGAATGGCATGAGAGTCTCTCCCTTGTCTTGGAAATGGCTAGAGGCACTAACCCGAGGAGTGATGACATCATATCATAAGTGGTTAATATTTCTTTTCTATTGGGAAGGATGGATTATGGGGTGGAAGAAAGAGAAGTGAAGCTGATTATATATCCATGATACCAGAGCAGATGAGAGGTCGCAGAGCTGTCTTCGGCCGTTGTGCAGACATGGATATGAACACAGATAGCGTGGCCCATGTTCTAGTTCTAGGTCTTTCATGAAGACCTTTCACCTAGCAGACGGCCTAGGCTACATAGCAAGACTGCCTCAAGAAGAAAAGTAGAGGCCTTTCTGATTATTCCTATCCATCTGATAGTCTTTCCCTTGTGTTTTAAGCACCGAAATAAGCTGCTTATAATTTAATGACTAATGAATCTGAACTTCCATAAAATTGGTGAGAATCAGTAGGTCTGATTCAGTAGATTTGGGGTCAGAAACAAACTAGACTTTTAACCAGTTCTCAGGCAAAACTCTTCCTCCTGCTGTGGGGACCTCACCTTAAAAGTCTTGGGGACACTGCTGTACTTGCCTTCTCCTGGCTTAGTAACTGCCCACTTTCTAAGTGGTCTGCAGACTACCACCACCAGTATCTAGTTAAACTACTGTCCCCACATCTTCTAGGTCCTTCCTATATGTCTGTCTATCTGTCTGCTGCCTGCCTATCTATCTATCTATCTATCTATCTATCTATCTACCTACTTATCTATCTTAGACAGGGTCTTTCTTTGTAGCTCTAACTGTCCTAGAATCACTATATAGACCAGGCTGGCCTTTAACTCACAGAGATCTGCCTGCCTCTGCCTCCCAAATACTGGGATTAAAGGTGTACACCACCAGCCGGGTGTGGTGGCACACGCCTGTAATCCCAACACTTGGGAGGCAGAGGCAGGCAGATTTCTGAGTTCGAGGACAGCCTGGTCTACAGAGTGAGTTCCAGGACAGCCAGGACTACACAGAAAAACACTGTCTTGAAAAAGCAAAAAAAAAAAAAAAAAAAAAAAGAAAGAAAGAAAGAAAGAAAGAAAGAAAGAAAAAAGAAAAGGTGTATACTACCATACCTGGCTCTTGCAAACAAATATTTAAATATTTAAACAAATATTTAAAAAACAATTAAAAACAAGCAAATATTTTTAAAAAGCAAACAAATATTTAAAAAGGAAGAGAAGAGCATCTTTGTTGACAGCATTACTATTTTCTCTTAAAGAGATACTTTCAGATAACTTCACAGGGATAGAGAACAACAACGGGATATTATATGATTCCTAAGAACAGTATACGATTCCTAAGAACCACACTCCAAAACACTTAAGGGGAAGATGGGGCTTAAAGCCCATCATAGTGCCTGCAGCCAAGACATCCTGGCTGGTGAACAGAGTTCTCATCCCTGGAGTCCAGGAAACTAGCTAGACTCTTTGCCTCACTTCCCAGAAGTAGAGCTCAGCATCATGACAAAGTATGCTGCTAACATGATGCTGGACATTCCTGGTGTTGGTAGTGTCCTTGCATGTCTTCACACCCTTTGGGATTTTTTTAAGATTTATTTATTTTATGTATATGAGTACACTGTAGCTGTCTTCAGACACACCAGAAGAGGGCATTGGATCCCATTACAGATGGTTGTGAGCCACCATGTTGGTTGCAGGGAATTGAACTCAGGACCTCTGGAAGAACAGTCAGTGCTCTTAATCGCTGAGCCACCTCTCCAGCCCGCTCACACCCTTTGTGATCTCGCTCTTTTCTACTTGAAAGCCAGAATGGATCTGGAGTCTTCCACACTCCATCTTTATTGTTTGGCTGCTATTTCGAGCAAGAAGCAGATGGTGCCATTCCTCCTGATTGGTCACAATCCTGCAGCATCAAAGTATGTGCCTCACCCCTCTTATCAAACAGCAGTTTCAAATGGGCGAGGGTGGCACAGCCAAAATGCCAGAATTGCTGCTGGGGCTTGCTCATAAGCATCATGTGGCCATGGCTGCCATTCTTTGAGATAGTGTAGGTGGCTTAACTCACCCTTTCCTTTATATCTGTGACAACATAGTCCTGGTTCACTCAATCTTCTGGTCTCTCCTCTGGATGCCCTTCTTCCTAATGTCCCCACAGCGGTCACACATGGCTGGGTATTAATACCTCATGTCTCAGATATCTAGTCTGTGTTCTCATTTCCCACTTAGAACTTCTTCTCGCACTTGGGTAGTTTCCACGTCGATAGCTCTGCATCCAAGTTCCTCTTCTCATCGCAAGCTTGCCATCACCTTGAACAATTTATCCCAGACTTGTTGGACTCATCTTGCCTCCTCAAATAGCTCTTTCGTAGACTTCTGTTTTTCTCAAAAAGAGTAGCCAATCTTCCTTTCTCTTGGTTTAAAATCTTGGTATCGAATTTAACTGATTTTCACATCTCCAGTCTGGAACGAACCAGATCCTCCCCTGTGTTGCCTCTTGTCTGCCTCATCTCTGTTTCTAGAATCTTCAGTCTCACCTACACGAGTACATCATAGTCTCTACGGAAGTTTCCATCTCCAGACCCTTTTACCTCATCCCAGTCAGCTCCCAAATCACAATGTAAAATACCTCCTTATTGTGCACCAAATAGTTCCAGATTTCTTAGTCTAATATTTAAGAATTTCACACTAAATCTACCATGTACTTTCCCCCTTAGGAATGAATGATCTCAAATGTGGCAAGAGAGTCAGCCTGCACATTAAACTGGTGTTAAACAGTTAGATGGGCCATTGCACACAAAGAAGTGTTCTTTGAACTTACTTTATTCTGTCTCAGTATATTATTGTTCATTTTGGTTACTATAACAATACACCAGCGGCTAGGTAACTCATAAACAACAACTTATTTCTCACTTGGAGGTCCAAGATCAAGATTATGCTAGATTTGCTGTGCTTTAAGGGCCTGTATGCTGGGTCACAGCCATCTTGTTTTTATATGCTGATGTGACAGAAGTAATGAGGTTTCTCTCTCACAGATCCCTTTTATAAGCACATTGATATTGTTCATGAAGACTGCTCTAACGACCCTATAACCCCCCAAAAGTGCCACCTACAAATGTGTTCATGTTAGTGATTAGATTACAACATTAAAAACTTGGGTGAACATAACATTCAGCACATAATACAGTTCAACCGTCTCAGCACTCTGCCCCTGTGAAGCTTCCCCTGGCTCTATGCTTCTTTTCTACTACTGGGCCCTGAGTCTGTTTGATGCCTTGAGTTGTAGCTTCTTACCTGTCTCCTGGTTCAGGGTGGCAGGAGACTGGAGCACTCTGGGATGATCATCCTTCAGGATTACTTAGTAGACACATTCTAGGGGTCTAGAATGAAGGTGCAGGACAATCAGACTATGTGGTCTTAGTTTGGTTTCTACCTCTGCTCTAAACAGCATGGCCAAAAGCAACTTGTGGAGGAAAGGGTTTACTTAAACTTCAAGTTTACAGTCCATCACGAAAAGAAGTCAGGCCAGGAACTCAAGGCAGGAACTGAAGCAGAGGCTGTGGAGGAATGCTGCTTACTAGCTCGTTCCTCATGGCTTGCTCTGCCTGCTTTCTTTCACAACCCAGGACACCATCTACTAAGGGTGGCACCATGCATGATGGGCTGTTCCCTCCCATATAAATTACCAATCAAGAAAACACCAGAAAGTCTTCCCAATAGGCAATCTGATGGTGGCTTATTCTCAATTAAGGTTCCTCTTTCCAGATAACTCTAGCTTGTGTCAAGTTAACAAAACGAACAAAAACCAGGACATGTATTGAGGGTATAGTTCCAGTATTTCTCCTACACATAAACAAGATTTGCCATCAGAGTCTATAATATCGCAGTACATTAGGACCCTCCGTGAAAATGGGAATGTTCGCTTCTGTGTCATCCATCATAGTAGCTACCTGCAGATGTGGCTACTGAACACTGGGAACATGGCTAGCATGAAGGAGGATTTACTTAATTTATTTTATTTTGATCAAACTGAAGCAGCCACATGCCACTGACTACCATATAGAACAGTGCAGATTTATAGGTCTGCAAGTGTCACAGCTGATCCTGATGAAAGTGTCCTATGACTCAGTTTGAAAGCACTCTGTGAGACTCGTGGGCATTACTGACACAGTCCAGTCAACAAATGTTTGCCAGATGGGTAGACACATGAACAAAAGCATAGAGAGAGTGCCATCATAAAAATTCCTTAGAGGTGTCATGGTTATCACAGAGAAAGGAACTTCAGTTGGGGAAGTGCCTCCATGAGATCCAGCTGTGGGGCATTTTCTCAGTTGGTGATCAAGGGGGGAGGGCCAATTGTGGGTAGTGCCATCACTGAGCTGGTGGTAGTAGGTTCTATGAGAGAGCAGGCCAGTGAGTGGCATTTCTCCATGGCCTCTGCATCAGCTCCTGCTTTCTGACCACCTTGAGTTCCAGTCCTGACTTCCTTTGGTGATGGACAACAGTGTGAAAGTGTAAGCTGAATAAACCCTCTCCTCCCCAACTTGCTTCTTGGTCATGACGTTTTGTTCAGGAATAGAAACCCTAAGACAACTCCCAAGGCCTCACAGCTACTGACCAGCCTTGTAAAGCTTGGGAGAGACCTATGTGGTCAGCCTCCTAGCCCGTCCACTCAACCAAACTCACAGAAATCTGTCTCCCACATTCTCTGGAAAGCTGAGAAGATCTGGCAACACATTCCCTCAAAAAACTAAGCAACCAGGGCTGGGTAATCTTAATTCATCTAAAGACAAACAGCTTCTGTTCCTGTTGCCACCGTCCCTGCTGTAACCTGCTTCTAGAGTCTGGGGGATTTGAGCCCTGACTTAGCTCCAGCACAGCTGAAGACACTAGGTGAATGGCATAGGATAGGGATGCCCCAGGTCAAGCTGGACGTCAACCTATTTCCTCAGTAGACACGTAGCCCCATGGGAAGACAGAGGAGCTTGGGGCTGGATGGGAAATTGAAGGTAGACAGTGAGGGAAAGTTGCAAGAAGTAGATGTCACAGACCCCATAGTTGGAATAGGTCCCACCCATCAGGAGACATGTGGGTCAGTAGGAAGAGCCTGGGCCAGCATGTCTGATTTGGAAACCTGGCTCCACTCTTAGTGGGTGAGTAAACTTGGATAAGATATTTAGCTTTTAAAGTCTCCATTTTCTTGACTAAAAATTAGGGCAACTCCCCCAATATGGTGAGCAGAATTAGAGACTATGTAAAGTCTCTTTGGTCCTTGATCATGTAAATGACTAAACACTTTCCTTTACTAATACTTCATTTTTCATATTTCCCCATAGAGTTAAGCAGAAGCCAGGAGTGGGGAAGCCATGGTAAGTACCAGGATTTTGTTGGCGCTTCACTGTTGAGAGGTTCAGGTCTAGCTTTATGTATTCCAGAGCCCAAGCACATGCCTGTAGATGTGGCTGCTGCGTGAGTTAATGATCCCGTTACTGAGGAAGACACTGACTAAAAGGCAAGATGAACAAGATTTGTGAACACAGATTTAAAGTGAAAAACTGAAGATGAATTGCTCAACACATAGAACTAATAAATAAGATAGAAACATTAATTATTCTTATGTAGTCATTAGACATTGTGATATCTATCACATATATATAGTGTACATATATAGATAGTATATATACTACATTTTTATGCAATGTCAATAAAAATAAAACATAAAAATGCCAGTAATAACTTCAATGGCTATGAGTTCCTTCATTCAGAAAGGGTACTGAACCCCTACAGAGGCCTATGTCCCTTACTAGATGCAAGAAAGGGAAATATGAACAAAACCAGACGTCCCCTTGTCCTCCTGGAATGTCCTCTGGAATAGTTTGCTGGATAAATGACAACATACTCATATGTTACATACGTACATACATACATACATGCAGGAAAGCTTGCAAAGAATAAATATTATTTTGGCATCAAATTAAATTATATACAAAAATATAATCTCAATATGTTGTAGATAAAAATGGGAAATAATAAAAAATAAAAACTCCAGAAACTATAGAAATGCATGTCTTCATGCCTGTACGTAGGAATTTTTAAATAATATTTTTATTAATTTTTAAAGCCTTTTATACAACATACCTCGATCATATTTACTCTTCCTCTCTCATCCCACACCCACTTTTTGCACTTTTCGTGTCCTCCTTTTTAAAAAATGTCTTCCTTTTTATCTTTAGGAGAGATTATCTCACAACAAGTAATAAATGTGATGAGAAATATAGGTGAATTGGAATTCAACAGAATAAAGAAATGCCCAGAATTGTCTTAAGAAAAATTCTAGTCTTATGTCTACAAAACAAAGTACCAAATCTTATTGATAGTTGTGCTGACTAGTCTTATTGTCAACTTGATGCACGCTAGAGCAGAGGTTCTCAACCTGTGGGTCATGACCCCTTTGGGGCTCAAGCAGCTTTTGCAGGGGTCACATATCAGATATTCTGAATATTAGATATTAACCTAACAATTCGTAACATTTAGCAAAATTATAATTATGAAGTAGCAATGAAATAATTTTTTGCTTGGGGGTCACTGCAACATGAGAAACTGTATTAAAGGGTTGCAGCCTTAGGAAGGCTGAGAAGCACTGGGCTAGCGTTATCTGAAAGGACAGACTCTCTATTGAGAAAATGCCCACACAAGATCCAGCTGTAAGGCAATTTCTTAATTGTGGGTGGTGCCATCCCTAGGCTAATAGCTCTGGGTTCTATAAGAAACCAGGCTGAGCAAGACTTTAGGAGCAAGCCAATAAGCAGCTTCCCTCCATGGCCTCTGCATAAGCTCCTGCCTCCAGGTTCCTCTCCTGCTTGAGCTCCTGTTTGGACTTCCTTTTATGGTGAGTATGACGTGGAAGTGTAAGCTGAATAAACCCTTTCCTCCCCAGCTTGCTTTGGGATATGATCTTCATTACATCAATAGTAACCCTAAGAAAATGTGTTACAAATCACCCATAATACATAGTTTGAAAAGAAAAAAAACCACTTATCAAATGTAGTCTATCACAGTCCAATCTTTGGGTACTGCTTTGAACATACACACCACTTACAGAGCAAAAACTATTAAAAAGACTCTTCTGGATTTCTGTATTCCCAACTGGCTCTGCATTGAAGTTGCCACTGCAGTCTTAAGAGACAGAAGGTAAGTGCGTTAAAACCCACTGCAGGAGTGCACTCCGTTCCCTTCCCTCGCTCACCTGTCTTCTCTGCTTTTGTCCCCACTGTATCCAGGGCCGGGCACGCAGGCCTCCATCTGCGCTGCACAGGCACTGTGAGGGATGCATCGACCGCCACTGCCACGCTCCGGTGGAGCCCAGCGTCTCCTGCCTGGTGATAAGCTGCCACCTGCTCTGTGGCGCTACCTTCCACATGTGTAAAGAGTCAGAGCACACACTCCTCTGCCCTCTGGAGCAGGTTCCGTGCCTCAACTCTGAGTATGGCTGCCCACTCTCCATGGCACGCCACAAATTGGCCAAGCACCTGCAGGTGTGTCCCGCCAGTGTGGTCTGCTGCTCCATGGAATGGAACCGCTGGCCAAACGTGGACTCAGAGACAGTCCTTCATGAGAACATCATGAAAGAGACCCCCAGTGAGGAGTGTTTGGACACAGCCCTGGCCCTCCAGGACCAGAAGGTTCTCTTCAGATCCTTGAAAATGGTAGAGCTTTTCCCAGAAACCAGAGATGCCACCGAGGAGGAGCCAGCCATGAATGGTGATACCAGTTGGGAGGAGACTAGGGGCGCAGTCGGGGGAGTGGACGCAGGGCTAGTACCAAACTCTTTTTTGCCGGCAACCAACGGGCAAATGATGGAGCTCAGTCAGGAGGAACGAGATGCACTGGCAAAAACCAAAGAAGGGATGGACCTGGACAAGTTTGGAAAATGGGAAAGTATGTTCAGCAAGGAGCACGCGGCCTCTGTCTTAACAGGTTCTTTGGGGAAGAGTGAAGACAAGAATGGGAATGCGGCTGGGAAAGAGCAGTGCTCTGGTGATGGTATCACAGGGGATGCAGAGGGTTCCACCGAAACGAAAGGACCACAGGAAAGTCAGAAGTCCCAGGAACTTCCCGCTACCATGGAGATGACAGGGCTTGCTCCCTGGCAAGATGGTGTTCTGGAAAGACTAAAAACAGCCGTGGATGCCAAAGACTATAACATGTATCTGGTGCACAACGGGCGCATGCTCATCCACTTTGGGCAGATGCCTGCTTGTACGCCCAAGGAGAGAGACTTTGTTTACGGCAATCTCGAGGCTCAAGAAGTGAAGACGGTTTATACCTTCAAAATTCCCGTGAGCTACTGCGGGAAGCGAGCTCGCTTAGGAGATGCCATGTTGAGATGCAGACCAAGCGAACACAAGGCCGTGGACACTTCTGACTTGGGTGTCTCCGTGGAGGACCTGCCCAAATCCGATCTGATCAAGACCACTCTCCAGTGTGCTTTGGAAAGAGAACTCAAAGGCCATGTCATCTCTGAGTCCAGGAGCATCGATGGACTCTTTATGGACCTGGCCACCCAAACATACAACTTTGAGCCAGAACAGTTTTCCTCAGAGACAGTGTTGGCTGACCTCCTAGGCACTGCCCAACCCGGGGGCCTGCATGTGGAGCTCCACAGTGAGTGTGTGACCAGAAGACACAACAAAAGCAGCTCGGCTTTTACTTTCACCTGCAACAAATTCTTCCGAAGGGATGAATTTCCCCTGCACTTCAAGAATGTCCACACCGACATCCAGTCCTGCCTCAATGGCTGGTTCCAGCATCGGTGCCCCCTCGCCTACCTGGGATGTACATTTGTTCAGAACCACTTCCGCCCCCCTGGACAGAAAGCAAAAGTAATCTATAGTCAGGAGCTGAAGACCTTTGCCATCAAGCCCGAGGTTGCTCCGGAGCTGAATGAGAAACGGAAGAGTGCTCATCTCTCAGGCCACGCTGGGAAAAGCCTGACTTCTCTAACCAGCCTGCCCCTGGAAGTTTTACAATACATTGCTGGGTTTCTGGACAGCATCAGCCTGTCCCAGCTATCTCAGGTATCAGTGCTTATGAGGAGCATCTGTGCCACTTTGTTGCAAGAGCGAGGGATGGTTCTCTTACAATGGAAGAAGAAGAGGTATTCTCATGGAGGCACCTCCTGGAAAGTCCACAATCAGGCAAGTGAACATTCATTCATTCATTCATTCAATACATTATGTATGAAGAGTTCTCTTGAGGACCAGTGTTGTACCTGGAGTTGGGAAGGATGCTGAAAATAAGACTCATTCAAGGAGCTCAGTCTAGTAGGAAATGTGGTATACAAGCCTATGTTCGGCAGCATAGATGTTAATCTCTGTTATGCCTTGAATGTCTTCCGTTGGCTCACTTATTCCATACTGGCTCTCTTCTCCATACTTCTCCAGCCTGGTCTATCCCAGAGACTTTTCTTTGCAGCTCACCTCAGCTGGTTCCCCTGCCTTCCAGCTTCTTGTTAGGATAATCCATTGTGACGGTTTCAGGAGAGGAAGACACCGTGACGTCCCTCCAAGGGTGGCCACACCAGGTGACTTGTCCACCCGGCTACTTGCTGTGGGTCTGGTGAACGGCCTCCCTCTTTCCATGCAAGGGCTGAGAGATCTGGACATTGCCTCAGATTTGTAAACCATACCCCTTACCCCACAAAAAACAACAAAACAAAACATAACACCTGAGTGTTCCTCCTGCCCCTTGCTTGGACTCTGATTGGTCTAATTAATAGACAAACAAATTCATCTCAGTCTCAGGCCAACAGGCTTAAAAAAAACAACAGGTTTTATTTTAAAATTATATGAATTTGGTTCATTGATTTCTCATAGCTGAATTGCTTATTTAATATAAAACATTACACCATACAAATCAAATAATCTATTCCTTTGGTTAAACCATATTCACGGAATTACAACTTCTACAGAAGTCAGACTCCTAATTCATCTTATCCAGGGTGTTTGTAGAATCTTTTCTCATAGCAAATGTGTTGAAAATATGAACCCTAAATATGTGATGTCTATTTAGGTCATTAATGCCATTGTTCTGTTTGTCCCTAATAGCTGGATGTTCTTAAGTTGGTATGGAGGAAGTAGAGTTGTTTGTATATATTTTTATTGATTATGTCCAAATTATTCTGTATATTTCCCTTAATTATTCCATGAGCAGTCTTCCTGGAAAAATAATTACAAGACTCTCATATGTCTATGCATGTATTCACATGTTAAACACCAGTTGCCACCAACATTAGTGTTACATATTAGCAAGAACAATGTGCCGCCTTGAGGTGCACGCCTAAGACCAGCACATAGCTTTCTCAGCACAATTAGATGTCAATAATTCAATTTACAAACTACAAAAAAATTATTTTGCTCATATTTACCCCCAAATCAAATATTTTGGATACTTTTTGGATATCATTTGGGACAGGCTAATTTCCTTACAGAAAGGGAGAAAGAATTTACATGAGGCTAAAGAACTCTCATATGAAAGTAGATAGCAGTTCTAAGACTTCAGGAAAACTTTTCTTGCACAGGAACAATGATCAAACTATGATGGTGGAGCAGTCAGGCCGAAAGGTTATCAATGTATCTAACCCCAGAACCTCAAAACTGGTGACTTTGCTATACTAGCCCAGGTAGAAAAATAAAAAAATCAATGTTTGACTGGGTGCCATACTCACCAAAATCTTCTTTGGGGGCTTTTATTCTAACAAGACTCTTCTTTGTTAGGCTATTTTAAAATTTAAGTCTTAGAAAACAGACATAAAGGGGTATAAACGGTAAGAAGAACTATATTATCCTATATAGTTTACAAACTATATAGTCCAAAGGCAATGAATGGTCTCAGGCAAGGCTTAATTGAGCAGCTCCGAGACCTTTGCTTCTCCTCACCTCTGCAATGCTGGCTGCACCCTAAGGCAGGTCTTCCTAGGTGCCCCTGGTAGCTGCTGGGGGCTCATGGGACCCCAGCTTCCTCCTGGTTCAAGCACAGAAGGAAAAGGGAATCAGCTTCTGATGTCTCATTCAAAAGTCCCAGAGTAGAGCCCCTGGGTGCTAATCATCAAGATTTGAACTGTGTGTCCAGAATTAACTTCTGTTGCTCGTAGGGGCGCTGGGAAGGGTGTGTGTCAATGCTCATAGGGGAGCTGGGGAAGGTGTGTGTCAATCATAGGGGAGCTGGGGAAGGTGTGTGTCAATCATAGGGGAGCTGGGGAAGGTGTGTGTCAATCACAGGGGAGCTAGGAAAGGTGTGTATCAATCATAGGGGAGCTGGGGAAGGTGTGTGTCAATCATAGGGGAGCTGGGGAGGTGCATGTCAATCACAGGAGAGCTAGGGAAGATGTGTGTCAATCACAGGGGAGCTGGGGAAAGTGTGTGTCAATCACAGTGGAGCTGGGGAAGGTGTGTGTCAATCATAGGGGAGATGGGAAAGGTGCATGTCAATCATGGGGGAGCTGGGGAAGGTGTGTATCAATCACAGGAGAGCTGGGGAAGGTGTGTATTAATCACAGGGGAGATGGGAAAGGTGCATGTCAATCATAGGGGAGCTGGGGAAGGTGTGTGTCATTCACAGGGGAGCTGGGGAGGTGCATGTCAATCACAGGAGAGCTGGGGAGGTGCATGTCAATCACAGGGGAGCTGGGGAAGGTGTGTGTCAATTACAGGGAATCTGGAAAAGGTGTGTGTCAATTACAGGGGAGCTGGGGAGGTGTGTGTCAATTGTTTTGACATTAGACATCACAAGCAATTACAAAGCTGGCTGGGAAAATCATTAATCAGCAAGGTGCCAGGCATTAGGTGCAGGAAAGGGACATATGAATGCCCTGGTAGTGGCTGTGCACTTGGGAGGCTGAGCACAGGAGGAACAGACTCCTCTCACACACAGTTCCACCCCGCTCAGCCTGTAAGCACCAGGCACTCCCTGCCCGTGTTCACCCTGAGCTTCTCTTTCTCACAGATTTGGCAGTTCAGCAGTCTCTTCTCAAAAATCAAGAGCTGGGAGTTTAATGAAGTCACCTCCATGTCTGAACACCTGAAAACCTGCCCTTTCAACGTCGTGGAGTGTAAGACTGACCCGATTCGTTTGGCCAGCATGTGCCAGCCCCAAGAGCAGGCCCGGGAGAGCTTAGTGTCTACCTTTAGGGCCCGACCACGGGGCAGACACTCTTAAGGATTTGCACACCATTGCTCCTGGCTTCTCAGAGCTAGTCAAAGTAGGACAGTGTGATTTGAGGGCAACTCTGAATCCTGCACATCTAGAGGATGTGTGGAGTCCTTCAGGACTTAGCAACTATACTAGGACACTAGGGGTTTTTGTTGTTGTTGTTGTTTGTTTTTGTTTTTTGAGCTATGGCTTGTATGAATGCCCCACATTTTTTGCCTTATCTTTTTTCTTTCCTCTCCTAAAACAGTTAAGTCTGGGGAGAAAATAATAGCTTAAGGCTGTTTGATAAGCGAACCCAAGTTCTTAGTTGACTGGAGAACAAGGAAACTCTGTAAGGAGCATAGACTGGTGCTTCTACATTGGGCTGTCCAGTTTACAAACCACCTTCAAGTTCTTGGAGCAGGCGATACAGGAGCAGCGTCTGAGGTGCAGTGACCTCAGGATATCCCAGATGAAGGCAATCCTACTGGAAGGTTCTGAAGCTTGACTGGTCTTGACATTTCAGGGCATTGTAGTCACCCTACTGCATCAAAGCCCAGATGCAGGGCTTCAAGGCCACCCAAGAGAATGGACCACTCTGGGTAAGCACAGCAGTTTCAAGGACACCATAAGCCAAAGCAAAACCGTTTGCTGTATATAGTCTTGGCAACATCAAGAAAAGAATAAAAACTCTTTAAAATGAAGGAAAGTTCTCTGGAAGCAAAGTAGCTTCTGGTTGAGAGCCACTGTCCTTAAGGATGCTACATCAGCAGCAGTAAGTTAGGATGTGCTCACCTTTACTGTGACCAATCTGATATTACATGGCCAGCATAAGTCAACACAACTCTTATTCACTTACTAAATAAGTTGTAAACATGTGGTGATGCTAAATTGAGAACCAGATGGAGCTGATCTACCCAATATGACTTTGTGTCCTTGCGCCACAAAGTAATATATCTTCCCTGCCCTCTGTAGGAAAACCTGAAACCAGGAAAGTCATTTCTCTCAGGTTAAGTTCCTCTTCCCTTAATTGGTGGCTTTCCCAGCAACCCTAGAAGTTCTCATGCTAAAAAGAAAGAAAGAAAGAAAGAAAGAAAGAAAGGAAGGAAGGAAGGAAGGAAGGAAGGAAGAAAGAAAGAAAGAAAGAAAGAAAGAAAGAAAGAAAGAAAGAAAGAAAGGAAAAACAAGGAAAAGGGAAGGCAGGCGTCACAGGGAACCAGCCAGTCAAGAATTCAAATAATGAAGGAGTCTCACCAATCTGTGAGCTCCTTGTCTGGGCATCTGTTGCTCTGACCATAGTTCAGAGCTGGTGCAGATGAAGAAGCTGGTGCAGATGAAGAAGCTGATGCAGATGAAGAAGGTGATGCAGATGCAACTGGTGCCTTTGCACAGGCAGCAGAGCAAGTCCATTCTGAAAGCAGGCTCACTCTCCGCTGCATTCCTCCCATGCTATTGTCAACACAATGCTATTATATAGTCCTGATCTTTACAGTTTGGTTTGTATTTCACCACTTTCTTTGTGCGAGTCGTTCTCTAAAAGTGTATCTAGAGTGGTCTTTTAGACTTTGCTCAGTGAAGAGAAACTGAATGCAGCTAGACAAGAGGCTGGCAAGAGGGGAGCGAGCTCTCGGCTCTGTGCGTTTGGAATCCGGTTCTTCCCACACCGTGGAATGGGGTTCTCAACGCCTCTTGAAACAAACCCCAAACTCAGTTACTTGATCCAGGAGCAGCAGAGAGGTGGGGAGGCCACAGGGCTCTGCCACCTCAAGCTGTACTGCTCGAGCCCACCCTCCCCATCCCCCACCTCACTGAGGTGTAGATGCTTCCCTCTCCCCCACCCCCTTCCTATCTCAGAGCAGTACTTAGATGATTGACATTTTAAAACATTTTCATAAGGGAATTCATTATTTGTGTTAAAGTAAATCAGGATAACCTAGGCCTTCCCTGGTCCCTAGAGATACACCCACTTTGTGGGAAGAGGGCAGACATAGCAAAGAGACCATTTTGGGATGCCTGGACTGATGAATGATCTGACTAAGGAAATGAAGCTTCGGAGAACACCACGGGCAGTGGGTACCCGTGACAGAAGCAAGCCGGTTCCGCATGGGTTCCATTTACACAGCAGCTGAAGAAGGTGGAGAGGAATGTACTGCGAGCAGAGAGCCTGGACCGGAAGACATCTATGAGCAGAGCCCTTTGGTGAACAGCATCCTTAAAGGCAACGCAGAGGTGGAAAGCAGCTGGCTGTGGAGGGGAGAGGCTACGGAACTGAGCCACAAATGACCTGTGGCCTCAGCAGCATAGGGACTCGAGAAGGAAGTTGTCTTACAAGGAAGGGGCAGATGAAAATCGAGGTGAAAACTAGAGACGGGTTTAAAGCCACACCACCACCACTACACAGGTCCAAGGTATGTGCGATTCCAAATGAAATTGAAATGGAGAACATGGGTTTGTGTATCTACAGTGACTTATCTCCATACAACAGCAAACCCAATGTCTCTCTAATGGGAAATAAAGGCTGCTCTGCCCACAGAAAGACTAAGTGAGTCTTGTGAGTTAGGGCTAGGGAGGGACGGACTTGTGTTTCACTGGCAAACATAAAACTCATCATAAAGATCCAGCAATGTTTGTCTTGAAGAAAGGCCAGTGAGAAGTCTGGACTGTGTAGAGCTCTACAAAGGTGGCGCTACCTCTAAGAGGTCCCAGGCAACTGCAGTCTCAGCCATTAATTGTAGATCCTCCATCCCAATGCCCCCTCCATTTTTGGGAGCTGAGACCAATGCCCATACTGCTGAGAACCTTGGCATCCCTACCATATCAACCAATGATGCCCTACCTCAGTCCCTGATGTTCACTTGGATTGTACTCCAGGATCTCCCTTCTTTGCTGGGACTGGTTAAGCCCACTTCTCCTCTCTCATCCCTGCATTGCACTTGCGAATTGTGTTTTGCTCATCATGGCTGCATGGATATCTTCATCTCTTCCTACCCACTCCAGCTCTGGACCACAGAGGAGTCTCATGAACTTTGTTCGTCTACCCTTTTCTGGACATGGGAACCAGCTGTCCTGGCATCAGGGATCCTTGCCCTCCTAAAGCCCCTAGACACTCTTAACCCACTTGAGCTTGCTCTCCCTTGGTGTTAGTAGGGGGCTTCCTGCTTCCAACCCTCTAACCTGTGCTTCTTCCTAGAGAGTCACCATCTGGCAGGGAGTCAGGGAGGTGGCTCAGTTAGCCAAGTGCTTGCCCAGCAAGCAGGGGGGACCCAAGGTGGATCCCCAGAACCCACATACAATGCCAGATGTGACAGCTGTGGCTGATGATCTTGGTGCTGAGGAGGCAGAGACGAGAGATCCCTGGTGCTCCCTGGCTAAGCCTAACTGATGATGATGAGCTCTAGATCAGACACAAATCCTGTTTACAAGAGGCAGACTATATTCCTGAGGATTGACAGCTAACATTGCACTCTAGCCAACACACACACACACACACACACACACACACACACACCTGAACACACAAGTGCACCTGCACACACACACACACACACACACACACACACACACACATATAACTGAACACACAAGTGCACCTACACATACACATACACCTGAACACACACGTGCATCTGCACACACACTTATATACACCCAAATACACAAGTGCACCTGCACACACACAGTACACCTGAACACACAAGCACATCTTCACACATACACATACACCCAAACATACATGTGCACCTGTACACACACACACAGCACACCTGAACACACAAGCACATCTTCACACATACACACACATACACCCGAACACACAAGTGCACCTGCACACATACACTTGAACACACAAGTGTACCCCCCCCACACACATGTACACACACACACACACACACACACACACACACACGTACATGCTCAAGCACACACATCAAGTGTATAAAAAGTCTGATTTTCCCAGGTAGGGAGCTAACCTCATACAGCTGCTAAAGCCAGCAGAGGCTGAACTACCTTAATCTGGATGTCACCTGACCCTGTTATTCCACATTGTTGCCATTCACAGGTATGATGGTTGATTTTGTCAACTTGACACAAACCTAGACATATCTGGGAAGAAGGACTCTTAACTGAGAAAATGCCTCCATAAAATGCCCCGCAGGCAATTCTGTAGTGCATTTTTAAAATTAGTGGTGGTTGTGGGGAGGCCTGCCCATTGTGGGTGGTAACCATCCCTGGGTAAGTGGTTCTGGGTATGTAAGAAAGAAGGCTCAAGCCATAGGAAGCAAGCCAGTAACCAGCACTCCTCCCTGGCTTCTGCTTCCGTTTCTGCCTCTAGGTTCTTGCTCTGAATCCCTGCCCTGGCTTCCCTCAGTGATGGAATGTGACATAACAGTTGTAGGCTGAAATAAACCCTTTCTTTCCCAAGCTGCTTTTGGTCAGGTACTTTATCATAGCACTACAAACCTTAACTAAGGCAACAGGTCTGTCTGTTTAGGACTGGGGCTAAGGTAGAGTCAAATAAAAAAGGCCTAGCTCCTGACCTCCATGGCACAGGGTTTGGGCAGTGATGATCCAGACTAGAGGGAGTTTTCTGGGCACAAATGGGAACGGGATGGAGATTCAAGGCCAGAGAGTTCTGCGCTAAAAGCACCACTAACCCAGTACAAAGCTAAGCCAAAGTCTTACTTTATTTTCAGTTTTATGACTAAACAGAAGGGCAGTTCCAATTTGTCTGCTAAGTGAAGAAAAACAAGCAAAAGCACAACAGGGGGAATCAGGCAGCCCAGTAAGAGCCTCCCCTCGAGGCCGGCCCCCAGGGCAGGGGTGAGGCAATCCAAGCTCTCTAGAGAGAGGACAGCAGAGCTGGGGTGTGGCTGAAGGAGGCAGGACTGCAAGATGATTTCATGAGCTCCCCCGGGGGGTCGGATGGACACAGAGGGACAGAGATGCCCCCCCAGTTCCCACCCCCTACCCCCTGGCCTCAAGCAGTTCTACCTAAAGCTCTTTAAAGAGGCAGGAGACAGACTGCCAGAACTCCGGGCATCCTGTGAGGTTCAGTCAGGTCCCTTGCAGCGGTTCCACGGAGTGGGAAGAGGGAGGCAGCGCAGCTTCGAACTCGGGGAGTTAAAACACAATGGACTGGTCCTTAGAGGAGCTTGACGTAGTTTGCAGGAAAGAGTCCAAAGTGGCCACGGCACTGGCCCCGCCACCAGCCTTCATCCACCATCTCAATGTCAGTGATGATGTCATCTGGATCAAAGGAAAGCTCATCACTTCCCTCTGGGGAGGAAGTTGAGGAGACATTAGGATGGCCAGACAGGAATCCCTCTGTACCTTTCTGGGCCCATTCTAAGCCTCAGGGAAGGAAACAGGCCTGGTCTTCGGTGCCCTTTCTTGACCCACCCCTTCTCCTTCATATCATGGGCTGCCAGGTGTACCAGGCCCTTCAGGTGGCTTCAAACTTACCTCCTTGGTAATCATACAGGGCTACAGCAGAGATCCCTGCGCCACCAGCCCCAGCTGAGGGTCCTGGATAATGAGAAATGTAAACATCAGCGTGGAGAAACAGACAGAGGGGAAATTCCTCCTCCTCTGCTGCCCCAAAACTGATCAAATCTGGGAGCTGCTTTCCCCTCCCTGCAGGAAGGTGAGAGGTAGCCTTGTTCCCAGCTGAGCTAAGGCTCAAAACCCCGGTGACCCTGCAGGGACAGTAGGTGTTTTGCCTGTTCCTGGGCACAAGGCTACAGCCCTCCATAGATTTTTGGCCTTCAGTTATATAAGGGCAATGCCCCAAGCCCCTCCACATGTAGAGGGCATGACCACAGGTCAAGTAGACTGAAGACAGATCTCCATTTTAATGAGGTACCTAAAGGCCTAGAGGACTTAGCCAATAAACTCTCGTTCTCTGACATCCCTCCCTGCAAAAGGTATTTACTCTCAGGCCCACCCTGAGAAGTAGGGTGTGGTTTTACACATCCACCTTCCACCATGACCATAAATGCCTTAAAACCATGGACAGCCTCTTATCGGGAGCTGCCATGGGGAGCCACAGAGAACGCCTTTTGCTTACAGAGTCTAATCTCCCATAGAAGGCCTCTCTGTGCTCCAAGTCACGGACACCAAGGCAAACTCAAGACCCTGCCACCATCAAGCCAAGAACTCTCCCGAAGGATCCAGCCAGAGTGCCCCCCCTTTCCCCCAGCCCCGGGCTAGATCCAGCCTGTGAGCCCCCACTCAATTCTCAGCTCTTCCAGGGCTCCCTATGGCACCTGGGTGTCCAAGAGCCTGAGAACCAGACAGCCCCAACCTCATTGAAGGTCTGGGGACTCCCAAGCCATCTCTGACTGTCCTGTGCCTCAGACTGTGCATCCCCACCCCGAGAGCAGTGTCCTGGGGTTTCCCTACTGCCCAACAACCACCCAGCGACAGTGTGGGGTAAGCCCAGTAGACTCCCCGAGTCCTGCCTCCCCAGAGGCCACAGGACCCATTACCCTACACCTCTCCATTCATGCCACTCACCAGCCTGGTAGGACAGAGAAGGGGTGTCCTCGGGCTCCAGCACATCCTCATAGTCTCCCTCTGCTTCCTCATCCTGCCGGTCTAACTCCCCAACATCCTCATAGTCAGGCTCCGGCTCCAGCTCAGGCTCCGGCTCCAGCTCAGGCTCAGGTGCTGCTTCATACACTGGCTCTTCCACTACCTGGAGGCCTTCTGGGGTTCTAGGGGGCAGAGCTGGGGGCTCCTCATTGTCCTGAGGAGAGACAGGTGGGCCAGGAGGATTCAACGATAACACCCTTACCAGCAACCTCTTCCCTGCAGTTTAGAAGCTTTTCCTTGGGAGTAGTCTGTTCTTCATTCCTCAGACTCCTAAAACACTCACCCTCTCAAAGCACCCACCCAGGAATGGCAGGAGAGAAGCTCCAGCTGTGAGGGGAGGGAGGGATGTGTATGGAAAGCAAGGTGGGGTCTTTGGAAAAACCAGGAGAACATCAAACCTAAAGAACCCTGTTGGGATACTACAACTAGGGGAAGCAGCTACCCAGGTTTGCCCAGGACTGGGAGGATTCCAGAATTCTGGACTCCAGTGCTAAAACCAGAGCATGCAAAGCAGGGGCCACCCCTATACAGCCCTCCTTCCTAAGAGGAGAGAAGATGAGGAGGGTACAGAGACTCTCTGGGGCTCTGCTTACCTCCAAGGGATTCTTTGGTGGAGACTGCCTCATGGGCAGAGAGGGCACAGGGTATTCCCTTCTGGTCCTCTCAGGCTCAGCCTCTGACTGTATGTACCTCTCTTGGGGAGGCCAGATCTGAAGAAGGAGAAATTGCTACACTAACTACATCTACTTGCCATGTTCTTTCTTATATTCACCAAGAGCCACCCATCCATTCTGCTAGTCCAGTACAACACACCCCTCAAGATGGGTCCCACACTGAAGGTGATGGCGCCTTTGTTGGTGCAGCAAAGACTATCTGTTGCAGCGATGACCTGCCATCTTAAACTCAAACAGGGAGTCTATAAATCTTGGAGGCATTGTTTTTTTTTTTTTTCTTGACTTTCTGCTACATGGGGCCAATTACACATACTGAATCTTTGCAAAGACAAGTATAACAGACTCTGTTCAATAAGAAATACATCTGCCTTATTTGTCTGTCTGTTTGTCTGTCTATCTATCTATCTATCTATCTATCTGTCTGTCTGTCTGTCTGTCTGTCCGTCCGTCCGTCCGTCCATCCATCCGTCCTTCCATCCATCCATCCATCCATCCATCCATCCATCCATCCATCCATCCATCTATCTATCTATCTATCTATCTATCTATCTATCTAAGCATGCCTATCACTTGGGCCTCTGAGACACCTGTCTGGGAAAGAGATCTTGGACCTCCTCCGATAGCCAGGCACTCGCCTCTGTGGAGATGTTCTTGGACAACTGGGCTGGCGCCGCTGGCTCTTCCTCAGGCTCAGGCGGCTGCTGAGCTTGGCGGCTCATCTTTACCACAGCCTTTCGCTCCTGCTGCTGCCTGGCCATCTGCTGTGCCTTCTCTTCCTCCTCTCGCTTCCTCTTCTCCTCAGCCATGGACTCAAATTTTGCCTTCAGCCCACGTGCACCACTGGAAGCTGCAGACACAGACAGGGAAAATTAAGGGTGTCCTGGATCGTGAGTGGAGAGAGAGGGGATGGTACTCATAGAAATGAGAGAAGTCTGTTAAATATGCAGGAGGAGAGAAGATGAAGACGTCACTCATGGAAGGGAAGGTACAGAGGTAGTGAGAGAGCCACACAGCCTGGGGATCCTGGGACACTGAAGCCCAGATTCTATGTGATGATGGACCATTAGTCTTTTCAAAATTATGAGTCCTTGAACAAGCATCTTTCTCTATCTTTGTGCCTCTACCCACACCATCCTATGTTCCATCTCAAGGGTCTGTCTATTCTGTCTTTCCCAGGCAGTTCTTCTCTCTTCCCTGTGCTCTCTGACCCTGGGTTTTTCCCCCTAATGCCACCCCCTTGCCATCCAGTTGGTCTAACTCTTCTAGGAGACAGAATCCAGAACTGCGAGAGCAGGGAGCTCATCTTCCTTGGCTAATTTCAGTAGTTCAGGGCATACAAGGGGTAGTCTGGGAGGAGAGGAAGCCAGAAGAGAAAGGAGGCTGAAGGGCACAGAGAGGGGAACCATGAGAACTGACCAGCTTCTACGGGTGTTGTCTTCTTATATGCCGTGGTTGGGGCCTCCATCTCATTGAAGCCAACAGCACTCTGCAAGTACAACATGTTCACAGTGCAAGGAGGCAAGAGAGCAGTGGTCCGTGAGTCAGACCTGGTGCCCAGGACCACCATGGGAAGTATCTCTAGCCATGTGGTAGGCAACAGTTGGACTGGGGGCTCCAATATTGTCTCTTGGAAGAGAGAAGGGTAAAGAACTCTACTGGTGGGCTCAGCTCCCCTCTGAATCTCATGTTTCTGAGCCCAGTCACCTAGAATGAAGCAAGGTCCTTGCTTATGCAGGAAGAGGAAGTGGGGGACACCCAGGACAGTGGTGTGGAGCAGGGAGAGACTTAAGAGAGGATTAAGAAAGGCTTGAAATGCCATGTCTGATTTCCTTGAAAATGTAGTGTCTACCTTTCCTCTTAACCACCCTACGCTCTTCTCACTTAAACCTCAGGGTGTGCAATTCATGCTCCTTAGATGTTGAAGCCCAGAACACCAGGCTCAGGACCCAGGTCCAAGAGTTCCATTTTGCTCCTGGCTTCTCTCTTCCCTTGTACCCACTTTACCATAGAGACACCCTTGAGACCATGGTGTCCTGGGTTTACCTTATCCACTCGGTCTTTCTGGATTCCATATTGGCCACCAAAGCCCTTAGCATAATCTGTGGGAAAGAAAATTCTGAGAGTGAAAAATGGGAGATTAGAATGCTGGGAATCGGGAGAGGAAGCAGCGAAGATTAGGGGACAGGAATATGGGAGGTGGGAGACAAAGAGGAAGAAATGTCAGAGATCAGAGAGACGGAGAGATGGATGATGGGAAGAAAATAAAAAGGGTCTGGGGAGAAAAGACAGAAGGGCGGAAAGAACCAAACACAAGAGTAATGGCTGCCAAGGCAAAATACAAGGAAATAAATAGGAACAGAAAGGGAGACATTCAGCTGTCCCTGCTGTGTCCTGGGAGAAAGCGCTCAGTCCTCCCTGAGGCTGACTGGGCTATGAGACTCACACCAACCCACCCGGCCCGTCACCAGCCTGGCTACACCAGCCTGGCTACACTCCTTCCCCAATACTCCTCCTTCTTGCTCGTCTCTGCCCTACTCCCAGTCCCGTGTCCATGTGAGGTGCTGACCCCCCTCACATCACTCTTCTGTTCATCTGCCTCTGTATTCTGGGATCCTGGGTTGGCTTCCAAACCAGAAGGAAAGAGGGCCCTGTGTGACCTAGTGACCTCCCTCCTCCCAGACCGATTTACCTCGCTGAGACTCATGCTTCTCCGTCTCTCCCTTGTAGTCGTACCCCAGAGCTGCTTTGTCCCGTTTATCCTTCTCTACCCCGTAGCGGCCACCAAAGCCGTGAGAGTAATCTGCAATAGACAGGGAAAGCCTGAGAGGCTAGTCTTTCGGCCCACTGGAAAACGCTGGAGAGAGAAGTCAAGGGAGGAGCACAGAGTCAGGGAAGGGCTCCAGGCTTGGATAGAGGTGTTGCTTTAACATAGAGGAGAGCTAACTTAACGCCCTCTCTTCCATCCCAAATGAGCATCTCCACATTGTCCCTCCTTCAAGGCACAGCTGCGGATAGAGAGCATGAGAGATCTCCGTGACAAAAAGCAGGCGTATGAAGTGTGTGCTGTGGCTCCACTCCCATTGAAACAGAGAAATCTCAGCCAAATAGAATAATTTGTTTTTGTTTTTGTTTTTCAAGACAGGCTTTCTCTGTGTAGCTCCGGCTGTCCTGGAACTCACTCTGTAGACCAGGCTGGCCTCGAACTCAGAAATCCGCCTGCCTCTGCCTCCCAAGTGCTGGGATTACAGGCGTGTGCCACCATGCCCGGCTACAATAATTTTTTAAGTAGTGAAACTCAGGAAGGAGGAGGAGAAGAAGAGGAGGAAGAGGAGGAGGAGGAAGAAGGAAGAGGAGGAGGAGGAGGAGGAGGAGGAGGACGAAGGAGGAGGAGGAGGAGGAGGAGGAGGAGGAGGAGGAGGAGGAGAAGAAGAAGAAGAAGAAGAAGAAGAAGAAGAAGAAGAAGAAGAAGAAGAAGAAGAAAGGAACAGGAACAAGAAGAAGAGGAAGAGGAGGGGAAGGGAGAGGAAATAATCCTGGCTCCAGTTAGAAACAGGAGAGTCAGAGCTGTGGTGTGTGTGTGTGTGTGTGTGTGTGTGTGTGTGTGTGTGAGAGAGAGAGAGAGAGAGAGAGAGAGAGAGAGAGAGAGAGAGCAGCCAGTCACAGAAACCCTAAGTGCTTTAAAGACAAAATGTAACGAACAGGGACTAGGACCGAGGATCTGTGGTTGTAACCTCTATACAGGAGTAGGAGGGAGGGGGTATGGGAGGTGAAAGGAGGTACAGGAAATGTCAAGGGGTCTTGTAGCCTGTTCAGTATTTGACAAAGGGACATTTTACAAGTAACAGTTGGAGTTCTAGTCCTGTATTCAATTGTAGAATATAATTTTGTCTTCAATTATAGGACTCAGGAATTCTAAGCTAAGACATTAACTTAAATACTGATCTCAGAAAATACACACGTGGTGGGTGCAGGAAGATGAGCCAGTCAGTACAATGCCATGCAAACAAGAGGAGCTGGGTTTGGGTCCCAAGCACTGGATACAAAACTAAATGTGACATTGTGTGCCTGGGATTCTACCTCTGTACCCCATTTTTATTTTTTATTTTTATTTATTTTTTTTTTTGAGTCAGGGTTTCTCTGTGTAGCTCTGGCTGTCCTGGAACTCACTTTGTAGACCAGACTGGCCTCGAACTCAGAGATCCACCTGCCTCTGCCTCCCAAGTGCTGGGATTACAGGCGTGCGCCACCACCGCCCGGCATGCCTGGGACTCTAAAGCTGGAGAGCCACAGATGGATGCCTGGAGTGTGTATAGCTGCTGTCTTGTCAAATATGTGATCTCCATGTTTAGGAAGAGACTCAGTCCCGATAGTTAAGTAGGACAACAACCAGGAAAACACCCAACACTGACCTTTGGCTTCTACACACATGAGCAAGTACATGCTTCTGTATTGACACACAGAGAAAGTTTACATGTGGGAAGAACAGCCTAAGGAAAGTAGCATGAACACAACATGAAGTAGACTTCAAGAGACAGAGCAACCTACAAGGCAAAGGGGACACCGTGAAGTGCTGTAAGGAAAAGCTCCGTCCCCCAGAATAAGTGCACTGGCATCCAATCTATCAGCAGCACCATAACTCATGAACCAAAGCCCAGTAGAGACAGTAAGACAGATAGATAAATCTGCAGCCGGTGTTAAAAAGTTAAATCCACTGAACAAAAAGAATCATCAATTAGAATCAAGTAGAATTTGAATCATATAAGATCTAAATACCTTTTTCACTAAACCTGGCTCTTAAGAACACTATATCACGAAAAGTCGGGCGGTGGTGGCACACGTCTGTAATCCCAGCACTTGGGAGGCAGAGGCAGGTGGATTTCTGAGTTTGAGACCAGCCTGGTCTACAGAGTGAGTTCCAGGACAGCCAGGGCTACACAGAGAAATCCTGTCTTGAAAAAACAACAAACAAACAAACAAACAAACAAAAAAAGAACACTATATCACAAACTATACAAGATACTCTTTGATTCTATGCACATAGAACACACACACACAAACACACACACAAACACACACACAAACACACAGAGTCATGAGCTAACCCTCAATACATTTCAAAAGACTGAAATACTGGAAATTATTTTCTAATCTCAACAAAATTAAAGGCCAATATCAATAAAATGATATGGAAAATTTACTCAATGCATAAGAAACAAAAATATGTTCTTTCAGCTCCCTAGTCTTACTCTACAGCAGACCCCTCGCTCAGGATATCTGGCCAATGTGAGATGGATTCCGTGTGTGTGTGTGTGTGTGTGTGTGTGTGTGTGTGTGTTATTGTTTTGTTTTGTTGGTTTGTTTCATGAAAGAGAAAGAACATGAAGTTGGGGGATGGGAAAGTGAGGAGGAAAGGATTTCTAGGTGAAAATGGGAGAAGGGAAAGAGTATAATCAAAATATATTGTTTGCAACTCTCAAAGACTAAATGGAAACATTAGAATTGAAAAGCTGGGTGGCGGCGGCCGCGGCGGCGCACGCCTGTAATCTCAGCACTCGGGGAGGCAGAGGCAGGCAGATTTCTGAGTTCAAGTCCACCCTGGTCTACAGAGTGAGTTCCAGGACAGCCAGGGTTATACAGAGAAACCCTGTCTCAAAAAAAACAAATCCCCCCCCAAAAAAGAACAACAACAAAAAAGAATTGCAATATATATTCATATATATATATATATATATATATATATATATAAATTTAAGCATTCATTGGTTTTATCATTATATATGTATATAATCTTTGCTATATTTAATCAATCTCTCTCATATATATATGTATATATATATATTTGCTTTGTTTCATTTTGGGTTGTTTTTTTTTTTAAGATTTATTTATCATATGTAAATGCATTGTAGCTGTCTTCAGACACACCAGAAGAGGGCATCAGATCTCATTACGGATGGTTGTGAGCCACCATGTGGTTGCTGGGATTTAAACTGAGGACCTCTGGAAGAGCAGTTGGTGCTCTTAACTGCTAAGCCATCTCTCCAGCCCCTCAGTATGGGTTTTTTGAGACTAGGTTTCTCTACACAACCCCAACTGTCCTGGAATTGGTTACGTAGACTAGGCTGGCTTGATTCATCTGCCTCTCCATCCCAAGTGCTAGGAGTAAAGACATGAGGCACTGTGCCCAGCATCACTATATTTTATCAGGTTTAAAACTCAGAAATAAACAATATACTGGACAATAATAATAGAGATGGTAGAAAAATATAGCTAAAATGTTGTTTATTATTCACAAAGACATGATTAATTTTAAACTGTGTTAAGTTTTAAACATAATAAAGAACAAAAAAGAAATACATCTTCTACCCTTCAACTAGAAAAGAAAGGATTAGACCAACTGGATCAAGCTCATTGAATGAATTTGAGAAAGAAGTCCTCCCACAGTTGGAACTGAAAAGGGGTCAAAGCAGTGGGGAGTGGCAGGCAGGGAGCTATCTTCAAGCTGCTGTGGTCGATGTGGGCAGGGAGGCTGGCCAGCCATGGCCAAGGCTCTGGGCACTTGCCTTTCTGAGATGCGTGCTTCTCCACTTCTCCTTTGTAGTCAAAGCCCACTGCTGACTGAGAGAAGGGAAAGAGAAAGGATTAGCCAGGCTCTCTGCTTCTCCCTCTCTAGGTAAGCCTTACTTTCTTCTCAGTCCCAGAGGCAGTTTTAGGAACCTCCCCTGCTAAGCCGGTAGGCTTAGAGTAGAAACCGTGTTACAAAGCAGTGTAGGGAACCCAGGCAAAGCTCGCAGGCTTCAAGTAGAAACAGTGTTACAAAGCAGTCACTAGGCCACCTGGACACTAGACCGTCTAGATCCAATCCTGATTTTTCTGGTTTGTAATTGTTTAGCTTTGGGAGTGTTCCTTAAGGTCACTCAGCACTGGTCTCTTTGACATAATATTAAATGAGTCTTACCCATCACAACAGTAAATTGAGGGTCATGGTCTCTCTTCATTTGTAATAATACAACAAATAAACAGAACAAGGTGTCTTCTGTATCTGCACTGAGTCACACAAGGAATCCACACTTTTTTGCCTAAGTGAACCTCACAACCTTGTAACTAAAGGCTCTGTGTGCATCTGGGCCCCTCATCTCAGTCCTACTCAACTGTGCTGGTCTCAACATGCCCTCACAGGGCTCTAAGACACAGATTTTGGGGACTCCAAGACCTAATATATCCTGGAAGCTGTGCTCCCATTTGCTCCTTAACTACCATCTTCAGAACTAACCAGTCTCTCTCTCCCTCCCTCCCTCCCCCCCTCTCTCTCCCTCTCTCTCTCTTCATCCCTCCTCCTCTTTCTCTGCCTCCCCTATATCTGAGGCTGACACCACCCTCTCTCTGTAGGCGAGGATGACTTGGAATTTGAGGGAAGACAGAAGATGTTAATTCTTAGATAAGTAGATAGCTAGGGAGAGGCCCTGGATGAGATCAGGCTAATCCCTGAATGTTGCAACTTTAGATCCAAAAAACAACTTACTCCAGGACTCCACAGCAGAAGAACTCCTTTTATTGCTGTCCCCTCCTGACCCCCACCCCCCCTCCGCAGGCCACTGTGATGTTACTCCTAACCAGCAGGCCAACTTCCTCCTCATCCGCTATGGGCCACAGATAACCCACAAGGTAGGTTTGACTGGCCAAATTCCATGCCAGGAGGCTACTTCTTCCCAGTTTCCACGACTCTGTGGGCTACTGAAAATGAGGCCCCGCGGAGTCTGTGGACTTTCTTCTCTGCAATTTCAAAGGTCCCCACCAGGGTCTCACCCAGTCAGGCCCTCGTTGTTACTTTAAATGACATAACCATCAACATCATCCTGCCTAGACCAATTCTAGAAGGAGAAATGGAGACAAGCTTTGGTCCACAGCCCGTTAACAAGTCTATAAGCCCAGACTCTTTGGGAGCAGATGCTGCTGCCTCTTGAGGTGCATGCCTGTTCATTATGCAGGGAGCTCTGGCCCTGCTGCAGTGAATCTCACTAGTGGTCGGCTGCATCATCTGATATCATCCTGTGATTTTACTTGATGGACAAATGGACCTGTGGAAGGAGAGCTAGCACGACTCTAATCATCTGCCTCCTCCTGGGTGTTGGTCTATACCACATGCCTGGTTTATGAGGTACTGGGGAGGAACCTGACCCCAGGCTAGCATTCTTCTTCCCCAGCCTTTAGTCTTTATTTACACACACACAAGGGTTGCTTAGGTGATGCAATTTGTGCTTGTAAAGTAACAACAATCAGGGATTGGGCAAAGAGGACCAGGAGGAGCCAAGACTTAGCAGGAAATTCTCTCTCGTTTATAGAACCTTACATGCGCCACATGACATTATTGACTTTAAGAATGTCTTCTATGCTTTCTCTTTCTTTAGCAGCATATTTTGAATTTTCTTGATTTTGTTTTGGCTGTATTTTCCCCAAACAATTACCTAGCAGCTTGGATTCAGTCCTACTTAATTAACAACTGCTGGCAATCATCATCATCATCATCATCATCATCATCACTTCTTATCCAGGTGTGAAGATTCTCTACCCCATTCCTCACTCCTCCAACTCTTCTTCTTAATCTCTCTACCCAGCTCCTTCCTTCTCCTCTCGCTTCCCCTCCCCATCTCCCTTCCCCTTTCAGATTAGACTCCAACCTGTACCATGAAAGAGGACTCAGAGTCCGATATCATAAGGTATAATTTAAAGCATCAAAACTCCACCAGCCCTTCCCTTCCCACTGTATCAGCCTGTACTCACTTAGTACTGTGTTTTCCTTTTTAGAGTTACCCTTGTGTATGCAGGAGGCTCTAGCAATAATCTAGCTACATAGATTATTGTTTATTTCTCCACCTTATCAAAGCTTTGCCATCCTAATTAGTGGGCTGGCGTATTTGCTTACTTTGGAAATTCTCTCTTCTCTCTGCTAACGCCTTAAGGAAGTCTTATTCCACGTTTAATGATCTTTGCCTGTGAGTGACCAAATGTCGCTCTGCTGATGAGCCCTGGGCCTCCCCTCTGTTAGGCCAGTCTGTACTAGAACCGGAGCTCTGCTGAATGTAAGTGGATGATTTGATGTTCAGCATGCACCCCCTGCATTAGCACCCACAAACCTGCTGAGAGAGAGGCCATGAGACCTGACCATTACCAAACACTGATGGCCTCTGCTGTCCTGTCTTTCAGCTGAGAAGCACAGGCCTACAGTTTAGGGTTGGGTGGTGGCAAGGCCTGCATAATTTAAAGAGTATGGTAGAGGGGAGAAAGCAGTCACCTACCTTGTCTGCACGGTCCCTCTCCACTCCATATTTGCCCCCAAAGCCTCTGGCGGCATCAGTCTGAGATGAGTGCTTCTCCACATTAGCAACGTACTCGTGGCCCACAGCACTCTAAGGGAAATCAGAAGTGCAGTGAGCAAAAGATCAGAATGACCTTCAGGAGTAGCTAGAGGTGGCAAGTGGATGTCAGGATACAAGACATTCCATTCTGGGTCAGATCTGTAGCCTCTGGCAGTGGCAGAGACCTATGCTGGGGGATAAGGTCACCAGAGAGCCATTGCTCTGAAACCTGCAGAGAGGTACTGGAAGGCGGAAGAGAGGGGAGAGAGTCAGAACAGAAGGGAGGGGAGAGCTCAAACAGGGCCAGGGTGGGGCAAAGCAACCGAGCAAAGCTCAGGCTTGTCCGAGGCACTGACCAGATACCACAACTGATGTCTTCCCTCCATCAACCAGCCATCTCTGCACAAGTGTAGACGTGAATCCTGAACTTTCCAATGTGTGTATCAAAGATCACTAAAGGGCTGAGGGGCTGAGGAGGGGCTCAGTAAGTCAGAATCCTTGCTCTGCAAACGTGAGGACCTAAGATCAAATCTCTAGCAACCCCAAGAAAAAGCCAGGCTTGGCTGCATGAGCCTTTAAGTCCAGTCTGAGAAAGCAGAGACAGGTGGATTCTGGGAGTTCTCTTCCCAATCAGCCTAGCTGAAATAATGAACTTCCCACTCAGTGGGAGATCCTGTCTCAGGGCACTGAGGCAGAGAGCTGAAGAGGATGACATTTGACATCCTGCTGTGGCCTCCCCTTGTGCACACACATCTGCACCCACCCACCCACACATGCACATATGCATGTACCATGAACACCACATGCATATACCAGGCATACACAAATAATCACATAATATAGTAAGGCAGTGGTTCTCAGCCTCCCTCACACTGTGACCCTTTAATACAGTTTCTCATGTTGTGCTAACCTCCAGCCATAAAAGTATTTTATTGCTACTTCATAACTGAGATGTTGCTACTGTTATAAATTGTAACATAAATATCTGATTTGCAGGATATCTGATATGCAAACCCCAAATGGGTTGCAGCCTACAGGTTAAGAACCACTGCAGTAAGGAAAATGATAAGAGATGTTGCAATACAGACAGAATACAAAGCATTTAAAGGCAACAAATGATTCTGTAGCCTATCTTTCCTTCTCACTAAAGCTCCCTGCTTTATCTAAGTATGACCTAGTTTTTGTTGTTGTTGTTGTTGTTGTTGTTGTTGCTATAATTAAAACACCCTTCCAAAAAGAAACTTTAAAGGAGAAAGGTTTTTATTGGCTACAATTCCAGGTTAGGATCATTCATCTTGGGGAAGTCAAGGTAGGGACTTGAAGAAACCAGTCAAATCCACAAACTAGGAGCAGAGAGAGAGAATGCATGCACATGTCCTTACTGTTCAACTTGATGTCCTTACATTTATACAACACAGGTCTAGAGAATGGTGCTGCCCACAGTGGCCTGGGTCCTCCCACATCAATTAAAGTAATTAAGACAATCCCCAATAGACATGCCCACAGATCAACCTGATCCAGACAATCCTTCATTGATGCTCTTTTTTCTGGCGGTTCTAGTTTGTGACAATTAAAACTAACCATCACAAGGGGTCACAGTATACCAGACCAGCATTTTTTTTGGGGGGAGGGGGGTTCAAGACAGGGTTTCTCTGTGTAGCCCTGGCTGTCCTGGAATCACTCTATAGACCAGGCTGGCCTTGAACTCAGAAATCCACCTGCCTCTGCTTCCCAAGTGCTGGGATTAAAGGCGTGTACCACCACTGCCTGGCCAGACCAGCTATTCTAATATCTTGACTCTTTTTCTATATCTTGGGTGTTGAGATCAGGAGAGAAAGAAAAGAGACAAACATCACAAAGACATTCTGCATTAAAGCCCAAATGGACACCATGGACACAATATTTAGGATAAATTTTAAAGTAGCATGTCAACTTGTTTCGCATTATTTTTTCTTTAAAGTGGCTCTCTCCCTCCCTACTCACCTTGTCCATCCGATCCCTTTCCACTCCGAACCGACCCCCGTAGCCATGGGACGCTTTAGGCCCCGACTCCAGCTCCCTCTTCTTGAGGATGTCATGCTCCTCCGACACTTTGCTCCTCAGCTGGTGGATGCTGCAAATAACCACACCCCTGAGACTCTCCTCAGTCAGCGCCAACAGACTGCTTCCCAGAAAATGGAGATCCCTTGTACCAAACTCTGAGCCCAAATACATCAGGGTGACAGGCTTAGAGTAAGAAGCTGGTAAAACCAACGTGGCCTGATTACACTCTGTAGAAGCCAAGATCCTGCTGTGTCTTATCTTTCTCACTAATACAACCTCTTGTATCGGAGGTCAAACAATTCCTATATACTAACAACTGAGAGGTTATTGTTCTTTCTCTGAAAAGATCTGTTTCTGTCTCAAGAAACAAAGATATGCAAATAACTTTCAACCTACACATTCCTGTTCTAAGAGTCTGTCCCCCAAATAACTTTAAATATGGCAAGGCTTAATGTCTAATGATTGAAACATTACAGATAATAGCAAAACCAATCTGTTTGCCCAGACTTGGAAAATAACTTAGAAAATTGAAATGCTACCTTTCAATAATATAATGGAAGTTGTTAAGACTGATGCTTATAAAAATGTAGTTTGGGGTAAATTCATTCATATTTGTGTATTTATTTATTTATTTATTGTCACTCACATGACACTGGAGGGGGCAGAGGACACCCTCTCCTCTTGCTTACTTTACGCTCACTTTCATCTTTACTACCACGGAAGCTGCAGGAGGGGAGATAGTCACAGGCTGTGTAGCCTGAAGAGAAGAGTTGACAGCTTTGCAGTTATACCACACATGACAACAAGGGCTCACAAATTTAATATCATCACAAGGACCCCTGGGACCTTATAGAGATATCTAGGCGAGAGAATTTTAAATTTTAGAGACCCATCTTTCTGCAGTAAGGTAGGGTCTGGGGGTTGTTACGGTCCCTGGGGCTCCACTAGCTCAGGCCCAGCAGAAACTGGTTCCAGGCAGAGCGGCCATGCCACGGGAGAGACCTTCTCCTTTCATGGACGATTAGACCCATCTGCTGGTCTAGTGCGATAATCTCACTGAAGGCTTTTAAAGAGCCTTTCAGCTTTAGCCACGGTTAATTTTAGAGAGCTGGCGAGGAATCAGATGAACTCGATCCCGGCGCTGGCTGCACCCTGTGTTCCCACGCCTCACCTGACCCCAAGGGAGACAGGGAAGGCAAAGATCCAGTGACAGCTCGGCAGGCTCCGGGCTGCTGGAGCCTGGAAGGACCCTGCTCCAGGAGCTCCTGAATGACTGTGTGAGGCCCCATCTGAGGCATTGAGTGAGAAAAGAAGGGCCAGGAACAAACATTTTCAGTTGAGAAAATACACAAAACCACCTACCGAGTTACCGCATGCCAGTCAGAGTACTGTACCAACAGATGGCATTTTTTGAATGAACATGTTATTGACAAAAAAAAAAAAAGAAGGTACAAAATATTTTACTTTCTTTTCTTTTCTTTTCTTTTCTTTTCTTTTCTTTTCTTTTCTTTTCTTTTCTTTCTTTCTTTTTTTTTTTTTTAGAAGTAGTCTTTTCAATCCAGGGTAGCTTTTTACTCCCTGTGTAGCCAGGGATGACCTTGAACTCTTGACCTGCCTACCACCCCAAGTGCTAGGATTATAGGTATCTGTAGCCACACCCAACTGAAAATCTAACTTCTTATAAATTTCTTTACAATATAGCTGAATCCATCCCGGGTGGCTCTTAATATATAATCATTTTATTTGATAAATATCAGTTAAACAGCTCTGGAGTGTAAAGTGTTGCTAGGGTCCGAGAACACATTAGATCTCACGTATGGAGACAGTGTACAGATAGAAGGGATTCAGAGTGACAAGTGTCACACTCACACCTAAGAGGCTTTGGACACACTAACTGTCTCTGTGTCAAGTTTTCAGATGGCTTGTATTGACAGAGGAATAAACCTAGCGAAATTCAGGGTTTCAGATGTGGAACCGGAGGAACAAGAGTATAAAGCTGAGCAGTTCTGACAATAAAACTTTATTCACCAGCAATATGGTCATATGTTTGGAAAAGCCTGAATATTCCACAAAGAACCTACCAGAATGACTAAGATTTCAGGATACGAGGTCACTATATATCAAAGTCAATGGCATTTCTATCTGCCAGGTACAGACATTTGAAAACTGAAAGTTAAAAGTACGTCATAGTGAAGACATAACACGGAATATTTTAGGATTTGACAAAATATGAATTAAGACTTGAACACTGACTAATACTTCTGAAAAAAAAACTCAAAGAAGATCTTAAGTGGAGGAGTGCCTCGGGTTTATAGATTGGAAAACTCAATACTATCAACATGTTTACTCTCCTCTAGATGACCTACATCTCCATGGGACTCCTAGTCAAACTCTCAACAGGCATTTTTTTCTTCCAGAAGCTGACTAGCTAATTCTAAATGTATAGAATTATAGAATCCTGGGGTAGAAGAAAAATCTTTTGAAGGAACGTGCGGTTGAAGGCCTATTCCATTTCAATGGCTTACCACACAACTACACTGTGGAACTACACTGTGGTAGTATGCTGTCAGGGTGAATGCATTGCTTAACGAAGCAGAACAGAGTCCAGAAGTCAACCACACAGAAGGTCAAAGAAACCTGCCAAGTCAGTGGGAAAATGATAGAGTTTGGATTGTGTTTGGCAACTGGATATCTAAAAAGAAAAAGAATCTCAACCTCATACTGCACATAAATATTTAAAAAATAAAAATTTAAACTGAGCCAAATGTTGGAGCTAAATCTTTACAACTCTAAGGTAAATTTTTTCTTAGACAAACAAACAAACAAAAAACCCCACTAATGATAAAATAATTTTTATATAAATTAGACTTCATCAGAATTCAAATCTTGTGCCTTTGAAATAATATCACTAGAAAATTAAAAGAACAATCATTACTCTTAGATCTGTTTATAAAATATACTGGGAACTCAATACAAAGATAACTACTTTAAAGGTGAGTAAATATTTGAACAGACATTTCAGAAAGAAGATAGATGAAGAAACATGGACTGCATATGAAAAATGCTTAATAAAATCTACTCACCCAAGAAACACAAATTAATATCACTGCATACCCACAGAGTGGCTAACATTCAAAATACCAACAATAACAAGGGTTGACAAGGACACGGAGCAAGTCCAACACATACATTTCTAGTTGAAATGAACTAGCAAATTTCCTTTTGGAAAATAGGTAGTTTCTCAAAAGGTAAACACACACTGACTCCACGAATAAGCATTAGACCTTTAAGCATACCTTGAAAAATATAAAAATATATGTCAAAGAAGAGAGTTGTGCTCAAACCCTCATGATATGTTTATAATAGATTTTTATATCTAGCAACAGAACGATGAACAAATCAAATGGCAATATAGCTACACAATAGATACTTTTTGACAATAACAAGAAACAATAAAGACCAATATATACAATGATCTAGCCAGAGTTAAAAAACATGCTGAATAAAAGAAAACCAACACAAAAAAAGATGAACAATCTTTTTTTTCATTTACTGAAACTTTAGAGAGACTCAACTACCGTACATTGATGGAAAGTAAGTCAGCGTTTGTGTGTTCAGTAAGGGACACTGACTACAGAGACACACAGGACTGCTAGTGATAACTGAAATCTATGTCCTCAGTGTATTCACAGTTTCTTGTAGTATTATCAAAATTCACTCAACTATTGGTTTACAATTCCTACACATCCACAACACTGACTTTTAAAGATAGGATGTACTAAATGAATGATGGCTTTTATGTACTCCTCAAGAGGTCCATGCCTATGCAGTGTGACTTCTTGCTAAAACCAAACTATAATATACTTGGAGGCTTTAAAGAGAAGAGCAATCTTAGGGAAAGGGGACAGTTGATCACAGGAATTCACATTCCATTTCAAAAAGAGAACTGTGGACATGACAAATTGTGTTTATTAAAAACAATATGACATAGTGGCTAAGTACTCAGCCCATAGATTCAGACCAAGCTGAATTCAAATTATCTTATGTCTATATTATGACTATATACTTAGACAAATTGTTAAAATCAAGAATGAATACCTTATTTTTCTGTGCTATCAGAATGATGTCATCATCTATAATAGAGAAGCACAACAGCATGGCAAGCCACAGCTCAATAATGAGACATTTTGTCCTCATGGTATAGCAGTAGCTCTTCACAGGATGACCCTGAGAGCTAAGCAGGGCCAGGACTCTTCAGCAGAGCGGTGAAATTATTCTCTTTAGTGGTCCGGGTGCTGGCACAGCAGAGCTGGCTCCAGTCCCTGGACCTCTGTGGTTCTGGATCAGGACTCATAGTATTGTGTTATTCTTCATTTCCACTATGTGTAAAATGGTAGTACATAAATATTGGCTAAGCTGCTGAAGCAGGTACAGCTATTTACAAAGGCCTTCTCCAGTGTAATGCTGCTCACAGCACCCATTCACAGCGCAGTCCCCGCGGGAGCTGACCTGTTCCTTTCCCACAATGAAATAAGATAAAAATCAAAAGTCTGACTTTAGAAACATGGACACCAGACTTACATGGTGATCTTGTACCTGTTGATTACAAAATAAAAACTGTGCTTGTATCTTCTCCTCATTGTTTTTCAATCAACTATATTTTATAACACAAAAGTATCAATCTGTAACACATTTGATGATAGAAAAACAGCAGACCAAAGCATCTGTCCTCTCTCACAGAGAGTTTAAGGATTACTGTCTGAAGGTAGTCAAAGTAGGTGTGGACAAACATGGAGAAGACAGAAGGTAATAGCCTTTGACAGTGGGGTCATTTCTCTACACGACTGAGAGATGGTTGAATCACTCAAGCTAGTCTCTGACTTAGAAAGCCATCCCCAGACTAAATTTATTCACGGATGACCTAAAAAGAAACTCAGTGGTGAGGGGGGCAGGTATCACGCCTACCAAGAAGCACAGTCACTTCCTTTTCCTGTTCTGAGGCAGAGTTTAGTCTGGCAAGAACTCTCTTCTCCAATTTCCCCTCCACTCCCAGGGGCTTGGTGATTTCCACTTGGCTATGAAGGGTGGCTCAGTGGGACCATCCAAAGCATATTGCCGACTTTACTTTGAAATGCCCCCTGAGGGCTATTTGATCTAGATGGGAAAGCGGAAGACCAGAGAGGAGAAAAGATCTGTCCAAGGCCACCTAGCCCATTCACAGCAGGGTCCAAGCTTTCGCACCTTTAACAAATAGCAAAGGAGTAAACTTTTGTGGAAATATCTCCAACGTTTACTACAGTGGATATAGATCCGGTTAGGTTAACAAGGAGATATGTAGAGTCACCACAGTGTCAAAAAATGACATGTACGGCGGTATGCAATACAGCTGTTTGAGTAAAAACCATTTAGGAAGAAGGAAGGTACCAGCTGTTGACACTCATGTTAGGTTTTGGGGGTGGAAATCAGATAAAACTCATCTATATTAATAGCATACAGATAGAACCAAAGTGCTAAGTAGTACTAAGAGCCAGCAGACACTGACGTATACTATTCATTAAATTCTAAACGTAAACCTCCAGGGTAGCTGTCATTATCCCCATGAATTCATAAAATGGGCCACTAAGACATTAGCTGTGACTAAGTTTTCACTTCTAGTAATGACAGAGCTGGGAACTGATTCAAAATCTTCTGAACACAAGCTCTTCCCACGGGCTCACGTTGTAAGTCCTTAAAAGGTCCCGGCCCTAGCTAACACCTATGCAGGCACTGGGAAGGAGAGCACCATAGGCGTGCTCTCGTATGTCAGCACTTCCCAGGGCACCAGAACGTGGGGGCTTCACTCAGAAAAGAAAAGAGCTTTTACCTTCTTCAATTCTGTGAGCTCTCAGGGCGGGGTGGGGTGGGGGTGGGTGGTGTCTGGAAAGCTCCCTGTTCCATTCTTTTTCTTTGTCACTCTATATACTTTCCAGAATTGCTTGATTTATTTAAGAGTAACATTCACTTGGGGCTAGAGAGATGATGGCTGAGGGGTTAAAACCACCGGCTGTCCATCCAGAGGACCCGGGTTTGATCCCTAGTACCCACATGACAGCTCACAACAATCTGTAACATCAGCTTCAGAGGAACTGTACCACGGGCGACAGAGCCACACATGGTACATAAACACACACACGCTGACAGAAGACCCATCCATAGAAAAACAAACAAACAAACAAACAAACAAACAATATTTAGTATAGCTATTTACATCAAACCATTTATATCTGCACTGTGTTCAATATCATTCCAGATCTACACAAACATGTGCCAAATTTCCTAAGCCTGGCGGCTGCAGTGTGGTCATCACTGACAATTCTTAAAATCCAGGGGGAATTGAGTCTAAAACAGCACTAGTATATGGGAGGAGGAGTTGGGAATGGATCAGAAAATTGTCTTTTTTTTTTTAAGATTTATTTATTTATTTTATGTATATGAGTACACTGTAGCTGTACAGATGGTTTTGAACCATCATGTGGTTGCTGGGAATTGAACTCAGGGCCTCTGCCCACTCAAAGATTTATTTATTATATGTAAGTACACTCACTGTAGCTGCTGTCTTCAGACACCCCAGAAGAGGGCGTCAGATCTCATTACGGATGGTTGTGAGCCACCATGCGGTTGCTGGGATTTGAACTGAGGACCTTCGGAAGACCAGTCAGTGCTCTTAACCACTAAGTCATCTCTCCAGCTCCTGGAAAATTGTCTTAATCTTGTCAAGTTTAGTAGTGTTGATTCATGACTTTCTGACTTTCACCCTTATTACATCATTCACTGTATTTGCCTTGCTCCTAAAATATGGCAGCCTGGTGCTACCCAGAACCGACAGTCCGGGTTAGATGACTAGTCCATGGACAGGTGGTGTGAATCTCAGTCACCAAGTACAATATTCCATAGAAAATCCTAGATATGCCCATATTTGCTTCTCTCTTTTTGAGAAAGTCTCATGTGTTGTGGTGATGCCATATTCGAAAAACGCCCTCTACATCCTAGGATATTGAGCCTTTTGCTGGACCTCATAACCAAAGTTGACAATACATGGTGAAATCACTTAACACGTAAGGCTGATAGCCTCCTAAACCTGCCTTTAAGAGAACAATGTAACAACCAGACTTTCCTGCCATGTGGCCAGTTCTTACAACCGAAGGTAATGCACAGCTGCAATCTTAAATTACTTACTCCTCCAGGCCCTTGACCCAGGGGAATGCACATATATCAATCAATCCTTTGCTGAAGACAGCAAATGCAGAAGTTGAAAGTAACTTCCTAAAACCTGCCAGAAAGGTTGAAAGCCACCATTTATGGATATTGGTTGATCAACAGTGATATTTATATCTGACTCAGTTGGAGCCCGTGACTTTAGTGCTTGTAAAACCCTGTTAAAGGTTTTTGTTAAGTATCCATCATTCCTCCTCCCATATGATGCTTTCTATGCTGTTCAATAAAGACAGAGCAGAGCTTCTTGTAGGGAGGTACAGATACCAGACACACAGTCACACCACTGTCATACACATACAGACAGACACATAGTACCACGGGGACAAACAAATTCACAATCCATTCTTCAATCAATGCAACAGATTCAGCCATATACAGCAGAAAGACAGAAGAATGAGACCATGAAGTAGAGAATTTAGATCTAGAATCTCTCTTGTTTAGACAAGGGAAAGTGCTTTTATTTCTTTCTTTAGTGAAACACCAATGCATTACTGGCAACTCAGAGTTTTATTACTAACACATTATAATCCACGCAACGTAGTAACCCAGGCTTGCCGTGGCATTGAACTTCTGACCCTTCGGCATCCATTACCCCCCCACAGCCACCTCCTTCCAAATAAGCACAACCCCCCACATCTAACTTATTTTGTGCTGGGAATAAACAGGACTTCAAGCACACTAGGTAAAACTTTACTACCTGGGCTACATTGTCATATTATTTTCAGAGAAAAAGAAAGTTTTCTTGACGATTAAACATCATTTAAAAAATGGTTTTAGTCATCAGCTTCTCCAAATGTCATAGTTCTTTACATTAATATTAATGGTTCCTAATTTGCAAGTAGTCAAAATGCAAATCTGTGTCTCAAGTCTCTGTAGCAGTATGAGAGCTGATAGTGTCCTCAATACACTATTTATGCAGGAGTTCCTTTCCTTGACATTTTAGCGATGCCTTCTCATTATGTAGTCCCTGGCTGGCCTGGAACTTATCATGCAGACAGGGCTGGCCTTGAAGTCACAGAGATTTGCTTGCTTCTCCTCCTGAGTGCTGAATTTGAAGGTGTGTATGACCACATGCAGCACTGAAGTCTTCTGAGCCCACTGGCAGCCACCCTCCACATGGTCTACACTTTTGTAAAAGTTTAGATGAAATGGCATTTGATACATAATTTATAGATTATAGATAGATGATAGATGGCAGACAGACAGACAGACAAATAGCATGATAGAACTTCAGTATTTATGTCTACTTCTCTGCTGCCTAATGTCTGATTAAAGGAGATAGTTAATACAATGAGCCCTGCCCTCACCCCCAAAGTGACAGAGCTGTTATATATAAAGGATAGATAATAATACGTAGGTGATGAGAGAGATAAAGTGAAAACATGTGAAAACATAGGGATACTAGGAACACACAGAGTCTAGATCAATAAATAAATACAAAGATGCACAGTCATGGCTATTTCCTTTCTGCACCCCCTGCACCCCGGCCCCCCAGCCTGCAGGTTTTTCATCAGGTTCTCGGGCACCTACTTGATGTGCTCTGTGCGTCCAGAGCCCTCAATGGTCTTGGCTCCCCACCGTTGCTCCTTTTCGGAGATGTCATTCTACAAAAGACAGCACACAACAGTGTCAGCGAGGAATGTGCGGTTGCAGGGCTCCGCGCAATTGACACACAGGCCCTCTGTCCCCTGCATTAGATGCTTCTTCTTACCTTTACTCTCACTCACGGCTGCATTTATCTCATCTCAAAGCCACATGAAAATTAAAATTAAACCAGTGATCCTTGCATGTCCTTGCTTACTCTGAATCATCCATACGTTCCTCTTTCGACACGAAGTGACCTGGTCCTCTAATGTCACTATCAAATGACCCACACCTATCCGCTTCTACACTCAATGCCAGCTCTCATGTATTCCTATTAATAAAAGCTAATGGTTCTGCCAATCCATCCCACCACAAAGACTGTCTTAATCTCAGACAGTTCTCTGAGTTCTCTGAGATTAAAAATCTCTGAGATTTTGCCCAGTCAAAAATCAGTGACTGAGACCACTTCACTGTCCAAGCAAAGCTACTTCCCTACTCACCACAAAGTCGGGGTCTGTGTCCCAGTCATCACCCTGGGTCTCCATGGAAACCGATACGTCATGCCCCACTACAGACTTCCACATCTGAGGGGAACAGATGATGGAGATAGTCAGGTTGCTAAAGTTGACTATGTGAGCAATGGAATGTTTCCTTCTGCTCTTTCTTGTCCCATTTACCTTAAGATAAATCAATATGGTCCGAGCCCACCCACATGTGGAGAGAAGTCAGTATAGGCATAGGTAACACAAGACAATGTCTGTCAAAGCACTGGGATTGTTCACTATGTCCACAGCTTGTAGGGGTGACCAGTGGTCATCCAACACATACACAGGATTGCTGTGGCAGTTCAGATTTCTCCATGGTTTCCTTTCTAGCTGTCAGGCACAAATGAGTCCAATGTCCCTCCTGTCTATAATCTACTTAGCTACATTGAAAAAATGCTTACCCTGTGTGTGGAAGACTGCCCCACATTCACTGAGGGACTGACTGGTCACTCACTGCACAGCTGTAGGTCATCGTGGGACAAACTGATTGAACTACCCACACTAGTTGACGCACGGGGAAACCTTAAGTGAAGGGAAGCCTCAGTTTTCTAAGGAAAGAAAAGAGCAAGGCTTCGCTTTTATTAATTAAATGTCCAACTATGTTTAAAGACCTAGCATTCAAACTTAGCATGTAACACGTCCCTCTTTTTGAAACACTGTGTGAGATTTACCAACTAAGTGAATGTTACAAAAGTCTTGGGACCTAGTTTGATCGGTCCCAAACTAGATGCTAGTTTGATCGGGTGTCAATCATTGTTCCACTGGACACCTGCGTTTTGTTGAGCCTGGCCAAAGGAGTGTGAGGAAGAACTGTCCAGTCACACTGGGTTTTTGAGGAGAGGTAACAAGGGACAACACCCATCTGCCCTGATAGCCTTTGGGATTTCCTGGCTCAAAGACTCTGCCCATCCTTCTTTGTCAGGCGCCTCCACCACCACTGAAGAGATTCCTGGTGCTTCTTTCTCTCTCCCAAAGGAGACATATTTACCCACTCACCTCAAGGCTCTGCCTATCTAGGCCCCAAGTCTCCACTTTCTATACCTACCTGGAAGCCTCTGTACTTGCCCACACTTTATAACAACCTCTAAAAGAAATCTGAGGGAGACAGGCTAAATAAAGATGTGGTAAGGAGCAACTGGAGAAGGGGTGAGGTACTGTGGCCAGAGTCGCTGTGAGCTACTAAGAACACCTGTGCCTTCCCTGATTGGTAATAGCTACTAAGAGGGGACAGGACAGGGAGAGAACCTATAAGGATGTGAACCCACAACCTTAAGGCCTCACTTTGCCGTGTCCTTGCTCTCGGGCTACTCTGCAACAGAAGGAAACTGGAAAGGAGAAGTCAAATATATTTACAAGCAACGAGGAAGCAGTGAGGTCTCATCTTGCCCCATTCCCCAGGTCTCAGTCCCTCCTCTCTCACCAACCTCTCAAACTCATTTTTAAGAGCAAACTAACTTACTGTGCTTGTACCGTTGATCACTAATCAAGAAGGCTGCTAACTTAAAGTAGGAGGCTGGAGACAGTCAATGAATGCTAGGCACATCCAATGCCTGATGACAGGGCTGGCTTATGGCATCCATAGTCAAGAGATCCATGGACACTGCAGTAATATGACAGCCCCTGTGGGACCTGCCTGTCATGTGACACAGAGTCTATACTACTTAGCCAGAGACTTGACTAAGCAATCCATCAATATTAACTTCCTTGGGCAAATCACTGATTGTTGTGATATTGTTCCCCAACGTTAAATAATTATAGTTAAGACAGAGTTAACACAGTTGATCCAAAGCTCACTCTGTAACACTGTGGGAGTCCCACAAACATAGTTACCCCAGCTGAACAATCATATTTACATTCGGCCCCTAAAAGCGCTTGGCTCAGCACCAGTGTTCATTGGTGGTTGAATCCAGTCCCCTTTCCTTTCCCATGTGCAGTGTCCCTGCCTAGGCCATACAAAGGCACACTCTGTCATCTTCCGTGGGTCTCCTTCAGGTTAGCACACCAGGGCAGCCAGCCCTTTAGAGTGGGCTGTGTAGACCATCAACAGAACCCAGGGCATCCTTGGCTGGGCCCAGGGTCCTAGATATGTGATCAATCATGTTCCCCAAGTGCAGGCCATTTCCTTGTTCCCATCCTCAGATGCTCATTGTCAACTACTGCGCACAGTCCTTATGACTATCAACGGTTCAACACCTATTAGCAACGACCTCCCACAACCAGGACTAAGTGCTATGTCGCTTTCTCTTCCATACTTCCCTGCG
This sequence comes from Apodemus agrarius, assembly GCA_964023405.1. NCBI lineage: Eukaryota > Metazoa > Chordata > Mammalia > Rodentia > Muridae > Apodemus > Apodemus agrarius. The sequence goes on from OZ030018.1 coordinate 63,186,840, forward strand.
CTCCCCTAGCCCCCGTCCCTCAGCTCAGAGCACCCACCTTCACTGGTTACTGGAGCTCCTGCTCTTCCTCGTCTACACCAGGCGTCTCCTCCAGTGGCTGCCGCCTCAGGGCAAGTAACCGAGCAGCTGCTTCAGTTCCGTTTACGGTCATTTCCTGCCACACTGTCCTCACGGCTACTTCCTGAAGTTTGAGTCAGTTCCTTATACTTTGGTTACTTAAAAGGGTTAAGTGTTTCTGTGTCTAGTATTTTGCAAAGTTTTTCAGGTCCCGAGAAAGTTATAAGAATAGCCGTGAAGACACATCCCTTATCAGCTAAGGCATGATCAAGAATGCTGGAGGACTGCTCTGTGTCCTACACAGGTCAGTTGCATCTAAGATAGTAAAAGAATTCAGAACAAGGCAGGTGGGTGTGGTAGCAAACATCTGATCCCAGCACTCCAGGGTAGCCTGGGCTAAAATGATCTGTATGTGAATTTTGAAGGTCAAGCCTTAAAAACAATTTCTCCTTCTCATTATCTGCAGTACCTAAGATGGGGCTCACACATAACTGATATCAGAATAATAACTCATGAGAAAGGCAGGATGTGGAGGGAGAAAACTCCCTAGCTTGTTGGGAGGCTGTGTGGACTCTGAGCTCCCTGATAGAGATCTGACTACTGGCCGAGTCTAACTGATGCTAACTATGAAGTACTCAACCCTGTTACCATCTGCAGCCCTCCCCACCCAGCCTCAAGACATGCTCAGGTGACTTGTTGGGCCAATGAAATGGATCCTTTCTGATGTGAAGGCCACTGAAAACTTTGCTATGCTTTCACTGGCTGCCTTACAAATAACCACCTCCCCTCCCCCCATGCAAGACTTCTCTGGCAGCCTGGGGCACTGACAGACAATAAAGACAATGCAAATAAAGTCCCAAGGACCACGGGTTGCAAAACAATCCTACTAAGAATTTGTTTTTGAATCTGACCGGTGACTCTCCTTATCTTGGTCCTCTGACTTGCCTGGTTTACAGAGAATGAACCCCACAGGGGTCCCAGGCTGGTGAAACTAGAAAGCTTCTAAAGTTACTTCCCAGTGGATGTTAGACTTAGAACACTTTATTTGTTCTAATAAAGGTATTTTATAGTAGAGAAATATGTAGAGAGGGATAACCTTAAGTAAGGGCTAGGCATTGTACCACACCACACAGCAATGCAATGCAGTTGTCTGGAGAACCATAGAACTTCAGTGATGACACCAAGAAAACCCACTTCCCCCTTACAAACATCCCGTGTTCATCCCTCGAGCAGTAAAGTGTTGAATTCAGGAATAGCACAGCTTTGAAGCCAGAGAGAACAGGTTCTGCCTTGATAGTGGGCCACTTTTCCCAAGCAGCAACTGCATAAAAGAGCAGGACACCTATCCAACCTGCAAGAAGCCTGTTTGTTGTTTCTTTGAGAGACTCTTGCTAGGTAGCACTGGCTAGCCTAAACTTACTATGTAGACAAGACTGGCCTTGAACTTTGTCCTCCTGTGTGAGCCTCCAGAGTGTGAGAATTACAGGCTAGTGCCACCACAGTTGGTGGTCTAATGTTTTCAGTTTTCTCAGAACTATACACAAGGCTTCACAAATTCACATCCTATGGTTCTGCTCCTTTAGGCCAATCTCAGGATAGATTTTCTGAACTACCTCATCTCCTTTGGCTCCAGCAGCTGGGGCTAGAAGGATGCTCACAGCCATGTGATGCTGGTCCATGAAATGGTGGAGTTTCAGAACTTTCCACCCAGAAACCACTCCTCCCTCCCTCCCTCCCTCCCTCCCTCCCTCCCTCCCTCCCTCCCCATAGAGTGCAAACACAGGCATGTAACATCTGTGCCAACAGAGAGTCTCACACATTTCCTTATTCTGAAAATAACTTTATTATTTTACAGTAGTTGAGGAAAGTTTTGGGGATGTTGTGACTAAATTTTAATCACCACAGAACAAAGGGCTTATCAGTGAGCCCAGCAGTTCTCTCTTCTTGAGGGGGTGAGAACAGGAAGGGAGCACATCATGTCTGTAAAGGGGAGGACTGACACAGTGGGATTCATCCACTCCTGGCCACTGCTCTCAGGTCTGGAATCAGGAGCTTCACCTTCTCTCTCCACTGCCTCAGCCCTGTTCCAAGAGGTGGGTGACAATGGCGCTGGAGACAGAATAACCCAGCACAAAGTGCAGCAGCTTCGTAGCTCTTGAGGCTAGTTGTGATAACTCAGACCTGACAACAGTTCACCTTGGCATGGCCCCACTGGCCTTCAGACACCGTCTTAAGACCCTTATGGAGGCACATCCAGAAAATAGGACTATAGAATTTGAACCTGGCTGTCCATCACCAGTTCTTCCTGCCTTTGGGTGCAAGGAAAGGCACTGGCCAGTTAATACCTTAGTCTATGTGTGACAGAAGGCATAAGCGATGGGGTCTAGTCCTGACTATACATAGCAACAAACCCTCCCTCCGCTGGCGATGGAACAGGCAGGAAGAAAATGCCTTCCTCCCTGAGATCCAACAGCTGAAGCCTGGGAGCCTTCCCAGCTCCCACCTGAGTCTCCAAAGGCTGCTCACATGTCCTGTGGGGCAATGTGTTCACTGCCCACAACTCTGCATTCCTCCTGAGGCAGGAGAAAATACAGGCAACAAGACAAAGCAGGTAACCAAGAGAAGTGACACTGAATTCCAGATTACTGTGTTTATTGGACCCTCTTGTTGGCATGGCCGCAAGGCCTCTCAGCATCCTACAAGACCACACAGGATGTGGATCTGCAACAGCTGAAGAAGCACATGTGAGCACAGCATGTCTGGGAAGCTGCTCAGACCCAGCACACATGTTTAAGGAGGGCAGATGCTGCAGGCCTCACAGCCCGCCTGTCCTCACAGCCCGCCTGTCCTCACAGCCACCTCTGTTTTCACAGGCACTTTCTAAGAGGAGGAGGAAAGGCTGAAAGTGGGAAGGCTGCTGTGGAATCGACAATCCTGACCCTAGAGATGAAGGGACTACAAGTCCGAGAGTTGTGATCAAGTGACACGTTTATAGGTGGCCCGTGAAACACAGAACCAGTAAAACATGAATCATCAGGAAGTAGACAGCTGCGAGCAGAGGCACTCGGGTCCGGGAGTGGCAGAGTGAACGCAGGACCCGCTTCCATCCAGCACTGCTCCGGGTCTGAAATGCACAAACAAAACACAGGGAAATCAGAGCTCTTCCCCCCTACACGATAATCCTGTTCCCATCCTCTAAGTACAGAGGCATCCTGGGAGACAGTTTCCTCAGTGGCTGGACAACTACACCATAGCCCACCGCCACACCTGAAGCCCATCCCCACAGCGCAGAGCCAGCCCTGTGTCCTCCTCTTACCCTTCGACAGCTACTGCCTGGGAGATCCATCAACAGCACCTGCTCTGGAGAGCCACAGGCGCCTATGATGGGAGTCCGGGCCGAATCCCATTCACTAAGTTCCAACCTGTATTGAGGAAAGACATACAACATGGGTGCCCTGCATGCGATTCTTCCTAGTCATCCCAGGAAGGTGGCCTAGGGGACTGGCAGTCTTGTCCACGACAGCATGGCCAGCAGGCGGGAAGCAGAACCCCTGTTTGTCTTTGGGACTCCTGTTCTTCATTCCCTCTCTATGGCACCCTTGATTCAGAGGCTCATCCCCTCTCCTCTCTTCTCTCCCCTTGCTCCTTTTTTTGAGGAAGAGACTTATTATACAGCCTAGACTAGCCTTGAAATTACAATCCTGGCTCTGCTTCCCAGGGCTGGGATTACAGGCAGGCACTGTCACAATTGGCACCTTTTTCTTTCTTAAATGTATAACAGGCAAAAAGCACTCAAGAAATTCTTTAGGGCTCTTAAAGGGAAATTGGAGTGGAGGGGTGGAGGTGGGAGGTGGAGTGGGTTGGGTGGACTGGCATAAACTTGGAGGCAAGGGATGGGACAAGGGGTTGGAGGATTTTGGGGAGGGGGAAACCAGGTAAGGTTTTAGCATTTGAAATGTAAATGAAGATTATAGTCAATTAAAAAAAGAAAAAGAAAAAGAAAAAAAAAAAAAAAAAAAGATGCAGCAGCAGCAGCCTTGGCAGCTTTCTGTTTCACTCTCTGCTGACTTGTTTATTACTTCATTTTGGAAATTCCCCCTTAAGGAGAGGCTGCCATCACTCAGAGGCCTCTGAGGACAATCAGGCAAGGCCACAGCTCATCATTCATCAGCCCAAAACCACACATCTTCACTGGAGTGGGATGGATGCAGCTCCTCTCTTCTGCATGTCTCTTCCCCACACAGGGACTCTAGCAGCTGAATACTACCTTTCTCTGTGGACCACTCTATTCAGCAGAGTGGAAATGCTTTGGTCTGAACTGGATCTAGGTAGCCCATCCTCAATTTGTCGCCCTACTCTCCATTCTGCTCTCCACCAGAAGGAAAGTGGGAGGGGCAAACCTTAATTGATACTGTGCAGACAGTCTCCAGAGTTATCCTGACTAAGCTGTCTCAAGGTGTCCAGATGAGGGGGATTAACCTCACAGGCCAGGTTGCATAGATTTAACAATTTCATAAGTGGCATAGAAAGGGCCATGAACAAATGCAACAGTCACCACACCATGCTGCTCTGTGCTCCTGCAGAGCACACGCTCAAAGCCACTTAGACAGGTGTTGAAACCACCTCAGCGGTGACCATACTGGACAGGAAAGAGAAATCTCACCTAAGACCTTCTCCCTTGGGAAGGCACTGCAGGAAGGCAGTAATGCACCCAGTGCCATTTGCTCTGAGGGAAGAGATATCAGACACAGTGGCCTGCCCTTGCAGAAGTAATAAAAGTACCAGCAAAGCCTGTGACTGGCAGGGAAAGGTCAGGCTTAGGCAGTGTGTCCATAAATCAGTCACATACTGTTTCTTAAGGGGCCTTTTATTCTTCCTTAGGTTACAGTCTGTAAAATTTCAGTTGGCTATGTGTGCTGGCTCAGTCACAGTACACAGAAGGCAGAGGCAGAGGAGGAGACAGAGGCAGAGAAGCAGAAAGGCAGAGAGGAAGAGAGGCAGAGGCAGGTGGATTTCTGTGAGTGCAAGGTCAGCCTGGTCTACAAATTGAGTTTGAGACCAGCCAGCACTACACAGAGAGACTGTCTCTCAAAACCAACCAAACAACCAAACAACCAAATGTCTGGGTATCAGGTATATAAGGTAATGAGAATTCATCTATTCGGTTCTTTAAAGAATCTGACACTGGGGCCCTGGAGATGGCCCAGTGCGTAACAGTGCTTGGGTTACGAGCATGACCATCTACACTGAGGCCCCCAGCACCCATGTAACAGCTGGCCTGACTGTGCACACCTGTAAGCCCAGCACTATGGAGGCAGGAGGATGGCTAAAGGCTTGCTGGTCACTAACAATGGCAAATATCAGGTTCAATGAGATACTCCATCTCAAGGGGATAAAGTAGAGAGTGACAATAAATCAAGCCATCTAAGGTCATTGGACGTTGTCCCCCCACCCCCCATGCAAAGACACAGACACACAAGAATCCAACATGCGTCTCACATAGCTGGGGGCTAGAGTGAGACACCTTCACAGCGTACTTGTGTGATATGAACGGTAGACATATTACTGAGCCCTGGAGGGCGCAGGCCTCAACCTCCAGGGGGCCCTGATTTTGGATGGTGACCATGTCAACTCACCCTGAGCCTGGCCACAGAAAGGCTCAGGCACAGGAGCAAGCCCCGGAGGTGAGGTGTGCGCAGCAGGGGCCGTCCCACACCTACCCTGAGATCTGCTCCTTGGCCAGGGAGAGTGAGTTCTCAGCGGTTAGCCTTCGGTCTCGCTCTTCTTCCAGAAGCTTCTGTAACTCGCTCAGCTCTTGTTTACTGGTGCACAGCTGCTGATGGACTTCAGAAAAGCTTGGGTAAAAGGCAAACAGGGCACGGCTGATGCAGAGCCCAGGCTCTAACATGGCCTCACAAGGCTGCAAGTGTGTCTCCAGAGACACAGACTACCATGGAGGCACACAGGGCAAACAGAGCAACAACACCCTCGGGGAGATGTGAGACCATGGTAACAGTTTTAACTGAGGTCTTTGTAGTGTTGTGTGTATACACACTTGTGTTAGAACCGCTGCTTGCTTCCTTCACACTATCTGCTAGGTGTGTTACCCTCTGTCTCTACATTACTTCTGTGACACTAGTCAGATAATGGCATATTAAGTGCATAGGGTGAACTATATTTCCACCATGATTACAACCCAATTTCTTTAAAACAGCATACACTGATCACACATGACAGGTTTTATTAGGACATTTCCATACATGTAGATAATATGTATTTTGGTCATATTCATCCCCATTTCCCTCTCTGCTTTACCACCCAATTTCTTTGCACCAGGGATTTCTGGAGGGTACAGCCTGCTCCTCCTACCTTGGCTGCTCCTCCCCTGTGGTCTCAGGTTCACTCCTTCTGTTAATTTCATCATTTTTCTGGGGCGCTCCTGGAGCAGCATCTCCATTTAGTCTCCCCTAGAACAAACAGCAGCTTAGAAGCTATGAGGGAAGTTCTCAAGACACTGTATGCCTGCAAACTGACACCCTGATCCACAGCAGAGAGAAGGGACAGTCCCTAGCTACTTTCCCACCATCTCTCTGAGCTCTGTCCTCCTGTCCTTAGGAATTTGTTTGGTTGTTTTTCTTAGGTATCACCCCATAACCACCGTAACTCCCCTCTTCCCATAGCGGCCCAGCCTCTCGCTGCCTTACCGTAGCCTGCAGCTTCTGCACCTGCTTCTCCAGGACGGCACAGTGGTTGGAGAGGTGACTGTAGTGGTGCTGGTGCTCTCGGAGGCTCTGGCTGGCGTCGCTGAGCTGGGCGGAAAGGAAGCTCTTCTCCTCCAGCAGCTGAGAGAACTGAGGTGGGAGGGGGTAAGTGCCGCCCCAGGACATGTGAGCAGTGCACTTAGGCCGAGGGCCTGAGCTTCCACCACCTGAGTTATGCCTACCCTTGAATCATGCCACAGTTTGTTTCTTTCTAAGTGAAAAATGTCTAAATGTTTCAACAACAAAAGGAAAATAATTCTTGAAGAGTGGCAGGGAACTCTTATTTTTAATGGTGCCAAGGTCTATGAGCAGAAAACCTTAACAATAATTCCTCTAGGACAAGCTACTCCAGGAATGTAAGCAGAGGGCAGCAGGCTGGGTCCATGCTTAAATCACTATAGAAACCAAATCCCAGAGCTCAATATAAGCACAGACCAAGCTCACCCTTAAGCTGTGTATCGGGAGAAACCACTGTGACAGCTCATGGTTTTATCTCACTCAAGTCACTCCAGTTCTTTAGTGAGATGGAACCCACAGAGAGTGAGAGGAGCTCAAATGACTGGAGACTTCAAGAGAGGCCTGTGGGAGTCCTCAGTGCCTAAAGTGGCCAGACACTCAGCAAGCAAATGGCTGTTCTTGTCTAACCAGTAAGTGGGTGACTGAGGTCCTAAGGTAGGTGCTGCGATCAGAGTGGAGGAGGGACTTGTGGGGATGTGGAACACCCTGTTTTTTTTTTTTTTTTATCTTGAGTGCTTGTTACACATTTTACTTTATAAAATTTTACCATGCTATGTTAACGATATGTTTTATGTTTTACTTCAATATAACATTTAAAATTTTTAGTTGTTATCATCTATCAAAACGACTTATTCTATCATCTATAAATAGCTCTACTTCAGTTTAAAATGCTGCCATAGGGGTGATGTCTAGAGAGAGCCTCGGACTAGAGAGGAACAAGACCTGATGTGGTACTGGGAGGTGTGTACTGGATCTTCACAGCCAAAGAGATACAGAGGGCAGGGTTTCTAGAAACAGGTTGATGAGAGGAGAACCCAGCTCCCAAACAGAAATAAATCAGGGTTGGCTATTTCATCAATTCATTTGAATCCAAGGCTAACGCTGTCTCTGGCATTTCAATGTTAGGTGAACTTAACATTTGAGTACCTTCTATGTGTAGCAAACACACTATCTTTCCATGTATAGAAGCCCTGACTTCAGAATGGCCTCTAGAAACCTGGAACAGGTTACTTGTATTTGTGGCTTTTCTCCTCATCTGGGAAACTGTCTCCTGACTTTTATGATTTTGAATCATGTTACTGCTTTGTGTGTTTGCCTATATATGTAATACCCGTTCATGCATGTAGGTATTCTGCAGCACACATGTGGAGAACAGAGATCAAACCCTCTGGAGTTGTTTCCATCTTTCCTCTGCGGGATCCAGAGATCAAACTGAAGCCACCAAGGTTTCGAGGCAAGCACTTTCCCACACTGAGCAGCCCCACTGGCTCATGTCAGACGAGTCCTGGTGATAGGACACGCACACCCCTCAGCCCAAACATCCATTTTGGACATTCACACCTCTCCTCAAAGTAGAAAAGACCTTCTAATTCTGGCAGACACTACCTATCTAGGTTTCTTAGAGAGGGCAGGACTGGGAAGGAGCTATTGAGATTCTGACCAGTCAGAGAGCAACAGGAAGAAACTGGCTCATGGGAGATGGGTGGGAGATGCTTACACATTCCTAACAGAGAAGATGGCGTGAAGCTTCTGTATTTTTAGTGTATGGGTTTCGCCGAGTCATTCTTAAAGACCTGCCAAAGGCAAGGAGAAAGTAGGCTGTGCTCTCTGCTCTGGAATAAACATGCAGCTCTCATAAACTTGTGTTCGTAAGAAATGTGAACTTCTTCCCAAGTTACATGTGCCTGAGGCCGTGTGCCTGTGCCAAATCTTATTTCAAAAAGAGAAAAAAGAAACTCAATTTTAGTCTAGCAGGAGACACATACCTTGCTGTTCAGCTGCTGGATTTTCAGCTCCTTCTGATGAATTTCTTTTAAGCTGTCATTGAGCTGGGTCCTGAGGAGTTCTGTCTCATAAACGAGGCTTTGTGACCCATTGAGGGAAGCCGATGTCTCTTTGGATGCCTGCCAGGACCAAAATGTCACTAAAAAGGACTCTAAAAGTGCTCACACTTAAACCCTCTCTCTAGGACAGATTGTATCACCCCTGAGAGAGCAGGGAGGAGGCTTGCCTCTTGGTAGCAGATAGGCAGTTAGAAGTGTCTTGTGACTTTTGAGTAGGGGCACCCTTAGTAGAAATGTATAGATCTCCTCACCTGTTGCTGGTACTGTGCAGGGAGAATCTGAGTCTGGGAGGAAGACCTGAGCTCCCTCAGGAGACTCTGCAGATGACCAAGCTGCTGGTCTTTATCGGAGATGGCCAAAAGGTACTGTTCCTTCATCTTCCTCTCATGCAGCTCCCAGGAATTCTTCTCCATTCTACACCATGAGAAAAAGAATGGATCACATACACTCATGTGGCACAGAGAAGAATAATTCCACATTCAAAACATTCTCCTGAGCTATTCAAAACATAGTGAAACTAATACATATCAGTGAAATTTATTCTCTAAGTGGAATCACCCAGGAAGCTGATGAGAGCAAGGCCATGCCAGCACTGAGGGAAAACACCTCCTAGTAGGGCTGCAGTGTCTTCACAGAAAGACTGGCATCGGGTTTGGAATCTGAGTAAAGAGCTGTGTTTCCAAATGCAAAGAGCAGTTCAAGATGGGCATGAAAACTCCACACAGGGCACCATTGCGCATGCAGAGAGTAAACTTCAGAATTGTAGGGGTCAGCGTGTGGAGTAGATATGTATGGAATGAGGATGTGGAGGCTATGCAGAGCGTGGGAACGGTCCTTCAGCAGTCAGACCCATGATATAGAATTAAAATCAGTGTTGACTCTCAAGGACTAAGAACTCTGGCTCTTGCATATACTAGGTATGAGACCTGAGCAAATTAATCTCACCAAGTTTCTTCAGTAAAATGGGAATAAACTAGTTATTCCTTACAACTACTAAAGGGCTAAATGAGACATGTCACTTATTAAACACCAAGTGTGGCACACATTAAACATTGAGTAGTAAGCATTGGCTGTTGTTATTTTTATTTACTTCTTTTCAAAACTTGGTAAAGAGTGGGACTTCTACTGGATACCAGCTACTTCTCTGCCGTGCATAAGGACAGCTGGGTATGGCGTGTAGTGTGTAGCATGTAGCTGGGGGAAACTAGGAGAAGCACATGAGTGCTCTTTTACTGTTCTGCAGCATTCTCTAAGTCTGTAACTATTTCCAAACAAAACGTTAAGATAAAACAAAATAAAATAAAATAACATAAAATAACATAATATAAAATAAAATGCTTCAAGTCACAGTCGTACCTGAGCTGGTGCAGCTCATGCTGCCAGGAGAGGTTTTCCTGCCTGAGCTGTTCCTCCATCATCTGCAGTGCTTTTATCTGATCTTGAGATTCCTGGAGCTGAGCCTTCAGCGGATGGATCTCGGTCATCTCTTGGTTCATCTGTAAGTACTGCTGTTGCAGATTCTTCAGTTCCTTTAGCTTTAACCAGAGGGAGAGCAACAGGTGACTGGCTTCTTACTCCTTACTGACCAGTAGTTCCTACCACAGGTGCAGAGGATTGTCAACACCTTCCCACAACCCAGAGACAGCCAAGGGGCTGCTGTCAGGGTCTCCAGGCCTAACCTTCTAGCATTCTACCCCATTGGCCTCTGAGGTCTGAAGCAGACAGACCTACAGAATGACTGGATGGAATCCATTTAGGCCTGTGCTCTTATTACGCTCTATCTCTCTTGCATGAACACCCACAAGGTTTTCTTTGTTGCTGTTGTTGCTGTTTACTTACTTGTTTTGTCCTTGTTTCCCAATTCTTGGGATCAAACTCAGGCATCAGGCAAGTAGGCTTGCACGCATCCCTAACCCACATACCTGCTGGACTCCAGTCTTAAGCGAGCTGATGTCCGCTATAGAGAGGGTGTGCACTGTATCCTCCCCCAGTGTTGAGCTGGGTTTTCAAACTGCCATACAAACTACAAATCTCGCACAGCAACTGTTGTCCTGAGGTCATTTCTCTCTCGCTATCCCCCATTTATCCCCAGGTTCTTTTCTAGGTACTCAGTTCACAGTAGCTGCTGGCAGCAACAACGTGGGGCTAGACGCTTGATTTCCTGAGGTGACCCTGTCCTCTGGAAGTGTCGCAAAAAACAAAAAAAGATGGTATCCTGCATGGTGGACAACTACAAAAGGATACGGACTAAGTGAGGCAGCGTCAACCCAACGGCTTAGGAGTAAATAGTGGAAAATGGCGTGGGAACTTTATAGGCATTTGTCCACAGCTTTTAAGAGCTGATTCAGGTGAAAAGAAAAAGGGTTTGAAAATAGGCATATGTCTGCAGCCTTCAAGAGCTGCTTCAGAAAGGTTTGAAAAATGAGAAAGAGGGAAGGAAAATGGATTTTAAAACTCTCCTAGGGAAAAGTGGAAATATAGAGAGGTCCTAATTCCTCTGTGTTCCCTACTAGAGATATTCTTAGTACTATACAGCACGCTTCCCTTTCTATGTATTGTTTTTTGTTTTTTGGTTTTTTTTTTTTTGGTCTTTGGCACACACCAAAGTGTCCATTTTTGTCCTATTTGTGTAATTGTTTGAATGATTTTTGTTCTGTGTTTCATGTTGAAAAGAAAAAATGATAAAAAACAAAACAAAACAAAACAAAAGGCATCTGCTGGTGGCATGGGAGGTTGATTTAAACCACCCCCCACACTCAACTAGGAGTCAAACAAGGCTGGAGAAAAAAAAAACCTGTTTCTTAAAGGGCCAGCAGTCTCAAGTTTTAGGAAAAATTTGTTTGGTTAAGTTTAAGAGATTCGTGTAATCGCTTTATTCTTTTTATAATTAGTTCATATAATTACATATCTTGACTATAGAGTTATAAGTTATTGGTTATAATTTAAAAGGTATAATGTTGGTAATAAAAAGTTTAAAACTGGTAACTCAGGGTTGGAGCCATCTTAAACAGCAACACGTGGCATGATACAACCTAGGAGAAACAGCCCTCTGAGATACTTCCAGATTGGCATAATGTTTTATGTGAATCTTAACCTTATAAGGACTTATAAGGAATAAGATTTAAAATAATATCTCTTTAATAAGTTATGCTGTCATACATTCGAACATAAGAACTGGCAGACAAACTCTGTGGTGTGAAAGTAATGCATTTGCCATTGATTTTTAAAGAGAATAGATTGTTTAAAATTAAGTTTTGCTTTCCAAAGTTGTAGTTATGCTCTAATTTTGCAAGAGAAAATTAAGATTTACACTACAAATTGCCAGTGTGCCATTGGGTACAGTTTGCAGTCTGGTTAAAGGCTCACAATTCTTAACATATTTTGTAATTAAGATGATTTTAAGATTGATGCAGCTGTGGCCAGTATGGGCCTGTTGTGACTTTTTCACAAGTTTATTGACACGGTGATAAAAGCAAAATTTAACCCCCCACCCTAAGATTGAATAGGAGATCTCAGTGGAAACTTATTTGATAGCTAACAGGCTCCTTTGACTACTAAGAAAAAAACTAGTAGAATTTTTCCAAAACCCTAAAAGTACAATTTTCTTTTAACACTCACATATGAGGTCTGGCTGCAGGCTACAGCCATGTAGGATCAGTGGGTGTGGGTCCAACCTTAGAGACAATAGACTCAGATCAGAAGATATTTACATTTGGGTTAATGCAAGGCTCAGAACTGCCTCAGTGGAGGCTTGTAAGATGCTGCTTTTGTCTTACAGGCCTTACCTACAGGGTTTCTGGCCAAAAGAACATTTTTAACAGATTCATACAGATGTGATTCAAAATACAGTTCAGATATAGCCTTACCTTATGTGAGAAAAAATGTTTTGTCTCTGCTTCAATACAAGAAGCTAAGATCTTAAATTTTTCAGTGTATATTGTTCATAGAATTTCATTACAGGCCTTTGTTCTTAACAATTGGCTTTTAAAGTTTTTTAACTAAATGATTTTCAAAAGTTGTTAGGATAAATTAATTGGCTGATTTAAGCCTCTAATGTTTTCAAGATAAATAGTAAGAGACATAACTCAGAGGAAGCTACTGCAAGCATTTGTCAACAGTTTACGATATGTGTTCACTGCCATTCCTTGGCAAAGAGAACATTAATGTTAAAATCAGCTTTTCCCCCTCTACTAATAAAGTTTTTACATCCTTCAATAAAGATATTGGTGTGTTAGTAAAATGTTATAAGATGAAATCATAAAGATACTTTAAAAGGAATGCTTTAAGAGCCTAATAAAACGTTTGTTACTTGCTTCAAACAGCAATTAAATTATTATTATTTTTATTTTCTATATTCTTTGTTTACATTCCAAATGATTTCCCCTTTCCCGGTTTCCCTCTCCCCATAAGTCCCATAAGCCTTCTTCCCTCTGCCCATTCCCCAATCTACCCTCACCCATTTCTCTGTCCTGTTAATCAAATTATTATTGATGATTAATCTATTACATGGCAAGCCTTTTTAGGCAAAATTAATCATTGTTATCCAAAAGATAATTTGTTACAATTTGCTTTTATATTTCTATACATGCATCCTATAAGGAATTCATCTACTGTGGGAGTAAAGCTCATATAATTGGATCACATGATTATTCTTTTGAGTTTCCCCTTGCTTCAGCACAAATAATTGAAATAATCGAGTGCTGTAGCTGCTATTTTTAAAATGTTAAAAATCAAGTCTTTGAGCCAGGCGTGGTGGCGCACGCCTGTAATCCCAGCACTTGGGAGGCAGAGGCAGGCGGATTTCTGAGTTCGAGGCCAGCCTGGTCTACAGAGTGAGTTCCAGGAGAGTCAGGACTACACAGAGAAACCCTGTCTCAAAAAACCAAAAAAAAAAAAAAAAAAAAAAAAAAAAAAATCAAGTCTTTAATTATATATTGATAACAAATTACACACACACACACACACACACACACACACACACATTATGGCTTGCAATTGCTTAAAATTGTTTTTTTTTTTTTAATTCTGCTAATTCTTAAATTTTACAATTGTTTATGCAAATATAATTCAAGTTAAAAAAGATATGTTCTTTAAATGACTGTCCTGGAGCTGATCCAGGGGCTGGAGAGATGGCTCGGAGGTTAAGAGCACTGACTGCTCTTTAGAAGGTCCAGAGTTCAAATCCCTGCCACCACAAGGTGGCTCACAACCACCTGTAATGAGATCTGACACCCTCTTCTGGTGTCTGAGGACAGCTACAATATACATATATATAATAAATTAATCTTTAAAAAGGTGCCTGGACAAGACCCCTTAAGGCAAGACACATTAAGTTTGTGTCCCAGGCGGACTATAGAGAAACAATTGGTCATACAAGCATATTCTTTATATCATCAAAGAAGTAATGGCTTAAAATTTTATACTTTTTGTGCACATCAAGTTGTAAAGACTTGATCTTGGTGTCCTCAATTTCTACCTCTACCACATAAAGGTGTTAACTCTAGAGGATGTAATTAATTATTACAGATAAATGATACTCATATTTCTAATTAACAAATATAAAAATATATACATGTGGCTAATGCTACATTTCTAAGATTTCTAGTTACAACTGCTTTAACAGAAAAAGCAACTAAGACTGCTACATTTATTTTCTATAATTATATAGTTATTGCTTATATTATGGTATATGCTTGGTGTTCCAACTTAAATTAAAACAGACAATAGAACTGGCCATTTAATGAATAAAAGTTATCAAACATTTGAAATGTATTTGACAATTTAATTCTCTATTATCCTCAAGTACGAGGTAATATGAATTTTTTTTAATTGGATATATTCTTTATTTACATTTCATTTCCCTTTTCCTGGTTCCCCACCCCACAAAGGTCCCCTATGCCCTTTTCCCTCCCCCTGTTCCCCCATTCTCCCCTTCCTACTTTGCTCTTCTGGTATTCTCCTACACTGATGCATTGGCCTTTCCAGATCCAGGGTCTACTCTTTCCTTCTTCAAGGACAACACTTGGTATGTGGATTGTTGTCTTTGGTGTTCCAAGATTCTAGGCTAATATCCACTTATTAGTGAGTGCATACCATGGGTATTCTTTTGAGACTGGGTTACCTCACTTAGTATGATGTTGTCTAATAATTTTGTGAATTCATTGCTTCTAATGGCTGAATAGTACTCCATTGTGTATATATACCACACTTTTTGTATCCATTCCTCCGTTGAGGGACATCTGGTTCTTTCCAGCTTCTGGCTATTATAAATAAGGTTGCTATGAACATAGTGGAGCATGTATCCTTATTATTTGCTGGGGAATCTTCTGGGTTTACACCCAGGAGTGGTATGGCAGGGTCCTCTGGAAATACCATGTCCAGTTTTCTGAGGAACCTCCAGTCTGATTTCCAGAGTGGTTGTATCAGCTTGCAATCCCACAAGCAGTGGAGGAGTGTTCCTCTTTCTCTACATCCTCGCCAATACCTGCTGTTTGCTGAATTTTTAATCTTAGCCATTCTGACTGGTGTGAGGTAGAATCTCAGGGTTGTTTTGATTTGCATTTCCCTTATGACTAATGATGTTGAACATTTCTTAAGGTGCTTCTCAGCCATCTGAAGTTCTTCAGGTGAAAAGTCTTTGTTTAGCTCTGTACCCCATATATCTGTCAAATCCAATTGGTCCAAAGTTTCAATAAGTTTCCCTGTGTTCCTGTTTAATTTCAGTTTTCCTGATCAGTCCATTGAGGATCGTGGAGTGTTGAGGTCCCCCACAATTATTGTGTTCGGTATGGTTGGTGTTTGAAGCTCATGTGAGCCTGGCATTTGGCGCTGCTGTTGCAAGAGGGCGTCTGCACTCCTGAGGCGGAAACTGGAAGGATTCCGCCACTGCCACTGGGCTCCAAATTACCTCCTCAGCTCTGCTGGGCCGGACTCAAATCTCCTCCGGGCTTGCTGCTGGGCGCTTAACTGGCCTCCTGCCGTCTCCTCCTGGTTTGCCTGGTTAGTCTATGAGCTCCAAGATGGTGGCGGGTCTCTGGGCTCTGTCTAACCGCTGGATTCCCTGCAGGACCAGAGGTTCCCTGCCTGGACTGCTGGATCCTAGACGCTAGCTCTCTCAGTCCACAGGGCTCCGCCTGGTTGAGCTGCTCTCCCCAAGATAGTGTCGGATCGTGGGGCTCTGTCTAACCGTGGGGCTCTCTGTAGATCAGGAGCTTCCCTGGTTGAACTGCGGGATCCAAGATGGTGCGGATCTTGGTCCGTGGGTCTCTGTCTATTTACGGGTCCTCATGCAGGTCAGATGCTCCCCTGTGTGCCCAGGCAGCTGTAGAGCTGCCCGGCTCCCTGGTGAGGAAGGCACCCAGGCAGGCTGTACCCTGGGAAATCCTTCACTCTGGTGCCCACTGCGTACCTTGCTAGGCTACCATCTCCAAGATGGTGGCGGGTCTCGTAATATGAAATTTTTAAACAATATTTTCTTCAAAAAGGAAGAGAGAGGAAATTGTATCTTTGTGCATATCATTTAAATTATGCTTGTATATTTTTTAGAAAATTTTAAAATTTGGATGCCAAGGAACTCCTTGCTGAGTGTACATGGCTTCCTATAATTAGGCACACTGATGCTTAGGTAAGATGGAAGAATTAACTTATTAGCATATGACATAATCCTGACTTAATATTGGGGAAGAAGGCATGTCTATGTTTTTTCCACAGAATGTTGCAGAAGCATGCTAGCTGTAGAAGCATGTTAGCTGCCAGAGTGATTGGTGTGGCATGCTGAAGTTAATATTGACTGTGGGCTTGCTAAGTGCCCAGACAATCGTAACAGAAGAGCCAAACTGAATATACTCTAGATGTCAAATGTCCCAGATCAAATAAACTGCCTTGCTTCAAGCTTTTAGAATTTGTGGGACAGAGAAACTGGAGACTGTTAAACTAACTTAAAAAAATAACCTTAAGGAGAAGTTATAATAACTTTTCTCTTTTCTTTAATGTGATCAGTTGACTCAATCATGGACTGGTCTAGAAATAAATCCAATATTGGAGATTCCAATTATGAAGATAGCTAAAAATCTTTATCAGCCAGCTTATCTGGTGTTTACAAGACAGTTTCTGTTGATTCACAAAGCTACCTCCTCCACTCCAGAGGTTAGCTTTTGTTTTCAGAGAACTACTAAGTTACATATGAATTGAATAACTTGGGCCTTCCAGAAACAGAGTCAAAGTGGTTTTCCCTTTTAATCTCTTCTTTTGTGTCTCAAGCAGGTCTCTTTCAAACACAGCTCAGCAGCTACCCCGACAGTGAAGAAAGGTGTGCTTTGAGGGCCAGCCAGTTTACACTTACAGGGCTTTACGAGTGGATTTCCTTTCAGGAGCCACATAGAACTCAGATCTATATGTGTTTTCTTGTGAGCAGACATGGGTACCAGTGAGAGGTGCAAGGCAAAGCGCTGCAGAAGGAGGTTCATGTTTTGTGTCTCTGAGTCCCTTGGAAGCACACCTGGTCGCATAGGGGTCGACGACAACGAGAGGCTGTCCTTAAAATAATAAGGAAGCCTATTACCCCTCCTCTGCAAAAGACATTATTTAAGAGGAATTATGGTCTATGCTTTTCCCTCCTAGTTATAAGCCTGCTGTCTTTTGATGGATATTTATTCACTGGTTTTTCTTAAACTTTAATTGGAAGGGAGGAACAGTATCCTCCCCCAGTGTTTGAGCTGGGTTTCTGAACCTCTGCCTAATCACTAGTTCTCAGCCCTTGAAGTTCCTGGCCCTTTGTTCTCAATAGAACAATACAGCTTCCAGCTTATCACCTGGGAGCCAAGGCTAGCTAGCACCGGGAGCTAGCCTGGGGTGGAGTATTGAAGTCCTTTGATCTGCCATACCTACAGTTTCCTGAATCAAGCAGGCCACCAACTGAGCAACTGGTGGAGCCAATACATGCTGAGCCAGTCTCAAGAGATTCACCCCATAGCCCATATACATACTGTCAAATCACCATATAAACTACACATCTCAGAACAGCAACTGTTGTCCTGATGTCATTTCTTTCTCGCTGTCCCCCATTTATCCCCACGTTCTGTTCCAGGTACCCAGTTCACAGTAGCTGCTGGCAGCAACAGTGCACCCTCGTTGTTAAAGATATCCTGACTCTAGAATTAGATACCCTATTGTTTCTTGGATATGAGACCATCTAAGTCTCTCCCTCACCAACTAAATGAAGATAATTACAGTACTTTTCCTCATAAGAATATCAGAATTAAATAAGAAAATTAATAAGTCTCACACACAAAGTTAGTGAATATTATGATGAACTTGCCTTTTGCAAAACTGCATTTTATTTTAAAACTATTTCCTAATACTCAAAGTTTGATGAATAAATAATGTTGGGACATCTGGGAAAGACAATAACCTTTAAAAGATTCTGCCTCAAAATTTTATTTACCCCCAGAAAATCCTGCTTTAAAAGGCCAAAGCGCTACCATTTTGTAACTCTGTAATTCCTACCCTTTCTGACCCCTATTCCAGGAACTAGCTAACCACAAAGGTTATTCTGCATTCTATAGATAGTTGATGTTTGCCCAACCTATTGCAGAATGCAGTTAATCCATTTTGCGGAATGTAGTTAATCCACCTTGCAGAATGCAGTTTCTCCATCTTGTGGAATGCAGCTACACCTGGCCCTCAGGGATGAATTGCCTCATGATCTATGTGTAACTTCCTTATCTAACTTCCCCCAACCCCTCCCCCTTCTGTGATTTTTTTGGTTTCAAATACTCTTTGCGCCAGATACGCGGGATCGATCTCTGACCCTGCGCGGTTATGAATCGATCCCAGTATACTGGAACCCCAATAAAGACCTCATGTGATTGCAGCGAGACGGTCTTTGGCTGATTCTTTGGGCGTCGCTTTATCCCGAGACTTGAGTACGGGGGTCTCCCTATCTCGTGGGGTTCTCCCCATTTTAGAGATCTAACACCTTAAACACACACACACACCATTCACCCTCTCAAAAATGTTAATACTACCACACCAGTGGTTTTTTTTAAAAAGCACCAAATGTAAAAAGGGATCAGGAAGCCAACAAAGAGCAGCAACAGTGATATATTCGAGGCTGAAAAGCAGATGAATAATGGTAACTGACTTAACACATCTGCAACAGCTGGATTTTTAGCTGGTGATAGAGAAGCCAAGGACCAACAGAACTTACTCTGCAGAATCTTCAAAGGGTTCAGGAATTAATAGCACTGGTTACCTCTGGATAAAATGGTGATGGGTTGGGGGCTCGTCCGGGATTTCGCGACCACCCTAAATCACCAAGACCCTCTTGGAGGTAAGATCCTGTCGTGTTCTGTCTGTCCGTTGTGTTTCTGCGTTTCTGCGTTTGTCTGAATTTCTGAGGCGCCAGATCTGGTACTTTTGGTTTGCAGTCACCTGTGCTCGTGAGAGCACAGGGCCCCCCATTTGGGAAGTCGGGGTGTTACTAAACAGACGTGTTGAGGCGTAACTGACTGCCACCCCGGAAGACGTTCCAGGGGACTGGAGGGAGACCCGAGGACGCTCGGAATTCTCCCGTCGGGGTGCCGATGTGGACTTTGAAACTCTCGTAGAACCAAGAGACTTCAGGTCCCCTCGGCCGTCTGATTCTGTTTCTTTTTCTGGTGTGGGGATCCCACAGGAGGTGGGCCCTAGTTTCCTTGATATTTGTTTCTGTTTCCTTGATATCTTTGAGTGTTTTATTTGTGTTCTGTGTAACTCTGACGATGGGACAGGCTGTAAGTACTCCCCTTGGACGGACGTTAGATCACTGGACTGAAGTAAGGAAACGAGCTTATAATTTGTCTGTAGAGATCAAAAAGAAACCTTGGAGGACTTATTGTTCCTCTGAGTGGCCATCCTATGGTCTTGGCTGGCCACCGGAGGGAACACTAGATTTAACTGTCATTTCTGCTATCAAGGACATTGTTTTTCAGAAGGGACCGGGGTCGCACCCCGACCAAGTTCCTTATATTTTTGTTTGGGAAGACTTAGCCCAGGATCCTCCCTCCTGGCTTAAACCTTGGACACAAAAGACAAGGCCAGGCTCCCGAGTCCTGGCGGTCCAGCGAGACGGACCAAAAACGAGAGTAACCTCGGCGGAGCCCGAACCGCCTCGGAATTCTACGGCACCTCCAAAGATCTATCCCGAGATCGAGGAGCCTGCCCTCTGGGAAACTCCTCCACCCTACCGCTCCCCTCCACAGGGACCCCCACCTCCAGACCAGGGTGCAGCAGAAGGACCAGCCGCTGGGACACGCAGCCGGCGTGCTCAGAGTCCTGGGGGACCTGATTCAACTACAGTGTTGCCTCTGCGGGTCTACGGCCCCCCGGCTGGCTCTGGACAATTACAGCCCTTACAATACTGGCCCTTTTCATCCGCTGATTTATACAATTGGAAATCTAACCATGCCCCATTCTCTGAGAACCCCTCCAGTCTTACAGGTTTAGTGGAATCGCTGATGTTCTCTCACCAGCCAACTTGGGATGATTGCCAGCAGTTGCTGCAAGTTCTTTTCACTACTGAAGAAAGAGAGCGAATCCTTTTAGAAGCCCGAAAAAATGTCCCTGGTGAAAATGGGCAGCCGACCCAACTCCAGAATGAGATCGACGCTGGATTCCCCCTGAACCGTCCCAACTGGGAATATAATTCAATTGAAGGTAGGGAGAGGTTGTTGGTGTACCGCCGGGCTCTCGTGGCGGGTCTCAAAGGTGCCGGACGACGGCCCACTAATTTGGCCAAGGTAAGAGAAGTATTACAGGGAGAAACGGAGCCCCCTTCTGTCTTTCTAGAAAGGCTAATGGAAGCTTATCGGCGCTACACGCCTTTTGACCCCACGTCTGAGGGGCAGCAGGCAGCAGTAGCCATGGCCTTCATTGGGCAGTCAGCCTCAGATATACGCAAGCGGCTACAACGGTTAGAAGGGCTCCAAACCCTGTCGTTGCAGGATCTTGTTAGGGAAGCAGAGAGAGTTTACCATAAAAGAGAAACGGATGAGGAGAGGAGAGAGAGAGAGAAGAAGGAGGCTGAAGAGAGGGAGAATAGAAGAGACAGGAGACAGGAAAGGAATCTGACTAGAATTCTGGCCGCAGTAGTAAGTTACAAAGAAGAACAGACACAAGGCTCAGGGAGGCGACAGTCAGGGTACCTGGGCAACTCAGGGCTGAAGAAACCCCCTCGTTCAGGGGGAGGAGCTCGCCCACCGCTAGCCAAAGACCAATGTGCATACTGTAAAGAGAAGGGGCACTGGGCTCGAGACTGTCCCAAGAAAAGGGCGGGCCCCAGGACCCCTAAGGTCCTGGCCTTGGAGTCAGAAGAAGATTAGGGGAGACGGGGCTCGGACCCCCTCCCCGAGCCTAGGGTAACCCTAACAGTGGAGGGGACTCCTATGGATTTTCTTGTGGACACTGGAGCCGAATTTTCAGTTTTACAACAGCCTCTAGGAAAAACTAAGTCCCACCAGACAATAGTAATCGGGGCCACTGGGAAGAAAACATACTCATGGACCACTGATCGAAGAGTTGATCTCGGGAGAGGACAGGTCTCTCATTCCTTCCTTGTCATTCCCGAGTGTCCCACTCCTCTACTGGGACGAGACTTGTTAACTAAACTAAAAGCCCACATCACCTTTGGTCCGAGGGGTCCATCAGTTCAGTGGTCACCACCTACTTCTATGATCTTGGCACTCAGATTAGAAGAGGAATATAGATTACATGAGACTCCTATCAAAGCAGCCATTAATGAGAGATGGTTGAAAGCCTTTCCTCAAGCATGGGCTGAAACAGGTAGAATGGGAAAGGCCGAGCAGGTGCCTCCTATAGTCATAACCATGAAGCCAGATGCCACCCCTATTGGAGTCAGGCAGTATCCGATGAGCAGAGAGGCCAGAGAAGGAATCAGGCCTCATATTCAGAGACTACAAAGACTAGGCATACTAGTACCTTGCCAGTCCCCATGGAATACCCCTTTGCTGCCTGTGAAGAAACCGGGGACTAATGATTATCGACCTGTTCAGGACTTGCGGGAGGTCAACAAGAGAGTTCAGGACATACATCCCACTGTACCTAATCCATATAATTTGCTCAGTTCACTCCCACCCGAGAGACAATGGTACACTGTTCTTGATTTAAAAGATGCTTTCTTCTGCTTGAGACTACACCCCACCAGTCAAGCCATCTTCGCCTTTGAATGGAGAGACCCGGAATCAGGACAAACTGGGCAGCTGACCTGGACCCGCCTACCACAAGGATTCAAGAATTCTCCTACCATCTTCGATGAGGCCCTACATCGGGACCTAGCGCCTTTCAGGTCAGGTAACCCCCAACTATCTCTGGTTCAGTACGTAGATGACTTACTTCTTGCAACGACCACCCGACAAGAGTGCCAGGAAGGGACTGAGAGACTGTTGCTAGAGTTGGGGAAATTAGGGTATAGGGCTTCAGCAAAAAAAGCCCAAATTTGCCAGACTGAAGTTATTTATCTCGGCTACACCCTTAAGGAAGGCAAAAGATGGTTAACAGAGGCCCGGAAAAAGACTGTGATGCAGATACCAGTCCCCACCAGCCCCAGACAAGTTAGAGAATTCCTGGGGACGGCTGGCTTCTGTAGACTGTGGATACCGGGGTTTGCTACTCTAGCTGCCCCCCTGTACCCTCTCACCAAAGAGACTGGAAATTTTACCTGGACTCCAGCTCATCAGGAGGCCTTTGAGAAGATCAAACGGGCCTTATTAGAGGCACCCGCCTTAGCTTTACCAGACTTGACCAAGCCCTTCATCCTATACGTAGATGAACGGGCAGGGGTCGCCCGAGGGGTTCTCACCCAACCCATAGGCCCATGGAAGCGGCCAGTAGCTTACCTATCTAAGAAGCTTGATCCAGTGGCCAGTGGCTGGCCGACCTGTCTCAAGGCTATAGCAGCTGTGGCTCTGCTCCTCAAGGATGCAGATAAACTAACTTTGGGACAATCAACGACCATAGTAGCCCCCCATGCCCTTGAAAGCATCATACGTCAACCCCCTGACCGGTGGATGACGAATGCTCGCATGACCCACTACCAAAGCCTGCTACTGACGGAGAGAGTGACTTTTGCGCCCCCGGCTACCTTAAACCCTGCCACACTGCTGCCCGACTCCGATGACTCAGCGCCCATACACCAATGCCTTGACATCCTGGCAGAAGAGACTGGGACTCGCAGAGACCTTACAGATCAGCCATGGCCAGGATGTCCCAACTGGTACACCGATGGGAGCAGTTTCATAGTGGAAGGTAAGAGAAGGGCCGGGGCGGCGGTAGTGGACGGCAAACAGGTCATCTGGGCCAGTAGCCTGCCAGAAGGGACCTCTGCTCAGAAAGCTGAACTCATCGCACTCATCCAGGCCCTGAGACTGGCGGAGGGTAAGAGCATCAACATCTACACGGACAGCAGGTATGCTTTTGCCACGGCTCATGTGCATGGGGCTATTTATCAACAGAGAGGGCTGCTCACCTCGACTGGGAGAGAGATTAAAAACAAAGAAGAAATCTTAAGTCTGTTAGAAGCTATTCACCTGCCTAAGAAACTGGCCATCATGCATTGCCCTGCCCACCAGAAAGGGCAAGATGCAATAGCCAAAGGAAATCAGATGGCTGATCTGAGTGCAAAGCAAGCAGCTCAGGGAGCCATGATTCTGACAATACAAAAGCAGCCTAAAACTCTGAGGGAAATCAGCTTTAATTACACACCAAAAGATTTGGAAGCGATAGAGGGACTTCAGCTTGCCGCAGAATGGACCCCCCAGGGAGTTGCTAGAACTAATGAGGGAAAAGCAGTTCTGCCATATGAAGAAGGAAAGAGATATGTTACCCACCTACATCGACTCACCCATTTAGGGACTAAGAAACTAAAAGACCTCATCCATGAATCTGAATATTTCATCATGGGACTGTCTGATATCGTGCATGACTCTGTAACCAACTGTCGGGCTTGCGCCCTAACTAATGCAGGACATCACATAGGCCCTCCGGGAAAACGGCTAAGAGGAGACCGTCCTGGAGCCCACTGGGAAATAGACTTCACTGAAGTTAAGCCTACTAAATATGGTAACAAATATTTACTAGTTTTCATAGACACTTTTTCAGGATGGGTCGAAGCTTTCCCCACGAAATCAGAGACTGCTAACGTAGTAGCTAAGAAGATCCTTGAAGAAATCTTCCCAAGATTCGGAATCCCTAAGGTAATAGGTTCTGACAATGGCCCTGCCTTCGTTGCCCAGGTAAGTCAGGGACTAGCGGCACAACTGGGGATAGACTGGAAATTACATTGTGCTTATAGACCCCAGAGCTCAGGACAGGTAGAGAGAATGAATAGAACTCTAAAAGAGACCTTAACCAAATTAGCCATTGAGACCGGCGGGAAGGACTGGACAACCCTCCTTCCCTTCGCCTTGTTCCGAGTCCGGAACACCCCTGGCCACTTCAAACTTACCCCCTTTGAACTCCTGTTCGGAGGACCACCTCCCTTGACTGAGGCAGGAGGCATAGTTGATCCTGATGCTTCTCTTTCTCAACCCCTCCTAGCCCGACTGAAAGCTCTTGAACTGGTCCGCAAGGGTGCGTGGGAACAACTCAAGGAGATCTACAAACCAGGGACCCTCGATACTCCACACCCTTTCCAAGTGGGAGACCTAGTCCTGGTCCGACGCCATCGTGCCGGTACTCTGGAACCTCGCTGGAAGGGACCCTACCTCGTCCTTTTTGACCAGTCCCACTGCGCTAAAAGTCGAGGGCATCTCAACTTGGATCCACGCCTCCCACGTCAAGGCCGCACCACCCGCTGCCCAAGATGAATCCTGGAAGTTGGAAAAGACTGATAATCCTCTTAAGCTGCGTCTACGGTGGCTGCCTGGCAAGCCCAAGGAACAATAACCCCCATCAGCCGATGACCCTCACCTGGCAGGTATTGTCCCAAGCCGGAGACCCCATCTGGAGCATCTCTAAGGTGGCTCCTCCCTGGACCTGGTGGCCTTCCCTGTACCCGGACATCTGTAAGTTGGCATTTGGGGCCCCTGCAAACTGGGATATGGAAGGATATTCTGACCCCGATATGAAGGCCCCCAACGTCCCCTCACCACCAGGGCGTTATGGTCTAGACCCCTGGGGAGGGTGTGGACACCCTTCCCGAAGGAGCCAATTAAGAACCTTGCCTTTTTATATATGCCCAGGATTCCATCGGGCAGTGGCCTTGAACCCCACGTGTGATGGGGGAAGCTATTTCTTCTGTAAAAATTGGGGGTGTGAGACTTCAGGAAACACATACTGGAACCCCACCTCCTCATGGGATTATATCACTGTCACAGCTAACTATTCTAGACATGAAACAGGGAGCCAGAGATGGACTTACAAGCCTGAGTGTGAAAATTGGTGTCTCCCCTTAAAGATCAGTTTTACTGAGCCAGGCAAGAATCAGAGAGGTTGGACCAATGGATATACCTGGGGACTTAGACTTTATAAAGAAAGATTTGATGACGGTCTCTTCCTACGCATTAGGCTCAAGGTCACTAGCATACCTCCCGTCGCTATAGGACCTGACCATGTTATAGTTGAGCAGGGACCCCCTAAAGAACCTCTTCCCCCCCCTTCAAAAAGGGTTTTACCCTCACCTCTGCCCCCCTCAATAATTGAGGCAGTTCCCGCTGAGGAAGGAGTGCCCACTGCTCTTCAAACAACCTTCCCAACCACTCTGTCCCCCACTACAGGTGACAGACTCTTTAGCCTCATACAAGGAGCCTTTTCAGTACTAAACGTCACCAATCCTGAGGCTACTGAGTCTTGCTGGCTCTGCTTAGCCATAGCTCCACCCTATTATGAAGGAATAGCGGTGTTGGGTCAAATTATTTACACTTCAGACCACACCCAGTGCCGTTGGGGCACTCAGAGCAAACTCACCCTTACTGAAGTTTCAGGGTCCGGAATCTGCTTAGGACGCGTGCCCCCTACTCATCAGCATCTCTGCAATCAGACCTTACCTGTTAATACTGCTCAGGATACCCAATATCTACTCCCTTCCAATGATAGCTGGTGGGCCTGCAGCACCGGGCTCTCCCCTTGCGTCTCTACTTCAGTTTTTAACCAATCTAAAGATTTCTGTGTCATGGTTCAGTTAGTTCCTCGTATCTACTATCATCCTGAGGAAACTCTGTTACAGGCATATGATAACTCTCCCTCCAGGATTAAAAGAGAACCTGTCTCGCTTACTTTAGCTGTTATGTTAGGATTAGGTCTAGCCGCTGGCGTTGGTACTGGCTCTGCTGCTCTAATTAAGGGGCCTATAGACCTCAAACATGGCCTTGATAACCTCCGAGCCGCCATGGACACTGACCTCAGAGCCCTCCAGGACTCCGTCTCCAAATTAGAAGACTCGCTAACCTCATTATCTGAGGTAGTACTCCAAAATAGAAGGGGTCTTGATTTATTGTTTCTTAAAGAAGGAGGTCTTTGTGCTGCCCTAAAGGAAGAATGTTGCTTCTATGTAGACCATTCGGGCGCTATACGGGACTCCATGAAAAAACTCAAAGAGAGACTGGACAAAAGACAGTTAGAGCGTCAAAATAACCAAAACTGGTATGAAAGTTGGTTTTCTAAATCCCCTTGGATGACTACCTTGTTTTCTGCCCTCATGGGACCCTTATTGATTCTTTTGCTACTTCTCACCATAGGACCCTACATAATTAATCGATTGATTACTTTTATTCGTCAGCGTGTCAGCGCCATTCAAGTCCTAGTGCTCCGCCAACAATATCAGCGGCTCCAGTCAGATCAATTAGAACCAGATGAAGTTGAGACAAACATTTAGTTCTAAGGTTAGAACTACCTCCTAGAGAGAGTGGGGGATGAAAGATTCTGCCTCAAAATTTTATTTACCCCCAGAAAATCCTGCTTTAAAAGGCCAAAGCGCTACCATTTTGTAACTCTGTAATTCCTACCCTTTCTGACCCCTATTCCAGGAACTAGCTAACCACAAAGGTTATTCTGCATTCTATAGATAGTTGATGTTTGCCCAACCTATTGCAGAATGCAGTTAATCCATTTTGCGGAATGTAGTTAATCCACCTTGCAGAATGCAGTTTCTCCATCTTGTGGAATGCAGCTACACCTGGCCCTCAGGGATGAATTGCCTCATGATCTATGTGTAACTTCCTTATCTAACTTCCCCCAACCCCTCCCCCTTCTGTGATTTTTTTGGTTTCAAATACTCTTTGCGCCAGATACGCGGGATCGATCTCTGACCCTGCGCGGTTATGAATCGATCCCAGTATACTGGAACCCCAATAAAGACCTCATGTGATTGCAGCGAGACGGTCTTTGGCTGATTCTTTGGGCGTCGCTTTATCCCGAGACTTGAGTACGGGGGTCTCCCTATCTCGTGGGGTTCTCCCCATTTTAGAGATCTAACACCTTAAACACACACACACACCATTCACCCACTCAAAAATGTTAATACTACCACACCAGTGGTTTTTTTTAAAAAGCACCAAATGTAAAAAGGGATCAGGAAGCCAACAAAGAGCAGCAACAGTGATATATTCGAGGCTGAAAAGCAGATGAATAATGGTAACTGACTTAACACATCTGCAACAGCTGGATTTTTAGCTGGTGATAGAGAAGCCAAGGACCAACAGAACTTACTCTGCAGAATCTTCAAAGGGTTCAGGAATTAATAGCACTGGTTACCTCTGGATAAAATGGTGATGGGTTGGAGGGAGGCAGGAGCTGAGACATGAAGGGTTCTCACAGAGCTGCTTCAGAAGCAGCTGCATGCTAAATCCTCCTCAGTTCCAACTTTTTGGTAACCTCACCAAATAACCAGTTTACTCTCTGGAAAAGGAAAAGGATGTGCCCTGGAGCATGAAAATACCAGGCCCAGCTACGTCAACTGTAATTGGTGATATGACACATGCTACCAGTGATACCTACCCATCCCCACCTCAGCTTGGAGATGTTTCCTTCTATCCAGGAGATGAAAGATCTCTCAAAGACCTGATCAGACCCTGAGGAACTCAAGGCACAAAACTGGGAACCACTATGAATGAACTCAACAGGATCACACTGCACTGAATCCCCCAGGAAGTCCCTCCGTGGGCTTCGCAGATTCCACTCTTCATGTAAAGATGAAACAAGGATTGCTCTTCACATAAAGAACGGCTAACATCAGGGATGAAAAGCAACTGCTGAGAGAGGTAAATTCACAAAAGTAGCAGGGCGAAGCTGCGCTGATGAAAGATACAACAGAATGCTGGCAACGAGAAACACAGCAATACAAAAGTACAAGGAAACCTCACTAGGGGAAGAGGTCAGAGGTCAGAGGCAAGTGGGGAGGCATACACTTGTAGTCCTGGCCTTTGAGAGGCTGGTGCAGAAAGTCTGAGTTCAAGGTCAGCCTGGACTACTCTGAACCTTCTAGGCCAGCCCCATGTATATAATAAGAGCCCATTTCAAAAACAAAACAGGGTGGAAAGATGACTCAGCAGCTGAGAGTCCTTGCTGCAATTCCAGAGGACCTTAGTTCAATTCCCCACATTGGGCAACTTAAAATTCCTTGTAATTCTAATGCGCTTACCTGCATGTCATACCTCAGGGACACGTACACATAAACCAACAAAACAAAGCACCAGAAATTAGACAATTCACCCATGAGACAAGAAAAAAATACACAAAAATAAGAAAAAAAAAAAAAAGAATCTCTTACAAATTAAGAACATAATAGCAGGTATGGATAGATGGCTCAGTGTTTAAGAGCATTATCTGCTCTTCCAGAGGACCTTGGTTCAATCCCCAACACCCCCAAGGTGTCGTGTATCTGTAACTACAGTGTGAGGCTATCCAAGGACACCAGACATGCATGTGGTGCAGAGACACACAGAGCACATACACATTAAAGAAATAACAACATCAATTAAAAGAACATGATGGCAGGGACAAAAACGCCCAGTGGAATCACAAGATAAAGAGAGGCAAGATGCCTCAGTGGCAGAGGTACTGGTGTGCAGGGAACATGGGACAAATGCTAAGACAAATACTCAGGAAGTAGGAAGGCCAGGCAGAGGAGAGCAACTGGGCAGAGTGGTGAGAGAATCCAGCTCTGGAATGACCACCAAAGGAAGCAGCAAGGAAGATGAAGAAGACTGTGAGCAGGATGTGCTTGCTGTGATCTCTGTGTGCTGAGGAGGTGGGGCTTGGTGGCTTTCGTGCTAAGAACAAGAGGCTGAGAAGATGAGGACAAATCTTAAGGTCTTGAGTGGCACACCAGCAGAGAGACCCTCTCTTCTAGCCCATTCTCTACAGTTACAAGGTCCTAAAGGAGGGCAGTCATAAGGAAGAGAGAGTTCCAGGGTAGTTTATCCAGGAGTGTATTTACCGTCTACTGGAGTGCAGCACTGCTGTGTCTGTTGAGTGTAAAGAAGCTGATCCTGGGATACTGAAGGGAAGGGATGGACATGTGAACAGAGTAAGACACCTCGACGGTTAGATGGAATAAAACCAGGTATCAAGTTATAGAAACCAATAACAGCAAGTTAAAGAAATAGGGAAATGGCTGTTTCAAAAAGGCTTGGTTCATCAATATTCAGTAGACAAGAAGTGTGCAAGTGGAGCTGAGTGACCAAAACACAGTGTCCAGTGTTTACAATGCATAACCTTATAGGACTCAATTCCAATTTTTTTCTTTAGTGTGTCCATATGTGTGTGTAGGTCAATGGTTCTCAACCTAGGGATTGCATATCAGATACCCTGCATATTAGATATTTACATTATGGTTCACACCATTAGCATTATTGTGGGAACAAATAATGTTACAGTTGGGGGAGACCATACCATGAGGACCTGTGTGAAAGGGCTGAAGCACTGGGAAGGGTGAGAAACACGGGTTGGTGCTAAGGCACATGCAGGCCAAAGGCTGACACAGGGTCTTTCCCATAGCTCTCTCTATATTTTGAGACAGGATCTGTTACTTGTTCACTGAACCCGCGGACTACCAATCTGGCTTGACTGGCTGGCAGTGGACTCCGGAGATCTGCCCATCTCTTCATGACACTGGTGTTACACAGATGTGCTCCTACAATTTGGCTTTTTTTTTTTATGGTGTGCTGAACTTGGGCAGCAAGCACTGTTTGGGTTTCTTATTTTTTCTGAGACAGTCTGACTGGCCTGATGCTTGTCTGCATAGTCTAGGCTAGCTGACCAGTGGGCTCCAAGGACCACAAAGGAACACTCAGGCATAAGACAAGCTATCTGTTCAACCAACTTTCTCCATTTGTGAAAAAAGTTCCTTTAAAAAAAGTGAGCAGAAACAGGCATGGTGCTGCCTGTCTGCGACTGTATCTGCCTAGACCGAGGAGGAAAGGGGCCTGACTTACAACAGTAGCACGAGTAGCTTAGCAACAGACTGTTTCAAAATTAATGAAACAGACTGCAATTGGGGATGTTCCTGTGGTAAAGCACATGCCTGTATGTATGAGCCTCTTGGTCAACTCCAGTAGAGGAAAATAAAGATTGGAAGGAAGAAGGAACCGGGAAATTATTCAACTGTAAACAATTGCTGACTGAACAGTTATCCTTAAAACTTTGAGACAGTCTCACTACATTGTCCAGACTGCCTTAAGTGAGCTTCATAATCTCGGCTTGTCTTGAACTCACACCACCAGCCTCCCAGGTGCTGGAGTTAGAGGAATGTGCCACTGACACTGACTTCAAAAAAATCCCTTTTACATTTAACATCTTTCTTGACAAGTTAGGGTTGAGCAATCCTTCTAAGACAAGCTAAGTCCTTGCTATCCTGATCTAGTGAATGCCCAAGGGCTCAGCTGGCACGGTGAAGACACTGAGTAACTAGCCCTGTGCTGTCCTCTAATTAATCTGCTTTAAATTCTATAATCATTTACAGTGTGTGCAAAAGCAGCTTGTTACCTTTAGTCCTCTCATAACCAGTGCAGATTCTGTGCAAAGAAAAGTCCTCAAGTTTGAAAATGGTAATATGTCTGCTTCTCTTAAGACCCCAGAGGTCTGTGGCATGAGTGACAATATAGAGATTAGAAACATTTACCCTTTTCTATGGCAATAAAAATCCATGTGGAGAAGGGCCCCAATCTCTCCCCACCCCCCACCCCCCCAGACAGGGTTTCTCTGTATAGCTCTGGCTGTCCTGGAACTCACTCTGTAGACCAGGCTGGCCTCGAACTCAGAAATCTGTCTGCCTCTGCCTCCCAAGTGCTGGGATTAAAGGTGTGCGTCACCACCACCTGGTGGGCCCCAACCTCTCAAAACACAGATCTGAAGCACACACTCACCAATCGATCTCTGTCATTCTGGAGTGAAGACATGGCTTTTTTCAAGCTCTGTACTTCTGCTGGGCTGGAGGCAGCTGAAGGGGCTGCAGTCCTCTGCTTCCCTTCCTCTGACTTCCGGGATTTCTCCAGCTCACTCCACAGGCGATCTCTCTCATTCTGGAGACTGGCCATAGCTTTGGAAAAGGACTGCACTTGGTTGTGAGAACTTTCTAGTTCTGAGGATAACTGAAGCAACTGCTCATCTTTGGAAGTGAGCTGCTGGTTCAGTTTCTCAAGGCGGGACAAGAAGTTCTCAGAGGTGGACAAGGGCAAGGCAGCCTGGGAGAGCGTGTCACTCTCTCTGCTTGAGTCCTGCCGCTGTCTCAGCTGGGCCAGCTCCTTCAGACTGGCATCATACTTCTTCTTCAGGTCACCAAGCTCCTCAGTGGCATGATCTCTACTGTCCTGCAAGGAACTCATTGACCTTCCAAAGGCCTGAATCTGCGCAGTAAGATCCTTATTCTCTTTGGTTACCATAAGCAATTTCTGTTCCATCTCAACCAGGTCTCTTGCCAGCTCTGCCACCCTCTCTTCTGCTGTTTCTGTTTCATTTCGCATTATCCCTGCATCGTGATGGAGATGCTTCAGCTCCTTCTTCAGCCTGTCTTCAATTTCATTTACCTTCCTGGTAGCTTCCTTCTGTACACAAATTAACTCTTCCTCCAGATCTGCAGTTCTCTTCTGAGAAGAGGAGAGAGCCATATTTAACCTCTGAACCTCCTCTTCTTTTTCTCTCAGTTGGGCATGGTAGACACCTAGGGCACCTTCTTCCTGCAAGGTTGTCAACTGCATCTTTAAGTTTTTGATCTCTTTAGATAAACCTTGTTTCTCCTCCTGGAGGGCATCAGAGGACATCTGTAGGCATTGCCTCTCTGCTTCGGACCCTTTAAGCCTATCTTCTAGTCTTGAGCACTCATTTCTTAGTTCTTTATTCTGCTGCAGTTGAGCCTCAAGGAGCTGCTTTTGCTGAGAGTCCTTTATGGCTATCACTTCGTTCAGGTCCCGCCTATACTGGATCAGCTCGGCATCCAGCTTGGCATTCTCAGAATTGAGATCATCCATATGACTTCGCAACCCTCGAATTTCTTCCTTCAGTTTATTGTTTTCAGCAGCAGCATCTTGGATGAGTTCGTCCTTTTCCAAGATTACAGAAAGATGGCGCTCTTCCAGCTGTCGATAGTCACTTAGGATGTGGTCCCGGTCATCCTGGAGAGAGGACATAGACTTAATAAAGGAATTCAACTGAGCCTTCTGCTCAAAGCTCTCCTTCTTGATGGTTTCCAGTACTTCTGTGAGCTGACTGGTTTTCTCAAGGGCCCTTTTGTTTTCCTCTTCTAAGGCCACATTCTCCTCTTCCTTCTGGGACAAGAGGTTTTCTAGTTCTTTGATCTGTTTACTGTGTTGTTGATGCAGTTCTGCAACAGCTAGCTGTATTGCTTCTTCCTTGCCAGAAAGCAGGCTTATAATCGTCTGTTCCTTCACACTGATTTCGTCCTGCAGCCGACTGGTTAGCTCTCTAGAGGCCTTTAGATCAGTCTCTAGTTGTTCACAACTGAACTTACAATTTTGGATATCAGCTTCTTGGTGCTTTATGATTCCTTCCAAGTTGCTTTTGTGTTCTTTACATTTTTCTAAAGAGTTATTTAAGTCAGTTGACTGGTCTTCTACACTCTTAAGTTCTGATTCTAACTTGGCTAATTCATTCTTAGAATCATGATACAGTTGTCGAGCTTCTTCTAACTGGGACATAAGTTCTTGATTTTCCTCTTGCAGCTTATCATACACCTTTTGTTGATGCTGGAGCTCAGTCTGGGCCTTGGACTCCCAAATTTCCTTGTCATGTTCGAGCCTAGGGATGGAGACAGAGGTCAGGGGGAGAAGGAGGGTAGAGAAAGGGAGGGAAGGAGAGACATTAACTATATGATATACACCTAATTGATCTACAAATCAGCCAATATTTACTACTGAAGGTTTTAAGAGAGATCATAGTTCTCTGTATCTATACATGTGTACTAATACAATCTAACACATAGAAAAAGTAACATATTAAAGATACATGAGGGAGATCTGATCATAAAAGTGTGTTCCTTACTTTAGTGATCCCCAGTTTGAGATATGAAAAGCAAATCGGTTCCCAACCCCCACTGTTTTATTCTATTTTGCTCCAGACAAGCTAACATCAGGTTTCTTTAAAGCTGTGATCCTGGCAAAAGGAATGGTAAGGAAATAAAAGGGGAGGTGTACCAAGGGTAGAGGCAATGCTGGTTCTTGAGCTTGGGAAGTGATATTCTAGAGTTTGGGGACAGGGTTTCTAACTGACAGAGTACAGGTGATGTCAACTGTGGTGAAGAGAGAGACCACCACTCAGGGCACTAAAGCAATCCTTTGGGAGTAAGCTAGTAGACAAGGGTAGTCAGGTTGTCAAGAAATCCAGAAATAGAAACAGGAAGGCAGAGAAACCTATGCCATCTCTTAACAGAGTTTGGTGGTGGGGGAAGATGCCAGCGATTTTATGTAATGATTTTATAGTGATACACATTATAACAAAAAGTTACAAAACTGGCAATAAGTGTCAGAAGGGGAAGGCTATAACGGAATTTAAAACAAACACTGGTTCTGTAACAAATTTTTAAAGAATAAATGAGATACTAAAGTAAAAAACAGTTTAAAAACTTATCTTGCCTTCACAATTTTCTCTGGAGGGAACAGCCCCTGCCTACCTGGAGACAGTGATCTTCAATTCCTCCATGTGGATGGTCATCTGTCTGAGCTGATCCTTGAGAACGATGCAACTCTCCTCTTTGAGTCTGACCTCCTCTTCTTTGGTTTGAATGGCCTCGCCAAATCTCTCCTCCCACTTCTTAGCTTCATCAATCACCCTGTCCCGGTCATCCTGGAGGGACGACATGCTCTTAGTGAAGGCTGCAAGCTGGGCCAAGGTGCTGTCCAGGCTTTCCTGCAGCTCCTTCATTTCCTTGTCTTTCCTGGTCAGACTGACTTTGATCTCTTCAAGCCTGTCTTCCACATGGACCTTTTCTCTGTGCAGAGCATCGAGCTTCTCTTCCATGTCCTTCTTCTCTTTTCGGTGTTTCTCTTCTGCTTGCTCTAGTCTTTGCAAGAAGTCATCATCTTTTTGTTTTATCTGGCTTTTGATGGATTCTTTGTTTGTCTGAAGCTCCTTTTTCAATTTGAGGTTGTCCGCTAGCACTCTCGCGGCTTCGCTTTGGGTGTCATCTAGCAGTATCTTGAGGCTAGATAATTCAGCTTGTGCCTTTTTGTGGTCTTCAACTGCCTGGGTCAGGTTTCCTTTGGTTGTATCCAAATCCTTCTGGGATTCAGTGTGAACGAACTCGAGGGCCTTGACGGTCTTCTCCAGGGCACTGATCCTCTCTTGGTACCGGATGCAGTCCTTCTGGAGTTGCTTCACCTCTTGCTGTTTTTCCTTCAGCAGCTCCTGTAGCTCCTTGGTATGGCTTTTATTGCCAGGTCCTTTCTGGGCACCTTGTATCTTTTCCATGAACTCTTTTCGGATTTCTGACTCCACCTTGGTTTTCTCCTTGACCAACTGCTGCTTTTCTTCCTCTAATTCACTCACACATCTTTGAAGGTTCCGCATTTCAGACTCTAACTGCTCATTTTTTATTTGGGCATCTGTAACATCCTGGTAATAATTTCCAATGCTCCCATTAAGTTCTGCCAGTTGGTTCATCAGCCTCTCTTCTAAATCGTCCTTCTCCTCTTCCGCTGTCTCCTTCAGCTTGGTGACTCTGTGGAGTTCCTCTTGGATTTGCTGACTTAGTGTGGTTTTCTGGGCGACTTCTTCCTCCAGGAGCCTTAGCTCACCATCCTTTGCAGAGAGCTGAGTCAGTAGGGCGTTTTTCTCATTTTCTAAAGTTTGGCTAAGTTCCCTGTCTTTCTGTTTCTCCATCTCTAACTCAGCAATTCTTCCTTTAAGCTGATTAAACTTTTGGAGGTAGTTATTGATGTCATCGTGCGAACTGAAAGTCTCACTAATACTAGGCTTGGCACCGTTAGCCAACAGAATAGCTTCCGAATCTTCAAGCTTGGCACTTTTACTCATAGCGCCTTGTTCTTGAGACTTGCCCATCACAGCTTGTGTCACCGCTTCGATGACAACCTTCGGCTCATCAGATTCCTCAGTAGCTTCCAGGCTAGCTTGTTTCAGTATTTGAGCTTCTACCTGAAGCTTTAGATTTCGAGTCTCTTCACTCAGTGTGTCCTTCTCCACCATTAATGCCTCAAACTCCTCAGAAAGCGTTTTATACTCCAACTTGATCTTTTCTAGTTCCTCCTTCAAGCTGGAATTGGAAGAAATAAGAGCTTCCATGCTTTCATGGTCTCCTCCTACAGGCTGGGCCTCTGCTCTAAGCCGGTCATTTTCTTCCTCTAGCTCAAGGATCTTCTGTTGCTTAGATTTAGCAAATTTTCTCATCTTCTCTTTTATCTCTTCCATTTCCTGTTCTGCACCCTGCAGCTGCTTCTCTCTCTCTCTCTTGTCGGCCTCTGCGCTCCTTAACTTTGCATACAGCTCTTGCTTCTCTTGCCTGACGCCTTCCACCACATGTTGAATCCTCTCTGCTTCATTGCTCACGTTCTCGTAGGACTGCAGAAGAACCTCGTACTCCTTCTGCAGCTCCTTGTGTTTCTCTTGCCATTCGGTGCTCTCTGCTATCTTGGAACATCTCACCGATTCCAGCTCCTTCATCAGCTTTTCCTTGTCCTCAGTGAGGCCCTCTAGAGCTAGTTTCAGGCTTTCACAAGAGCCACTGAGGCTCTGATTTTCCAGTAAAGACCTGTCCATTTCTACAATGAGTTTGTCTCTTTCTTCCTGAAGAAGAGTTAACTTTCCTAGGAATGCATTTTTTTCTTGATTCTGAACAGAAACCTGGCTTTCTACATCTGCCAGAGACTTGGTCAGGCGTCCAACAGCATCTCTGGCTGAGGACAACTGCTCTTTCAGACTCTTGTTTTCTTTAAGGGCCTCCTTCCGGGAGATGAGGGCAGCCTGCAGTTTCCTCTGTAATTGTTGCTTTGCGTTAGTTTCTTCCTCAAGCTCTGTTGGCTTCTTCTTTAGCTCACACATTTCTACCTGGACCTGCTTTAGCCTGTCCTCATGCTCCTTGGCTTGCATTTCCAGCTGTGTGTGCAGAGCCTTGATTAAACGCTCCTGCTCCACCATGTCTGTCTGGACCGTGGTGAGGGTCTGCTCTTTCTCACTAAGCTGTCTATAAAGGTCGCTGACCTCTTCTTCCTTCTGGCTCACGTGCTTTTGCAGGGCATCTAGTTCAGGCTGTAATGTTTTCAGATGTTCTAGGTGAGCAATGTTCAACTGGCTACTTTCCAACTCCTGCTTCAGCCATTCTGTGTGGGCCTGGGCTTCGTGGGATGCTGCCTTCAAATTCTGGATTTCTACACCCTGCTCATTTACCTGTTCTCGTAACAGAAATACTTCTTCTGACTTTTTGGACAGCTCATCTGCTGCAGAACTAACTTTCCATTCCAGCTCTTTTTTCTCAACCTCCATTTCTCTCAGCTGGGCCTGGATCTGGGCAACAGAAAGAGCATCCTGGAGAGTTGCTGTATCCCCAGGGTGAGAAGGCGGAACTGTGTGTAAGTCAGATTCTGAAGCAGGCTCTGTGTCTTTGAGTGAAACACCTTCTAAACTTTGAGTGGGAAGACCGGGCTCTTGCTGGTCAGTGCCTGGGAGCTGTCTGTCTATAGACTCCCTTGCTTGACAGTGGAGTTGCCTTAGCTGGTCCGCAATGTTCTCATTTTCCTTCCTCCGCTCATCATACTGTTCCTGTAGGTGATGGTAAGCATCCTTCTGCAGTTTGAGCTCTTCCTTTAGATGTTTCTCTTTCTCTTGTCCCTTTTTTAGAATCGCCTTACGGGAAATTAAGACTTCTTGAAGCTTCTTTTGGAGCTGCGTCTTTTCCTTTTCAAGGTCCAGTACCTTCTTCTCCAGCTCTGGCCTCCAGTGTTCCCCACCACCGGCACTGGGTGGGCTACCCACCGCTGCTTCTTTTACAGGCACTGCTGAGTCTCTGTCCCCAGCATCCATGGTGCCTGTGGTTAATTTCTGAATAGTGGCATGGTTTTCAGTGATCTCTTCTTGAAGCAAATCTATCTGCTTTGTCTTTCTCTGCAGGTCCTGAGTCATCTGTTGGATCACAGCCTGTAACTCTTCCTCTGCTGCTGCCTTTTCTTTTAAATCCCTCCTTACGCTCTCCAGTTCCACTTCTTTTTCAGATATTGTCTGTTTTAAAGAAACTTCTATTTCTTGCCACTTAGAAGTCCCACATTTTTCTGGGTCATCTTTGTTCTCTCTGTCTTCCTCTAGCTTTATCCTCTCACTCTCCCGGAGGGGAATCTCTTTCTTAGACTCCTCTCTTACCTTGGCTAACTCCTCCTCCAACTTGCTGACTTTCTGCAGTAGCTCCTTTCTGTTGATGAGTGCTGCCTGCAGCTTCCGCTTTCTCTGCTCGCTTTCTTTCTTCAGCCGCTCCAGTTCCTGCTGAAGCCCATCTTTACTCACTGGCCCCTCTGGGCTTGACTCATCACGCCCACGTGCAAGGCTGGACTCAAGTCCACTCTCTTCCACATGCTCTTTTTTTGCTTCTTCAGCTCTGGACAATAAATTGAGCTGTTCCTTCAGAGTTTTAATTTCAACCCCAAGAGAAAACTTCTCTTCATTAAGCTGAACCATTTTCTCCGTCATGCTGAAGCTGAGTTCTGTCACTTGCTGATCCTTCTCCTGGATAGTTTGCTGAAGGGTCTCCACGTCTTTCTTTTTCTCTAACAAGAGTTGGTCCATTTTGGCTATTTCCAGTTCTTTCTGTGAAAGAGCCTGTGACAGCCCTTCCATCTCTTTGGAGATGTCCCTCACACGCTCTGCTCCCTCCAGCACCTCACTCTCCTTCGTCTGCAGCTGGCTCTGCAGGCCCTTTATCTGCATTCCCTGTTCAGAAAACTGTAGTTGCACACCATCCAGCTCTCTCTGTAAAGCCTCGATTTTCACATCTTTAGATTTGGCTTCTATGCTTAGGCTGTGGATCTGTTCCGTGAGCAGGTTGTGCTGAGCCCTCTGGCTTTCATAGTCCAGACCTCTTTGCTTTTCTGCTTCTGCAAGGCTGGTTTCCAGTTCTCGGACCTGAGCCCGCAGTTCTGCTAAGACATCAAGCTCCTTCACCCGGTAAAGTAGCTGGTCTCTTTCTTCAGACAAGGCAGCAAGCATGCCCCGGGCTTCCTGGGCACTCTCTTTGAACTCTTCGTTAAGCTGGCTTAGGCTGCTAATTTCCTTCATTTTCTCATTTAAATTTTCCTCTGCTGTATGAAGGCTTGTTTCAAGCTCCAAAACTTGAGATTTCAGCCTTTCCAGTTCGTCCTGGTGACACTGACAGACATGTGGTTCAGAGAGGGATTTGTCCACACCATCCAGCTTTGTGGAGTTCCGTTCCATTCCAGCCTCATTTAAAGGTCCTGCCTCAGATGTTCCATGCGGATCTTTCATGCCTGCCTGCTGCTCTTCAGCTGCTGAGACAGTACTCTCGTCACTGGGCACACAGAGGGCAGCTCTTGATGAACCTGAGGGCAGTCCTTCACTCTCCATCAGCTGTGCTTCTTTCTGGTAAAGGACCTCATAGTCCCCCTCAGGCCTCTTGCCCTGCAGCTGTGACTTAAGAAATGCAATTTCTTCCTGGGCTTCTTTCATTTCCACTAATAAAACTGATAGCTCTTTATGTTTCTGGGAAAATGTGCTCTCTAGGACATCCTGTCCACTTTCTTCCTTAGAAGAGCTGCTCCTGTTGAGCAAAGTAACACCAGCTGTACTGACCTATTAAAAAATAAGGAAAAAAACCAACAGCAAAACATCAAGATAGGCCTTAATCAAATAGTTCACACAGCATTATAAATATCCCAATACAAAGTAGCATTTAAAGAATTTCCTTGCAAATCAAAACCCTGAGATTTCACCTCACAGCAGTCAAAATACCTAAGATTTAAAAAAAAAAAAAGAAAGAAAAGAAAAGAAAAAAGAAAAAAAAACCCTCAGGAGAAAACAGTTGCTGGTGAGGATGTAGAGAAAGAGGAACACTCCTCCACTGCTGGTGGAGTTGCAAGCTGGTACAACCACTCTGGAAATCAGTCTGGCGGTTGCTCAGAAAACTGGGCATGATACTACCGGAGGTCCATGCTATACCAATTCTGGGCATATACCCAGAGGATTCCCCAGCATGTAATAAGGACACATGCTCCACTATGTTCATAGCAGCCCTATTTATAATAGCCAGAAGCTGGAAAGAACCCAGATATCCTTCAAAGGAGGAATGAATATAGGAAATGTGATATATTTACACTATGGAATACTACCCAGCTATTAAAAACAATGAATTCATGATATTCTTTGGCTAGTGGGTGAAACTGGAGAATGTCATCCTGAGTGAGGTAACCCAATCACAAAAGAATACACATGGTACACACTCACTGATAAGCGGATATTAACCCAGAAGCTCAAAATCCCAAGAAACAATTCACATATCAAATGATGCCCAAGAAGGAAGGAAGGAGAGGCCCCTGGTCCTGGAAAGGCTCAGTGCAGCAGTGTAGGGGAATACCAGGACAGGAAAGTGGGAAGGGGTTGATTGGGAAACAGGGTGAGGGAAGAGGGACTTTCGGGGAAGGGAGATCCAGGAAAGGGGAAATCATTTGAAATGTAAATAAAGAATATATGGAATAAAAAAAAAAAAAGAAAAAAAAAAGAATTTCCTAAAACTTAGAACCTTCTGGTTCAAATTTCTTTTATGCCCCCAAAACTGTTAAAAATCTGTAAAACTCTATATCTCCTAAACTGAATGTCCATAATTCAATCATCCCCACCCTGAAGTCTTTTTCAAGTCAAAAGGGCCCAAGGAAACTTGCGATCCATTTTCTAGATATTTCCCTACAAAAGAACATTCTTCTCTTAGGTTAACATGCCTAGTTATTTCTTCTAAGATCTGCTTTTAAAAAAACCAACAAAACAACAACAGCAACAAACTATTAAACACCCCAACTCCAAGGTGTATGTTATATTTCTTTTCCTAAGCAATTTACTGAATAAGAAAGCTGTAAAATTTAAAAAAAAAATTAACACTGACATGTAGACTAAATTAGCAGATGCAGACACATTACTAGGGACAAGAAGTCTAGGATGTGCTCTGCTGTCACTTGGATGTGACATTAGGGACCCATGTGGCAAATATGACTGTGCTAGGCTACTCCCTCGTGTCATTGCTTTTCTTTGCTTGGGACAGAAAACTAGTGAGTCACACAACATAGTTAATTTGTTTAGGTTCAGAAACCCTGTCTCAAAAACTACAGTAGAGAGTGACCAAGGAAACCTGACGCTGACCTTTGGTTTTCACAGGCACACACACACACACACACACACACACACACACACACACGTGCACGCATACACAAACACAAACACACCATACACAGAAACACACAAAGGGGTTTGGGGGATGTAGGCATGGCTCACTGGGAAAAGTGCTCGCTGAACAAACATGAGGACCTGGGTTTAGATCTCCAGCATACATGTAAATGCCAGGCATAGTAGCACATGTCTATAATCTCAACAGTTTTCATAAGGACTATATTAATAATTTATAACTTTGTTCCCTGTATT
Organism: Apodemus agrarius; assembly: GCA_964023405.1. Taxonomy (NCBI): domain Eukaryota; kingdom Metazoa; phylum Chordata; class Mammalia; order Rodentia; family Muridae; genus Apodemus; species Apodemus agrarius. Next base: position 63,227,824 of record OZ030018.1, read on the forward strand.
ACAGAGACCATACATAATCCATAGATCTCAGTACTAGGCACTGGGGAAAAGTCTCTATAACTTCAGGTCACAATCTTATGTTTCCATCCTTACAGACTGGAAATTCCAATACAGAAAACCCAAAATTGCTACCACAGGGTTCAATGTAACCTCTGCGTTTTGTTCTATTACCCAGTATGTCTTTGTTTCCTGTATTACTCCCTTTCACATCGCTCATTCATTCACCTCCCGCACTTGCTACAGTATCTACTAAAGAGTCCAGTCATCCCACACCAAGAGGGCAGAGAACCACAGACTCTGTTCTTTTGGCTGCTCCCACTGTTCTTTCCTCCTCTGAACTTTCTTCTTCAATGGATCTTTCTCTATTTGATATCTGTGATCTCAAGGGATAGTACTAGTCAGCATTTCTATGCAGCATCTGTTTGAACATCTCCTTTCTTAATTTTTGTTTGCTAATTATTTTCTGCTTCTTTTGTTTTTCATTATCTTACTAGACTTCCATATTTCTTATCTGTGTTGATTTTTCTTTTGATTGTACTCAAAGAACCAACTCTTCATTTCATTGATTCTTTGTCTTCTTGCTGTTGTTTCTACTTTATCATTTCAGCCCTGAGTTTGAATTTTGTTTCCTAATCTAGTTTGTTAATCTGATTATTTTTTATTAGGGAATTGAGATCATTAATATTGACAGTTATCAATGAGCAGTGTTTATTGATTCCTGTTTTTTGATGTTATGGTGTGCTCCCTTCTTTAGATGTGGTGAACTAGTATGGTGTGTGCTCCCTTTTGGTGTCCTGAATTGGGATTATTTTTTTTTTGTGTGTGTGTTTTCTTGGGTATGACTAACCACTTCAGGTTAAAGCTTGATTTGTAGGTAGAAATTGTTTAAATTTGTTTTTTTTTATGGATTGTTTTTCTTTATCTATTGTAATTGAAATTTTCTTCTGGGTAAAGTAGTCTAAGCTGATATGTGTTTTGTTTGACTGAACTATCCATTTCTTCTGTCTTCAACTCCCCTTCTCTCGTATTCTGTTGGTGGGGTTAATCTTTGAGATTTTTGTTTGAAATCCTTAATTTTTCATTTATAGTTTTATTTCAGTTTGGATTTTCTTTAGTGATTCTATGTAGGAGACCACTGGAGTCAGACATGTCTTTCTCAGGCCTGAGCAGGGTAAAGGTGGGGGCATTAGTCACAGGAAGTGGTCTGGTCAGTCTGGAACTGTTGCTGCTGACCGTACCCTGAGCTCTCGATGAGACACGGTGTGCTGACATACTTTAGATTAGATTCTCTGTGAGGGTCAGGTTCTTTATCTTTGTTGGTTGCTTACCACATCCTGTTTTATTTTTTGCTGCCAACTTTACCATATAGCAGCTATGTGAACCTGCATTAAATGAGACTTGATCAGAATCCTGTCTTGTCTCAATTTCTCCTGCCTCTTGCCCCCTAGGTCCTCACTCCACCTCTCAGGCACCTGTTCAAGAATCCACAGGTGGGTTAACTTGGTGCCCCAATGAGAGACCTGAAGTACAGTGGATTGCATGAAGGAGTTCAGAGAAAGTACGGCCTTGTGGACTAAAGTGAAAGCAAGTAAAGTAATTGCTAACCTGGCAATTTCTTTTGTGTCATAAGTCATGGGGCAAGAAATAAATCAGCAGGAAACGTACATGAGACAGTTAAAGGAAACTCTTCAGACTCGAGGAATAAGGGTTAAAATTAAGGATTTAAAAAATTTTTTTGATTTTGTTAAGGAAACGTGTCCTTGGTTTCCCGATGAAGGTGCAAATGATCCAAAACATTGGAAGTGAGTAGGAGAAGCTTTTCAAGATTATTATAGAATTATGGGACCTGATAGAGTCCCTGTAACAGTCTTTTCCTTGGAGTCTAATTAATGACCTTAATATTATGGCAGAACTGAGAGTGTAAAATACTTTGGCAAAGAACCAGCAAAAATCACTGTATCCTTTAATAGAGAACAAATACAATGGCTTATAGCTAAAGATCAGCAATGGTTGTTATCTTGTATCAGTTTTTATGGTGTTATTGATAATCATTACCCTCCAGAGATATTAATTCAATTTGCTAATGAGCATTCCTTTTTGTTTCCTCTTATCACTTCCTTTTCTCCTTTGAAAATGCTTTGACAATATTTACTGATGGCTCTGCTAATGGCAAAGCTGTATATCATTATAAAGATAATACTGTTATTTTAGATGTTCCTATATCTTCTGCTCAAATAACTGAGCTCTATGCAGTGTTGGAAGTTTTGAAACAGTTTGCCAATACAACTGTTAATATCTACTCTGATTCTCATTATGTAGTTCATTCTGTTCCTTTTTTGGAGACTTCAGGCAATTTCAAGTCTGATAATCCAGTTGCTCCTATATTTCTGCAGTGTGTGGATGCTATTAGAGCACGCGTGCCAAAAAGTTTTTTTGGGGACATCTTAGAGCCCACACTAATCTGCCAGGTGTCTTATCTCTTGGCAATGCTAAAGCTGATACTACCACTAGAAATACTTTGTTAAATTACAGGAAGCTCATAGGTTACATCATTTAAATTCTACAGCATTACGGCTTTGATTTGGGTTAACTCGAGACCAGAGTCGTCAAATTGTTAAACAATGCACAAATTGTGCTAAATTATTACCTGTCCCTCATTTAGGAGTAAACCCACAAGGATTGATACCCATGTTTTATGGCAAATGGATGTTACTCATGTTCCTAAATTTGGACAATTAAAATTTCTTCATGTCTGTGTGGATACCTTTAGTGGATTTGTTTTGGCCTCCCTACATACAGGAGAGCAGTGAATAATTTTATAGCACATCTCTTATATTGTTTTTCCATAAGAGATCTACATTCTTGTATTAAGACTGATAATGCACCTGCTTATTGCTCTAGTAGTTTAAAGAGGTTTTGTAGTAAATTACAGATTACTTTAAAAAAAGGAATACCTTATAACAGGCATTTTAAAATGTCTTTTTATTCAATTAAAAGGGGGGAAGGAGAGTGGGGTCTTCCAGAAGAAGACCTCAAAACATACTTTACCATTCTCTTTTCATTTTGAATTTTTTAAATGTGAACAAGGATGGTAAATCTGCAGCTTATCAGTTTTTTTTTGGCATGCAGATTCCAAATCTACATATGCAAAGATCATGCGGAAGGACCCATTGTCTAGAGTTTGGAATGGACCCTCCCCTGTTCTCATATGGGGTCAAGGATCTGCTTGTATTTTTGATCATCAAGCTAACTCTGCAAGATGGCTACCAGAAAGATTGGTGAATCAAATTAATGACTGATCCAGGGCTGAGTCCCTGAGAAAATCTTTTATATGTTTTCAGATGAAGAGCATCATGCTGATGCTCACAATCCAGATGGTTGTGGAAGCTGCCCGCATACCTGCACTGCATGAGCCAATGGAGCTGACATGGATCATGGAAGATGGAAAGGGAAGAAATCTTACATCAGTGAAAAGAACAACTAACTACTCCTGGAACCTGGCTTCTGGAAATCACGTTCTCATGGAAGGACTTGTTTAGCTGTGTGACATGGACTCGGTCACCCAAAGGACATTTTTACATATGTCCTGCTCATGATTCTGATGAAAATTCTTGTGGCTCTAGTGATTCTTTTTATTGTGCATCTTAGAGCCATGAAACTTCTAAATTAAATCACCTATGACATTTTGTGAACAAGGTCTCAATGGCTCCTTGAAAAGGCACTGACTGTCAGTTTGATGATTACTTTTCTATGGTAATTTGGTTAGATCATGGTACTCAGATCTTTTGCCAAACATTACTCTAGGCACATCTATGATGGTATTTTAGTTGGCATTAACATTTAATGCCAGCTAAATGTTTATGTATGTATGTATGTGTATGCACGTGGTGCTGCCACATATATGTAAACCTGTATATAGATGCCAGAGGTCAAACTTCAGTGTTATTCCTCAGAAGTCATCTACCTTATTTTCCATGGAAGGCCTGGAGCTCCCCAAGTAGGCTGGCCTGGCTGGCCATCAAGCCCCAGGAATCTGTCTTCTCTGTCTCCCAGTGCTGAGGTCACAAGCCTGTACTATTGTGCCCAGACTTTCAGAGCTTCTGAGGCTCAAAGTGAGGCCCCGACATTGCACAGTAAGCACTTGACCAACTGAGCTATCTCTCCAGCGATACATTAGGAGAATTCTAATGAGGCCAACATACCCTTTCTAGTCCAGGTGAACCTTTTCCATTAGTTAAGGCCTTGGCAGGGTAAAAAAAAAAATCTGTCCTACTCTGAAGAGTTAAATCTGCTAGCAGATCATCTCTTGCTTCAAGTCTTATTATTTCTCTATGTTGTATGGCTTCTGGCTCAATTGGAAGATTCCGAATTTGCCAATATGTAAAACTGTATCTCTGTGGGTCTAAAATGGTATTTATTCTATGTCCCTAGAGACATAGACCAATATATAATAAGCAACACTTTTGTTAAGAAGCTACATTACTTCTAAATACTTATCAGTTACAGAGCATGGCAAATTAAATATAATGCAGCTAACAAAGACACTAACTCACTAGAATGATTCTAAGAAATGATGCTTCTGTTAAATTAAATTTCTGTTGGTCAAGGTCCCGAGAAGAGACTCTGAACAGGACATCTTCATCTCACCACCCTCCACTTTCCTTGCAAAGGTTCAGGGAGTGTCACGGAGATGTGGGAAGAATGTAGAGCTGGAGGGTTGGGGGGAGATCTCTGGAATGCTGTCTTTTGGACATGACATGGCTACCACACCCATGAAAAACACAGCAGCTGTGGTTACTTGAATAAGATCAAGGCAGAGAAAATCCCAGCACAGATGGGCAGGAGCTCTGTGGGTCCTACCTGTTATCAAGGAGCTACTAGCACTTGATGGCTGCTTGGGAGGGAGAATCATTCTTTTTGGAGGGTGTTCCTACTCTTAGGTTTCCTGTGCTACAATGAATGACCCCATACCCCTACACATATCTGCAATACAAAATGACTTAGTGGGTTATCAAAAAAAAAATAATAAATAAAGAAAAGAAAAAAAAGAAAAGACATGAAACTGGAAGAGACATGCTAGTGGGAAGCTGAAGGGGAGAAATGAGGTAGATATAATCAAATTTCATCCATGTATGTACATGTATAAACTCACAAATACAGAAAATTAAAATTGAAAAGTAAAATAAACAAATTTCAGGTCACAAAAGCTACAGTTTTGTAAAGGCTCCTTTGAAATACAATCCTGAGTAAAAATTACCAACTAGGGATCATGAGAAATTCAAGAGATTTTGTTTACTCTCTACAGAGGCGAGCTGTGGGGCTTGAATAAGACTCTCCTCCACAGGCTCCTGTATTTAAACTCTTGGCTGGTGGTATCATTGGGGGAAGTTTAGGAGGCATGGTCTTGTTGGAGGAAGTATGTCACTGGAGGCGGGCTTTCAGAGTTTCAAGCCTAGAGTCATTTCTCCTTCCCTCTCGGCTCCAGACAGTTCCCCCTCTCTGCTCCAAGAGTCTGATAAAGGATGTGATCACTGCCCTGCCTGTTCCTGCAGCAGTGCCTGCTGCTTGCTTGCTGTGCACCACAAATGGACTCTTACCCTCTGGAACTGTAAGTCCAAATATGCTCTCTCTTCGTTAAGTTGTCTCAGTCATGGTGTTTTACTATAGTCTAGTTACTTTGACTCTCTTAAATGTCATTTCACTCCATGGTTAATATAATTCTCTGTCAACAGTTAACTGCTGGAGTCAGCCCCTGCCTAATCCAGGTCCCACTATGACTGTACTAAGTGGTCACTTACCTCACAGACTGTACCATCAGCCTCCCCTGCTCTATTCTGGGCCTCCAGAAGAATAATCTGAGAGGAGAGTTTTTCTGAAAGTCAAAAAAGTAATATTTTTAGAGAATATATGTGGAACATTTGAAAAAACAGTGATATAACTGTACCAAGGCTATTTGAGATACATAAAATAATGGAGAGAAAACAAATAAGCTAAGTACTTTGAGGGAGATAAGACTGATGCCTCCAAAAAAAATGAGATGTCATACCTAACAGAACATAGTAGATATCATACATAACAGAACATAGTAGATATCATACATAACAGAACATAGTAGATATCATACATAACAGAACATAGTAGATATCATACATAATAGAAAGCAGTATGATAATGATCGTGAGAGACATGTAAATACTATGTTATTTGAAAGGCTATAGATGCAAAGACATGTGGTGTGGAGTAGGTATTTATGCTATCATCTGAAATTCTACTGTCTTAGTTCATCCACATTCCTACTGTTTGAATTGTACATTTTTGCACAATTGTCCTTACAATGTTCCGATCTTCTTTAACAGATGTTCAGACATTAAATGTTAGCACTAAAGGGGATATATCTTTTAATTGCAATCCCAAAGACCAAATGAGGACACAAATGACATAATATGAAGAGGTGACAGGGCAAGACAGACAGCTGGGATCAGGACCCCCATCTTAGCATACAGTTCTCAAATGGGTATCAACACTCTGGAAGATAAAATGATTGGGCACTGATTCTGGAGATACTCCAGGAAGCGTCTATTCTTTCTGAAAAACTAAACTAAAGAAAGAGCATTTAGTTTTTATGCAACATCTCAATGCCTTATCAGGACCTGGGGTGCACATGTTTTGACTCCATCTTATCCTTCAACCTCCTCTTGTATTGCTATCTTTTTTTCACTCTATGAAAAAAACCTCAGAGCTTCTGTTCGGCAAACATCAAATTCGTTTACACATCACACATGTTCTGTTCTCTCCCTGATTAATATGTTCATTGCATGACTGCCCCGCCTTTAGTCATTGAATGCCAAGTTCCCAGAGAGGCCTAGCTTGACCTCTGTAATCCTGCCTTTCTCTTACTTCAGATACACTTGCAGGATCCAATTTCACCTCCATCCTAATATCTGTTACTCTAACATGCTCTTTTTTATACATGTTTATGACTGTCTTGTACTCTAAAATGTTCATAGCTGTATCTACAGCACACAGAATAGTGCCTGGCTCACAGGCAAGGAAGAATACTCATGTACTCAAGGCAGTACATTTACTGTGCTCAAACAGTGCAGACCACTGGGGAAGATGTAGAAGTGGCAGTTCACAAAGTGAGATCGAAGGAACAGGACAGAAACTCAAAGGTTATTTATGACAGAGACAGAAGAGCCAGGGCAGAGAATGCTAAGGCCATGACCCCCAAGAGAAGAGGACAGAAATCACAGAATCTGCACAGCATATGACAATTGCATGAGCAGGATAGAAACTGCTTGCAAAAATGGGAGAATAAGGATTATGGATAAAGTATCAAAAAAGTGCTTCAAAAGGGCTAAGTAATGAGCTGAATTTGTGGCTTTACTGGCAATGTTAGCAATATTTTTTAATAATTATGCATTTAATTACATATCATTTTGAGATAGGAGCTAGGTGGGAAACTATAAAAAAGCTACATGAAAAAATTGAATCTAGTTTTTTAAAGTTTGTGTGATATCCCCTCTGACTCGTACACAGAACAGCACAGCACAGCAGTTGGATGTGCTAGATCAATGGTTCTCAACCTGTGGGTCACAACCATTGGGGGGGGTCTAATGACCCTTCACATATCAGATAGCCTGCATGTCAGATATTTACATTAGGATTCATAACAATAGAAAACTGCAGTTATGATATAGCAACAAAAATAATTGTATGGTTGGGGTCACCACAACATGAGGAACTGACTTGTTTGGAAGGGTGCACACCACCCTCCTGGAAGAATGAGAGCCGTAAGGCATCATCACCACATGCTACTGAACTGAGGAGGTTCTCACAGGACACAATGAACAGAATACAGATCCGAGAGATGCCTTCGTTCTTGTCGACTGTGCACACAGTCCAGTAGAACAAGATGCTAATGCACTCAGCTTAATCCAGCAAGATGTTACCCAGCAGCTGTTATCTGCCAGCTGCTGCTAAGTTTAGGTAAAGCAACTGAAAAAGTCTCTGTCCTTAAAAAGCTCACACCATGTCTTCGCAGGGCTGACAGTAAACAGGATAAACACTGACCATCCTCACACATCAGTCAAGGTACAAAGGATGCTGTGGGAGCACAAAGCACTTAACCCAGGATGAAGACTGAGTTCCTAAAGAAGACGGTGCCCTGGGTGAGGGCTGACGGGTGCAGAGCAAGGCAGACAGGAGGAGGAGAAGGAGTCTAAGCAGGAAGGTAACATGGCACGCGATGACTGGGACCCAAGCTGTAGCTTATTTTGATTTCTCTTACCTCATTCCTGCCTTCATTTTGCCTATTAAAAAAATTCAGCATCAGTAGAGTCCAATTCTGGTCATACTCCCTATAAGATACCTCTGCCAGTTCCAGATGAATATAAAGTATTCAGAAACCCTGCAGCATTTACAGCGTGTCCCAGCAAATGAAGCCCTGATACAAGTACCAGCACTGTGCTCAGCTATTTAGAGTACATTAGTTTTATCCTGATAGCTACCAGTTCTGCTGCTGCCCGAGAGCCTTAGTGTGCAGAGCAGCTCTGTGTGCATATGCACAGCGGTAAAAGCAGAAGCACCTATGGGACAAGGAGACGGAATTCCGGCTTTTATTTATACATACCGTTCTCAGCTTTCAGCTCCTCCAGCTCTACCGTGCGAAGAAGCAAGGCTCCCTTCTCATTCTCTAGCTCTACCACTCTCTTCTGTAAAGAGGCGACAGTCTCCTCTATCACTGCCTACATAGTAGAGAGACAACAAGTTAGTGATTCCCCAGAGCAAGCTCTCACACTGATGCCCAGAGGGCCTCTAACATGTATAGCATTCCTAAGTTCTCCAGCTATGAGGAGGGTTTAGAAACAGCATCCACTCCTCTGCCTGGTGAATCTTTGGAGAAGGTTTTAATTCTAAAGAAGGAAAAAGAAATAAACTCTATCCCATAAGCTTCCAGTTCATTGAGTCTTGATTCCAAGCAGAAGCCTGGATTTCAAAGATAGAAAGCCCAAGTAAACGGTGCATGAAAGAACATTTTAAAAGTTCAAAGGCACTGGGTGGTGATGGGGAATGCCTCAAATCCCAGCACTTGGGAGGCAGAGGCAGGCGGATTTCTGAGTTCGAGGGTAGCCTGGTCTACAGAGTGAATTCCAGGACAGCCAGGACTACACAGAGAAACTCTGTACCCCCCCCCCCAAAAAAGTTCACCGGCAACACCTTACATTAGATCTGATTAAGGCCAGGTAAGCAGCAAGGCCTGGAGGAAAGTGGACAGGAAGGGAGACTTCCCAAGAGGTAGAAGAACTGTTTCCCCCAGGAACTGTTAACGCTGTACCATTGGGTTTTCCACACTTACAACAAAATGTTCTGTTTAATTTATATATCCAGAATGATTGTCTCTCTTAATTACAGACAAGTATCTATATTAAATCTTCAGGTTTTTTTCTTTTTTACACATTTTATCCTACTAGGCACTTAATTTTATACTCTTTTCCATCCAATTCCATGGAAACTGTCACATTAGGCTACAGAGTTTGCACAGAAACCACAGGAGGTATGTTTAGGGTTTGGAACTTCTGTCTAGAGGAAAGTTTCTAGTTTGTAATATATAAAACAAATTAAATTCCAATAATAGAGCTATAGGCATTGTATCTTGAAAAATAAGAAAGTCGTGGGGAGGAACAAACCTGTAGTGTGAGGGAACCAGACAGAGGAAGAACGTCAGTCAAGGAGTTAACTGTCTATACATTCAGCCTAACCTCCAGCTGAACAATGAACAGAAACCCAATTACCTGAGGCAGAAATACCCAACTGAGTTTTGGGCTCTCTAACACAGGTCAGAGTGGACAGTGTGGGTCTGTGCTGCTTGCTCATTAATAGTCATCAGAAAGTGTCAGAAGTTTAGAAACAACGAAAAGGGCTGAATCCAAATGAAACATTCATAGTATCCTAGACTCAATACAAAAATCACTATGGCAGAGAGAAACAGGAAACTGCTTCATTCTCAAGAAAAAATATAACCAACAAAGAAAGACTAATCACAAAATGATGCAAACTTTGGATTAGCAAGCAAGAACTTATTTATACTGTGGTGATAGGGACTGAACCCAGGACCTTTTGCAGGCTCCGCAAACCCTCTCCCACTGAGTTAAATTCCTACCCCTTGTTTTTTGTCTTGAGTCAGAGCCTCACTCAGCCAGATGGTCTTGAACTTGGGATGTCCTGTTTCTACCTCCTAAATTCTGGGCTTACAATGATATGCTACTAAGTCTGGCTGAAACTATGATAAGACATTAGCAGTGAACGAAAAGACAGGAACTTTAGGTTCAAGAGAAACAAACAAAAACTAGAAAATGAAGTTTGAAAATCTAGGATAGAAAATCACAAATATGAAATGAAAAATCAAATGGACAGGCTTGATAGAATACGGAGAAAAAAATGCAGTGACCTTGAAGGCAGATCAAGAGAAACTGATTAGTCTGATTATTGAAAAAAAATGACCATGGCCTCAAGGACATGCAGGGCGATATTGAAATATACTTTAATTGTTCTTCCCGAGAAGGGGAAGAACAGAATACACAGAAAAATCCGTTTAAGATGAACACACTTTTCTCTTACAAAAGCTTATATCTGCAAAAAGGAAAAAAAAGCACAAAGAAAGGAAGAAAATTGCAAAGAAAACCACAAATGACTACATCACAAAGAGCAAGAGAAAGGTCTTTTAAAGCTCAGTGGGAAAACGATACTTCCATCTATAGGAACAATCATATGAGGAACTGCTGGGGCCCTGTAAGGCAGAAGACTGTAAAATATATTTTTGAATGTCCTTAATGTAAAGGTGCTAATGCAGAATGATAAATCCATTCAAGAATAAAACAAAGTGCAAATATTAGCTAACACCAAGAGAATTTTTCTTTAGTAGTCCCGACTACAAGTATAGGCTGGTTATTTTAGAAAAACATGGTAGTAGTTGGAAAGCAAAGCCTCAGAGAGGAAAAGAACGTGGGACATGGCAAATATGTCAACAACTTCTCATTGATGCATTTTAAATACACATAACAGTTCAATGCACACATGTTAACACTGTATGCTAAAATGTTAATTAACATAAGCAATAAATATAGCATAAAGACTAGGGTGAGAGTATGTCATTACATGGTTTCTGCATTTAAAGAAGTAGCCCTAAGAAGATTACTATGTTACGAATATGCTGGTGTGGACAGGCTGGCATGTGTGCATGCGTGTGAGTTTGTGTATGTAAACTTAATGGCCTAAATGAGTTTCCAGGCCATGTCTCTCTCTCTCTCTCTCTCTCTCTCTCTCTCTCTCTCTCTCTCTCTCTCTCTCTCTGTGTGTGTGTGTGTGTGTGTGTGTGTGTGTGTGTATGTGTGTGTGTAAGAAAACTTAATGCCTTAAATGAGTTTTTAGGCCATGTGCCCCCAAAGTGGGTAACACAGGTAGTGCCCTTAACCAACACTGGTTGGCCCTTAAGGGGACACAGCTAAGACTCAGGAGAAGACAGAAGAGAGAACCAAACAGGAGATGTGCAGAGAGTGTCAGCAGACTGCACAGTAGCACGTGAATATGAGGCAACTATCTCAGGTGATCTCAACTACCAAAGCTAGCTCCTTGACATGATTAGAGAATAAACTTCTTGTGGACTGACCTTTCAAGTAACAACTGACTTCCATTAAAGTTCCAAGCTATTTATGTGAATATATACATATAATCAATATCTGGCAACCAAAGATTACTTGACATGTAAGGAAGCCAGAAGACATAATCCACAATAAACAGATCCAGTACTGATACAGAAGCTAGAATTAAAATAAGCACATCTAGACAGCCAGAGTCATAAAAATCATCCAATGGAAAGCAACTCCCAAAATCAATGTAGAATTAAAACACAGAGACTCACCAGAGAAGATGAATTCTAAGTACAGGAACTACAGTGAAAATAAAGCCCTAGGCTATCAATACCCAGAGTTCAAAGCCAATGATGCAATTTTAAAAGCAGAGAAAATTTTATAAAGAGATTTCGTATCTAAACAAAACATGACAGACAGGACAGCTGAGGAGGGCTCTTTAAAGTGAGGAAAACAACACCAAACTAAATCAGTAGGTCTACAGTCAGCAGGAACTACACGCTGATAGAACGATATAATTAGCTACACAAGAGCTGTAAGAACCCACCACCAGGAGCATGTCCATGTCTGTGAACACACACACGAGCACAAGGCATCCCCATCTAGACCCTCAGGAAACTGAGGCAGCACACAGACGGCATCAGAAGACTGTGCAGCCTTCTACTTGCTTTTAATAATAAAATTTTTCTAGAATAGGACCACAACATTTGTTTACTTTTTATTTTACCTCTGCTTTTGCTCTACAACGGCAATTTAAAAGAAAAAAAAAGGGCATATGTTGTATGATATTTATAAGTAAACCGTAGGCAATCATGGTGGAAAGTGTAATATGTTCTCCTGCTTGAGAACATACTTTGCAGGCTGATAGTATGTTACACCTTATTACGATTTAGCTACCATAGCTGAATGCGTCTGACAAAACACTCATAGTATACTTATGATTTATGCATTTAATGGTTTACAAACTTTATCTCAAGAGAAAAAGAAGACTCCCTCAACTACCAACAAATACAGAACTCTCGTCACACAACACACATGGTACAATATCTGGAGAAAAAGGTCCTGATGCCAGTAGCCTACTGTGACATTTATAAAACATTAAGATGAACTAATGGACAGTGAGGGACAAAAGGACAGCTATTAGAGCATATACACACAGTCAGTGTTACAATACGATCGGGAGGGAGGGACATGAGCACTAATTATAAAACTGTGCCTATCTATGTGAACCGATGGAAAATGTCTTAGTAAACACAAATGTTATTTGTCTTCATTGGGAAGCTACTTTAATGCCTTTCAGGGTATTCAGATAGAGTCATCCCCCAAAAGCATTTCATTAGGCAGAAAATGCATGTTCATTCTCTCTGTAATACTCATTGGAGCCCTTCAATACAGTAAATACATATAGATCACAGAGAAATTCACATTTAATTACCTGGTCGCCCTCATTATAAACATCTGGTAAACAAGTCTGAGATGCTGTTTCGTGTTTTTGCAAGTTTGGTGTATTTATAAACTGGCTAATTTCTTTAGATTTTTGCTGGAGTTGATCTAAGGAAGAGAAAACAAACATGCATATCTGAGGAAAACAAGACAAGCACATAGAAGCAAGGTCTGCTCCAGTCTGAAATCTCTACAGATACATCTCGCTGAACTTTACTAGTTCAGCTACCTAATTAATTACATTTTTTCCTGTTTGAATCAAAGAATATCTCAGTAAACTACTTCATTCAAAGGAAAAATAAGCACATGGGATGTTACAGAGTCACAAAGCAAAATGCAATCCTGCCATCTGCATAGGACTGGCCTGAACAGGGGACCCTGCGCTAAGTGCAGAGAGCCAGACAACTGCACAGTCCATCTCCACTTCGGGAACTAATGTGGAAACGCCTGAGAAAGACTAGTGATTCTTAGGGAGCTGGAAGGGTGAGGGAGATGAGAGGAAGTCAGGAAGGATGTCAGGAGGCTGCGAACACCCACTGTTTGCATGTATGGAATTCTCTGAATGCTATCAACATGCACAGCATAACTAACTGGTAACATGCTAATAAACACAGGCCTAGACATTTAAAATAATCATTTGTCAATAACCCCTTAAAAATGGATTTGGTGGAGCCAGGCACACCTTTAATTCCAGCTTTCAGAAGGCAGAGGCAGGCAGATCTCTGAGGCCAGCCTGGTCTACAAAGCAAGTTCCAGGGTAGCCTAAGACTATACAGAAAAACCCTGTTTTGAAAAGACAAAAAACAAAACACACAAAAAACAAAGAAGAAAAAAAGGAAAATAATAAAGGCTTTGGTGGTTTCCATTAGTCTTCATGCTCCACTAAAGTATTATAAACCCACCCAGATTCTCTACCAGGGTTTTTGACATGACCATGGTTTGGAGAAAGGGACAATGGGCTCAGATATTTCCCCTTTCCCTCATGATGCCTTCTAAACTTTCTGGTGGAAAACCAACATTGAGGTACTTGCTTACAAATTACTTCATCCTAAACTCTTTCCCAGGGCATGAGCATTCCTATCTGTCAGTACCTCACGGACACTTTAAAAATGCTGGTGACATGGACTATTGGAGTCCAGGGAGTTGCACTTTTTTTTTTTTTTTTTAAATAAACTCTTAAATGCTGAGTTTTTAGAATCATTTTCAATTTTAACGAAAATGTTTTAAAATATTTCTTAAAACCTGCCTAGAGACAAGTTTTGTTTAAAAGGAAATTTTCACCCATAACAAAAGCAAGAAGATACGCCTTTCGACTTACAGAGGACTACTTGCAATTTAGTCTGTATGTCTAAATGTGGCCTGACATTTCCAGAAACACATTCCATTCTGTGCACAGCAGGCACTGTGGTCTTCTGATCAGTTGTGTTTTACACAGGACTCCTCAGGGCCCAGACCACGGCTGAGTAGTGTTTAGCACTGAGCCGACAATGTTGAGACTTAAGACTTGAGAGACATGAGAAGAACACGCCAGAGGAGACGCATTTCCTTCTGAGCTTGCCTCTAACAGAGCCCTGAAGGTAAGAAGTACAATCCCCTAGCGGGATAGAGGTGTGGCTTTAAAAGCTACACACTGACCTTCCAGGGGCTGCACAGCCTGGGCTGACTCAGCAGCCTGCCCATGATTCTCCAGACGCAGCTTCGAGTTTTCCTCCTTTAGAGCATCACAGGCAGATTGCAGCTCTTGCTCATTCTTCTGAAGAATCAAAATGTGAGCTGTCTTCTCCTCCATTTCTGTCTTATGTGTTTGCTGGAGAGCACTGTACTTAGTGTCCAGGTCAGCCTGGGCTTGGCCTGCTTGCTCCAACTGTCTCTGAAGCTGATACATTTCTTCCTGCAGGTTCTGGAAGGATAAAGTTTTCTCTGCCACTTCAAGTTCTACTTTTTCCATCAGTATCTTACACTCCTGTCTTTCTGTTTCCATGGTATTCTTTAGAGTATTATGTTCAGCCTCCAGCAGCTGTAGCTGCTGTGAAAGAACCTAAAACAAACAAAACACCCAACATCAGGATCTACAACTACTGTACTCTCTCATTCCAGGAGCATCCTGACACACCCCCTAGGAGTCTCACACTGGCCCGGAACCTGTGGAGTAACAAACACCCTCCATGTTTGCTTTCTGGGTGTTCTGAACCATTCACATTCATATTCGCCTGGCATAAGTATGTTTTCAATGTGACTCTCCTGTTGGAGAACACGCTCCATGAGGAAGGAGGCACATGTCTTCTCCTTGTCTGTAGCACCATCAGTCTCTGGACTCAATTCACGGTGAGTACATCACTCTAGTCTGTGCCCTGGAGGAACTCAGGGTCCAGGCACTGAAGCAGGCTGAGCATCGTATAGAAGCACAGAGGGCAGGAACCAGAGGAATATCGGGAAACGTTCAAGGGAAGAGGGATGGGCTAGGGTGACCTTTCTTTTAAAGACAGCTAAATAGTCTAAAACTTTAAAAAGTAAGCAATGAGCCAGGCAAGGAGGTATGAAAAATTGCACTTCAGGCAGAGCAGCAAGGAAGAAACATGACTACTGACTGCCAAGGTGGTTGGAGTTAGCATTGAGAGAAAGTCAGGTGAGGAAATGGGCGAGGGCTGGAAACAACAAGGCTCTGCAGACACTGTCATTAAGAAAACAGAGCAGAGCCAGGTGTGGTGGTGCACGCCTGTAATCCCAGCACTTGGGAGGCAGAGGCAGAGGCAGAGGCAGGCAGATTTCTGAGTTCAAGGCCAGCCTGGTCTATAGAGTGAGTTCCAGGACAGCCAGGACTACACAGAGAAACCCTGTCTCAAAATACCAAAAAACAAAAACAAAAACAAACAACAAACAAACAAACAAAAAGAAAACAGAGCAGTTCTCTAAGGAATAAGGAGGATGAAGACAATCCTCTTCATGCCAACACACACGCCAACCCAGGGAGGAGAGAGATCCACAGATAGCAAGACACAGGAAGGAGCAATTGTATTATAGGATCCCTTCACTACAGCTGAAAGTTGACCAACACAGATAGGCAGAGTGGAGACCATGCTCAAGTCGGACAGGGGTACAGTGGTGGAAAAGATACTCACTAGACAATAACAGGAAAGTCTGCAGAAAGACTCGAGACCATCAGCGGTGAAGGGAAATGCAACAGAAGATGGCAGTGGGAAGGCCCGAGGAGGCAGTGCTTGCTTCACCACTGTGTCACCCGCAGTCGAGTGCAGATGGCACCAAGGCTCTGAAGGCTCATGGGCTTTTTATACCTGCTGCCTGACCACGCGCAAATGGACCCTGCCCATGGCAGGCAGTAGGCAGAAACCACAGATGGTACCTGGTTTCTCTGTTCTGCTGAAGTAAGCTCCTTCTGCAGCAGGTCCACAACCTGAGTGCGGCCCAGCAAGGCTTCTTCGTGTTCCTCCAGCTTCCTCTGCATCACCCTCAGTTTCTGGAAAGAAAACATTTTAGGCATAATTACAGATAAATAAGGCCATTATTTTCCTACCTTTCAAAATGGCTATTTTTCAGAGCATGGAAGATAAGAGATTAAAGAGTGGACATCAGGATGACAGGGCCCATCCAGCAGCAAGAGAACCGCCAAAATGCCTTCTCCAGAGTGTGACAATGACCAAACCCAAATGCAAGCAAGGCCTTGAATCAGGGCACCTAATATACTCAGGATAAACTGACACACACTCACTTTCAAAGTTATATATAGTTCCTGTCTGGTCCCTAAATAGCATAAGTGACATGCATTTCTTACCTACAAAAGAGAGCAATCTGTATATGCAAAAACCATTTCTCTTCTGTTTTCAATCACAGGAAAGGCACTTGAAAAATAGCTATTGAATAAATAATCAATATATACATATAGTCAATATTTTATTTTTCAAAGCAGTGTACTCTGAAGCTCCGTGTGATACATTCCAAAAGACTGCTTAGAACGTATAATGAGTTTTCACTCAAGAACAAACACATGAGAGTCTGGAAAGGAAGGCATGATTGGCAAAATCCTTGTGAGGGTCTGTGTTCAAACTCCAGAATCCATATAAAAACCCAGGCCAGGTGGAACAAGCCCCCAATCCAGCTCTGAGGAGGTGGAAACAGGGTACCTGAGGCTTGCTAGCTGGGCAGCCTCGCCTAGCCTAATTAGTGAGCTAGGCCAATGAAAGACCCCCATCTCAGAGAGGGGGGGACCCAGGCAAAGGGCTCCTTAGGAGAGAATGATATCCAAAGTTGTCCCCTGGCCACCACAAACATGTACCTGCGTGCACTTGTGTACATAAACATGCATCTATACATACACAAACATACATCAAACACAGATGAAACAAAGTGCTACTAAAGCACCTCTCGTTACTATATGGTTCTACATTCTAAGTACAAACTGTGTGAGTTAGTACATGGTAAACTCCAAAATGATGAAGTCAATTTTTAGTACCTACTCAATGATCTTAAAAAACACTTTAAAAAAGACTTTGTTGCTTAAAACTCACTTGTATCTCTCTCTTTTTAAACTACAAAACTGACTTCATCAATTTGAAGTTTTGGATCAGGCTTAGCACATGAATGGAAGGTATAAATGAGCAAATGAAAGAGAAGCCAGCTCACTGTTCAGCCCACCTAGATCCCCACGCAAGCTCAGCTTTAAAGTACCAAGCTCCAAACTGATAAGGAAAAAGGGAACGGAAGGGAAGGGAAGGTCAGGACTCAAAAGGGACAGGCAACGAAAGGCAGGGCACCCATAAGAAGCCAAGGACTGCACTGTGGCTGGGTGGAGGGCAGTGGGGAAAGGCAGTGAATGGCAAATGGCTGTGAAGTCTTGATTAAACAGTAACCAGAACGACAGTCACTCGATGGAGTTTGAGCAACACACCTGCTGCAGCTCTGTCTCCACATCTGCCTGGGTTACTAACTGAAGGAGCTCATCTTCGTGGAGACGAACCTGTGTTTCAAAGCGGGCGTCTTTCTCTCGGACCACCTGCTGCATGGAACTCAACTGAAGACACACCAGAGAAACTAAACAAGTTACACTCCTGAGCATTTCACAGACAACTCTTACAGCCTACTCTGCAACGACAGGCACCCAGCACTGAGAGAGAAGTTCCCTAAACCTCAGCTTGGAATGGCAAGGCTGACTATGTTGGGAGAGCAAGAGGCGAGAGAAAGCCTGCTCTCAGACTCCGAACCAACTCATATACAAGGTTAACTAGACATTTACATGGATACTAAAAATGCTTTCAATACTCACGGGTTGTTTTTGTTTTAATTCTGAAAAGATCAGAAAATTAAGCCTTCAAGTAAAGTTAGATTCTGTTAATCCCTGGTACTCCTTTCAGTGTCAGCAACATCTCAAAGACAGCCTCAGAACCTCAGGCCGACACACAGTAACTAAAGCTCTAGAACGTCATTCAAGAGACTCTACGAATGGAAATACAAAGCTTCCTTTTGTATGGTTTTTGAGGCTTTGCTTTGCCTAAGGAACTGGGTGAGCTCACAGGGGCACGGCTCCTCCCGAGGTGGACAGCGGCCACTTCCCGCAGGCTTCCCTTTAATGTACTGCACTTGTCTTCTCTGCCTTTCCAATTCTTCTCCCCAACTCAAGAGCACTGCTTGGCTAGAGAATTGCCTATCTCTCCGGTTTTGTTCAAACACCATCTTTTCCACATAAGCTTCTATAACTGCCATGTTCATAAAATACTTTCTCAAAATCCTTTGATGCTAATGTTACTTTTATCATCTTTTTGAGACAGAGTTTCCTGTGCAGCTCCTGGCTGGCCTGTAATGTACCCAATACTGGTCTCAACTCCTGATCTGTAAACTGAGGCCTTCTGAATGCTACAAAAGCTGCTTATGCCACCATGCATGGACTTATTTTATTTGGAGTGGCATGTTCCATGATGGACCTGTTAACATATCCATGTCTCCATTGCCTTTGTTTCAAGCAATTTAAAAATGAATAACATTTTCCTATCTTACATTGTATATAGAGCTATACATTTAAAAACCAACAGAAGATAACAGGATATTAACTTCTGAATATATAATTCTTGTTGTGTATACAACTGTAGACTATTCCTAGATAGAAGACACCTCTGTTATCAATGTATCTGATAGATAAAATCAGTTATGTGCCATATGCAAAGACCCTCCAGGGATTAAACATGTGTCAGGATCCAAAAGCATTCTCAAAGGAGAACTATGTGCTAGGTTGTCAGACAAGAAACAGAAAAACAGAGTTGAGGGCGCCAGTGCAAACCGGCTGGCTCTGGCTTCAGAAATGAGTATGAAGAAGAATGGTACATCCTAGCGTCATGAGCAAGGAGCTGCAAACCCTTTACTGCTTCTTTATTCCATGTTCACTAAGGAACTTAAGGTTAAGATGTATCATCCCAAAAGATTTTAATTTATGGAAAGAATGAAGCTACTAATTTATACTTCTTTTCCTTTATCTATCAGTCTCTTTTGAATTTAACACAAGCCCCTCATAACACACAATCTGTGTGTTATTAAAATAAAGAAGTATCTGGAACTATGAGACAAAACTAGACATCAATAAAGCTATGGCAAGTTCATAAACATGAGTAGTATGTTTTGAGAGTTTCTGGTGTTTCCTGTTAAGATCCATCACCCACCATATGCTTACCACACCTCCCACTCTACCACACCCTCCAGTGTGACATCTAACTCTCATGCTTTCATCTACCAAGCTTTGAAAAGTGACTGCTGGGACTGTCCTACCACACTTACCACTCTGGGCCCCATGACTCTGTTTTCTAGTGAAGGGACCATCGTCCTACCTGGGCAGCCTGCTCTGCCTGTGTTTGGCTGAGCTGTGATTGCAAAGTGCTGATGAGTTCCTCCTTCTCTTGAAGCTG
This sequence comes from Apodemus agrarius, assembly GCA_964023405.1. Taxonomy (NCBI): domain Eukaryota; kingdom Metazoa; phylum Chordata; class Mammalia; order Rodentia; family Muridae; genus Apodemus; species Apodemus agrarius. The sequence continues at coordinate 63,247,820 of OZ030018.1, forward strand.
CTGTTTCATCAGGACGAACTCTTCCACCTCTGCAGAACGTTTATCCAACTAAAGAGGGGAAATACTCACTTTAGCAAAGTGGTTGGCTGTCTTAGATCTTTGACTTTCTCATTTGTCTTGAATACCTACCATACTTGATTCTAATTTCTACATTAATACAAAAAAGAATTCTATATACTAATTTTTGAGACATTATTGAATTCCTAAAATTGTCAGAAGATAAAAGCAATACAAAATTGGTTTAAATATCTTTGAATGGTCACATAGGAAAGAGACAGACCAACTTGACAGTGAACATAAAAATGTGGACAATATTGACAATGTAAGTAGGAAGATACCCTATAAACACGTTAAGGGTAAACCATGGAAATCTGGATTTGCTTGGCATTAGAGACTGTAGGAGACAAAGGGGACAGTGACAGAGCTACATCTGATGGCCTTGGGAATAGGAAAAATCCAAAGCAGCGAATAAGTATTTGTTGGAACCCACAGCAGCCAGTAACAGAAGAGCAGTGGCAATTCCCATTCTTTGGCCATAGGTAAATGCAGGACTTCTACAGGAAGAAAGATGAAGAGGGCGGGGCTCATCTAGACCCTCTGATGTCTCAAACCTGAGCCACAGGCTCAATTGATGGACACAGATATGCAACCTACTTAGAAGAAACTAAGGAGTCCCATCAAGAAGAAGAGGACCAGCGATGTAGCTGCTGTGAGGCTGTCTGTCCTGCACGATGGAGGCCGTGGGCTCCAGCTCCACTGAGAGGCTGTCTGTCCTGCACACTCGAGACCGTGGTCTCAAGCTCAGCACTAGGGATAATAGCTGCATACACTGGTATGTACCCAAAATTTCAAAAACAGAGGGCTGAGACCGAAGGACTGAGTGTTCAAGACAGGCCTAGGCTACATAGTGAGACCCAGCTCAAAACAGAAAGCAGCATGGAAGTAATATAGAGGGAAAGGGAACCTGTATGAATATGCTGCATAATTTGGTATCAACCAAGCACATGAGGCTAGAGAAGCCTTACAATGTGATAACTCCAGAAGTATTTCATTTTAATAATATTGCTTAAGTAAAATTTAAAATTTAAAGTTGAAATAAGTTAACTTTTATTAGATACAGTTTCATTTTGGTCTGATGACTGATGACATGACTTTATCTGTCAGATGAGATTGTAAGAAAGATTTAAAAACTTCCTATGTGCATGTGTGTGAGCGCACACGTTTCTATGTACCACATGTATACATATGTCCACAGAGGTCAGTGGGCATCGATCGGATCCTCAGGAGCTGGAGTCACAGGTGGCTGTGAACTTCCTGATGCAGATGCTGGGGACCTAACCTACAAGAACAGTTAAAAGTGCCCTTAACCTCCAAGCCATCTCTCCAGGCCCTCGAGTGAGGCTTCGGAAAGGCAGTGTGTGTGTGTAGTGCCCAGCGTATACAACTTGAGGTCAACAATTTGATGCAGTATAAATGATTTTTTTTTTTTGCTGTACTTGTATGTAATATGGTGATGTAATATGGTTATGTGCAGATAGCACGAGTAATAGTAGTAATCAAGATAAACAAGAATAGAACATGAAGTGAATTATTTTAATTACAATAGAATAATTCATCTAATTCAAAAGTCTACAGTTTGGAGTTCAAAATGAAAGCAGACTAGTGAATTATAATTCTCTCCTTTGGGTCTCCTAAGCAGTACTTCAGTGCAGACATTCCACAGTTTGCTGAGATATTCACCTGTTGTGGAAAGTGAGTGGACTCCAGTGTTAGCCCATGGCTGCTGCACCTGCTGGTACAGACCAAAGTGAAGGGTGGGAGGCGGCAGGCCACAAATCAGACAACTCTTGCTCTCTCTCTCTCTCTCTCTCTCTCTCTATATATATATATATATACACACACACACACACACACACACACACACACACACACAAAACCACAAAACAGAAGGCTATGGTTTTATTTTCCTAAAACATATCTAAATGTTTAGAAAAACAATTTCACACAAAAGCAGGAATAGAAGGGGAATCCAGTCAAAATGCCCCAGGATTAGCACATACAAAAGGGTCAGCTGTGGCTCAGAGGCCGTGAGCACCTGTTGCTCCTGCAACAGACACAGGTTTGGTTCCCACTACCATCTATAAGTGCAGCTCCAGGGGATCTGATGTCCTCTTCTGACCTACATGGGCACTAACATGCATGTAGTGCATCCATGGAGGCAAAACCATCCACACATAAGACAGGATCAGTAATTATGTAGTATCACTAGAAGCCACCATCCACACATAAGACAGGATCAGTAATTATGTAGTACTAGTAAAAGCCAGCCATGGTGACTCGCGCTGTAATCTGAGCACCCCAGAGGCTGAGATAAGAGGATGGCTACAAGTTCCAGGGGAGACTGGGCTATAGGATGAGATCTTGTTGAAAAACCATCGTGGAGACTAGGGAGCAGAACACTATGCTGAACGAAATCAGAACTTATTTCAGAGTTGAAGATGTTCAAAAAAGTATAAAGGACATTAGAGGAAAATCAGAGTTAAAAAAGTTCAAAGAAGTTGTAATTCATCAGGAAGTTGATATAAAAGAAAACTCATCCCAGAAGAGAAAACAAAACACAAAACAGAATGTCTTGAGTTATAAAAGTAAAAGAAAAAAATTTAAAAAAAATAGTAAAAAATATAACCGATAAAAATAATAGGGCTGGAAAGATGGCTCAGTCGTTAAAGGCTAGGCTCCCAACCATAAAAATAATAAATACTGAAGGCAAAGAACAAACATAAGGGTTAGCAGAAACTGAAGCCTGCAAGGAAGAAACCAACAACAATGGGGCAGAGCAGTTGTTGTCAATCACGGAATTCAAGTTTCAGAAGACATATGAAGCATAGACAGGAAGAATACACTGAGCCCAAGTGCTGGCAAGAGCGCCACACACCATGGCAAACTCAACTGCTAGACCTGCAAGGGAGAGAGGGAAGGAGGGAGGAGAGACAGACAGGGAGGCCTCAGAGATGGGAGAGAGCTACTGACTATGTAAATAAGGAGGCCTTTACAAACGAGAAACCAAACTCAGAACTCAAAGGCCATTCTTTGTCTTTTGTGTACTAGTAAATTGGAAATATATTGAAACATATGTAAATTAGTTTTAAATATAAGTGCATGTTATATATTATTAAGTATTGGTTACTACCTACCTACTGTAATGTTAAGATATACCAAATAGAACTTAATATTGATATATCCTTTTAATGAAGAAGCATTTACCATATACGTATCCATTAGCCAGTAGTGATTTGTTAACCTCATAATGATGAGGCAACTCACTCCTACCTGTGAGGCTTGTTCTGACTGGGCCTGGTCCAGCTGGGCTTGCAAACTGCCAATTAGTTTCTCCTTCTCCTGGAGTTCATGTCTTAATTTTTCTACTTTCATCTCTTCATCTGTTAAGCTTTTATCATGCTGAAAAATGCAATAAAGTCATTTACTTAAAAGATGTAGTTCATACATATTTCATCTTTCACACTACTAGTCCTTTAGAGACATTTCATTGTAGCATCATTAACTGGATAGGGGCAGTCAGAAGCAGAAGCAGGAGGAGCTGAGTTAGAAGGCAGCCTGGTGTAGATGGCCAAACAGATGCGACTCTGCTGAGAGACCTGTCTGAAACGAACAGAAAGCCAGTGACAGGAGCAAGGCAAAAACTATCAAAGAGCAGTGGATCTCGGGCTGGAAAGAGCTCAGTTCAAATCTCTGAGGACCAAACTTTGGATCCCAGAGCCACATAACAAGCCAAGGCCCCACAAACACCTGGGATTCCAGCTTCAAGGCACCTGACACCTTCCTGCCTCTGATCTCTATCTTCTTCCTTTTCTCTTCTCTTCTCTTCTCTTCTCTTCTCTTCTCTTCTCTTCTCTTCTCTTCTCTTCTCTTCTCTTCTCTTTCTCTTCTCTTCTCTTCTCTTCTTCTCTTCTCTCTCCTCTCCTCCTTCCCCCCCCTCTCTCCCCCTCCCCTCTCTCTGTGCTACCCCCACCCCAATGTCCCACACTAAGTATACTGTGGTTAAAGGGTCGCTGGAACTGACTGGGACTACCTGGGCATCCTTTATTTAACAGGAAGAGGAAATGAAGGTATAAGATGCTGGCACACAAGGTTTGAGGCCTAAGGAAGAAGTGAGCTAAAATGAAAAGCAGAGCACAGAATAACTTAAAAACCTAACAGCGTGACTCAAGGGAGGTTTGATGAACCTGGATAAACATGGACGGGGAAAAAAGTCAGTGCCTGCCACCACAGCCAGGGGAAGGGGAACCACAGGAACCATAAAGGAGGAAAAGGATCAATCTTGAGATGTTAAGCATTCTATTCTCCCCCCCCCCTCCTCCTCCTCCTCCTTCTCCTCCTCCTTCTCCTCCTCCTTCTCCTCCTCCTCCTCCTCCTCCTCCTCCTCCTCCTCCTCCTCCTCCTCCTCCTCCTCCTCCTCCTCCTCCTCCTCCTCCTCGGGCACCTTCCATACTGCAGCCTAAGTCTAGAGCCTCACACACGGGGCATAGCTATAACCCCAGTGCAAACAAGGAAAGGTAATGTCCTCTTAGTGCTTTTCCCTGAAGAGCAAGGCACTGGGAAGTAATAAGGGCCCTCAGAAGCTGCGACTCCGAAAGTGAACCCCCAGGCCACACCCCAGGAATTAACATTTCTGAGAATAATTATATATTAGTCAAAGAGTGCAACAAACAAATTAAGGAAATAAAATGATGTCTCCTGCAGGGTGGTCTAGGCTGAGTTGTAACTAGTGCGCAGTGACATACCTGCCTCAGAATAATTTGCACAAATGCTCCAATAAAACCTGATGTCTGCTGTTCTCTAAGTAGACACCTGCATGTGGTGCTGAAGGGAAAGTTGAAGAGAATGTGCCCTGAGCAGCACCATGCTTCTCTAAGGACCACTTTCCTTGGTCCCTTGCATCCTGACTAGACACTGCTTTGTGGGGGCAGCCATAAACTAGGGAGCCTCTACAAGGACACCAGGCGATGCAGGCGAGGGAGCCCACAGTTCACAAAACACTGATCTACCACTATCAGCTTATAGGAATAGAGAATAATCTATATTAGTTAAGGAATGAAAGGATTTGAGAGCAGGGGCAGAATCTTAGAGATCATAGTTTTTAATGTTCTAACCAATAATCAAACTCATCTGAGAAGCATGACTTTTCCTCTCTGTAGTTATCAGTGCTCTTCAGGACTTAGTTCTTCCAGTCAGCCCTTTAAAACTCTGATGGTCAGCGTAACAGCTCAAGCCCACACTTTGGGTAGGTGTTTGCTCACCCCATGTGGCCTCCAGTCAAGGCAAAGCACAGGAAAGGGAGGCATTCTTCCCACCACAGCTGTTTGTGCTCAGCTCAGATCTGCTCTCTCTACTGGGGCTCAGGAGGTGCCATGTTCCTGGCCTGTCCTCATACCTTGGAGAGCTCCTCTGCCTGGGCTTCTGGAGGTGGAGCAGTCCCTGCTTGTGTCTTCTTTGCCTCCAATTGTTTATTTAAGGATAACATCTTGGCCTTTGCGAGGAATTTTATTTTATTAAGTTTTTTTTCGGCAGCTGTTTTTTCTTCCTGTCATGGAGCAATGGAAACAATAAATGTGAATCGCCGGTTACCTAGCACACACACTAGTGTTTAAGGCAGGCAACTGTTGACCATTCCTAGATAGAAGACACCTCTGTTATCAATGTATCTGATAGATAAAATCAGTTATGTGCCATATGCAAAGACCCTCCAGGGATTAAACATGTGTCAGGATCCAAAAGCATTCTCAAAGGAGAACTATGTGCTAGGTTGTCAGACAAGAAACAGAAAAACAGAGTTGAGGGCGCCAGTGCAAACCGGCTGGCTCTGGCTTCAGAAATGAGTATGAAGAAGAATGGTACACCCTAGCATCATGAGCAAGGAGCTGCAAACCCTTTACTGCTTTTTCATTCCATGTTCACTAAGGAACTTAAGGTTAAGATGTATCATCCTAAAAGATTTTAATTTATGGAAAGAATGAAGCTACTAATTTATACTTCTTTTCCTTTATCTATCAGTCTCTTTTGAATTTAACACAAGCCCCTCATAACACACAATTTGTGTGTTATTAAAATAAAGAAGTATCTGGAACTATGAGACAAAACTAGACATCAATAAAGCTATGGCAAGTTCATCAACATAAGTGGTGTGTTTTGAGAGTTTCTGGTGTTTCCTGTTAAAATACGAACCATCACTCACTATATGCTTACCACACCTCCCACTCTACCACACCCTCCAGTGTGACATCTAACTCTCATGCTTTCATCTACCAAGCTTTGAAAAGTGACTGCTGGGACTGTCCTACCACACTTACCACTCTGGGCCCCATGACTCTGTTTTCTAGTGAAGGGACCATCGTCCTACCTGGGCAGCCTGCTCTGCCTGTGTTTGGCTGAGCTGTGATTGCAAAGTGCTGATGAGTTCCTCCTTCTCTTGAAGCTGCTGTTTCATCAGGACGAACTCTTCCACCTCTGCAGAACGTTTATCCAACTAAAGAGGGGAAATACTCACTCTAGCAAAGCGGTTGGCTGTCTTAGATCTTTGACTTTCTCATTTGTCTTGAATATCTACCATACTTGATTCTAATTTCTACATTAATACAAAAAAGAATTCTATATACTAATTTTTGAGACATTATTGAATTCCTAAAATTGTCAGAAGATAAAAGCAATACAAAATTGGTTTAAATATCTTTGAATGGTCACATAGGAAAGAGACAGACCAACTTGACAGTGAACATAAAAATGTGGACAATATTGACAATGTAAGTAGGAAGATACCCTATAAACACGTTAAGGGTAAACCATGGAAATCTGGATTTGCTTGGCATTAGAGACTGTAGGAGACAAAGGGGACAGTGACAGAGCTACATCTGATGGCCTTGGGAATAGGAAAAATCCAAAGCAGCGAATAAGTATTTGTTGGAACCCACAGCAGCCAGTAACAGAAGAGCAGTGGCAATTCCCATTCTTTGGCCATAGGTAAATGCAGGACTTCTACAGGAAGAAAGATGAAGAGGGCGGGGCTCATCTAGACCCTCTGATGTCTCAAACCTGAGCCACAGGCTCAATTGATGGACACAGATATGCAACCTACTTAGAAGAAACTAAGGAGTCCCATCAAGAAGAGGACCAGCGATGTAGCTGCTGTGAGGCTGTCTGTCCTGCACGATGGAGGCCGTGGGCTCCAGCTCCACTGAGAGGCTGTCTGTCCTGCACACTCGAGACCGTGGTCTCAAGCTCAGCACTAGGGATAATAGCTGCGTACACTGGTATGCACCCAAAATTTCAAAAACAGAGGGCTGAGACCGAAGGACTGAGTGTTCAAGACAGGCCTGGGCTACATAGTGAGACCCAGCTCAAAACAGAAAGCAGCATGGAAGTAATATAGAGGGAAAGGGAACCTGTATGAATATGCTGCATAATTTGGTATCAACCAAGCACATGAGGCTAGAGAAGCCTTACAATGTGATGACTCCAGAAGTATTTCATTTTAATAATATTGCTTAAGTAAAATTTAAAGTTGAAATAAATTAACTTTTATTAGATACAGTTTCATTTTGGTCTGATGACTGATGACATGACTTTATCTGTCCTATCAGGTGAGATTATAAGAAAGATTTAAAAACTTCCTATGTGCATGTGTGTGTATACATGCACGTTTCTATGTACCACATGTATACATATGTCCACAGAGGTCAGTGGGCATCAATTGGATCCTCAGGAGCTGGAGTCACAGGTGGCTGTGAACTTCCTGATGCAGATGCTGGGGACCTAACCTAGGTCGCCTACAAGAGCAGTTAAAAGTGCCCTTAACCTCCAAGCCATCTCTCCAGGCCCTCGAGTGAGGCTTCGGAAAGGCAGTGTGTGTGTGTAGTGCCCAGCGTATACAACTTGAGGTCAACAATTTGATGCAGTATAAATGATTTTTTTTTTTTTGCTGTACTTGTATGTAATATGGTGATGTAATATGGTTATGTGCAGATAGCATGAGTAATAGTAGTAATCAAGATAAACAAGAATAGAACATGAAGTGAATTATTTTAATTACAATAGAATAATTCATCTAATTCAAAAGTCTACAGTTTGGAGTTCAAAATGAAAGCAGACTAGTGAATTATAATTCTCTCCTTTGGGTCTCCTAAGCAGTACTTCAGTGCAGACATTCCACAGTTTGCTGAGATATTCACCTGTTGTGGAAAGTGAGTGGACTCCAGTGTTAGCCCACGACTGCTGTTCCTGCTGGTACAGACCAAAGTGAAGGGTGGGAGGCGGCAGGCCACAAATCAGACAACTCTTGCTCATATATATATATATATATATATATATATATATACACACACACACACACACACACACACACACACAAAACCACAAAACAGAAGGCTATGGTTTTATTTTCCTAAAACATATCTAAATGTTTAGAAAAACAATTTCACACAAAAGCAGGAATAGAAGGGGAATCCAGTCAAAATGCCCCAGGATTAGCACATACAAAAGGGTCAGCTGTGGCTCAGAGGCCGTGAGCACCTGTTGCTCCTGCAACAGACACAGGTTTGGTTCCCACTACCATCTATAAGTGCAGCTCCAGGGGATCTGATGTCCTCTTCTGACCTACATGGGCACTAACATGCATGTAGTGCATCCATGGAGGCAAAACCATCCACACATAAGACAGGATCAGTAATTATGTAGTATCACTAGAAGCCAGCCATGGTGATCGCGCTGTAATCTGAGCACCCCAGAGGCTGAGATAAGAGGATGGCTACAAGTTCCAGGGGAGACTGGGCTATAGGATGAGATCTTGTTGAAAAACCATCGTGGAGACTAGGGAGCAGAACACTATGCTGAACGAAATCAGAACTTATTTCAGAGTTGAAGATGTTCAAAAAAGTATAAAGGACATTAGAGAAAAATCAGAGTTAAAAAAGTTCAAAGAAGTTGTAATTTATCAGGAAGTTGATATAAAAGAAAACTCATCCCAGAAGAGAAAACAAAACACAAAACCGAATGTCTTGAGACAATAAGAACCAGATTCTCTAGTGTCAAGCTAGAGTGTTCCTCATCACATGCTCAGCCACTGAGTCAAACAATACCTGCAGAGCTTCCTCCTTCTGCTGGAGCTGAACATCCTTCTGACTAATGATATCCCTTAGCTCCAGAATTAACTTCTCCGCATCAGCCAGGCGGTGCAGAGCATCCTCTGGTATGCTAGTGTTCGATTCCATGACAATTTTCTGGGGTAATTCCTAATATTGACACAAAAACAAACAAAACAATGCACAGGGAAAAACAGCCTCAGAAATTCCAACAACCTTGCCTCATCTTTTGCCCAACTCCTCTCTTTAGAACCTGAGTTCTAACTAATCCAATAAGTTATCTTCAGCATTACAACGCAGTATTTCGTTGAACTTAAAGTACTACCAACGTAATTTTATTAAAGAGGAAAATAAATGAAGGAAGCTAGGCAGGCAGGCAGGCAGGCAGATAGGCAGGCAGGCCATGATTACATACTATTAAGTGGAAGAAGCCAACATTTAGAATTAAAGGACAGGAGATGTGGCTTAGCTGGTGAAGGGAAGGCCTTGTGTGACTGCACCAAGGCCGGCCTTCAACTCCCAACATTCTACCAACCAGTGTGGCAGCACACACCTGCGATCCCAACATGCATTGCGCACAGGCTGGGAGGTTAGGAGTCCAAGGCCATCTTTGGCTAGATACATAGCAAGTTTGAAGCCAGCCTGGGATACATGAGACTCTGTCTCAAACAAAATAAACAAATGAAATAAAAATGAAAGATGTTATTTAAAAAAAATAAAATAAAAAAACTTTCCTTAACCATTTGTCTTTCAAAAAGCCAACGGGACTTCTGATTCCTTAAGGATCAGAAATACAATATAAACTAAGAGAAAGTGGAAGGTGGATATATAAAATAAATAGATGTTTCCTTACTCCTTTCCCATGAAAAGGAATTATGTTCCCAAGGAGGGAGACAAGGAGAAGGACTTCTTAGGAAAAAGATCCCAGCAGGCTAAGCAGACAACAGAGCTCTCCAAGCTCAGGTAAACGTGGTTGCATCCCCACAGCTCTCTGGCTGACAACCCTCTGCACAGGATCACTTATAGAGTTGCGATTCTTTTTGTTGGTAAGTGTCATCACTTCTGCTTAGCACGAGGGAGACTGCTCACACCACTCTAGCTTAAGCTATTCTCCTCAGAAGAGCACAGGATGGGAGCCCTATCAGTTGGATGCAATAGAGCTACTCACAGCTTCTGAGGAAGCCATCAATGTCCAGTCAGTGTAATTTCCTGATAATTCATGTAAAACATTACTTGCTAATCCTGACAAACGGCTCAGCATCTCTGCAGGTGAAACAGATAAGAAAATGCAAGGATCAGTAGAGGCAGACACAGGTGGTTACAGCATGTGCAAAGCAGGCAGGTTGTAGACGCTGGTCCCCATGTCATCTATGTGAAACGAGGCAACTGTGACGGTGGGACATGCGGAATGCAGTGTGCAGCCAGGCCGTGTGCACGGGGCAGACCCTGTCCTGCGTAGGTCCCATATTATAAGCCCTGTCACTTGGATCAATGTGAGACATAAAATGCAAGAAGATAATCCTCGAATACAAAGACATGAGTCAAGTAAGTCTTAAAGGCCATCTTTAATGTCCCATCTTTCATTTATAGTTCCATTTATAAACAAAAATCTTAAGTTTTCCTTCATCTGGATTTATCTTTTTCTGATTTTTCAACTAAAAGCCAGGATTCAACAAAGTTTCTCTCTTCATGTGTCCCGGACTCCGCTCTTTCATGTAGCTTTCCTGACAAACCACGAGAATTCAGTGAAGTTGCTGTTCAGAATATAGTGTAAACCTTTATATTAGTGAGTGGCTGAAAGCAGTACCCCATGCTTGTTCTGCAAGGAATTAGAAAGAGGAAACAAAAAGCAACATAAGTAGAAAAATGGGGAAAAAGCTTAGAACATAAATGAGAAAATACAAAATTAAAACGAAGGCAGTTCTTAGAAGAGATCAGCATAAAGACAATAGAGCATGAGTATGTTTTAACTAACATCACAACATCAGTATTGACCTGGCATATATCAAGAGAGGACAGAGAATGGGGAAGTTGAAATAAGAAAATACAAATATTCCTAAATCCATAAATTCATAAAAGTAGGTAAAATGAGTCAATTCCTTAGAAGGTACAAGCTGCAAAATTTCAAGCAAAAGAATCTGAATACATTCAATGGAATGTATAGGAGTAATCTATCTCTCAACACACACACACACACACACACACACACACACACACACACACACACCACACACAATATGAAACAGAGTCAATACAATAACAAAGGACTGAACAATACCAAGTGTATATCGCTTCAAGAAGACAGGAGGCAGCACTTTGCAATTCATGTCACAGGGTCAGCAATACTAACTCGTAAACAGAAAGGGCATCGCGGAGAAGAGAAGTAGCTACAGGCCAGCAGTTCACATGCTCATACCAAAACATTCAAATTCTTGAACACAATATAAGCCCAGCAAACACAGCGATACATAAAAGTCTTGTGCTAGAAGAAATGGCAGGGTACACAGAAAAGATGCAAGACGAGGCATTGATAGGAAGCAAGAGGGGGGAAAACATGGGTCACGTGACAAGAAGCCAATCTGAAGGAGCTCTAGCTGGGCAAGGCTAAAAATGACTCACAGTGGGGTCTGCAGAGTTGGTCAGAGGTTAAGAGCACCAGCCGCTCTTCCAGAGGGCCCAGGGTTTGCCTCTTAGTGCCCATGTGGCTGCTCACAACTGTCTGTAGCTCTAGTCCTAGTGGATGATGTCTTCTTCTGACCTCTTCAGGTACTGCATGCAGTTGGCGTGCAGACATCCATGCAGGCAAAATGTGCACACACATAAAATAAAATGGACAACTATTTGAACAATAACACTTTTTAAATTCACAAAATAAGTTGACCAAAGTCACAAGAGAGAAATGTAATTCAAATAAAAATGTATCTATTAGTCTACACTGACAAGCATATATTAAAAAGAATGAATTGCCTTACACATTAATTCTAAAATATTAACATAACAATATCTGCCTTAGGAAGTCAATCTTATTTCCACCCTCATCTGGCTATATGCCCCTGTCACTTGTCACAATATAAGAGCCCTCTGATGTGATTACCTTACCTCTATAGGCCTCTTCCTGCAAACCCATAACCAAAGGTTATGGCAGATACCAGGGAAACCTAAAGCAGGACAGTCTAAAAACACTTCTCTGGTGTTCTACAAGGTAAAGCACAATAGCAAACCAAAGGCTAGGTCAAGAGACACCGCGCTGATTAAATCCAAAATAGGGTGTCAGGCTGAACTTGGAGCGGGAAAGGACCTCAGTGGGGAAAACAGTGAAATGTAAGTGAGCTCTGCCTGTAGTTAGTTAATGGCCCTGCACTAACACTTAAGAGGTTTGAAAACCATGTAAATGCTCACATAAAGAGACATTAGAAAAAGAATATACAATATCTCTTAATTAATCTTTATAAGCTCTAAAGTCTTTACTTCATGTGTATGGGTGCTTTGCTTGTGTGTATGTCTAGTCTATGCATCTACATATGTACATGCAGTGCCCACAAAGGCCAGCACACAGTCTTTGGAGTTACAGGCAGTTGTGAGCTACCACATGGGTGCTGGGAACTCAGGCCAGGTCCTCTCAAAAAGTAGCCAGTGCTTTTAATTACTTACCCATTTCTCCAGCCCCTTATCTTTTTAACTTATATGTAAATCTGAAGTTGTACTAAAAATAATTTTCTTTTATAACTATTATGTTACACGGTGAGAGGAATGGCATTTGCTACTCCATATACTCTATAAAATAATATTAATGCAGTGACAGAAAAAATACTGAAATGGAACTGAAGTGAAACTGTGGTGAATTTTATATTCTGTGTTTAAGTGATATCTGGACTTTGAAAACTCCCAGAAGGGAGAAATATTAAATGTCATTTGCATCTTCCTGCTCAGGGTAATGCTGCTTAGGGTAGCCATGGTCCTCAACAAGGATGCTGTTCCTACTTGGGGTAATCATGGTTAGGGTAGACAACTATTCTAATATTTTGAAAAACCTAATGAATGTATGCATCTAGATATTGATCAGTCAACAGGTGATTACAGAGCAAAGTCCAGACATTATGACTTTGGTGATGAAAGAACATAACCAATTTCTACAGGCTTAACAAAGGATTAAAAACTCAGATCATGCCACCAGTCCTGTTACCATTTGCAGAAAATGCAGAGGACAGAGGAACACTGAACTTTCTAGACAGTGTCCAACTCCACAGGACCTATGTCCCTCAATGCACAAGTGAAAGGGAAAAGACAGGAAATGTATCAAGCTTTAAAAGGGCAAGATTCCAATCTGGATAATAAAACTATAAGGAAAGCACAAAGTGATTATTTTAGAAAGTAATAGGGGCTATAAATGGGATAGGGAACATGGAAGGGCTTCTAGAATGATCAAGTTATATTTGTTACAGTAACTTAAAAACTGTATGTTTATGTTTAAAGCCTTCCATTAGGAAGTTTTTATTGATAGCTGTATAGTCCACATGGTATATGATATTGAGATTTAGGCATGTACTAGGTAGTAATGCTTAGGGTGATTAGCATATTCATTAGGGAGTTCTCAGACTTAAAGCCAGACTTGGTTACACCCTGACATATAAACCCTTAATGAGATGGCTGCTTTCCATCACTTTTAGTTGGGATTCCCCAATTTCACTGCACTGCATGCCTGCCCACCCGCATGCACTTCCTTCTCAGGGTACTCGCCCTGGATATACTAATTTTAGCATTAACAAGAAAAAATGCTGAACTGCAGGTGCAGGATTCCTCAACTGCTTTGAAGCTATAGATTTTTTTTTTTTTTTTTTTTTTTTTTAGACAGGATTTCTCTGTGTAGCCCTGGCTGTCCTGGAACTCACTCTGTAGACCAGGCTGGCCTCGAACTCAGAAATCTGCCTCCCTCTGCCTCCCAAGTGCTGGGATTACAGGCGTGCGCCACCACTACCTGGCTAAAGCTATAGCTTTTTTAAAGAAATAAAAATAGCGTGTTAGGGTGCAGGCATGTGTATACATACTCACCCAAAGTGAGTGAGTATGTATACATGCCTGCACCCTAACACGCTATTTAAACGCCTTGCACATTATCATTAAAAGATAAGACGGCTGACTGAAGAAAATCTAGAGGTGCATGTGAAGGGGATGGCATGGCAGGAAAGCACCATCCTGGAGCTGAGTGGCAGCTTTCCGCTGCAGCTCCTAAGTCATTTCACCTTAGTGGCGGGTCCCTCATCTCAGGATGAAGAGCACTGAGGACCACTTAAAGACAACTAATGTGACTCCATGAGCCAAGCCTGTCCTCTGTAACTGGAATGAAGGAATGAAAGGCATCTTTCACAGCTGAGAGCTTTGTATAGCTCAAAGGCTAGGAATCTAAGAGCATGAAAGCTAAATGGAGCGAGATGGTTCTCTCTCTCTATGGCTTGTCACAAAACACAAATCGCAAATATGCTTGTAAGATCAGCAAACAGGAAATCACCGTGGTAAAGTTCACACGAGGAAAAAGTGATGGCTGTCACGTTGTAAAGTGCCAGAGTCACAAAGAGCAACTAAACAGGAAACCACGTGCAGGCCAAGCTTCTATAAAACAGGCAAATAGAAATAGACTCTCCAAGTTCCCACTCGCCACACCTTCCCTGCCATAAGATCTGACACTTATCTGAAGAAGTACTGCAGAGTCAAATAAAAAGCCTAGAGCTGGAGAGATGGCTCAGTGGTTAGGGACACTGGGTGCTCTTTCAGAAAACCTGTCTTTGATTCCTAGCACCCACACAGTGGCTTACAAACCATCTGTAACGCCAGTTCCAGGGGCACTAGACACATACTTAGTGCATAGACATACATCCAAGCAAAACATCCATACAAATTAAAATAAAATTTAAAATAAAATACGAACAAAAAATTTTAAGAAGTTTTTCTTCTTAAAAAGCCTTAGAAAGACTTCACTGTTCACTGACAATCATTCATTTTAAAATATGTATCCGGTATGTAGTGTTTCACTAGGAATTATACAAATAAATAGATGACACATCCCTATCCACAGAGACCAAAGTCCATAACATGTACAGGAATAGAAGCAAAATAATCACACAGCAGAGTGTGTGCCTCTGTGGGCATGCTCCCATTCCTCTCTCTGAAATCTGAATCACACGCCCACAAGTCACTGTGACACTCATGTTCATCTCGTGCATTTTTGATTGGCTCTCTGTGGTTTTAATTTCTTAATTTTTAAAGTGATCTACAACCATGCTGAAGAATTAATAGTATAGTATTGCTACAACAGTTAGAAAATCCATATTTGAGATTAGGATAGACTTTTACAAGCAAAAATAACATTTCATAATAAAAAAAGAAAAAACCCTGATTTTTACTAACTTAGAAATAAATGGTACCTATAGCATATATACATACCACTGCCTACCAAGCAATGCTACAAGCTTTTAAATAGAACATATTTGTCTCCATTGTTTAATTAATTTTATCCAAAAACATTAAAAAGAAGATACAATCAGTAGCTCTGATTTTAAGATGAGTAAACTAAGATGCAGATAATTTAAGTAATTTGTCCATTAACACAATTCTACAAACTTCTTGGCTGGTGGTGACATATGAAAGGCACCCTGTTTTCTGAGTAACTCCCTCAATCCACACTCTTCATCCAGGATGAAAACAGGGTCGGGGGGTGGGGGGGGTATCATGTTAACAGTACATAAGCTAAAATAATTGATGGTAGTACACCCTCAGGTAACTTGTTTTTCCACACAGAGGCTTCCACAGACATAAGCACACAGGACACAAAGATGTCCTCACAGCAGTGTTTGACTGCTTATGGCTGCAAACAACCTAAATGCCCATCAGGGGAGCACTGCTAACTGTATTTTCTTTTTTAATTTCTACAAGGGAAAGCTGTATAGCTGCCTGAAAGACAGGGTGGTGTTTTATTCTAATGTTTACTGAAAATGTTCAATATAGGTTGAATGTACTATGTCAAAATTCTTGGTTTCAGATTTTGAAATACTTTTATACATATATAAAAGAATCATGTTGGAAAGAGGAACTAAGTTGAAACACAAAAAATCATGTACATTCCATCTATATTTTATAGAGACTGACAGAAATTTTTAGTATTTTTAATAATTTGGGCATTTAATTTATGGCATTGAACTTTTATTTATGTGTAGAAATGTTTTGTCTGCATGTACACCTGCATGCCAGAAGAGGGCATCAGGTCCCATCCATTATAGATGGTTGTGAGCTAAGGTGGTTGAATAGTCACAATACTTTATTTTGAGCCCTTTATGATTCAGATGTTTAGCTCAGAGCTGCTGCATGATATTAAGTAGCAAAAAGATGTATTATGACTCCCATGGGAGGGAAGTATGTCCTACTGGCAGTCAGAATGTGTCTTAGGGGCAAATCATCTTCAGAATTTCTGGAGTGGGAATGGAGACAGAGGTAAGAACTGTGCTTTGCATTATACTCTTTGGTTTTGAATTTCCTTTCATCAAGAGCACATATAATTGAGCCAGGAAGAGGCATCCCAAGCCTTTAATCCCAGCACTTGGGAGGCAGAGACATGGGGATCTCTGAGTTTGAGGCCAACATGGTCTACAGAGCCAGTTTCAGGACAGCCAGGGATATCTGGAACTACTGAAAACAAAAACAAAAACAAAAAAGCACATATAATTGACCCTAAAATACCTAAAATAAGAAAGAGGATTTCTTACTTCCTTCATTATCTCATACAGAATTCTTCATAAAGGGCCGGGATGTAGCTTAGTGACAGAATGTGGCCTCACATGCTCACATGTCTAAGGTGCTGAGTCTGAGTTCCAGTCCCGAAGGAGGGCAAGGGGATCTTATGTAGCCCAGTCTGGGTTGTTACTAACAGACAGTATGTAATGAGCATCGATGTGTCACAAATAATTTATTTCTAGTAGGTGACCAAGAGAAGTTAATGATATATTTTATAAATAAGCATAATAGCAGTATCTCTTTAATCCACATGGGTTGGGGTGTCAGGAAAAAGAAGTGAACTTTGAAAGTCAATCCGAAAGTTAACAGGAAAATCTACTAAAGATGATTACTTTTAGGAAGGACTATATTACAGCTGAATGGAAGCCCCCCCCCCAAAACCGTGGGAATCCTCAGAAATGTTGACAATCATCTTGAGAAACCAAGAGGGGCTTTTTATGTGATCCTCAAATTCTGTTGTAAGCCTTGTGGGCAAGATTTTTTTTTTCCGTTTAATTCTTTTGTACTTTGTATATTTTATAATCTGTGATGTATTTTCAGATGTATTCTTACACTATCCAAATTAACATAAAATCTACTTAATCAATATATTAGGAATACGTTCAAGATGTTTTACCTATAGCATATGTAATTAAAAATGTTCAGTTCGCTTCTCGGCCTTTTGGCTAAGATCAAGTGTAGTATAAAAATGTTCAGAAATTACTTCTGTAGTCAAACAAATGTAACCACAGTGAGGACAAAAGCATTAAATGGTCCTACCAGGATCAAGGAAGTAAAACCAGTGTAATCAACACACAATGCTTCAAGCCAGGGCTGCCTGGAAGCAATAGATCTACCACTTCGGTATATTTTTAACCTCTGAAATTTTTGAGTTACTTCAATTTTTTTTTCCGGTGACTACTCCAAGTCGTCTCATTTTTCTAACAACATTTCCTGAATCTGTCCCTTTACGGTCATTCTGATCATCCAACCCTTATTAACTCAAGTTTCTAGAAAGGACTCCGCACTTTGTTATAAACTCTTCCACAGTTCTTTTTGCTCAAATCTGAAAATCCGTTTCTTTAAGTGCTTGGAGAGCTTCCAACTATTTCCAAAAGTCAACGTGTTTATCCATGATTTTAAATATCAGTTCCAATCTCAAAACTGTCCTCTCCTCATAGGCCAACTGCGGCCTTTAAATAAACCAGTTAAATATTTCCTTCAATCGCCCGGAGGCTCACCCTCCTCTTCGCATTCCTGCTAAGCATCAGCAAACCCAGGACAGAGGGCCAAACCAAGGTTTTTTCCTCCAGAACTCCCTTCAAGGTTCCCTTCCTTCAGGATCATCTCTCCCTCATCTTCCCAACCCATTAGCAGGATCACTCGTGGGCTTCCGACCACGTAACGGCGACAGCACAGCACTAAGTTTGTTCAGGGCCCGAGCGAGCACAGGGCTGGAGTAGGCTGTCTCTAGTGTCCCAGGCTCCATGCCCAGGCTGGGTTTCCCAGGCCGCTAGGACACAGGGCCGCGCAGGCAGGACTGACCAGCTCGCCCGCCTCCGGGACTCCCCGGGGAGGAACGACCCTGCCGGCAGACTGACCGGGTGTCTGTGTCCCCGGGCCGAGTAAGGCGGCGGGCACCGGGCCACCACCTATGGCAGACAGGTGACGGCAGCGCCCGGAGGTGAGGTGAGGGGCGGGGCGGCCGGGCCAGCAGAGCACCGCGACCGGTGGCCCTAGGCCCGTGGCAGGGCCGTTGCGGGGCTCCCCGCGGAGCCTGCGGATCCCACTCACCTGCAGGTGGCCGTGGCCGTGGCCGTCCCGGACACCTCCGGACGCACCCCCGCCCGAACTAAGCCACATCAGCTCGGGTAACCCAAGCGCAACGCCACCATCAACGCACCCGCCCCGGGAGCCAACCACTCGCCGCGAGACGGAAGGCTGGTTTAAAGCGTCTACCAATCGGAGTTGCGCGCAGGGCGTTACCATGGGGATCAGGCACGCCTTGTTTGTTACAAATGCGTCATAATGATAGAACCAACCAATGCCCTAAATCCTTCCACTTCCTTAAAGACATAGCCAATTGATTCTAAGAGGGACGTGCAGAGCGGACTCATACGGTGGGTTGTGACCCGGAAGAAGATCCCAGAAGGCCTGAAAACACCGAAAGGGGTGGGTATTCGGCAGATTAGGTGTTCGCTGTATGGGTTGGAAGTTCCGGTTTACCCTAATTTCTTGCCTCCCGCTGTTCCTGCTAAAGACTATGGCTTTGGCTTCTGAGGAGACTTTGGACTAGGGGCGCCAGTTGCTAATATTTGGGATTGTGTGAGAACCAACCCGGAGTAGAGCCTGAAACTTGCTCTGATCCTTTCAATGCAAATAAAAACTAGACTATCCAAAGACAAACAGCAATTGAGTAACGGAACTCCGAACTCCGACTACAACCTGATGTCACAGGGCATTACTCAGGATGTGAGGGTAAGAGACAGTAGTGAATGAAGAGTTGAAAAGTTCCCCTAAGGAAGTGACCCTTCAGTTGGGATGAGCAAGCTGAGATTTAAGGGCTCAGGCCCTGTGAGGAGTCAGTGAGGAGCTCCAACAAGAAACAGAAAGCACTCATCAAGAGCTCCTTCACCCTAAAAGGGAGGCGGGGGAGCAGAAATCCAGCTACCTCCTAATGATTCAGATATTTTTCATAAGAATGTTAATATGAATTTATTGAATCTCATTTTATGGCAAGCATTTAGCCCACTAGATTTGCAATCTCATCCTAATGAACGCAACCTTTTGAGACCCAAGTAATAGCACAGTAAGGCATCTCCTAGCTGCTCATTTAAAATTGTGGATCCTATATTTACTATATCTTTTGCCACCTAATATAACTATTTGATTTATCTTATTGTCTCATAACTAGTTTATTAGTTATAAGAAATCCTGTGACTTGTCTCTTTTGATCTCAGTTGTATCTCCAGGTCCTTGAATATTATACAGAAGGTTACTCGATGTCCTTTTGAATCAGTAAGAAATATGTGATGCAATAAACTTAAAGAGACTAATGTATACACAGTTTTGGTGGGGGGTAGGGAGGGACAGAGCTGGGATATGAAATAAACTTTCTCTCTCTGTATACTTACCTACATTTAGCCTTAGCATAGATGTTTCAGTTTTAGGATAATTATATCTCCTTGCTGAAGAAGTTAGAAAATTATCTGGTAGGTGTGGCTCCACCTTCTCTTGGGTAGGTCTAGACTGGTCATTCACAGAAAACTGCAAGGAAAATGAAGGAAATGTGGAGAGGTTAGAGCTGAGCTGACCTGAAGCTCCTTAAAAAAAAAAAAAACAAAAAAAACAAAAAAAAAAAAAACAATGGACTGAAGATGATTTGAAGAATCAAGATGTTGATTTAAAGAACTAGAGGTGTTAAGAAGGGGTATGGCAACAGCTAACCCAAACTAAGGATTCATGGGAAGCCTATGGAAACCCACTACTTTGTAAGCTAATTTTAAAATATGATTTTCCAAGATGGAGTTCCAACAGAGCTACTTTGCATGGGTGCATAATGCTGTTCTCATACCCATGGGTTATTCAACAAAACACTAGGTATAGGATATCTCCCTGAGTTATTATTGGTCAAGAAGGGCCCAGAAACCCCAAAAAACATAGGCTACTGCAATTGCTCCTGCTGTCCACCAGAACTAGATAATAAAACCGTGTTGTAGACCATACACACTCATTACAGAACATAGAGGAATTGAACTAAAACTAACTTAGAAACCGGCTAGCCCTCATCATGCTAGAAAGTGTGGCTGCTAGGATAGAAAAGTTATCATTGGTCTTAGCTCACAGTGCACCCTGCATTCTACAGTACTGGCTTGCCATACAATAATGGCACAACTGCTTTAGGGGTAACCAACCCTTTCTGGTTGGATTTCAGGCATGCTCTAGAAAAGGGAATGTCTGGTACTGTATGTAAATCTGGTCAGAGCCTTTGGCTGGGAAGATCATAGACACTAGGAAGGAACTTCTTACTGTTTGGCTGAATGGACATTTTTCACATTGCCTTCTAAATATGTGTATACACACTAATTAGTGATGCTTTTTTTTTTTTCAGTGAGCAAAGGTAAATGCAGAAATTTGTAAATAATCAAAAAACCAACAATAAAGGTCTGTCAAGTACTCAGCCTTGAAAAGAACATCTGTATTATTTCCCTGCTCCATGGCATATTGAACATCACAGAAGAAACAGAAAGAACTTAAAACCTGGAGGATGGGGAGGAGTGTTTTGAAATGCTGCACTCTGGACATGCCATGGCTGTTGCACTTATGAGTTAAGCAGTAGTGGTGGAAACTTGCATAAAGTTGTACAAGATGCTTGTCAGTATTCCAGTGTGGATGGAAAAGGGGCATAAGAGACCCTATTCCTAAGTAGCTACTGGCAGTTAAATGACTATTGAGAAGAGGAGTCATTCTCTCAATGATGTCACCACTAGTAAATTTCCCATGATTCAGTAGATAATCTCTCACCTATACACATGAAAACAACCCTAATTAAACTCAATATGTTATTATTTTTTTTTTAGTGACATGAAAGTGTGGGCAGGGGTGCTGGGAGAGTTTTCTAGAGGGAGAGGAAAATGAGAGTATTCATTATCAAAATGCATTGCACTCATTTATGAACTGTCAAAGAATAAAAACATGTAACAAAAGAAATGGACTTGCTCTTCTGATTTACTGTTACCCAATTTCCTCTCAAGGCCTTCCTTCATCTTCCCCTACAGCAAATATAGAAATCCCAAGACTTTCCAATATTGTTCCATGAAGCATTTGTGGACCCCCAAAAGATGACCAAGGAGCCGTTTCTGATGTAATCACATTAGGGTCTCTTTATTACAAAGTCGAGTTTGGGCTTACTCAACACTGGCCCACAGGACAAGCTGGTGAGGCAGCTCTGACCTCTCATTGGGGCAAGGTTTTATAGGAAATGGAAATCAGTGAGGGAGGGTTCAGCATGGCAAGCACCTCATTGTCTATTGTAAGCTGAACAGGTAGGTGCTCTGAAGCAAGACCATATACACTAACTAAGGGGTCTCAAAGTAATCGTGGATTGACTGTTGCTAGGAAGTAGGTAGGGAGTGACAAGCCTTGGGTCCTCCCTGGTACTTGGGTTCAGCTGGGGGCCAAGTTCTCAGGCTCTCTCTTAAGATGGAGGCAGGTTCCAAGATGGAGTAGTTGGCCTCTTACCAATGTGTCTTCCAGATAAAATATTTTATTTTCTACTTAACATTTATTCAAATATAAGTTGCATGTAACTATCACGTATATACCATGTATAATATATACCAATAAATCACAAGCTAGAAAAAGAAGTGGACAATTAAAGGCTTTTCTTTTTCTTTTTTTTTTTTTTTTAAAGCAGTGCATAGGGGCTGGAAAGATGGCTCAGTAGATAAGAGCACTTGCTCTGACAGAGGACCCAATGTCTGGTACCTCATAGCTACTAGTACTTCAAGCTCTGAAACCTCTTTTGACATTTTGAGTAAATACCCCCACATAGACACATACATACATATACACACACAGACAAGCAGTAATTGCACATATTTTCCATTTCACCATTTTAAGAAGGCAATAAAGCAATAGCCAGGTACATGCCTGTAATCCCAGCACTAAGAGGAAGCAGCAAGTAGAACTGTGAGGTCTAGTTAATTCCACACCAGCCAGAACTATATAGTGAGACTCTTTCTTTTTTAAAAAAGCATTATTTTTACTTTAATATATGAACTATAAACTACTGTTTCTGTCTCTTCTCCTGTCTTTCTTAACACAAAGCAATTTCATTGACCAATTATTTTTCTAAACTTTGACAAGGTCAAAACCATAAAGGCAGTAGTGACACACACTTTTAATCCCAGGACCTGGGAGGCAGAGGCAGGTGGATCTCTAGGAATTCAAGGTCAAAGAGAGTTCTAGAACAGAGAACCTGTCTCAAAAAAAAAAAAAAAAAAAGAAAAAAAACCATTTATATATATGTATATATATGTATATATGTGTGTGTGCATATATATATACACACACACATACAATCAATATCAGTAAAATATAGGGATTTCTGAATAACAAATGTAAAGCACTGAAATAATCCTGACAACTTCTTCAGAAACACTATTTATTTAAAAACAAAAACAAAACAACTTTAAGTTAGAAAACAGAAGAAATTTCATATTAACAAGAAAATTTCACATTGAGTCCTGTCACACAATTAAAGCCCACAAATCTGTTTGTGCCTAGAGATAGGGTATACAGACAGGGAAAAGAACTGAGAGTGAGGTAGGCAATGCTCTGCTTTTTGCTTCCAAGTGTTGCATGAAGATGATGCTCTGGAAAGCCACTGGCATGCCAGAGGCAAAACTAACAACCTCTTCAAAGGTAAGACTGCCAGCTTTCACAGTAACTCTCTAGGGAGGTTTGGTTCCACCAATAAATAAAGTTCCTAAATCTATACTAAGCTCATCCTTTGAGCCATCGATCTCGTCCCCTGCTTCTTCTCCAAGCTTCTTCCACCAGGGTGCTTGTATGTGCTTCAGGGTGGTAAGATGGGCCTGCTTGGCCTTGGCTGCCACAGGCCTAGATCTACTTAGAAATTGCTCAGGTTCCTTTCCTTCAGCCTCCTTCAGACTTGGTGCCTCTGCAGCAAACAGAAAGGAAATGGGTTAGTGGAAGTATGCCAGGCAAGCAGCTACTTGGAAACAGCAGAGCTGGAGCTTAGCTATAGTCAGGACAGACCAGGGTTCTAACTCTGAATGCGGTGTCACTGCTAACTATGAAGGTAGGTGTCTAATGAAAAGTTATAGATGTGGGTAACACAACAACCACAATTCCTGGCAACTTCAAGCCTTAGAAGAAAAACAATAAATTATGTTAGATGGCTTATAGAAACTTCAGTAAAAATGTCATTAATAGTTATTTTTTGACAAGTTCATTGTACTGTAACTACTGTCATTATCTAATTCTAACATACAAAACACTTTTTAAAAAGTTTTGGGCAGAATGTGTCTAGAAGAGCACATCTTTGAAATTAGTAATTTTGATGGAGTTGAAATATTTGAATTTATAACAAACACAAATAGAAGGTATAGAGTTGAAAACTAGGATGATGTAAGATTTCTGGAGGACTAAAATAAAGATGATTTGTGGCACTTTTCTTCTAAAGATTTTGGATGCCACATCTCTTGCAAGGGGTAGTCCATCTATGAAACAAAGATGGATGTAGAGCATACTCATCAACTGTTCAATATTGGTGCTGATCTGAGCCATCAAAGCTTCCCTGTGTTGCTGGGCTCGCTCTTCTATGGCTCTTCCCATAAAATAGTGCTGAAGTCGTTCTTGTGCTTGTGCATGGAGCTCTCTGCTGGCCACATCTGACATCTGAGAGCCCTGAAACACAGGACAGAAAACTTGTCATAAAGACATTATGTATCAAAATATGCTTTACCTACCCACCATAGCAGAGCTAGAATGTTTAGCAATCTCCCATTTTATCAACAGAATCTTATAGCTCTTATCTAACTTGTACACTAGTGCAAGTATTAAATTTTCTTTTAAAATAGCTTTAGTTGTGAGTATTCATGCCTGTAATCTCAACACAGAAGCAGGACAATCTTAAGCTCAGGATCAATCTGGGCTATATAGTGACACCTTGTCTCAAGAAACCTAAAAGAGAAATGAACAAGCATGCAAACAACCTCAGACAGGAACACAAAAGAATCCATCAAACTGGTCAAGCAGAATTTAAACAATAACAACTTCCCATACCCTAACTTTATATAATGATGTAGATGGGCAAGTTTCTTTTTTTAAATTTTTAGATCTTATTTTGTATGTATGAGTTTTGCCTGCATGTATGAATGTGTACCACATGTGTGTTTTATGTCCTCAGAGGGGACTAGAAAAGGGTGTCATTGATGTTAGGAACTGAATCCAGAACCTCTGCAAGAACAAGAAGTATTCTAAAGCTTTCTCTCTAGGCCTCCATGTTTCCTTTTGGTATGTTTCCACACATTGTTTCTACAAAGACATGGTAAGAAATGAGACCCTGAGATTAGGAGACCACAATGAATGTATAAATAGTTTAGTAAAGTTACCAGTCTAGAAGAGGAGAGAAGCCAACTCCTTTTGTTTTGGACTTCATTTGAAATATTGTTATTTCTTATCCCATTCCTACTCCAAATGCACCCTTACCACAATGTTATAACTGGTTCTGGTTTCACAGAATGAGAGACATAAGTCAGCTAAAAGACCCTATCCTTTACTCAAATAATTTAAGGGTGATATTAGTGACTAATTTGGATAAAAATGAAATAATCTTACCCTTAAAGCTGATAAAATTTCTGACACCACAGCTTTCTCAAATACTAATGTATTTGAGAAAGTAGTAATTTAACTTTCAGCCACAGACCTGATCAAAGCATAGTAAAAAATGACAAACTGGGGTATTCATTAGACTTACATTCATCCTTTCGTATGTATGAGATCTACACTCATATTCAACTAAAGAACTAAAGTATTAGAAAATACTGCATATACACTAAATTTGTACATACATAAACTTCTAAAACATATACTCAAGCAACAATTTACACTGTCTTTACTTTGATTAGAGAATGTAAGTAACCTAGAGGTAGAGTATACACAAGGATATGTATAGAGCTTATATGCAAGAACTATATCATTTGACTACAGGAATTTTCATACCTGTGAAAGAAGAGAGGCCGAAAAACTAAAAAGAGCTAAAAGGCAAAGTGAAATTCATAAAACTAAAGGGTCTTTAAAGGGCAGGCCACAGAATAAAATAAAATCATTTATCAGATAAAAAACAGAATACAGAGAACTTGTTCAGCTCATCAACAAAAATGCAACCTGATTTGAAAATGGGCAGAAGTCTTGAATATATGTTCTGCAGATAGTAAATAAATACATGGTAATATACTGAAAATATCTGATAATAGAAATGCAAATCTAAAAGACAATGAGATACAAGTCATATTTACCAGGTACATTTAAAACAAACATTGGCTGAAGACACAGCTCCATCAGTAGAGTGCTTGCCTCATGTGCAGAGAGTCCTTAGGTTTAGTCTCCAACATGATGTAACACTGTACAGTATAGCAGTGCATGTCTGTAATGGCAGCACTTGGGGGGTGAAGGCAGGAGGAGCACAAGTTTAAGGTCACCCTCAAAGATTACAGAATGAGCCCCACACCAGTTTGGACTTTATGACACAAACCAAGGCAAATTAATAAACACATCTCCTTCAAAACAAACAAACAAACAAACAAACAAACAAAGAGAAATAAAATCCTTGACTGCTACTGCTGAAGTAATAAAATATGCAACACGTTGACAATGGACTATTATCTAAAATATTTTTTTAGTTAGTGTCTTATTACACAGCTCAGGTAGGCCTCAAACTTACAGAAATCTACCCATCTCTGTCTGTGGAATATACCCAGTGGAATTTCATTCCCATCTTAAGAAAAAAATTTAGACGCAATTTACAGCCTGAATGAATCTTAAAGACATTATACTAAGTGAAATAAATTGTGTACAAAGGATATGACTTCATATTAAATACTTAGTCAAATTCAGACACATACTGGTAGCTGTCAGGAGTCAAGGGGGGGCAAATAGGTATTTTGTTTAATCAAAGGTAGGAAAAATAGTCTAAAGATAAAATGGTGGTTAAAGCTACACAACAAAGTAAATGTACTTCATGTGTCTAGATAAATATCGTTAAAATAGTATCTTTCAGGTTTTATAGATTTGCAGTGTTGGATATATGCAGGGTCCTACATATACTGGTATTTTAAATGCTTTTAAAGATTTATTATTATTTGTTTGTGTGTGTGTGTGTGTGTGCGCGCGCGCGCGCGCGCGCGCATGTCTACACAAGGATATGGGTGCCTGTGGAGGCCAGATGGGTGTCAATTCCACTAGAATTGGAGTTCCTGGTGGTTGTGAGCTACTCAGCATGGATGTTGGGACTGTAACTCAGGACCACTGAAAGGGTAGTAAGCACTCTTAAGTTCTGAGATATCTCCATCCTGATTCATATGTTTAGAAAACCATCAAATTACTTGTACATTCTTATGAGAATCTACGCAATATTTCTTCTATTTGCTTGCCAACACTCAGTGTTTTAATCTTTAAAAATCTATCCATTCTAATGGGTGTGGATCACCTTACTGTGTTTTTTTGTTTGTTTGTTTTTTGCATTTTTGTGTTTTTCAAGACAGGGTTTCTCTGTATAGCCCTGGCTGTCCTGGAACTCACTCTGTAGACCAGGCTGGCCTCGAACTCAGAAGTGCCTCTGCCTCCCAGAGTGCTGGGATTACAGGCGTGCGCCACCACTGCCCGGCTCTCACTGTGGTTAGTTAATTATTATTTTCTCTAATGGGTGTTGATGTGTCTTTTTATGTGTTTGTTACCTGTATGTTTTCTTTGGAAGAACTGTCTTTTCAAGTCTTTAGGCCATTTAAAAAATAGATCATGTGTTTTCTTACTGTTCAGTTTTAAAAATTCTTGGTATAGATTAATATATAGAAAGATGAACAGCAAGACATTCTTCTAATTCTTTTGATTTCTATTTTCATTATCTTAGCAGTTCTGAAGAGCATATGTTTTAAATTTTGAAGTCAATCTATTAATTTTCCTTTTTTGGCTTCTGGGATATTTGAAAAATCCCTGACTAATTCAATGTCATAATGTTCTGCCATATTTTCTTCTAGAAGTTTTATAGCTTTAGGACATGTATTTGATTAGATTTGATACATTTTGAGTTAAATTTTTACATGATATAGAACTTGGATTGAAATTCTGCTTTTCTATAAATAGGTCTGCAATTTCTTTAGTTTTCTATTGTACTAATTACATGAACCTCTAGAAATTATGTGTACTTAGCTCCTGGAACCATGATTCTATTTTCTGTTTCTATCAGTTCATGACTCCATCCAACTTGGACAAGTGGAACCATACTTTATATCTGGCTTACCTCACTTAACACTCTTACGAGGATCATCCACCCTGGCTTTGTGTATTTTAAAGGTCTGTATTGGATACATAAAGTTTTAGAAATTTTTATGTTCTCTTGATTAAATGACACTTTATGACAGTATTGCTTGCCTTTACTTTTCCATCTAAAAAAAATACATCTTTTCTAATTAATATATAACCAAGCCTTACTTTTTTTTTGTTTTGTTTTGTTTTGTTTTGTTTGTTTTTTGTTTTTTTCGAGACAGGGTTTCTCTGTGTAGTCCTGGCTGTCCTGGAACTCACTCTGTAGACCAGGCTGGCCTCGAACTCAGAAATCCGCCTGCCTCTGCCTCCCAAGTGCTGGGATTACAGGCATGCGCTACCACGCCCGGCTCTAAGCCTTACTTTTAAAAGTTATTATGTATGTGCATGTACTGTACCTGTTTCCATGTGCACCGTGTGTGTACAGTGCCCACAGAGGCCAAGAGAGGTTGTTGGATCTCTAATACTAAATGTACAGATGGTTGTAATCCTCTGATGTGGGTCTTGGGAACTGAACATGGATCCTCTAAAGAGCAGCAAGTGTTGATAACTGCTGAGTCATCTTTCCCACCAAGATTTTAGTTTTAATTTTACTCTGAAAACCTGTTTTATTTTCTAACTAGAATCATACCATTTATATTTACTGTAATATAATCATGCTTCAGTCTCTTACTTGATTTTTCCTATTAGTCCTATTACTTTCTTATATATTTCCCCCTTTTCTATTTTCTTTTTGATGAATTAAAGTATATATATTTTTTATTTGTTTTCATTTCCTTTGTTAACTTTTTGCTCTCTGTTCATTGTTGTGGAATTTATATTATGTACCATTAACTTACCAATTAAATTCTGAGTGATACCATACTAGTTTATACACAGGAATCTTAATCATACATTTATTTCTTCTCTTCTGGCTTTTATGTTATTGTTTCTACATATTTTGCTTTTTAGTATTCTACAAAGACTATAATTATAAGTTATTATTATTATACAAAACAAAGAGCAGCAAACTAAAAACAAAAGCTTATTTTAGAAAATAGTTTGCAGTGGCGAGATGGCTCTGTGTGTTGCCAAGCCTGATGACCTGAATTTGATGTTTATAACCTACATGGTAGAAAGAGAGGACTGACTACAGGTTGTCTTTTGACTCCTAGACAATAAATAATAAACAAAGAAGCCAATAAAAATAGTCTAGTTGAGATACTACCATACCTATTCATTTAACTCATCCATAGTTACTTTAGTCCTTCAATAATAGAAATGGATAGTTGCATTAAGGCTGAACACTCCATAACACTGAGGTATTAACTATGTGGTACATATGACAAAAAGAGTCAGTGATATTTCATAAAGATTTAAACAATGATGAAAGCCTCTTCTACAGGTCACACTAAACATTGCTATACAATACAATTTACTTTCTATCACTGCTCTGTTCCAATGGTTATCAGGTTCATGTATGGACACAGATACATTTGTATTCTGCTTTACACTTTGTAGAGGACAGGGTCTGGAAGAATAAAATGTTTTGTAATATGTTTACCTAAAAGTATTAAATCAAACCTTTAACAGTCAGATTTTTTGTTTGTTTGTTTTTGTTTTTGAGACAGGGTTTCTCTGTGTAGTCCTGGTTGTCCTTGCTCTGTAGACCAGGATGTCCTTGAACTCACAAAGATCTGCCTGTTTTTGCCCCCTGAGTGCTGTGATTAAATGTGAATCACCCTTCTAGGCTTAGACTTCAGATTGTAGAAATTTGTGTTTGTATGAGGAGGGGAAAGGAGGAAGGAAGAAACAAACTCAGACTCAAGCAGCATTAGCACAATCCTAACAAAATGTGAGTAGAACTTTGATATACTAAGAGTGGTTGGTTCAAATGAGAAAAGTAAGAATTCTGATCAAAATGTATAAACTATCAGTTTTTCCATAAAATTTCACAAGTGTGGAAACATGGGAATAAAAAAAGTAAGCAGATATATAGCTGATTATAATCACAAAAATGGTTGAGTGCTTCTAATGTCAGACAGAAATGTCCTTCAAAGATGTGCAGAAGTGTAAGGTCAAAATCTTAGAGGGAAGAAGCAGGTAGCACCCACTCTGTATCACTGTGCCCACACAAAGTCAGAGAAGTAAATGTTTTTGTTGTGGAAAGGTCTCAGCAGCATTACAGTTTTAAAACCAAAGAGGCAGGGCATCAAATTTTACATCTTGCTACGTCTTGGGAGTTTAGATTAGTGAATATATATTCTTATGCATGTGTTTGAGCATATGTAGGTAAGAATGAATATTCATCGATTGACTTTATATATTCTCATTAAAAGATTCAAAACAGACAAGATTTACAGGACTATAATAAAAGAAGCAATGCACAAATTTTGTTGGCACAGTGCAGGAAATAAGCAGTTTTTAAGTTGAGTCCCCATTCACCACCAATTATACCTTTGGATCCTGTAACTGTAAGAAGAGCTCTAGTCTAGTAAGTCGATGAAACCTGCATCCAACATTCAATGTGAATATATATATGAGATACTACTTTGGTGGTAAAGACCAGGCAATGGATTCAACACATACTTCAGCACGGAAACCTACGTACCGGATGCCTTTTGACATAGTCATCTACTTGTTGCTTCAGTTCAACTCTGCGTGCATCAGTGAGTTCTTGGAGTCCATGCCAAGAGGCAAAGAGTTTCTTTTTCTTTCGGCACTTTGCTAGGAATTTAAGAACCTGGAGTGCAGTAGAGAGGGGGGAAAAGAAAAAGAAGAGCTTTTGATTCTGTTGCTGTAAGAGAACTCGTTTCCCTATAATAGAAATCAGTAACACCAAGGTTGCATTAGGCAACGCTGAGTATGCATGAGGAGGGGGATGACACTGTGACAAAATAAAGGAATATAATAACTTTTTAATTATGTAGATCCACCTCTAATAAGACTATGTCCAAATAAGTCAATTTTAAGTTGAAAATACCCGTAAGTTGCAAATATGCTTAATACCTCGACCAGTTGAAAACTGGTTTCTACTAAGCATACATCACTTTCCCACCATGGTAGTAGAGTATATGACTATATACTTGTAAGTTTTTTAAAGGGTGTACTGGCTGGTTTTGTGCGTCAACTTGACACAAGCTAAGAGTCATCACAGAGAAAGGAGCCTCAGTTGAGGAAATGTCTTCAAGAGATCCAGCTAAAGGACATTTTCTCAACTAGTGATAAATAGGGGAGGGCCCATTGTGGGTGGTGCCATCCCTGGGCTGGTAGTCCTGGGTTCTATAAGAAGGCAGGTTGAGCAAGTCAGGGGAAGCAAGCCAGTAAGCAGCACCCCTCCATGTCCTCTGCATCAGCTCCTGCTTCCAAGTTTCTGTCCTGCTTGAGTTCCTGTCCTGACTTCCTCCAAATGATGGACTATGATCTGGAAGTGTAAGCCAAACAAAAACAAACACTTTCCTCTCCAACTTGTGTTTTGTTGCAGCAACAGAAACTCTAAGACAAGTTGATACAAGCATACTGGGATAATGCTGTGACAGACTGGACCATGTTTGGGGGAAGGTTGAGGAAGGAGTTTGGAACTACAAAAGACAATGAGTGTTGAGACCTCATTGGAATGTTCTATAGGATCTTGGAAGATAAAAATGTTGAGAGCAGTGTAGAAGATGAAGGCATAACCTGTGAAATTTCAGAGGGACAATCGAAGATTCTATCAAATTCTATCAAAGCTGTTATTTTAACATTCTGTGGTTCTGGTTTGCTGGAGCTGAACAATCAGCTGTGATTAACAAGATACCAGAACTTATAAAGTGACACTTTTTCATTACTGGGTCAATTGATGCTGGTTAGCTGGAGCTAAGACATTAGCAGTGATTAAGAAGAGACCAGTATCACTAAGGTAAAATCTTCTGGGAAGTGTTTTCTGAGAGCCCAGAGAAACTGTGTTCCAGAGACAGCCAAAGCTGTACCTCGTGTTGGTAGCTGGACTTGGTACTGTATAAGAATTAACCAGGTAGTACTGGTTTTGAAGGCATGAAAGAGTCAGGGAGAGCAGCTGAGGCTTGGTATTCTGAGAAGCCAGGAAGGCCACTGGTTGAAGGTGCAGCTCAGTAGCAGCTGAAGGCCAAGACCTGTATGAGTTATGCAGAGAAGTTGAGGCTGGGCACTATGAGAGCCTATTTCACGCTATTTGTGAAAGTACAGGCCAGTTGTAGCAGATGACCCCAGTGTTTTTGCCATACCAGTACCATGGGATGATCACAAAAGAACAGCAGCAGCAGTGGAGGCAGCCAAAGCTGGAAGACAAACTATGTGCTACAGAGGGCAGAGTTGGAGAAGTGACACAAGCCCTTTGGAGGAGCAATGACCCAAGTCCAGAAGAACGTGGTGGATCCCAGACACTGGATGGTTAGAGTTTGATTTTGCTTTGCTTTGATTGCGACTGTGCCTTGTTTATTCCCCCCCCCTTTTTGAGGTAAGAAAGTATTTTACTGGAGCTCAGTTAAGAGACTTTAAACTGTTAAGAGACTGTATTTTAAAAGAGATTAGATACTCTGAAGAAACCAAAATTTTAATGTATTTGAAATTGTAAAGATTGTAGAGGTTTACAGTTATTTAGATCTTGGGGATGAACAAGAAAGTAAGTGTTGTGGCTTAATAGTGATTTGCATGTCAAGTTGACAAGGGTCAGTTGCACTGGCTGCTTTTTTGTGTCAACTTAACACAAGATAGTCATCAGAGAAAGGTGCCTCAGTTGAGAAAAATGTTTCCATGAGATATAGCTGTAGGTCATTTTCTCAACTAGTGACCAGTGAGGGTTGATTGTGGGTTGTGCCATTTCTGGGCAAATGGTCCTGGGTTCTGTAAGGCAGACTGAGCAAGCCAGCAAGCAGCATTGCTTCATGTCTTATGCATCATTTCCTGCCTCCATGTTCTAGCTCTCCTTGAGTTTATGTTTTAATTTCCTCTAATGATGAATTATGACCTGGAAGTTAGGCCAAGTAAATAAGCACTTTCTTCCTCAATTTGCTTTTTGGTCATGATGTTTCATTGTAGCAACAGAAACACTAAGATAAAAGAATATACCTAAATATTTCTATTACTGTGGTTTTTGGTTTGCTAGGCCTCATATAGCTTAGGCAAGGGTTGAACTAACAAGTAGCCAATGATGACCCTATCTGGTCCTCCTGTTTCTACCTGCTGAATCCTGGCATAAACTATATGTGGTGCTAGGCATCAAACCTAGGGCTTTTCACATTTAGATATATGTCTTATTAAAATTTAAAAAAATATTTTGTTTCCCCTCCCCAACTCCTCCTAGATTCTTTCCTGCATATTACTTAACTTCATGTTCTCATATTTTCTCTCTCAAAAACCAAAAACCAAAACCCAAACCAAAAATTCAATAAGAAAAAGGCCCAAACAAAACAAAATATAATAAAGAGTCCTCAAAATAAAACACAACAAAACCAAAACACATGGAGTTTTGCATTGGCCAGCTACTTCTGGGCATGGAGTCTTTCCTGGAGTCTGACTGATATACCCAGTGACACTCACTGATTTTTCTCTTTATCAGCAGGCAGCAATCCCAACTAATTCCTTGGTTAGGCATGGGGCCCATGTTCACTTTCCACTCCCAGTGCTGGGATTTCATCTGGCTTGAACATGGACAAGTCCTGTGAGTGCTGCCCCAGTCCCTGAGTTCATATGAACATAGACAGGTCATGTGAGTGCTGCCACAGTCCCTATGTTCATATGAACATGGACAGGTCCTGTGAGTGCTGCCACAGTCCCTGAGTTCATATGAACATGGACAGGTCCTGTGAGTGCTGCCACAGTCTCTGAGTTCATATGAACATGGACAGGTCCTGTGAGTGCTGTCACAGTCTTTGAGCCCATATTAAGCACTCATGTTTGCAGTAAGAAATGATATAAAAGGAAACAAGCACTGAGTTTTAATCTCAGTTTTGATTCCTCATAAACTCTATGACTCTGGGCAAACCAAAGGTTTCTACAGGACATGTTCTATGCCAATAAAACCAAGGACCCTAATTTTACATGTTTTACAGTATTCCAAATATAAAAGAGACAGTAGGAAAAGGCTTGGTAATAGTAAAACATTTTAAAATGAGAAAAGCAAATTTTCTGAATGTTTTCTCAAGTCTTTCATAATAGACATACAATTTTGGCAGAGAAAATTATTCTTTGCAATTCTTCATTTTTTCTCCCATGTTTTTATTTTCACCAAAATTATATACTTTTTTAAAAGCACTGATCAGCAAGTCAAAGCCCACGGGTCAAAAAGAGTAGGCTGTTTCCGTATAGTAAATACCTGTTTATTTCACTTTATATGCCTAAACACTTAAAAGAAAACTTTATTTTGTGACATGTAAAAGTATGTGTAAGTCAGAACTCAAATGTCTACAAATTTTGATTGGCATACAGCTATACTTGCTTAACTACTGTCAGTGTTATCTACAGCTTCTTTTGCGCTTCAACTGTTAAGTAGCTATTACAGGTTATATAGCTTGCAAAGCCTAAAATATTTCCTTATCTGGTCCTTTCCAGAAAAAAATTGGCTAGCAAAATTCTATTGTTTAAAGGGTCAGTTTTACAAATTTCAAAGGCAACAACTTTAACTTCTTTATCCCTTCAAGTAGATTTCTCCATCAGTAGATTTCTATGATTTTTTCTCACAGATTAAATATTATTTATTGATTTTCTTGAACAGAAATGAGGATTTAGTTACTTTTTACTGAATACACTACAGTCCACTCAACATAATTAATGTCATAATTTCAGTAAAAATAATATTCAATAATAGTCACATAATGATTATTACATAGAAGTAAGGTAGTTTTATTTGAGGGGGGAGGGGACACAGGCTATAATACTCTCAAATGTGTTAATTCTGCTGTGTCAGCTCCTGACTACTGGTATTATACATACACAACAGCAGGTAAAGCTATTATTCATTCTGAAGCACATATTATAATTACTTTTCCTTCCTTGCATATTTTTTCTCTGAAATTAACACTTTTTTCTTCCATGTGCTTGATTTTCTACATACTTAGTTCTGATTATGTTCTATAATTACATTCTAATTGTCAAGGAATTAATACACTTTCTGAGGGTTTCTAACCTACCTGCTCGCTCTACATGGCACAAAGCCCATTCTGTGGTCCGTGCACATTGATTTCTCATTTTATCTCTCCCTATAATTCTTGAATTTAAGCTGTATACCTTCTTGGTTTTCCCACTGGCTTAAGAGCTTCTGTGATTATGTGTCTTTAGTCTTCTTTTTAACTCCCTTTTTGGTAAGCACATAAATTTAACTGGAAATCATTTCTCTCTGTCATGTCAAAGTTTTAGCTCAAGATTCCTTCAGTTCCAGTGCTGCTGCTAAGTTCTTTGTTCCCAATGTATTAATGTTTGTTACTGTATTAGACATTTACCAATGTTCTAAAAAATTCTTTTGTTTTCCTCTCCTCTGTCTTTTCTGTTCTTGATTTTAAATATTTATGTATTTGATTTCCCCAATGGGTAATATTTCTTTTATCCTGCTTTCTAGTAAATTTTAGCTATTCAACCCAGGTCTGCTTCCCTCCTTTCCCTTTTCCATTTTAATCATGTCGATTTTGTATCATGTATTCTCTTATCAGAGGAAATGATAGATGAAAAACAAATCTTATTTTCTAATTCCTGCAACATCTCTCTAAATATTTGTTGTTATTTTGTTTTTCCCCATGGTCAGGGATTAAATGTAGGACCTCATATATGCTGGTCAAGTGCTCTACTCTCTGAGGTACATCCCTAAATATTAAATTCTCTACTTCTATCAAGCAGCTTTCCTCATGTTCAGTTATATTTGCCTTTGGCCTATTCGGTTGAGCACTAAAAAGCTATTTAGATGTACTGAGCTGCTGTATAGGGCTCATTTACTATGCATTTCAGCATAGGACCAATGAATCAAGTTGTTTTGTTAGGACACTTCAATGTTAGTAAATTTTGACTTTATTCATAGACTACTCAGATTTCTGAAAGAAAATCCTTCCAGGAATGCCCAGAATTTGCTATGTAGTCTACGTTTACCTTAAATTTAAGACCCTGATTCAATCTCTTGAGTGTCTGGATTAGAGATGTAATCTACTATATATCATTTTGTATTTTTTTCCTTCTACTTTCATCAACTAAAACACACACTGCCTCAATTAGGTGTGGTAATACACTATAATATTAGTAGTGAGGGGTGAGAGAAGACAATTTAAGCTCAAGGTCAGAAACCTGGGAGGTGCAGTGAGAACCAGTCTTAACAGGGGTCCAGGCTTTTGTACAAAACAAGAAAGAAACAGAAGGTAGATAATGGTTTAACTTTTCTTTTGTTGCTAAGTACCTGAAAAATCAATTGTTCCCAAGAGACAAATAAATGTAAAGGATAACCTTACAACTTTTTATTTACTTTTAATGAAGCTGATGAATTATTTCTACCCCTCACTCCCTCTTCCTTTGAAATGAGAACTTGCTATGTAAACCAGAAGAGACAGGTCACTCTTTACATTTCCCTAGTATTTATTCTACTGGTTTTTGATGGTTTAGAAATATCTTCATAAGGATGGAAACACAACTGAGAGGTTAAGACTGCAAACTGCTCTTGCAGAAAACCCCAGGTTTAGTTCTCAGCATCCACGGCTCACAACTACTATCTTCAGACACTGTGATGCTTCTGGCATCAGGGGGCATTAGCACTCAAGTGCACACACCCACACACATAGGCACACATGCTTACATACAAGTCAAAAAATTAAAACATCCTTATAAATGTTAACCCACATTTAGTGCTTAAAATTTATCATGGTAAGAAATGAGAATTAACAGTAAAACCTACAAAAAAGGTGATTAAGCTACATGCTTTCAGACTTGATATCTTGTTTTTCAAGATTTATTTTATTTATTTCATGTATATGAGTACACTGT
The DNA here is from genome assembly GCA_964023405.1 of Apodemus agrarius. NCBI lineage: Eukaryota > Metazoa > Chordata > Mammalia > Rodentia > Muridae > Apodemus > Apodemus agrarius. The sequence goes on from OZ030018.1 coordinate 63,284,755, forward strand.
AGCTGTCTTCAGACACAGCAGAAGAAGGAATCAGATCTCATTACAGATGGTTGTGAGCCACCACGTGGTTACTGGGAATTGAACTCAGGACCTCTGGAAGAGCAGTCAGTGCTCTTAACTGCTGAGCCATCTCTCCAGCCCCAGACTTGAAATCTTAATAGAGGCCTAATGATGTATAAGAGAAGTAGGTATTAGATGGAAAAGGTTACTAAGTGAAAAAAAAAAAAAGCCCTGTGCTATGCTTTTCCAATAATAATAATATGACTTACTTACTATACATAATCCCTAAGAATACCAGTATATGAATACCATTCTACAATTCAAGAGTTCTAATTATAGCTAGTACTTTCCCTGTAAGTTGATTATTTTGAAAGAATCAAATAAAATATATATTTGCATAGGACTGTGCAATTTACAGACTTTAGAATCCTCAAGTATGTAATCTGATTCTGATGTATATAACATTATATAAAAGACAGAATCCATTCATGCACTGACACCAATATAAAAGGCTTAGTTCCCATCCTTGAGGAACTTGCAGGCAAATAGGAGAGAATAATAAGCAACAATAACAAGGCTGCAATCTAGTAAATGGCATACAAGATTTTAAGGCAGTACTTGGATTTAGTGTCCAAATCAGCATGAGCAAAGGCAAATAAGTATTGTTCTTATTGTTTTTTGTTTGTTTAAATTTAGGCTGCTAGAGATTGAGCCTAGGGTCTTCCACATACTAGGTAAGTACTCAACTAATGAGCTATACTTCCAGTCCTAGGTTCTTATTTTATAAAGGAAATAAGCTGGTGAAAGGGCTTGATCAGATTTATATTTGGTAAACAGAAAGTCAATTTTGAACACTTGTTTGCCTCTGTATATAGAGCTGTGTATACTACAGCAGACTCACTGCTCTTTGAAGTGTGACAGCTGCTTTATACTCTGTGAGAGATGGCCTCTGCTGGCGAAAATTCTTCCTTTCCCTGTACCCTCTCCAATGTTTCTGGATAATCAATGCTGATTTCTCTTCCATTTCCCTATTGTACTTCTCCACTTGACCTAAAGAGATGACAGACATAATTATAACATATTCAGCTATGTTTTCTTAAGGTCTGAAATTAGCTCAACAGTAATAATAATGATTTTTCCATTTTTTAAAAAGTATTTTTCAATACTGTTCACACTAATTTGAGAATCTATTTCATTTCATAATAGTTCTAAGATTGTAGTAAGTAAAGCCTTCCTACAATATGCAGTTTCTTTCCAAAAAGGACTCATAATATTGTCGTTACAGAGTAAGGAGAAAAGGCCAGTACCAAAAATAGTCTAACAAAAAAATAAAAATAAATCATGAATCCATGTAGGAAAGCATTTGGGATGACCAGGGGAAATGAACAAAATGTATTTATGTGCTCTTTAATCTACTCTGGGGCTGGAAAGATGGCTCAGCAGTTAAGAGCACTGAATGCTCTCCTGAAGGTCCAGAGTTCAACCACATGGTGGCTCACAACCATCCATAATTAAAACTGACGCCCTCTTCTGGTGTGTCTGAAGACAGCTACAGTGTACTTAGAATAATAAACAAAATCTTTTTTAAAAAATCTACTATGTGTGTTTCCAAACTTATGATTATTCACACAAAAAAAGCTTCCCTTGACTGTGGAGATCGTGAGTATAGAACTCAGGATTCACAGTAGTTAAATAAAAGAACAAAGCTGTAGAACATAGCACCAGTGGTTAATACAAAAAAGTCATCTCAGAATATTAAAAACTAATCGGGGGCTAGAGAGATGGCTTACTAGTTAAGAGCACTGACTGCTCTTCCCAGAGGTCCTGAGTTCAATTCCCAGCAACCACATGGTGGCTCACAACCATCTGGAATGAGATCCGATGCACTCACCCTTCTGGTGTGTGTCTGAAGATATTTATAGTATACTGATATAAATAAAAACAAATAAACAATATTTAAAAAAACACTACTTGGATTTAATAGCTGACCTGATATAGAAGAGTGACAAAGAAAAAGTAAGGATGCTGAATGAAACTGAACAGATTTTTTGATGCTATTACATGAAATGGGGAATCAGTGGAGAGGATGGTCACAGCAGCAGCCATTAGATACATGTGGCCACTAAGTAGATTTAAATAAAGTAAAATCAAACATTCACAAGTCCTCAAGTGCAATAGCACATTTAAAATACTCAATGGCTACTTCTAGCTATTGCTACTGTATTGGTTGATACAGACAGAACTTTTCAATAACATAAACGTGTTATTGGGCAGTGCTAGTTAGGAATATTTAGTGCTGCTTAGAAGAGAAAGTAGGATGAAAAGGTAGGAATGAGAGTGCTAAGCATTTTGCTGATAGCTGATAGATGACAGTATAGTTATGGACGGGACACATCAAGCAGGACAATGTGAGAATAACTGAGAAAGGACAAATTCTGGAAAATATATTTAAAATAAAAGGAGGGAGGGAACAAGTGAATGTTCTTGGAAATGAGTAATAAAAAGGGAAGTAAATGAATGATGAAAACCTATGGGGCATAGACACACTGCTCAGTTGCTAAGAGTACTTGCTAGCATGCATGAGGCTCTGGGGCCAATTCTCAGCAATGCATAAAGTCAGAATTGGTAGCCTACACTTGTAATCCGAGCACTTGGGAGGTAGAAGCAGGAGGGTGAAGTTCAGGATCATCTTTAGCTATATATTGAAGCAGGCACAGACTATTTGAGGTCCTGTCTCAAAACTATAGTGGAGAGGGATAGACAAAGATACCTTATGCTAACCTCTAGCCATATACACACATGTATACCCACTACGCATGCACACAGATGAACATGCACACATAGATACACCACTACAACATGTTCTTATTAATTCAGCTTCATCTGTCACAAAGGTTAAGAAGATGTCACAGATTTTATACTAGGGAATGGATGAAGTTCAGATGACATACTGGAGTCCTTCCAAGATTTTTTTTTTTCATTGGCCACTGTCTTTAATTATAAACATTTATGTTTAACACATGTATCTGAAAGTAAAAAATAAAATAAAATTATAGGTGTGAATCAAAAAAATGTAAATTTTAAAATCAATCTAGTATGGACGAACTTCAGATGATATCGTAGAGTTCTTTCAAGATTTTTTTTTTTGTCATTGGCCACTGTCTTTAATTATAAACATTTTTGTTTAACACATGTATCTGAAAGTAAAAAAATAAAATAAAATAAAATTATAGGTATGAATCAGAAAAGCTGTAAATTTTAAAATCAATCTAGTATGATTTCTCTAGGAAAAGAAAAAAAGAGAAAGGCAAAAAGTTAAAAAAAAATTTAAAAAAGAACAAAAAGAAAAAGAAATTACCCAGTAAGTGGAAAACTTGGTTTAAGATATTCTAACATTCTTACATTTATAAATTTATTACTCACCTGGATGAATTATTTCAAGCATGCTCAAGCGTGACTCTCGGGAAAGCCTCATGGCTCTCTGTCTTTGAAGTTGCAATCTTAATCTGAGGTCTTCTTCTTCCTTTTGCCTATTTAGCTCCAACAACATCTTTGCTCGTTTAGATCTGTGAATGAAAAAGAATAAGTTACCTACATACAATTTTATAAACCATATCCAGCAAGAAATACATGAAAAATCTTGATCTCAAGAGTAATCAAACAAGTAAAGACAAAAATATTCTGGAAAGTAACTCCTAGCATTGGTAGGGTTGTAATGGTTCAGATATACTTGGCCCAAGGAGTGGCACTATTAGAAGGCGTGGCCTTGTTGGAGTAGGTGTGTCACTGTGGGTGTGGGTTTTAAGACCCTCATCCTAGCTGCCTGGAAGACAGTATTCTACCAGCAGCCTTCAGATGAAGATGTAGAACTTTCAGCTCCTCCTGCACCATGGCTGCCTGGATGCTGCCATGTTCCCACCTTAATGATAATGGACTGAACCTCTCAACCTGTAAGCCAGCTCCAATTAAATGTTGTCTTTCTAAGACTTGCCTTGGTCATGGTGTCTGTTCACAGCAGTAAGACCCTAAGATAAGGGTATAATGAACCACATTATTATTATATATAAATTTCTCTAGAGATATTTGGATAAATATATCAAAAATTTGAAGAAATATTTTAAATAAAAATAAAAAGGCTAAAAAAAAAACATACAGACAAGCCAATTCTACTTCTAATACTTTTCTTACTAAATAACCAAATAAAGAAAGGCATGGTCAAAAATGTATTACAGTGGTAACAAACGGAAAATCTCATAATAGTGGACTGAATAAAGAAATATTGAGTCACTTAACTAATGGAATTGTATTTATTTTTAAAATAGTAAACTTGCAAAAACTTAGTGATATGTACTGTTAGATGAAAATAAAATGAAGATATAGAAGAATATGCCAAGTGGTGGTGGCATTCACCTTTAATCCCAGTGCTTGGGAGGCAGGTGGATCTTTGAGTTTAAGACTGGCCTGGTCTACCAAATTCCAAGGACATCCAGGCCTACCTACAAAAAGAAAGCCTGCTTTGGGGCTGGATAGATGATGGCTCAGCCATTAAGAGCACTGACTCCCCTTCCAGAGGTCCTGAGTTCAATTCCCAGCAATCACATGGTGGCTCATGAGCATCTGTAATGGGAGCTGCTGCCCTCTGCTGGCTGGCTGAAGACAGCTACAGTGTACGCATATACATAAAATAAATAATTAAATCTTTAAAAAAAAAGGAAAATATTGTCTCAAAAAATAGTATACATATTTATATACATATAAGAATAGAAATTGTACTAAAATTATACCAATATAAATAGAAATATAAATTATTTAAAAAGTTAAAATTTCAATAGTGGTTTTCACTTCATGGTATATCTAACTTTTAACTTTTTTTTCTTTTTCTCTCTTTTCATTTTGTTTAAGATTTATGGTGGCAAGAGAGATGGCTCTACAGTTAAGAGCACCAGATGTTTTTTCAGAAGTCTCAAATTAAATTCCTAGCACCTACATGGTGGCTCACAACTGTCTATCTCTAGGTCCAAAAAACAAAAACAAAACAAAAAAAAAACCCCTAATACCCTATTCTTGACACCACAAGCACCACGAATACATGTAGTACATAGATATATCTGCAGTCAAAACATTCAATACTCATAAAAAATTAAAAGTAAAATTTTTTTTACATTTACCTGTCTGCATATCTGCATGTGCAACACAACGCATGCATGCCTGCCTGGCACATACAGCTGCCCGTCTGGGGTGTTAGATCCTGACACGGAAGTTGGGGATGCAGTACGAGCCACCATATATAGGTAGTGAAAATTGAATTCAGGTCCTCTACTAGAGTAGCAAATGTTCTTAACTGATGAAACATCTATCCAGACCCCTATTTTTCCCTTTTGCTAAATTTAACTTTTAATTACATTTATTGCCTCTCTGTGTCTATGCATTCTATTTGTGTGCATTTGTCAGCCATGGATCATGTGAGATGAGAGGACACCCTGAAGGAGTCAGTTTCTCCCTCTACCATGCTGGTCCTGGGATCTAAAAGTCTTTAGGCTGAATGGCAGACATCCTTTTCCCAATTAACCATCTAGTCTACCCCCAGATATAGGTATTTTTCAACTGTTTACTAAATATACACTGCTTTATAACTGGCTATAAAGTTTTCTGTATTCAAAGATGTTTTATTTCATTACAATTTCTATATTTTCTGCTATTTATTTATTTATTTGTTTGTTTGTTTGTTTATTTATTTATTTATTTATTTTGAGACAGGGTTTCTCTGTGTAGTTCTGGCTGTCCTGGAACTCACTCTGTAGACCAGGCTGGCCTCAAACTCAGAAATCTGCCTGCCTCTGCCTCCCAAGTGCTGGGACTACAGGCGTGCACCACCACACCTGGCTTCTGCTATTTATCAAATTGTTTTTAACTACTACAACTTAGTCTATGATACTTCTTATATGTCAGAATGTAAAGCCTCAAAAATATTAGTATTCAGTATATACATTCAAAATATTTTTATGTACCCATAGAGGAAAACCAGGAAGATATAGAATACACTAATTATTTTACTTAGATGAATTTGCACGTCTAAAGATTATGTTTTTCTTCTTCCAACAGCAACAATGAAAATAAATACTTCAAAAAACAAATTAGGAGTTTTGAACCCTGAGGGGGTTACATCAGACACTGTCTCAATAAAATAAAACAACACTACCCTCAAACAAAATAACCTCCAAATAAAATGAGTAAGTTAACATACCATAGAGATATTTATATATCCACATTAATTGGTGCATTCTTTACAGTGACTAAGAAATGGTGGCACTTACATACCTATCAATAGATGGAAGGATAGAGCAAATATGGTACATATATAGAATGGTTTTACTCAGCCATAAAGAAAAACAAATCTATGAAATTTGCATAAAGTGAAGAGAACTGGAAATAATTAAAGTAAGCTAGACTTAGACAAATATGCAGAACCTATATTAAATTTTTGTGTGTATATTTAATGAATAGAGGGCTGTGAGAGGGGAAAATGATTATCTTAAGGAGAGGTAAAGAAAAAAGGAGTCTATTTGAGGTAGGGAAGAGAACTAGCCAGAGGTGGAGACAAGGAGGATGGTGAGGGTAGTGATGGAGGGAGTGAAAACAAAGTCTAACAGCATATATGTGTGAAATAAAGAAATTCATTAAATGATAAGAATATTAATTAGATTCTGTATATACACTTCTACAAAAATGAACTCACAATCCTGAGGTTTTGTTCTTTGGTTATTTTAATTTTTTCAGTGTAGTGATTAGACTGTATGCTAACTACGCATACAACTAGTACTGAGCTAAACGCTAATCTAGAATTGTGTATATTAGGGGAAGAAATTATATATATTTTTCAATCCTATTTTTAAAGTGCCATATATTAAAACCTTTTAAATTGTCCTAAGAGGCATATGAACTTTAGTAATTCATTCATTTAATTTTCACAGTGCTGGGAAGTCAACCTAAGGTCTTGCTCATGCTAGACAAATGTTCTACTATTGAACTATATCCAGTCCTCTTTATACCCTTTGAGACAGGGTCTCTGTTAAATTGTCCAGCAGTAGTAGCTTTGATCTCATTCTGTAATCCAGGATGGGGTAAACATATGTTCTTCCTGCCTTAGTTTCTGGAGTAGGTGAGATTACTGGTCTGTGCTACAAAACACAGTCATATCTCTATTTCCTAGATTTGAAATATGAGGGTAAAAATTTTGATAACTTGTCAATAAGTTGCTGAAGCCAGATACAAACTCAAGTCTGTTACTTTCTCTATCTCCATATATGTACATACACCACACACAGACATACACATATACACGTGCACAATTTTGGGATACTTTCATATAACTATATATGTAAAATAATATATATATATATATATATATATATATATATACATAAAACACACATGCACCTATTTCCACCCCTCTATGTGAGTATATGTATGTGTACACACACACACACACACAAAAAAAAAAAAAACACACACACACATACACACTCTACTTGATGAATGAAAATTTGGTATTTTCTTTGCTGATAATACTCATGCCCAAAAGTAAAAATACTTGTCTTTAAATATGTCTAGAAGAAAGTTTTTATAGGCTATCCACTAAATAACACAGACAGAATGATTGAGTGACAATTTTGAGCACAGATATTTTTAGATGCTTTTGTAACAGAAATGCAGCTGCAGTTATTAAAAGTGTGGTTTCAGTTTTAAAAGGATACTTCTGTAATATGTCAGTTTCATTTTAGTGAGTTAAATTTAGCTTTAAGTAATGATGAATGAAAATAAAATCTCCTCTGAATGGCTCTACTTTATAATCAATGTTAAGTAATTTTTAAATTTATTTTTGTTATGGTTTGTTCTGTAACCTTTAAGAAAGTGGCTAGGTTAGTCAAGTCAGAAAGTGACCCACATCTTCAGTATTTCAATTTTCAATATAACTGAAGTAGAGATCAATAGTTTTGTTATATCTAAAGGGTCACATTTACCCATGTCATATTTACTCAGGAAATCTTGGTTAATATCATTAATCTTTATATATTCACAAATATAATGATATATATGAGCACTTATGAGTACTGTTGGTTTTGAGGATTTAATAATATAAATTTCACTGGCTCCCTCTTCAGGATTGGCCCACAAACCTGGATAGGAAGTGGACAGGACTGAGTATTGGATTCCATCACATTTGTCATATTATGCCCTTTGTTCTGAAAGGGTACCTGGTTACTTGAGAGTTGGTACTCAGTAACACTATGGAACAGAATAAAGACAAGAATAAAACAACACACATTAGGAAAGTAAAAAGAAAAGAAAACACACACACACACACACACACACACACACACACACACACACAAATACTGCCCCTCCTCCACTTGCATTTAACTGTGCTCTGGTAACACTCTTATATTGTTATTTTCTTCTTTTTTTCCATTATTGTGGGTAAGTTGGATTACAAATTTACATGCAAAACTAGATCATCATTTCAACCAACAATTTGGTTTTCTACCTGAAACTCCTCTGCAAGGCAATCACAGCAGACGGAAGCTTCTTTAATTTCTTTCTGGTCTGGAAACCTTTCCAATAGGCTTGAATCAAGCAAGCTGCTTTATGTAGTTTCTGAAATTATATATCAGAAATAATTTTGATACATCCCTAGAAAAGTCTTTTTGAGAAGTTTATCTTTAAAGTTTATCTTTACCAGGCCAGGATAAGTGTTAATCATCATCTCGAGACAGATGAGTAACCAGAAACATGAAGTTCATCAGGCCCTGAAGGTCCAAGTATACTTACTATATCTCACTTTCCAGATAAAATATGTTAAGCTCAGGTAATATATAGAATACATTCAAGACAGTCTAGTTAGCTCTAACTGAGATTACTTCCTGTTCAAGAACTTCACAATTCTGCCTTAATCTTTCATTATCTATTTGGAGCTAATGTCTTTTGTTTTGTTGGGTTCAGTTTTTGAAACTACATTTTGTTAGATAGCCAATGCTGACCCAAAATTATGATCCTTCTGCCCTAGCCTCTGAAGCACCAGGATTAGCTCTATCTTGCTAATGTTTAGTACTTTTAAAAGATTATTATTATTATTATTATTATTATTATTATTATTATTATTGGTTTTTTGAGACAGGGTTTCTCTGTGTAGTCCTGGCTGTCCTGGAACTCACTCTGTAGACCAGGCTGGCCTCGAACTCAGAAATCCACCTGCCTCTGCCTCCCAAGTGCTGGGATTACAGGTGTGGGACACCACGCCCGGCTAAAAGATTAATTTTTATTATTTTAATTATGTGTATGTGTGTGCATGCACATGCTTAGAAGGCAGAGGTTTCAATTCCGTCTAGAACTGGAGGTACAGGTAGCATTTCTGAGCCATCCAATATGGGTGCTGACAACAGAATTCAGGTCCTTTGCAAGAGCAGTATGCACTCTTAACTGTCACACCACTACGCTAGTCCATTTATAACTATCAACTTGATTAGGCTTAGGCTATGTAAGTTTGGTTAACTATGTATGTGTAGTAATGCAAATCTGTTTTAATTCTGTAAACTTTGAGGATGCTGTTTTGAGTCTGTTCATCACATGTATAATGTTGAAAAGAGTCTACGGAAGTAAACTTCTTTTCCTTTACTCTCCTCCTTCTAAATGTCTCTCTTCATTCTCTTGCCTAAATTGCACATCCTTTTAATTACCATTTGTTTAGGATTTTAGATACATAATAATCTCATTTCCTTTTACTCTGAAAATATATTTTATTATTTTAGACTCTATTTTTCATATTTATTAGAAGGCCTCACCTGAAAATCATAAAAGTAAGTCTCTTTCTACAGAAGTAAGTTATCTGGAGCCTCCATTTTGAGTATATTTTGAGGAAGTATGATAAAATAAAACCTCTCACATCTCCAACATATTTTTAATATGCTTTATGTAAAGAAGAAACATGATTATTTTGTATCAATGAATAAGAAGGCTCACCACAGGTGGCCATATATAGTTTGTAAAATGAGAGATATTTTTAATGAAAATAAAGTTTAAATGGCTTACTGATAAAAGGGTAAGTAAATAGGGGATTTCATGAGACATACTGGAAAAAAAATTAACCTGCTCAATTGTATAGATAGATATAAAAGGGAGATTGAAATTGTGTTGAAATTGTAATCTTTTGGGCAGGAATAATATTTAACTTAAAGTGTTAAGAGATAGAAAGTGAGACATATTTAAGGAGAACCAAAGTTCAATACAGTTATAAATATCACACAAATTATTTTCATAATACCTGTTCTTCTACTTCCTGATGGATCTTAGGGGTTAAAAGATCAACGAGCTGTCTAAGTTCTCGACTAAATTCTGTAAGAGTTTCCTGTTTACTTAGCAGACTTCTAAGTCCTGAAATATAATAACAAAGTAAAACAATTATCAATAAAGTAAGATTTTTTTTTGTTATCTAAGTACTGATAAAGTTAAAGTCTGGTTTGAAAATGAATAAATCTAAAAAGTGATTAAGTATACGGTTTTTCTTTTTCTCAACGATTTCTATATTGAGGTCTTTCCAATCTACCTCTATTATGATCGTTTTTATGTCCCTCACTTGTGACATCTAAATGTAAAGATGCACTAAGTCAGAGAAAAAAGAATTTTTCTTTTCAACACAAATACCTTAAACTGAAACATGCTTAAGAAAATAAATTATAAACACATCATTTATGTATGCCCACCTTGTGGAAGCACTTATGCAGGTTATTATTAGTTGCTATTAATAGATTTTATTAATCAATTTTTCTTACACTAACATCTATAATTTGAAGGTAAGCCAGAAGTGGTATAACATTAGGACACTGCATTTTAATTCCCAAATATCACAGTATCATAAAAAGTACAATGTGACCTTTTATTCTAAAGCATGTGATATAATACATGTAAATTAGCAAATAAAAATGCCTTTTCTGTACATCTGGGGCTGCCATCATATGGATATTTGAATGCCTTATACATGCTTTGAGATCCAAGTTCTCAGCAATACTTAAAACTGTCAAGTATCTTAGTAAACTTAGTAAACTTGAGTAAATTCTGCTGCTGCAATTTTATCAGTCAAAGAAATGGAGAGGAATATTAAGGTCAATTTTACTTTTTTGTTGTTTTCGCTTTTTTATTAGGGTTAGGAGGTTGAGACAGAGCTCACTGTGTAGTTCTGGCTATCCTAGTCCACCACTATGTAGACCAGGCTGGCCTTGAGCTCACAGAGATCTGTCTGTCTCTGCCTTTCAAGTGCTGGAATTAAAGGTGTATGCTAAGCATACCTGGAATGGACATTCACATTTCTGTAGAAATCTAGCTGCAGTACTAAAAAATGTACAACTGGAATAATAACAACTAGAGGTCTAATAGTGGTGCTTATTCTATCTCTTTTCTTGCAATATATAAAATAATTATATCAATGACACATATAAGAAAAGTTACTAAAAGGTCTAATTGATTAGTAATTAAACAGACCCTACAAATTTTAAAGTCCCATGAGGTATCCTCTATTAAGCATAATTAATGAACTAGAAACTATTTTCTTCTCTAGAATAAATTTTGATAAGGTCATAGACATCTTTGGTCATGATTTTCTTACACTATTTGCTATATTCAATATAAATATTTTCATCATAAAGGGGGTAAACGTTTATTATAACACTATCAACACAACATGCATGTGGTCTGTTGATCATATAGTGACATCAGTTCTGAAATGGCACATGTTGTAATAGGTTTGTCTGCACAGTTCACTTACTAACTTTTCAAAATATAAGGATTTTATCATTTATAAACTGTTAATACATTTTTGTCTTTGAGAATACTGAGAAAGGAAAATATGTATTTCCTACCTTTATAGCAGGCACTTAGTCTCAGTAAAATCAAAATTTCCTGATGCGATTCAGCCAGTACTAGCAGGAGCTTTGTAGCAGTACTTCTTATGACTGGACTAGGAGTTGATAAAAGCTTGAAAAGAATTTCATCTAAAATAGAATGCAGGGCTTTTCCTTCTATTTTGAGTAAATTACCACTAATTGGACAGAATAAAAAAAGCATAATTAATAATCCATCCACAGTTATCCTAACAAATTTAAAACTTAAATCCCTATGTGTGGCCTAGTCCATGAAGATGGCAACCTTTTAAAGCATATAACTTGGTTCTAAGAATTTAGACTCTAACATATTAAGTCAACTAACATTTCAGATTTCCTATTGTGGGCAGGGGACCATATTAGGTCCAATAGAGAATACAAAGTAAATGAAGGTCCCTTTTGTCTCAGAGAAACTTGTTATAAAATTGAATATTAAAAAAACTGTAAGATTAAACAAGTGCTTCAAAACCTTCGACGTGACAAATCACAAGACTGCAAGAAGAGTCAAGAATTAAATGATATATGTGTTTAATTTATAAAAAGTATTTTATTCCCTTTGGCACTTTTTGACTATCATTTTGCATTACTATTGTGAAAGTTTTGTTTTGCTGTTTTGTTTGGGCTTTTGTTTTATTGGTTTTTTATGTTAATTTCTGTGTTTTAGTGGGGTTTTGTGTTTCTTGATTTTTTTTTTTTAAAGAGAGAGAAAAAGAACATAAAGTTTGATAGATTCTAGGGAGAGGTATGGAGGACCTGAAAGAAACTAGGAAAGGCGAAAAATTGACCAAACTAGCCAGGTGGTGGTGGTGGTAGTGCATGCCTTTAATCCCAGCTCTTGGGGGAACAAGGCAGGTGAATTCCAGGACAGCTAGGGCTACACAAACACACACACACACACACACACACACACACACACACACACACACAGAGAGAGAGAGAGAGAGAGAGAGAGAGAGAGAGAGAGAGAGAGAGAGAATTGAGACCTTGTCTTGAAAAGGGAAAAGAATAGAAAATCAAAATGTATTTTACGTTTCAAGGCTGGGACAAATGGCAGAGGTGCCTATGTAATACTCAAAGCAGATGCTGGCCACCAGGTTCTCTCTGCATTCCTCAGTAGATACTTGTTACAGGGCCCTCTTGGTTGGCATACCCCATCCCCTACCCCACACTTCTCCAACCTAGGGGCTGGGCTGCCCTTTCCTATATAATCCCACCTGGCCCTTCTGTCTACACTTTAGTTCTCCTGGCTGCTGTACCTGGTTCTCCACTCCCTCCCCTTGCCCCTCCTCACATGGCTCAGGGTCATGTCCACTCTGGACTCTTCCAGATGTCCCTGCCTCTGGCTATGCTCTCCCATATAGCTACAATAAACCTTCTCTTCCACCATACCTAGGAACGGTCATGTTCCTTTCCTTTCTACTTCTTTTCATTCAGTATTGTATGAAAAACAAATTGAAAAATGCAGAGTTTGAAACAGAACTTGTCTATATGATCTAACTTATTAAGTTTATAGTATAAAGTTGTCAATATTACTCCTTTGTGATTTTTTAAATGACAGTAAATGATATTCTTCTAAATTTTTACATAAGTTGCTGGCAACTCTAATTCTTTCTTAATCACTTTTGCTGTAGATTCATTTCATTCATCTTCTCAGATTCAGCTTATAGTTTCTTATTTTTTCTACTGTTTCCATTGACCTTATTAATATTAATTGCTTTCATGCTTATTATTTTCCTTTTTTGGCTTATTTTAGTTTTTTCTTCTTTTCCTTCTTTACTTATAGCAGAATTAATGTCAAGATTTGAGATTTTCTATATAAATATATATGAAATAAAAAAATTTCTCCTAAGTATTGTTTGAATTAAGATTTACCTCAGAAATTCTCATGTTATTTGCACGATCTCTTTATTTAAAAATAATTTCCAACTTTTCTTTCAATTTCTTCTTTATCTTGCATGTTATTTATGTGTATTATTTATTATATCATTTGGGTACTTTTCAGAGATCTGCTTATCACTCATGTCTAACCTCATTCCATTTATAGATCTATTTTTGTTATTTAAATCTTAAGTTTGTTGAGAGTTAAAGGCACTGGATACGCCTTTTAGAAAATGTTCCCTTGTATTTAGAAGAAATAGGTACATACATATATGTTGATTGGTACTCTACTGCATTATAAAAGAGATCCCCTCTGTAGCTCTCTAATATAACTCTTTTCCCTAGCATTCTGCATTGTAAATTTTAGGCATTTTATTTTCTCTAGATTCTCAGCTTTGTTTCTTTTCTTTTTGTTGTTTTAGTTTTTATATTTTATTTATTTTTTTAATTTATTTCTTGAACTCAAACTTTCCTGTTATACCACATCCTAAAAACTTAGTACTAATAATTCAGAGCAGCTGTGAAGCTTTTTGTATAGTTCGGATCTCGAATGTACTCACAAGGCTCATGTGGGAAAGCTCAGTCTCAAGGAAGGAGCTATTGGGAACTGTCTGAACGTTTAAGGAGTGGAACGTTATTGGGAGGCCTAGAGATCATTAGGGGAATGTTCCTTTCTCTCTTTTTGTTACTTCATGGCTATTACATGAGTAGCTTTGCCCTGCTACCTGTTCTCACTGTGATACGATGCCTCACTACAGGCTCCAACCAAGAGGGCAAATAGTCATGTACTGGAGGCTCCAAAATCATGAGCCATAGTAAATCTTTTCTTTGTCTAAATCTGTTATCTCAGGAAGTTGGTTACAATGACAGAAAGCTAACTACTCTAACTTACTTACTCTCCCTGACCCCACTCCTGGCTTTCATTCATACACTGAGTCATTTTCAGTTTATTGAGAATTAATCCTTCATAATTTGTCTTTTCCTTTTCCCTTAATGGTCCAGTAAATTCCAGTAAAATGGTCAGAAAATGGTCATCATAATTCTATTTTAATCTAAAGTAGAAATAAAGGTCTGATGATTTTAACTTAAAAAAATTATTCCCTATGACCATTGCCAAGATTTTATTAGTTTACTTGAATTGCTGTAGTTTCTTCCTCATTTTCCCCCCACTATTTGGCAACAAACAAACTTAGCATATTTAACATCCAAGGCAAGTGTCTCACCCCTAGAATACCTCAGTCTTCCAATTGTCTTCTTTATTTAGATTTGTTCTCATCTGTCCATTAGTAACCAGAGTAATAATACTGAAACGTAATTGGACTATATTCATCTACTTAAAAAATCTTCAATTGTTTTTTGCCTATATGTTTTCTTAACATTCATCAATTTTTCATAATGTAAGTCTCTTCAAAATGTGCTGGCCATAACTGATACTGAACTTTAAATCCTAGCAGGATAAATCTTCTCTACTTTTCACCCTGAGAATAATGCTTCTTTCTTGTCTGATTTTTGCTTATGTGGTCACCTGTGACTAGAAATACTGCTTTCTCTTCATCCTCCCTGGACATCTTATCTTCAAAGTTTCATCTTGGGTTTTAACTTCTCTAGGATACATCTTCACTCAGTTTGGTTAGAACACAATTCTTAACACTTATGTATAACTTTGCAAATTAATATACTAAAATAAAATGATTTCTGTCTCAATACTCAACTGTCACTCATTGGAGACAAGATTATATCTGAATAAACATTGTAAACACTAGGAGAAACACAGTAATTGTGACCCACGGTAGCTGATGAATAAACCCATGTTCATGTGAAATACTGAGTAATTCCACTAAGTACCTTCTTTCTGTTTGGATCCGAAGAAGTACCTATTACTTCTTTTATACCACTTTTTTTAAGCATATACTATGATATTTAGTTTGCTGCTTATTAAATATGTAAGTAAACTTTTTTACTGTGATCCTAATATTTTTCTTTAGGGGGTCACACCAATTCTCTTTCTAAGCCTGAAATTTTCTTTGGGTTTTAGATTATAATTTGATAACAAATTTCTAATCTTTTATAGTATTTTATATTATCTTTTACTAAAAGCCAAACATAAGAGAACTTAAATTTCACGTATAAATCATACATTTTGACAAACAGTAATAAAATTAGTAATGCTTCTGATTAATAATTGTATAAATTAAGTCACCTGTTGATCTGTAGTATATTCTGTAGCAGAGTCATGACTGTAGCTCCTATTTGAACATTGTCAGTTTGCAGTAAGTGTAAGAAATGATCACTCTGCAGTACTATAAGAATAGAGAGAAAAAAAAATGTTAAAGATTTTATAATAACCTAAGTAAGAATTTGTCTTCTTTAAATCAAATGAAAGTTTGACCATTTCTGCTAAACTTCTGGCATTGAATGCCCTATTATGAAGAGTTTATAGATGCAGGCAGTTTTAAATGGCCATAAGTAAGAGTCATTCCATTTTTATGAAGTTAATTATAGTCAAATGGGTCATCTAGAAATACCAAGCTAAAGTTGTATTATTACTTCTTTTAAATTGAAGATAACATCTCCTAAATCTGAATCTTTTTTCTACCAATGAGTTTCACTGAATAAAAAATTTTCCCAGGCTTATAATTTTTAGTCTTCATTAGCCAGTTACAAAAACTTGGTGTTCAATACCATCCTAAGTTGTTTAACCTCTGTCCTGACCAGTTTTGTGTCAACTTAACACAAGCTAGACAAGTCAGAGAAGAAGAATCCTCAATTGAGAAAATGCCTCCACAGGATTGGGCTGTAGGGGTATTTTTAAAAACAGTAATTGATGTGGGATGGCTTAGTCCATCATGGGTGATGTCACTCCTGCGCTAGTGGTTTTACCTTCTATAAGAAAGAAGCTGAGTTAAGTCAAGTGAAGCATGCCAGTAAGCAGCACCTCCATGACCTCTGTATTGGTTCCTGATCCCAGGTTCCTCCCCTTACTTCCTTCAATGATGAACACTGATATGGAAATATAAAACAAATAAACTCTTTCCTCATCATGTAGTTTTTGGTCATGGCATTTCACCACAGCAATAGTAACCCTAACTAAGACAACCTCCCATAGTCTTCATTTCATCATCTTTGAAATTAGAAATAAATAACTCTCTTAACAAGCTAAGGCATAATGTTCTAGAAAAAAATTACATTTCCAATAAATGTCAGTTTCTGTTCCTTACATCAGTGGAGTGACAACATTAATTTAAAAAGGTCAGATATGTTATAAGCTGGCCTGTGGAACACTTCTGTATCTTACTATTTGTTCTTTCCCACATCAACACATATTCTTCATTTATACTTATAGCCCAATTATTCATTACATATCATTTTATAACAGCGTGGAAAAAACAGTTCTATTTTACAGTGTAATCCCTGTAATTAGAATAAGCGTATTTTCTATTTGTGTCATATTCTACTAATGACTCTAGAAATAACCAGAAATTTACAAAAATCATATGGCATGTAGTTCATAAATTATCCCTTTTCTCTGCTGAAAAAGGACCCATCAATTGTTTATTTTGTAATAGAAAATTTAAAGATACTTAAAAACAGACAGGATAATGTAATGAATCCCCATGAGCGAGTCAATAAATTTTAACCATCAATTCATGGCCAAACTTGTTTTATTTACACTCTCATCTGCTTTCATTGTAGGTTGAAACAAATCTAGGCCATTAGATTAATTTATCCATAAACATTGCAACACAGACTGAAAACAAAACTGATAAACAAAAAAGCATAACCACTATATCTCTTAACAAAAATTAATCTCTTAATTTCATCAAGAAGCCAGATAAGTATTCCAACCTGTGTTTTGTGAATTTTAAAATTTGTTTCAATTAGGATTCTAGTAAGATCCATGGAACACGGTTATCTTTCAAATTTAAAAAAAAAAAATCAATTATTCTTCCATTTTTATTTTCTTTGTAATTTATTCCGAAAATAAAATGATGTAAATTGTACTCTAGCTTCTGCAGGTTAAATTCTGTCCTTGTATTCCTGGAGTGTATTTGTTTCTTTGATTTCCTCTAATTTGGTAGTTGGCATTAGAGGATTGAAATGTTGGAGGCTTGAAATTTTGGTTCTGAATTTTATCTGTGATATAATAATGCATTCATTGGGAGTGTTTAGCTGTCTCTTTTTAAAGATGTTGACAGGCATGGGTAGCTAATTCCTACATCTGCTTATTCATGAGAGATTGCAAGACAGATGCTACTCTTTCATGCCTTCATTAATTAATGGAATCCTTTCACATAGAGAAAAATTTCATTCATGTATATGGTGGAATACAAGCCAGATTTAGGTTCATTTTTGTTCAAAATAATGTATTCTCTGGCAGGCTTCAACAGCAACATTTGGTGTGTTAAACTTACTGCACAACTTTGAGCTGGTGTATAACACTTATAGCTCAACTTTTCTTTATCTGGCTAGTAAAAGCCTTTTAAACTAAATAAAAATTCCAATCCTTATCTGCTGAGCCAGTTCACCAGTCCTAGTAGAAATCTCTTTATGTTGGCTTCTGAGACCTTTTACTACAGATAAAGTTTAATTGCTTCCTTTACATCTAGTGTTTAAAACACTTCAAGTTCATTTGTATATGCTTTCTATCCCAGGCCTATAGGCCAGCAAATTTCTTCATAGGTGTGAAACATTTTATATGGAAAATATTATTAAAAATATTTCAATATATACATTTGGGTTTTTTTGCTCAGTAATTTTATAAACACTTAACAAATTTTTATAACTACATTATGGTTTCATATTAATTCTAGACATACTATCGTTTTATTATAGTTCTTTTCAAATTAGAATATGGCATTTTGAAAAATTATTCAAGTATCCTTTTTCTCCTTTATATGCCTTTATATCAAGTCTAAGTACTTTATATTTTTTTGTTTAAACAGTCTTTAAATTGGGAATTTGTAACAGTGGTTGATATATACTATAGGAAAGAGATAATACTTTAAATAAAAATGTATTTTAGCACTTACTTAGGTAAATGGCGACAACTACCAGAAGTCCTAGTTACACTAATATCAAAGTAGTATTAGCCTTTACAAAGTGGCAAATGGTATGGATTACCATCCCTAGAAATGTGCTTTTTTTATACTTAAAGAATTATGTGACTTCACATGCATGAATGATTCTGAAAGGACGTAGAATTAAAGACTGAAGTGTTAATACCTGGAAAAAAAAAAACCCCATGGTATAGCATTTTTGTAATGTGAAAATTTTTTAAAGAGTAAGAATTGTGCCATGATTATCAAAAAAAGATTTTAGTCTTATGAAAACAAAATTAATACATATTTATAATTTTAATATAAAACAATATCCAATAAAATAACTTTAAAGTTTGGTAAAATTTTATAACAGCCTGTCCTTTCAGAATATGAGTGAAAGGCTATTTACTTATACATAGGAATTTCTCTAAAAATCTAAAGTTAAATTTATAAAACTAATTGTAATTTAAAAATATTACTTTCCTAAGCAGTTCAAATTTAAATCAATCAACCTCTCAGATTTTCTAAACATAGAAGTTATATTTCAGAAACAGTTCCTTTAATTGGGCATTTATAAAGCAAATGCTGCATGATATTAGTCATATTAAGCAGTACTTCATTCTTACCATTCTGTATGAGTTGAATATGACCTCCCAATAGCCAGAAGAGAGAATCGGTCACAATTTGGAAAAAATGTAGTAATTTATCTTGCTCTTCACCCTTAATACAAAAGATAGAAACAATTTACTTTTCTGGAGAAAAGACCTCTCTAGAGTAGTCAGCAGACTTGATTTCCGAATTCCATGGCTATTTATAAAGTACCTGAACTACAGTGCTTTGTTTCTTCATTTGTGAAACCTGTGTTAGTATATGAACTCTCCTAATTCATAGTAATACCCAGACAAAACAAAAACAAAGTAAGTAGCTTTGATTTCTTTTTTGTTTTTGTTTTTGTGTGTTTTTGTTTTTGTTTTTTGAGCCAGGGTTTCTCTGTGTAGTCCGGGCTGTCCTGGAACTCACTCTGTAGACCATGCTGGCCTCAAACTCAGAAATCCACCTGCTTCTGCCTCCCAAGTGCTGGGATTAAAGGCGTGCGCCACCACCGCCCGGCAGCTTTGATTTTTGAAACAGGGTTTCACTATGTAATCCTGACTGACCTGGAATTCTAAATAGACCAGACTGGACTCAAATTCCCAGAAATCTGCCTGACTTTGCCTACAGAATGCTAAGATCAAAGACATATACCACTATTCTCAACAAGAAGCATTTTATTCCTGACAGAAAGCCTCCTTTCAACAAGGTGTAATGATGGACAGCAATATTCCAGCAGTCAGAAGACTGAGGCAGAAGATTATGAGTTTAAGATTTGGGCTGCATAGTGAAGCTCTATCCTAGGAAAAGACACAGGGAAGGAAAAAATGGGAGAAAAAATCTATCTCAATTGGCATGTTCTATTCTTTCCTATGCACATTATTACATTTATGATTATGCCATATATACCTGTCTTGTGCTGATTTTCAGGTAATTCACTCAGTACCCCAGGCTGGATTGAGACTGAGCAGTCCTACTGAATCAACTTCCCCGGTGTTAAGGCCATGAGCCATTTCCAGTTTATACTTCTCTTAATGGCTGGTTAGGAGTTGCTATAAACTATATGAGCTTGCAGCTTTCTCAATGGTATTGATTTTATATCAATGTCAGTATAATGAGACAACTATTGGTTAATTTCTTTAATATTCAAAATATAATTACTCTTTTTTAAAGTAAAAGTTTACCATTATTACATATAATCATCCCATAAGCCACAGAATACCTTAAATTATCTAAATATTACAAAATACCCATTGTTAAGCTTTCTTCCATCTTTCTTCTCCTATTATCCCTAGCCTCTAGTAACCAGTTTTTGTTTTGTTTTGTTGTTGTTGTTGTTGTTTTGTGTTTTTCGTGCCAGGGTTTCTCTGTGTAGCTCCGGCTGTCCTGGAACTCACTCTGTAGACCAGGCTGGCCTCGAACTCAGAAATCCACCTGCCTCTTCCTCCCAAGTGCTGGGATTAAAGGAGTGCACCACTACCACCCGGTGTGGTAACTAGTTTTCAAGACTCAACTTCTATGAGATTAGCTTTTTTTAGATTCTATATGTCATTGAGTTCATAAAGTATATGACTTTCTGGCTTGGCCTACTTCACTTACTTCCTTCTACAGTGTTAAAAATGACAGAAATCTGTCCTTTTTATTTCATTATGCATTGACTGCTGATATTTAGGTTATTACTATTTTTGACTATTGTAAATAGTGCTGCAGTACACAAAGGAGTAAGATGTTTTGATATTAATCTCACTCCTTTTAAATAAATACAATAAGTCCAATAATGTAATAACTGCATATAAATGTTGTTTAACTACCACACATAATAAAAAAAAATTGTAAAAGTGGAATTAAGGAGATGGCTTAGTGGTTAAGATCACTGGATGCTCTTTCAGGGGACCTGGGTTTGATTCCAATCACCTGCATGGTTGTTCACAATAAATGAAGATGAGACATTTTTGGTATTCAAATTGGAATCTGAGTTCTCTGCTGTGACAGTCTAGGCTAGCTTAATGCAACTAACTGAAAAAGAATTGAAGATGAACAAACTCTTAACTTCTGGTTCTATTCCTACCCTCAAGAGTTAGGACTGAGGACTGAGCACAAATACACTCAAGGCCTGACTGTGAGCACAGTGAGAACATTTTGAAGATAATCACTTAAGGTCAAGTCAAGCTGTTAGAGGAAGGTGTTATGGGCACCATAAATGAGAGACTGATATGTTAGTTATATGACTGATTTAGTCATCCACAAGAATGGAAGCAGAAGCTGTCAATACCATCCAACAGATAAAGCACATGACTACCTTAATAAACAACAGTGCTAAGTAAATCCCTAATTATTTCTCATTAGGCATGATTCTTTGCTTATACAGCATACAGTAGAAACATAATGTCCTACACTATGAAATATAAAAATAGATCTAACAGGCTTGAATACTTAAGAGTGGCAGAACACAAGGTCTTCAAAGATTTGCTGAGGAAAAGGCCTTATTACAAATTCAAAAAATAGTGTGACATTTGCTGCTGTTCTAAGGTGTGGTCACAGATTACATTTTCAAAGTCTGATGTACTGATGTGCACTTCTTTACAGAAAGTAGACTAGATGCAGAACATTCTTGGATACGAGAATATTGATTTCCATACACAAGGCCTGGATTTTGCCCAACAGCTCCTCAATCTGAAGATCTGAAATAGGTGCTTGATAAGTCAAAGAATCATTTTCTCCATGACCTCCTCATAACTCCTCCTTTACCCTCCTCTCTCTCTGTATACAAAATTACATAAAATATAAAGGTATCAAAATGTTATATAGTTCCCTTAAAGTATGTGCAACTTTATGTATCAATTAAAAAGTAAAAGCTATGGTCTAACTAGCCTAAAGTGTCAGAAATTAAAAGTTTGAAACAGCTATAGCAGTCTGGAAAGAAGTGATGCCATAGATATAACAATATATGCATGTTTCCTTAAATTAAGTGGTAACACAAACTCTTGAAAAATCATACAGTATTCTTTAGCTAACATTTGCAAATTTTCTAATGTGGAGATTAAGTTCTTGGTTATACTTTTTAGTTAACGATGTTTAAATTCATTGCTCTACTATATGTTCAGCCAGATATAGCATATTTGAAAAATAACAGGGGACAACTTAGACATGGTATACATCCTTGTAATCCCAGTGCTGAGGAGGCTGAGGCAAAAGGATTAAGACTCTTGAGACCTGCAAAGCTATACACAGAATGTGAAGCTAGCTTGGGCTATACAGTGAACCTTTGTTTCAGGAAAAAAAGAATGAAAATTATTTGCCTATACAACACTAAACATATACCTTAGTTGCATTGATGAAACAAGTTTGTAATCGTCTCCCCAGGATAAGAAAATTTTCAGCAGCTGATGGAAGTAACTCCTTGTAAAATTCTTCTCCATCTTCTCCTGGCTCTAAGCCCACACAGCAATGGCTGAAATAAGAGTACAACTTTGTATTAATAATAAATATCATTTGAATATTCAAACTTCCATAGGCACTGTGCCTTAATGAGAATCTTAAGTGTCATTCTTTTGTTGACAAGCCAATTAAAAAGTTGCTAGAAAATTTCAGCTTCCCAAGGAACTAAACTGTGAAATGGGCCCTGCTTGCATTTAGTTCCAGGGTTCACAAATCCTAAAAACAAATATGCTGGCTCTTTAAGAAATGGAAGATATGCCTAGGCCTTTAATCCCATACCCTAGAAGCAAATACAGGAAGATCTCTGTGAGTTCTATGCCAGCCTGGTTTACATAATCAGTTCCAGATCAGCCAATTTCCCTGTCTCAAAAAACAAACAAACAAACAAACAAACAAACAAAAAAACAGAAAGAGCAAGGTCTAAGGAAGGGAGAGAATGAGAGAGGGAGGGAAGGAAGGAGGACAAAGGGGAGCGAGAGAAGGAAAGAGAATGGAAGACCATGAAAGACACTTGGTTTTCAATCAAGAAAAATGACAGAAGTTTTCAGGGAATTGGCTACTATCACCCTAAAGGAAAAGAATACCTTGACTGTTTAATTTGTGTTAATTTCTGTTAACTGATGTATTTTTGAATCTAATAGCTAAAAATACCTAGGGTGAGGTTAATCATCAAGGAAGAAAGATAAGAAAATCAAATACTCTAGTTTCAAACCAATCCCTCTACCTTAAGACCGACAAATTATCTGCCTATTTCTTATATCAGAAGGGAAAACAGTAAAAGTGTTAACCTACCTGTAGTAG
Organism: Apodemus agrarius; assembly: GCA_964023405.1. Classification (NCBI taxonomy): domain Eukaryota; kingdom Metazoa; phylum Chordata; class Mammalia; order Rodentia; family Muridae; genus Apodemus; species Apodemus agrarius. The sequence goes on from OZ030018.1 coordinate 63,308,432, forward strand.
GAACTTTTTATAATACACGGTAAAGAATAAGCCTTTTATAGAAATATTATCTTCCTAAAACTATACATTAAAGCTAATTCCTGAATATGAGTTGAACATATTCCGAAATAACAATCATAAAAGTACTTATATAGTAGTATTATACCAAAGAGTCTTCAACCCAAAAGTAGATATTAGTATAAGTAATCACTATTGTCTAAATCTTTTCAACAAAATGTGTACACACTGATAAACAATGACAATTACAAATTGAGCATGTTAAAAACCTCATTGGCTGATGCTTGCTATTAAGTTTTTATTTTCTTTTTCGTTCTTAAACTTAATTACTCATATCTATATGAAAGACAGCATTAATAAAATAATATTGTCACAAGCTAGATTATATCAAAACAAAAATATAAGCACTTATTTACTTATGTTTAATCAATATTGAAATAATCTTGAAAATAAAGTACATAAATTTAACCTTTTTTGTAACTGCATACTTTGAATTAGGGCTTTATGTAATAACAAAGCAGAATTAAGCAGTTTAGAAAGTCATGATCTAAGACAGAATAGTGTAAGTATGAAAAATATCTCTCCTGTAAGGATAGCTCATTTAAAATAAAATAGGGTGGGACTGGAGAAATGACTCAGTAGTTAAGAGCACTTGCTACTCTTAAAAAATACCAGAGCTCAAATCCAGAACCCATGTGCTCTTCTGGTCTCTATGGGTACCTGTACGCATGTACACATACCCACATACAGACACTGACATATACACATAATGCAAAACAACAAATTTTATAAAATCAAATGCAAGTGGAAAAAAGATTAACTTAGGTACTGAGAACACTTTATCCTTTATCACCGTTTTTTGTTTTGTTTTGTTTTGTTTTTGTTGTTGTTGTTGCTGTTTTTTCCAGACAGTGTTTCTCTGTATAGCCCTGGCTGTCCTGGGACTCACTTCGTAGACCAGGCTGGCCTCGAACTCAGAAATCCGCCTGCCTCTGCCTCCCAAGTGCTGGGATTAAAGGCATGCACCACCATTGCTCGGCCCTTTATCACCTTTTAGAAAATCATTTTGATCTTACTATTTTTAACATGGAAGTAGAAACGTAAATGCTGCTTCTAAATTTCATGTACAGGATTTGGGATCCTTAATGAATATGCAGTGTAAATAGCTATATCACTACAAATGAAATGAAGTTTCTAAACTTGTTCTTCTATAGTTCTTTACTATATATTTTCATTCTGTCACCTATTCATTGTGCTTGTATCACGTATCACTGCTACTCAATCTCTACTGTAATTTTTCCGAGTACAGAGCTTTAATTTATTAATTTCTTCAAATATTTCTAAGTCAAAAAAGAATACATTAGCTAATTGGGACTCAAGTGGCAAACAAACGACATGATCATGTGTAAAGAAATCTTAGGCCAATCAATTGTACCTGAAGTTACAAATAATAGCATACAGTGTGAAAGAAAAGTACAACCAAAACATATTTGAGATTCCAATTCTTTTTCTTTTCTTTTTTTTTTAAGAATTATTTATTTATTTTAGGTGAGTACACTGTCACTGTCTTCAGACTCACCAGAAGAGGCATCAGATTCTGTTACAGATCATTGTAAGCCACCATGTGGTTGCTGGGAATTGACCTCTAGAAGGATCTCTAGAACAATCAGTGCTCTTAATCACTAAGCCATCTCTCCAGTCCTGAGATTCCAATTCTTTTTTTTTTTTTTTCATTTTTTAACAATTCTTAAAGTTTATTTTATTTTATTTTTCTATATTCTTTGTTTACATTCCAAATGCTTTCCCCTTTCCCGGAGATTCTAATTCTTAATAGAATGACAAATAAAAAAAGAATTATTGAAAATTAGAACAAGCTAACCTATTTGCTTCAATTTACCTTAGTATCTGTGTAAGCTGGGAAATTGTAGACCAACCACCCTGGATTCGAGAAGAATCTTGACTGAGGACCAATAGACAATACTGAATGAGGTCATAACAATATATATCTTGTTTGACTTTCTTTAACTCTGAGCTTCCCAAAGGGGTGTTGTTTATTATTTCTAAGGAAAAAGAAAATAAGACATATTTATTTTTGCTGAACTCATCTAAGAGATACTTGTAGTTATATGTTATCATTAAAAATATAGCAAAAAAGAAAATGTTATTCCACAGTGTTAAGATATCTCCAAACAAATTAGAATGCTAATTCTGTGTCATGACAGAACCAGTATTTACTCAATGTCTTTCCTAACTATAAAAGTATTTTCTTACCTTTTAACTTCAATAATATAACAGGGACATTTTGTTCAGGACTTTTCGCAACTTCAGCAGCTAAAGACAAGATCCTTGGGTCTGTACCTGCTGGCTTCATTTTTTTCTACCACCTATGCTCAAACACAATAATAATTTTTTTAAAAAAGATCAAATTTATTAAGGATCAGAAATTATACCAGCTTCACATTTACTCTCTCTATGCAACAATTCTAGAATAGACTTTATACAGGAGAAACAGATTGTACAAAGAGTTGATACGGCAGGCTTAAGTACAGCTTTTTCTTCAAAGGTCATTTTACAAGGCTGGCTGTTGGCTAGTATCTAGAATGTGGATTTCAGAAGGATTTTTATTGTTCTCTTATAAGCTTGCATCATTGTGCCAAAACTATTATAAATATAATGGATGTGGTAAATAAACATGTTTTCCTTTTAGATTCAGAGAATTCTGATATATGCTTTGATTTTCAATACTTAATAAGATACCTGAGACATTTTACAAAGAGGATTATTTGGCTCACAGTTCTGGAAGTTCAAGAGCCTATGTCAGGGCACTAGCTTCTGGTGAAAGTTGTCTTGGCTTTCCCATATGACAGATGATATGATAGCATGAATAGAAGATATATAGCATACAATACCTGAGAGAGACTAAGGAGGGGGCAGGCCTTTTTATAATAATCTTCTCTTAAGAACTATCTAAACTCTTACAAAAACTGTATCAATTCTTTTGAGGATGGTGACCCCAATAATATAATTACTTCCCACTAGGCCTCACCTCTTGATAATTCTTAGTATTGGCATAAAGAACCAATCTTTCAACACAAACCAGTAAAAATTCTGGTCACTGTTTAATAGGTATCTCTAGTAGAAAATACTTGACAGGTGTGGTCACACTGTTTTCCTTAAGAAATTATGTGTATCCTGTAATTCTACTGGAAGTGGATCTTGGAAGACTGTGCCTGGTTTCTTGTGGATGTATCCTACACTATCTTTTCACTTTACTGCCTTTGCTTTACATATCTTCACTATAAATTACAGCTACAAATAAGACAATATATGTGTTGAGTCCTGTGAGTCCATTCACCTAATCACTGAACCTGGAGATGGTTTGGAAAACCCCAACATACTAGATCTGAGAAATGGTATGAAATTATTACAAAATTAAAAATTACTTACAGTGCATCAATTCTAAAATTAAAAAGTCCACACCTTCAACTTTTTTACTAAAACGTTTCTATATAAGTCCTAAGTATTTGAAGCTCAAAGGTATTATTAATATAAAACATATTTTAATTAATAAAGATAACATTTATTATGAGGTAAGAACTGTGCTAAATGAGTTTTAATGCATTATATTATCCTTACAATGGGATTATGAAATAGTTACCACAATCATCTCAAATGTGCAGTTAATAAAAATAAAACTTAGCTGGACATAGTGGCACATGCCTTTAAATCCCAGCACTTGGGAAACAGAGGTAGGTGGATCTCTGTGAGTTCAAGACTGACCTCTACATAGTGGGTTTCAAGACAACCAGAACTACAGTGAGACCCTCTTCTTGAGTAAAATATAAATCATTAATAGACAAATTCACTGAAACTATTCATGTAGAAGATGTAAAACTAGAGAATGCATGTTATCTTACTCTTTCCAGTGTCTATATTATTCTACCTGTTCTTTTTAAGAATTCATCAAAATACATTTAAACATCCCCTTCTCTGGTGGCCATTCAGGTTACAAATTATTTTATACACTATGGTAATAAAAAAATCAATGTGAAAGTATGTATCTACTTACTTGTGCCACTGAACAAATCCCTTTTGATATTAGATGGCCACAAAGTTAACCTCCTGGGTTTCTCTAAATCTGTTTTTTCATCTGTGAACATAATAGCCATTCCTTGTCCCTAGACTTCAAAATTTAGAAGGCATTCACCAATGATAAGTCTAAAAATATGAAAGTATTGCTGAACCCAAAATAATTATTTACAGAGCTCTGTGTATTGTTTTAGTTGCTAACATGTATTAACTCATTTAACCATCTTAACAATTCTAAGGAACAGGCATCATTTTTTACATAAGCTATTATTATTTCCCCAAATGATAAACACATTTGTTTGATTTGATGCACAGAATCACATTGAGAGTATGAAGCTGAAGTACAAGCCCAGAGATTCTGGCTTCAGAATCTTCATGCATAAACATTATATAGAACAGTTTCCTTGTATCTTTAAAGGGTAGAAGGCAAAAAATAACCACGTACCCACCTGGAAAGATAAATTGACAAACCTATTTAGGGTAGAAGTGGTGAAAGCATAGTCTGATCACACAACCTGAAAAATCACCTGAGGGAACTCATCATACACTCTCTCTGAACCTCTTCTAATACAATGAAGGCTTTCTCCTACTTTTACAATTACAATTTTGTGAAGTGTCAAGAGGGGATGAAAAAAAGACAATTCTCAATTAATGCTCTTACCCTGTTGCTAGACTGGTCTGTGAGGAATCAAGAGTCCCAAGGCCTTGCGTGCCCTTCACTGCTTCCCGGAATCACTAGAACAGAAACAAATGCCAGAAAGGTAGAGCAGTCAGCTACCCCAATCCTAGGCTTCTCGGTCTCCCCCGGAAACGCCCCCTCCTCAGGTCCTACCCGGGCGGGAAAAGCCTGTGTATTTAAAGGTTTAATATAAATAAATACATAAATAATAAAGGGGAAAAACGGCCCTCAAAGCTAACTGCGCGGCTTCCAGAGGTTTCCACCTGAGGGGGCGCGGCCGGGGATCCAGAACCGCCTCAGAGCAACTAGGCCTCAGGAGGCCACAGGCCTGGGCCCAGCCGCCACCTCTCTTCAGGCGTCCGTTCCCACAGCAAACCTGCGGGCCCGGCGCAGAGGAGGCCCACGCTCCCGTTACCGGGCTCCGCCAGCCAGTTCTTCCCCAGGTTCCTGCCGGCCTAGCTTCCCCGCCCCCTAGGGCCTCCATCCATCCCAGCCGCCATCTCAGGTCTGTTACCTCATCTCTGCCCCGCGTTTGTCCACTTCAGGCGCGACCCGCACAGCGCACCTCAGCGCGGCGGCCTCTGCCGAGCTGTGTGCGTCGCGACGCGGGAAGGGGGCTAGGGGCGGGGATGGGGGTCACGGGTGGGGCGGGGCCCGAGGTGGGGGGCGGGGCTACTGTCTCCAGACAGCCAATCATGACTCGGGGCGCTCCGAGGGGCCGCCCCACGCCTTTGGAGGTGACTGGAGCGGGCCCGGGCTCCGAGCTCAGGCTCGCGGCCAGTGCAGCTGTTCCAGAAGGCTGTGGCGGGGGCGGTGAAGGCCGAGCGCGAGGCAGAGGACGAGGATGAATGGACCAGCGGGACTCGCACACCTGGACCGTCGCGAGCGCGTTCTCAAACTAGGCGAAAGTTTCGAGAAGCAGCCGCGCTGTGCTTTCCACACCGTGCGCTGTGAGTATGGACTGTGCGGGGTACCCCGGGTTCCTCCTGGGTGGGAGGGCGGGATGGAGACAGACTCCCCGGGATTCTGTAACTGTCCCCGCGGCTCTTTGCTCCCCGGGAGGGAGACCGGACTGAAGGCAGAGGGATCCACTACCCAGCTGTCAGCCTCCGGGCAGGCGCCTGGCGTCCCGCAGGTGTAGGAGAGCCCTGGACGGTTTCAGAGACTGACTGGAGAGCAAGTTTTGTGGGAGGATCTGCAGGGGTGGCTGTGGAGACTAGTGTGGCAAGCGGATGATATGATGCAGAGTTTGGAAAGGTGACAGACACATGGAACAAAGGACCGAATGCAGGGCAAAAGTGCTATTTTCACTGGTCCTCACTCTGGCTGATGAGGGTTCCCACTTAATTTGTTCTTAGGGAGAAGGGTTTTTGTTTTGTTTTTTACTTTCTTCACTTTAAAATTTTACCTTCCAATGATTTCCATCCTTTTGGTTTTCTTTTTTGTTCTCTGAGATCCGTTTTAGTAAGGTATCTTTAATAATGTTGGAAAAGCGGTTATTATAAGCCTTTTCGTTTTAGTAATTACACTACAAAAAATATAACTTAATTTTGTATGTAAAACTTCTGTTTTGCATAATAGACCTCAGAATTCTAGAGCATAAGGGAAACATCACTGAGTCGTGACATGACCTTGTGTGTGTGTGTGTGTGTGTATGTGTGTGTGTAACAAAGTGTAGATTTTTTCCACATCTTTTCTACAGCCCAGCTCCTCTTTATCGTCTCACTGTCCTACGTTCCTCCACCATTCTGTCCCTTTCCTTATAAAGTTCATAATCTGAAAAAACACCCATTTAAAACTCAGTCTTCAAAGGTAAAGGTGGAGACATCTAGTTATAATAACTCAGCATAAATGTAGGAAGAACCAATGGTTTTAATCTTCCATTGATGTTTTTAAGCTTTATAAAAAGATATTATTAAGCAAAATAGCATGTTTGGGTGGAATAAATGGGAGAAGCTTACCAAGAGAACTTCAGTGGTGTCCCTTGTTTATTTTGCTCTGGATTACCATCCAGAGTTCCCCATAATGCAACAGTGAGTGTTGTGCAGCCCTTAGACTCTCTCTCTCTCTCTCTCTCTCTCTCTCTCTCTCTCTCTCTCTTTCTCTCTCTCTCTCTCTCTCTCTCTCTCTCTCTCTCTCTCTCTCCTCTAAAGCAAGATACTGTTCATATCTGATCTCTCAATGCCCTTTTCCTCTTCCTTCTCAGATATGCAGTGATATTTTGTTTATCAAGCTACAAGGTTTAAGATTACAGGAAAAAGTTATAGAGAAGTAGATTTATTTATTTTTTTTATGTATCTTTGTGGACCTAACTCTACATATGTGAATCATATTGTGCAGTGCCCTCAGAGACCACTAGAGAGCCTCAAGTCCCCTGTAAGGGGAGTTAACCTTGGTTAAATGAATGACCCAATTTCTCTGCAAGAATGACCAGTGCTCTTAACCACTGAACCATCTCTCGGGTCCCTCAAGGTATTTATTTTTACAGCTTAGGTATACATTCTCTTCTTACAGATACAAGTCCAAAAGTAAATGAATGAAATGCAGCTTATGAAAAGTGTCTTGCATGTGTTTCTAAGACTTTTATTTATAGGTTCTTTGATTAATTACAGGGTTAGAACTCAAACCCAGGGCCTTGTATGTACTAGGCAAGGGCTCTATCACTCAGCTACATCCCGGGCCTTACAAAATTTCTTAGAATGTTGAAAACATATTTTCCAAATCAGTGTCAGATAATGGAGCCACAAGAATGACAATAAGCAAGCATGTGCAGAAAGGCAATGCCTATCAACAAGCACAGAGTGAACAGCTAAGACTCCACTCTTAGTCCTCAGAAGACTTTAAAACATGTACCGTCTCCCCCCCCCCATTCAATTAAGTATAATATCACACAGAATCCTTTTAGGTTTATTTAAACAAAACCTGCCATTATCCTTGAGAACAGGTACATTTCCAGTGTGCCCCTCGGGCTCAATAACTCAGTGAGGGATGGAAACTATATAATATAGAATTTGACTTTATGCAGAGCAGGTGGACCTACTTTATACCAAACACTCAAGCCAATGTTATTTGAGAGAAAGTATTATTTTTGTCTCAAATATGGGATAAATCTTACTTGTCTTTTATACTAATGCTTCAGATTAGCCTGACCGTGAACCCTGAACTTTACCAAACCTGTGTGCAATATGACTTTGAGAACATCCTCTAAGCTTCCAATCATTGTGTTCATAGGTGAAAACTTTTTGGATCCTTTCCTAGAGAGATTGTGGTAACCTAAAAAAACCTAACATGGTATTTAGAACATGGTAAAGAATAAATAATAGCCACCATTAGTTTTTATGAGTTCTATTCAGTTATGTATGAGGCATACTAATGCATGCAACTTACTTAAATGTAACAATGACAACATTTAGCAACAAAGATTTACTATATAGAAATTCAATGACTCAGTAGAATTAATTTAGTATTTGGTCTACCACCAATATTATAATTCATATCCATGTAAGGGCTAATAATTAGGAAATATCCTGTTTTCAGTGACACCATTTGTTATTGTCACAGAATGAGCTAATAAGTAGTGACTACAGAAAGGTCTTCTATTCAAGAGGGCTTTACCAAAAGTAGTAAAGCTTTATTGTGAGTAAATATCAGAAAACACACTATTTTTTTTTTTTTTTTGGTTTTTTCGAGACAGGGTTTCTCTGTGTAGCCCTGCCTGTCCTGGAACTCATTCTGTAGACCAGGCTGGCCTCGAACTCAGAAATCTGCCTGCCTCTGCCTCTCAAGTGCTGGGATTACAGGCGTGCGCCACCACCGCCTGGCATGAAAACACACTAATTTAAACTAGGATTCGGTGATGCTGATAGCTATGGTTCTTTGACCAGTGGGGACTTTGACATCCTTTCCTTGCTATGATGGATTGTTCTCTTTAAACAGTGACCCAAGAGACTCAGCAATTAAGGGTCTTGCTGTGAGTACCTGGGTCTGGTTCCGAGCACCAACATGGCACTTACATCTATCTCTATCTCTAACTCCAGTTCCAGAGGCTCCACTGGACTCTTCTGGCCTCCTTAGGTCCCTGAATGTGCATACATGGAAACAAAATATTCATACACATAAAATGAAAATAATAAAGACAAACAAAACTATCAGTGAACTCAAATAATCCTCTTAGTTGCTTCTGTCACTATCTGCTCACTGTCATGAGTAATACATTGTTCTATATTATAAAAATTTATATCTGTGTCTATTTTTAGATGACTTCAAACCTGCTTCTATTGATACCTCTTGTGAAGGAAATCTTGAGGTTGGCAAAGGTGAACAGGTGACAATAACTCTTCCAAATATAGAAGTAAGTAGTTCTCTATATGAAGATGAAAGAAGTCTGTCCTAAAGGATTTCCACTAAATATCAATGAAAATATTCATACCATTCATATAATGATGTCTGGTTAAAGTGTGAATATTATACATAGGAAGCAAAATCAACTTTGGCTGAAACAATTTTAAAATATTTTAATTCATTTAATGGTTTCAAGGAATATAGCAATTGAAAGTGATAGGGATAATAATTATAGAATTCCTATTTTAAGTCAGATTTTATACTCTGAACTAGGGATGATAATAATGTTTCTTGCCTTATAGTCCTCATTTGCTATTGCAAATGGACATGTAGACGAATAGCTAACATATAAGTTAGAACATTTATAAAATTCCCTTTATGCACTTAAATAGAACAAAATCCTCTGCCCAACGAAATCTCGAAAGGTTTCCTAAAACAATCAGTAATCGAGCTGCACTTTTGAAAGACAAATGGTGGATAGACAGGAAATATAATACTCTAGTCAAGCAGAGCAGGGTATAAAAGTCTCTACTGCTGAGAGGAACAGGTTTACGAAGTAAATAACTCATTACAGTAGAGTATAGCGAGCATAGATTAAAGGAGTAGAAATTAAAACATAGGGTGGGACCAAATTACAAAGTATATATTATGTTGAAATTTTAAATTTGTACTTTATTGTATTGATACTAGGAATAAGTCTAAACATATGGTGAGATTTATGGTTGGGGGAGATATTTTAGAAGTATACACATTGAACATCTTTTATACAAATTCTTGGAATAATATTTATTTGTGCCTTCTAGTTTTTCTTTAATTTTGGAATATTTGCAAACATATAATAAAATATCTTGTGGATAGATCCTACATCTAAAATACAGAATTTATTTCTCTTCCATATACTTAGCTTAAAAATGTATGCATTACTTACAATAACTCAGTAGATGAAACAGTTTATGATGTAGAATTTTTTAGATATAGGTGTTACGTTAAAAAAAAAAGATTTACAATTTGTGGCATTTCAGACTTTTGAATTTTGAGCTAGAGATGCTCTATTTGAAGTGAGGACCTGCAGTCTTCAGACCAGGTTCCAGAGTCTGGATCCTTTACCCAAACATTTTCTGTTTATAAATTTTCCCAAATGTATTCAAATTCTGCAGCCAATATTACTTGCTTTAGAATACAAGTTTTCTTAGTTCAGTCCTTGAGTTAGAAATTTCTTATTATCCAGAGTTTTGTTTTGCTTTTCTTTTCTTTAATGCTGACTTCATCTGTTATAAAAAAAAAAAGTTATAGGAAAAACCAACTCCATAACTTTGTGTTACATATTTTAAAAATTGGACTTTCTTTTGAGACATCTTGCCTTTAATTTTATGTTGGGAATAGTCTGGAGTTGGCTAGTTTACATTGTCTTACATGGATCAGTGCGCTGGCTTGTCAGGATTAGAGGTATAGCAGTTTTGATCTTCCTGTCTTCTCTCTCTCTCTCTCTCTCTCTCTCTCTCTCTCTCTCTCTTTACGTTTACAATTCAATATCACGTTCTGAGACTCCATCATTATGTCAGATGGAGTCAGTTGCTGCTTCTGAAGGTTTTCTTAAGGTAGAGCTTTGGGTGCGTGTGTGAGTTCTTATTGAATATTTTTCATTTGTTTCCTTAGGAACTGAAGAAAATGAAAAATCAATTCACTATGTCATGGATAAACTCGCTTTTGAAATCCACTATTATGAAAAATTCCCAGATTCTGGTGTTTCTATGCTATTTGGGAATTTATTCGGAAACATAAACCTTATTTGTTCTATGGTATCTGCTAAGTAACAATCTGAATGAGCCATTCAATTTTATTTTCATTTTTTATCCTATTTAATATAAGATTTTAATATAAATAGTTATGCTGTTCACCTCCTTTCCCGCCTCCAGCCCTCCAGGCTCCTTTCCTCAAATCCCTCTCATGTCTTCCCCATCCCCAGACACTCAGAGAACAGCAGCCACTTCATTATAAAAGTGACCGAAAGCTTTAAGTTCACAGTAGGGACCACTGCTGTGTCTTTTCAGGCTGTGGTAGTATTAGCCAGTGATGGTTAGTTTGCACCAGTTGGGCCGTCCTTGTCATACAGAATATCTGTTTTTCCATTTACAAATGTCCGGTTTCATCCCCTCTGTCGCTTTGCTATGGCAACTCTTCTATGGCTTATAAACGTCTGAAATGTAAAAATGAAAAAGAAAAATAGAAAAAAAAAGAAAGGAAGTAACTACCACCTTTCAGTCTGCTAGAGATATCTACATAAGCATCTGTACTCATGAGTGCATACCTAAACACACTCATAATTAAAAATGAAATTATTATTCAGGAAGTGGTGGCACACACCTTTAATCCCAGCACTCAGGAGACAGAGGCAGGTGGATCTCTGTGAGTTCAAGGCCAGCCTAGTCTACATAGAGGGTGTTCCAGGACAGCCAGGGCTACACAGAGAAGAGAAGCCCTGTCTTGAAAAAGATATATATATATATATATATGTATATATATATATATATGTATGTATACATATATGTATACATATATATATAACATTTTAAAAATGTTTATATATATATACATGTGTATATGTATATATACACATATATGTGTATATGTATATATACACACATACATACACATGTATATATATATATACATATATATATATATATATATAAACATTTTTTAAAAAACAAGAATAACCTCAGGTTCTGATAGGGTTTTTTTTTTTTTTTGGATAAGGTAGATTTTAAAATCAATTTCTTTTTTTTTCTATTACCAAATAGAATAAATAAATAAAAATGAAGTTTGTAGACCAGTTAAATACTATGCACTTTAATAAACATTTTTAAAGATAGTAAATACTTATGATAGCAAGCATCTCTTGGATGTGGCATGGCTGGTGTCACATGCTGTGCTTCGCGATTTTTCCGTAGTACCCACTTAAATTATCGACTCTCTATAACAACAACCAGGAGCATACTCCTATGTAATAGAGAAGGAAACCGAGGCTTAAAGAACGTAAATAATTTGCCCAAAAATATAAATAAGCTAACAGGTGACAGTCAGGACTCTATTCCTTCGGGATGCGTGGCTCACCGTATTATCCCATAGCATACATGTTCTCACTTCTATGCGTGGCTCACCGTATTATCCCATAGCATACATGTTCTCACTTCTATGCGTGGCTCACCGTGTTATCCCATAGCATACATGTTCTCACTTCTATGCGTGGCTCACCGTATTATCCCATAGCATACATGTTCTCACTTCTATGCGTGGCTCACCGTGTTATCCCATAGCATACATGTTCTCACTTCTATGCGTGGCTCACCGTGTTATCCCATAGCATACATGTTCTCACTTCTATGCGTGGCTCACCGTGTTATCCTATAGCATACATGTTCTCACTTCTATGCGTGGCTCACCGTGTTATCCCATAGCATACATGTTCTCACTTCTATGCGTGGCTCACCGTATTATCCCATAGCATACATGTTCTCACTTCTCACTCCATGCCAGGCATTGGCTCAAGGACTTTAATGTTCATCACCTGGAAAAGTAGGTATTGCCACTCCAGTTTTAACTGGAAGGAAGGGGTCCAGAGAGGGGCACTTTCTCTCCTATAAGTAACTGGCAAAACAGGTCCTCTGAGTTCTAAAATCCTATTGTTTGACCATATCATTACTTTATTCCATCCCAGGGATCATATCTGCTCACGCCCATTTGCTGCAGAGTTACCTAGCAAGCAATTGTGAGGGTCCTTGCTTTTTTGTTTTTTCCTAAGCCATCTGAAACCTCCTCTAATTGGCCTTGCTTAGGTACCTCTTCTCCTTTGTCAGGCAGGTGGGAGGGGTGGGGCCTCCTCTTTTCTTGGTCTTCCCTCTGAACATCTGCAAGTTTCAAGTTCTCTGTGAGTCTCCTTTCACACAGAGGGAGGGCTAAGAGGACACAGAGGAATGTGGAGTTCTGAGAGGCTCAGTGAGCTCTTTCCTGTCCAGCCGGTTTCAGACAGTTTTAAGGAGAGTGCACATTGTACCTGTACACTTAGCAAACAAGCACAGATACCACTAATTTTGAACATGGAATAACAGACAAAATGTTCCTTCTGAGACTTCTGATGTGCTGTAGGAAATGAAGTTGAACTACAATAACATCTTTTAAAGAATTAATTTAATTTAAAAAATATGTGTATTATTGTATACGTGTGTGTGTGTGTGTGTGTGTGTGTGTGTGTGTGTGTGTGTTTATACACTTAAATGGAGGTATTAGTGTAGGCTGAAAGAGGCCATTGGATCACCTGGAGCTGAAATCATAAGTAGTTGAGAACCCCCAACAAGAGAGAAAGGAACTGTACTTTGGTCCTCTTTGAGAGCAGCATGTGCTCTTAACTAAGGAGCCATCTTTCCAGCCCCATAAGTAAACAAATTCGAAGGCAGAATTGAGAGCCTCTTTAGAAGACACTAAAAATAGGAGAACATAAAAAACCAGGAACACCAGCTCTTCTCTCTAGCTTTGCCAAGAAAGGGGAGCTGTCAATTTATCTCTTTCTGGAGGGGAAAGAAGAAACTCCTCAGTGAGCTCTTCGCCCTCTGTACCATGACAAGCAGGTGTGGGTGAGCTCTTTCCAAGACAGGAGTGGCGAAATTGTGGGTCGGGACTAAACCTTTGGGAATCTGCTGCACAGATAACTGAACATGTGAGACTTAGGGGTGATGGCTGTGTGTCTGATGTGGCAGAGCAGCTGAGGCACCAGACATCAGTCAGGATAAAGAAGATAATCCCAAATCCCACCAAAACAGAGTTGCTCACGTAACCATGTAGGTGAAGGGCAAGCATGAGTGAGCTCTTGTTTCTTCTAATCCAGATTCCCTCTCAGATTTCCTCTTATTCCAAGAAACAACCCCTCAACTAAGAGATACCAAGTTACAAAGTGTGCTCTTAAGTCCCATTTTGACATAAAGGAAGAATATTCTGGGTCCAAAATGGCAGCTACTTCTACTTAGCCTTGGTTTATTGTATGCATGTAACCATGCTACATATAAATACAGATTATTCAATTATAAGTAATCTTTGCCCAACATATAACAATATTATAAAGTTCACACACAAATATATATGTCACCCATGTTCTATTGAAAGAAGTTCAATTTAAACTCAGGTCATTTGAGAAAATGGGGTCTTGCTATTGTCATTCTGAATCTTCGTTCATGGCTGTGACACATGCTGATGGAGTGAGCCATGGGAGTTAGAGTCTGGGTACCAGCAATAAAAGCCTTGCTCCACTCTGAGAGACTTCGGAAGAGCTGTCTTCCCTCACAGTGCAGTGTCTTTCCCAATAAGCTGAGAGTGAGAGTGTCTCCAGGGGCTATGGTAAAGCATGCATGAGGTGAGACAAACAAAAAAGTCTTTGTAAAGATGGAATCAGATCATGGAGCTGGAGACTCAAAGGTCACGTTAGAGAACTGAAGCTTTGTCTTTTGTATAATGGGGAATTACTGCAGTTTATGTAGAGAGGAGATTGAATTTATTTCCTTGGCTTCTCCCAAAGTTTCCTTCTCCATCTGAGTTACCTAGTTTCCAGTAATTTAGTCTCCTGTCCACTATTCTGCTCCTATTTGTTTCTAGAAGTAGAAAAGAAGGAAGCTGTTGAGAAGTAGCTACAGATTCCTCAGAGGTGGTGGACCCATGGAGGCAGTTAGGTTGGATTGGGGTGACAAAACACTTTGCTTTTTTTGCATACCTAGTCATATCTCCATTTCAGAGAAGTTAAAAGTCATAATACAATATCACAATCTAAATAAGTGTAGAGAAAATATGCTTATTTTGGCTTACGATCTAGCACTAAGATTGCTAGATCATAAGGTAAATCTATGTATGTGAGTTTTTTTTGTTTTTATTGCTTATTTTATGTAGAATCTCTAAGCTGTTTTCCATATAGTTGTAATAGTCACATTTTACAAAATTTTCATAGGGTTAGCAATGTTGAACATGTTTTCATGTGCTTATTGGCTATTTGTATTTCTTTTGCTAAATGCTTATTTGAATCTATTGAATTATTAAATCATTTTTAATAGGTATTGGGTTTGGCTTTGACTATTGAGATTTTAGAATTTCTTCTGTAATCTATGTCAGTTTCTTGACAGTTGTGCACTTTGCAGTTATTTTCAAGCTTATTTATTGTTCCTTCTCTTTAATCTATCCTGGTATCATTACCTCCTGTATAGCAGATTTAAATTTTCCTGAGGGAATTTCAGCTCAAGAATTTCTATTTTCAAAAGTAGTTCCCATGTCTTTTAACTTTTTATGTTAGACTGTTAAGCCATTTCTTTGTTTCTATTGAGATTGCGAGATTGTTCACTGTCTATAAAACAGTTTTAAATTCCTTGTCTGAGAACTCCCTGTACTGGTGCCCTCCTAGTCAGTTTCCAGCAATTTTTTGGGTTATAAATATGCATTGCTTCGTGACAGTTGGTGATGTGTGTAGTGTGTGACATCATCAAGGCATTAACCAATCTGTCATGTATTTTACTTCCTAATTGAACTCTCCTCATCCACCTACATAAATTCTCAACAGGTTTCCTCTTTTCTCTGAGCCTGTGTTCATTCCAACCATTTCAACACTAGATGGTGCCCAAGTTCAGATTTTTCCAGAAGTTGGTTGTAGGTGAGTTGTGTTTTTCAATACTAGAAGACAATCTTGCCCAGATTTATATTAATACCTCATTGGTGTTCTGTTCAGAAAGAAATAGCAGAGTACAGGAAAAACTTATCTGTTCCTACAAATATATTCCTGGGTCCAGGGTAGGCCTGATTGTCTGATATAGAGACTGTAATTGGACACAAGAAGATTCTACCTGACTCTAGATACTCACTGTGGATAGACTGAACCTAGGTTTCTATGTGATACCTGTGAATATCAGTCCCACAAAGTCAGCTATGAGCCTGTGCCTTACCAGCACAGTTATTGATTAGGACCAAGGCCTATGATGCTGTGGACTGCTTACTATAGTGAACTTGTGATCCAGAGCTACTACAACAGTCTTAGCTGCTAATGGCTGAAAGTGAGGTCCAATAGAAGCAGACTGCATGTTTTTTCTTGGAACTGTGGTTGCTCACAGACAGGCCTAGGGATGAGACACACCCAGTGTCAGGAACCACTAAGTTCCAGGGCAAAATGAAACAAAAACAAACAAGCAACAACAACAAAATTGCAACTTATGCTTGTTATTATGTCCTGTTCCCACCGAGAAAAGTCTTGAAATAAGCTTTACAGCTTGAGGTTGGGGTAGTGTTTGGGACAGCAGCCTACAGGCCACCCACATTGGTGTTATTAAGCTAGATGACATGAGTCGTACAACTACAAGGACCTATGCAGCCACAATGTGTGTTGGTGTTCACAGTGGAGCTGATGGTGATGCAGATCAAAACACAAGCCTTCCCACTAGGGCACAAATCTCAGCCACACCTGAGGTTTGGTAGCTTGTCTAGGAGGTTTGGCCTTGTGATATCTATGCTCCCCGAGAATGGAGATAGGTGGTAAAGACAGTCTCTTAGCTATGAAGGGTGTTATTCAGTTGGGTTGCAGCTATAGAACCCTATACCTTAGGTGGGGAGGACTATAGCCTAAGTCCACATTGTGAATAGAACAGATGTATTAAAAAATTCCTTCCACACACAGGTCTGTACCCGATGCTAGGACCAATCTGGAGTTTCTATGAACTCAAGGCCTTCAGTTTTTACTGTGGTGGGTCTGGCACTGGGCTCTGAGAAAAAGCCTTTCCAACCTTTAGTTTCTGCTCCCCAGTGGGAGCAGTTCTGCTTTCTGTCAACTGATCTTGTCAGAGATATGGGTGAAGCAAGCAGCTACTTGACCTAACACAGGTCCACAGGTTCAGTCCCAGTGTTGGCCACGTGGTAGGGATCATGGGGCTTTGCTTAACACTGTGACTCACTGGGATGGGCCTGCTGTTGGTTTTAAGTCTGAGGACTGAACTCTCTCCTTAGCCAAAGCTAGAGATTCTCCGTGCAGGATTGCTTACAGTTGGGGTGCAGGTGGTTCTGGCAATTCTTTCCTTCTTGTGTGCTTCAGTGTGTCCTCTTGCTCTGTTATACTAAAAACAGGTAGGGTGAGCTCTCACTTTGTTTCCTTAGCTCCGTGGAAGAGAGTGAATTATATGAACAGCTCTTCAGCTTGGTGTGTCTAGAGGGAGAGATGACCAGAAGAGCTTACCAGGCACCATCCTGTTCCTCCTTAACATTTATATTTTAATTGGTTCTGGGGTTGAACTCGGGGCCTGGTACTCTATCGATGAACAGGCTCTATTCCTAGCCTGCCTTATTTATCCTTCTATATTATTTATTAGTATTGCCAAACATCAGTTAACTTTCAATTTGTATCCTTATTTTGTGTTTATTCCCCTTTCCTGTTATTCATAATCAAACCTGTAACTCTCTGTTATTTATGAAAGCGATTTTTCTCCAGGTCTCATAAAATATAAAAAGTGTGTTAGGGATATATTTCTGTCCTTGCTAGGATCCTTCCCTTCTTCCCACTGCCCTTCCCTGCCACCTTGGCCAAATGCCTACGTTTTGTTAATGTAACGTTTTACTGCAAGATGTCTGTAACTAATATTAGCTTAACTTTATACTTTTATATAGGCTATTTCTATTTAAAATTAATTATACATGAATAACTAAATTCCTTTCCTTAATACTATTATGAAGCCAATAATACTATGAATGGCTTCATTCCTTTATCCCGAGATTCTGTTCTGATTCATTTGTTCATGCTTAAGAGTTTTTGAGCTCACATCTTAAAGCATGTTTCAATGTGAAAATGACTTTTAGTTTATAAGAAAACATTGTTTCAGAGCAGTGATTTTAAAACATTTAAAATTCTTTAAAATAGGGAAGTGTGAGCAAGTCCATATTTTTTAAAAATTTTATTCATTTATTTTATGTATGTGAATACACTGTTGCTCTCTTTAGAAATGCCAAATGAGGGCATCAGATCTTAATTCTGTGTTGTAATTCACCATGTTGTTGCTGGGAATTTAACTGGAAGAGCAGCCAATGCTCTTAACGACTGAGTTACCGCTCCAGCCCCTAGCAAGTCCACATTTTTATTTTAATTTTTTTCTTATTTTATGTATGTGTATGCATGTATGTGAGAGTGTGTGCGTGTGTGCATGTGTGTGTCTGAGTGTATGTGTGAGTGTGTGTGTGTGCTGATACCCACAGATGCTGGATGCCAGATCTCTTTTTCTTTCTCAAACAAGCTGTTCTCCCATGTACTTTATATTGTCTTTTGCAGTATGGCTCTTGGATGACCACTTTAAGTCAGTTATCTCTACTGTGCCACACAGGCCTGTGATAATCAGTCTGTAAAGGGAAAAGATTTCTTTTAACTAATGGATTTCTTTTTCTACATTTAGTCATATCGAAAAATAACTTAAATAAAATAAAAATTTATATCATAGCTGAGACCAGAATCCTCAAATCTCTTTCTAAAGTATCCTCCAGTGACTAACAACCTTCCTCAAGGCTTCACCTCTTCAGTCTTCCTCCCCTCCCAGTAGCACCAAGCTAGGGACCAAACCATCATTTCAGGAACATTTCAGATCCAACTGTAAGCATCCTCTTCTGCCCCCAAGGCTCAAGTCTGCCTCTCAATGATCAATACCTTTAGTGCTCCTCAAAGAGTCCCCAGAGTGTTAAATATTCAAAAGTCCATAGTCCCCTCTAAGACACAAGACACACTCAGCTGTGAAGTCTGAAAAATAAAAAATAAAGTTACATGTATTAATTGGTGCAAAATAAACAAATATTTATCCTCCAAAAAGGAAGAACAGGAAGGCAGCAAAAAGGAATGAGATCAAGCCCCAGCAGATATACATTAAATTCTAAATCTTCCTGCTCGGCATCCAGGGCACACCATCATGGGATGTTGGAGCCCAAGGCCTTAGGCAACTCCACCCCCACAGCCTTGATGGTTGCAGCCCACACAGCCACACTTCTGGACTCTGCTGATTCCACTATCCCTAGGCAGGTGGTAGGTGGTGCACATTCTGGCCTCCTTCCCCTCTGGGTCTCCACTGCAGCGCCAGCTTCACTCTCACTGTTCTCTCTGTGTCTCATCCTGTCAGGGGCTGCTTGCAGAGATTCAGACCTGCCAGGACACTGACACTACCTGTTCCCCCAGACTTGCCTTTGAAATCTCGCTGGAATCCTACATGATCCCATAACTTTTATGTGGACAAAGCCTAGATCCTACAGATGAGGATATAGTATATGTTGGAAGTACCCACAGCCTCTGAGTTCTTCATCAATTTAAGCAGTCCTAAGTGAGCATGGTGCCCTGGAAAACTCTTGTCAAAAGTCTTTGAGTCCTGGAAATCCCTGCAAAGTCTTTGAAACAAATTTGCATTCTTTATATCACCAAGTCCTTAATGCCTATGACCTCATAAATTTCAGAGGTGCCCCCAAGGCTTCTTTCCTTTTAATCAGGTACAAAGCATTTGACTTCTTTCCAATAATATTAATCCTTTCAGCAACAGCTCTTTCTTAATTCTCTGTTTCTAGCTAAACTGCAGTTTTTCTAAATCTTTATATTCCATTCTTTAAAAAGAATATTCCATTCTTTTTAATATTTGTGGTATAATCTAGATATTTGCTGCCTTGAAACTTCCTCCATTAATAAACTTGCCTTTAAGTTCAGCTTCCAAAAAATTCTCAGGAAATAGACAAAAAACATAGGCATATATTTATCAGGTGTTTTATAACAAGGATGGCTTCAGGTCCAATTCCCAACAGAATTTCTATGTCAAACCTCACCCAAAAGCATCTTTCCTATCTCATTTTTCTGTTGGTATTACCTCATTGTCAACTGCATTCATAGCAATGACCCCACTTCTTGGTACCTATTGCTTAATTTAATCAGCTTTTCATTAATATAAGAAGCCCCTGAGATAATCAGGTTATAAAGAGAAAGGGTAACTTGGGATCGTGGTTTTAGAGGTTTCAGTTCATGATCAAGTTGATGTATTGCACATCACACTGAGGATACATTTGCAGAAAAAACTGTTGCTTCATGTTCCAAGTGTAATAGATAAATATATAAATAAGAGAGTAAGAGGAGGGCTTGGAGGTCCAGCACAAGCCTGAGGTATTTAGCCATAATAACAAGAGGACTGTCACTAGACTCCACTGTTTGAAGTGTCCACCATTTCCTGATAGTACAACTTTAGTAAATGACAAGACTTTAATTTGTAGCCCTTTGGCAAATATTCTAAGTAAAAACTATCACACATACAAACCAGGTATGCACTGTTCTGATTTAGAGTGTTGGAGAAGAAATTAAAACATCACAAAGGTTCCCATGTATAGCTTTGTAAAATATGACTCTTATCCTGAGTACATAAAGTTTGATTTGCTTATTAACATAATTAGCAACAAAACTGGAAAGAGGATAGAGAAAATGATGGCAGTAATCTAGGTGAAATGTTGATTGAGTCCCCAAGATAGATTATGGTGAATATGGAGATGTAGGAAGTATTCAATAGTTTTTTTTAGGCAAAGATAATTCATATACTTACAATTACTAGGTACTTTAAGGAAATGAGCAGAAATTCAGTGTTAAAGATTAGGAATGGTGGGGCTGGAGAGATGGCTCGGCAGTTAGGAGCACTGGCTTCTCTTTCAGAGGAACCAGGTTTAATTCCCAGCACCTCACTGTAACTCCAGTTCCAGACATGATGCCCTCCTGTAACCTCTGTGCACTGGATATACACATGGTACACAGACATGTATATAGGCAAAGCACCCATACTCACAAAATGAAATAAGCTTTAAAATTGTTTCTAAAGATTAGAAATGTTGTTCAGTTTGATAAAGAAGAAAGTTTATAAACATCCTTAAAATACAGAGACTGTGAGAACTTATGAGCTGTGACCAGGTGAACTATGTTTAGGAATTATACATGTGAGACTAAGAATAATAATATAAAATTTCTTCATGCTTGGAGGTGGCAATCACAAAAATAAGGAAATTTGAAGAATAATAGTAGTAGGCTGAGTTTCTTTAGTTTTGTGTGTGTGTGTGTGTGTGTGTGTGTGTACACGTGCACCAGACTTCATTTTTTAGGAGCCATCCACCTTACTTTTTTAGATAAGCAGATTAGGTGAGGATAGCTGGCCAGCAAAATCCAGAGACCTGCCTGTCTTGTCTCCAGTGCTAAGATTGTGTGTCCACACCACTGTACACTCCTTTGTGTGTGGGTGCTAAGATTTGAACTCAGGTCCTCATGCTTCTGTGGCAAACATTTACCAAATGAGCCATCTCCTCATTCTCCCTTTATCCTTTTGTAAAGAATGACATAATAGAAAGCTTAACTGTTACTGAGTAATTATACTCTTACCATTCCCTTCTACATTTTAAAGAAAAATCCTAAAGTTTAACTCATTTCTTGAATCAGTATTTATACTGATTTATACTATTTATACTAAGAAAGAACTTTTCAATTTTTAATTAAGTGTATGTTGTTATTACACAAGAGAATTAATAATATTTGGTCTCTATTGATATTTTCTTGATCATCTCAAAATGAGAATAATCTTCAAAGGTCCTCTTTCCTTCCCTGCAAAAATATTTTTTAGATTAGATTAGATTAGATTAAATCCAAGTTACCTAGTGAAAATAGAACAAATCTAACTATTTCAGGGTAATTACTTTTTATTTCTTCAGTGATAGCAGGTTTGAGATCTCCGCTTGTTTGTGTGTGTGTGTGTGTGTGTGTGTGTGTCTGTCTGTCTGTCTGTGTGTCTGTCTGTGTCTCTGTGTCTCTCTGTGTGTACATGTGTACTTGGGCCTAAAAATTCATACATGTTAGCCAAGTGCTGTACCACTGAGAATCTGCAGCCCTCCTTTTCAGTGTTTATCTTGAGATGGGCTCCCATTAAGTTTCCTCACTGGCTTTGTACTCATTCTGTAATCCAGACAGGCTTTGAACTTGGAACCCTCCTGACTTTGCCTCCTGTGCAGCTAAAAATAGAGGACAAATCTGGCTTGATCTCAGCCTTTTAAAACCACCTCTGTTTTTATACTTTTATTTTTAACCCACACTTGCTGGTCTTAGGGCAGTAAGTTTAAGTCATTTGTAAGTGACTTGGTAAGTGACATGGATTAAGAAACAGTATAAAAAGAACTCTATGCCCATCTCAACTGAATCACTATGATAAATTTCAAGTAATGATGATATCTTCTTAAACAGGGCTCAACTCCACCAGTCACAGTTTTCAAAGGTTCCAAGAGACCTTACTTAAAAGAATGCATTTTGATTATTAACCATGATACTGGGGAATGCCGCCTAGAAAAGCTCAGCAGCAACATCACTGTGAAAAAAACAAGGTAGGTGGTGCATCGAAAGAAATTATTTTACCAACGTATACATTTCTAAGGAAAAATAATGAATGGGTTAAGTCAAATTACGCTATGAGATGTGCTTTCTAAAGTCTTTTAATTGGGGCTACAAAGATGGTTCTGCTATAAAGAGAGCTTGTTATGTAATCTGAGACTTATAGTTCGGACCACACTACCCAAGTGACAAGCCAGACATCCTATCCATGTCTGAGAGCTCAGCACCTCAGCACTGCAGCTGTTCCAACCAAGAGGATGATGGGCTTGCTGGCCTCCAGCTTAGCCAAAACGTGCAAGGTCCTGGATCAAAGAGAGACCCTGGCTCAAAAGACAGAGTGGAGAGTTAAAGAGCAGCATCCCTGACTAATGCATGTCTTATGTACATGCACCACACTCAGATCTGCACACACAAACAAACAGATGCACACATAAGGTAAAATTTAAAAATTTCTTTGTCTTTTAACGTTTAAATTTAGTAATGATTCTTAGTGAAAAGATCATACCACCCTGCCTTGTGATGCTGAAAAGATTTCCAAGTATGTAAGTAGTATACCTTTCATATTATTGTAGATATTTTCATATCATTGGACTGAACAGAAACATTATCCACTATCCAAAAATAACTTTACCTTTATTAGTAAACTGCGTACTTAGAATATGGAAGGCATACTAGAGAAAGTAAAGTTTGCTAAATAAAGACTAACCTTAAGACTTCTGCACTTAAGCCGGGCAGTGGTGGCACATGCCTTTAATCCCAGCACTTGGGAGGCAGAGGCAGGCAGATTTCTGAGTTTGAGGCCAGCCTGGTCTACAGAGTGAGTTTCAGGACAGCCAGCGCTACACATAGAAACCTTGTCTTGAAAAAAATAAAAGACTTTTATACTTCATACATTTTAATCATATTAAAAGTTAACTTGATTTATATGTGTGTGTGTATGTGTACACACACACACACACACACACATATATATATGTATATCCTTTTAGATATAAATGGTACATTTTAAGCCAGATAATATAAGGGCACTGCTCTAAGAGCTAAACAAACAGTAGAAATAAAAATCACTATAGAATTGAAGGGCAGGTCCACGGTTGATAAAAGTCTTTAGAAGAAGATAGACTTCTTTAGAAGTTGATAGAAGCCTTTTAGAAGCAGCCAATCATTGGACTGGGTGTGGGGTCTCCAGTGGAGGAGTTGGAGGGCAGACTGGAGGAGCTGAGGGGGTTTACAGCCCCATGGGAAGAACAATGATGTCTGCTACCCAGATGCCCCAGGACTCCCAGGGATTAAACCATCAATCAAGGAATACATATGGTTCCAGCCAAAAATGTGGCAGAGGAAAGCCTTGTTGGGCATCAGTGGGAGGAGAGGTCCTTGGTCCTGTGAAGGCTCAATAGATGCCCCAACAAAGGGAAATCGAGGCAGGTGGGAGGTGGGAGTGGGTCAGGTGGAGGGGCATATACTTGGAGGCAGGGGGGGGAGGAGGAGGGGTTGAGGGTTTTCAGGGAGGGGGGAAACCAGGAAAGGTTTTAGCTTTTGAAATGTAAATGAAGATTATACTCAGTAAAAAAAAGAAAGAAAGAAAAACTTTGTTGAAAATGTTACTTCTGGGACTGGAGAGATGGCTCAGTGTTTAGGAGTTCTTGTTGCTCTTACAGAGGACACTGGTGTAATTCTCAGCACCAACAGGGTAGATCACAGCCACCTGTAACTCCAGATTCAGGAGATCCAATGCCCTCTTCTGACCTCCACAAGTATCAAGCACCCATGCGGTACAGAATACAGAACAAAACACAATACATAAAGTACAATAAATAATACAAATACATTTTTTAAAAAGAAAAATGTTACCTCAAAGGAAGTTACAATCCTAAGAATTACCTTAAATGTGTGTTTAAAACAGAAGGTGCTGTAGTTGGAGAAGCAAGGGAGAGGGACTGAAGAATGGATATTGCTGAAGCACATTATACATGTATGAAATGCCATGGTGGAGCTCACTGTCTTGTGCAGCTAACATACACTAACAAAAATGTGTTTACAAAGTAGCCATTCTGAAAGCCAACTTCAACTGAGAGAAGAGACCTGATAACCTCTGTTTGTTATGTTCCTACTGCCCAGGCTCCCTTACACTGACCAGAAAGGGTATGAGAATAGATAAAGCAAGTGTGAAGGTGGGAATATAGCTGATTTGTTCAGGGCCGGTGAATTAGACTCTTTAAACAGAGCAGGTATTTGTCTCTATGGCCATGTGTAAGAATGGCAAAGTGGGGGATGATGGTAGTGGGTTAGAGTTTAGGTTGTAAAGGTAGGTTGGAGTTAATGCCTTGAATATTAACTGAGAACCCACAAGGACATTTCCTTGCTGGCAGGAGTTACATATTAAGATCTTTCCAACCAGGGATTGGCATGTTTGCAGTTCTGGTCTGAAACATTAGCAAAGAAACTAGATAAAAAGAAATGATGTGGAAAACCAGAAAATGGGTAAACCAAGATTTTTGGGAGCATAAATGAATGAGAGAAAACGAGGGGCTAAATGAGGGGAAAGAGGAAATGGAAGGATTCGATCACAGGAAACAGGAAAGGCGGGCCTCCACCATGATTCCTGAAGTGGACTCTTCCTTTGTTTATATGCCTGTCTTAAAATTATGAGTGGGATATGTAGAAGTGATTTAGTTTAATTTACACATATATTTTATTTTCTCCTTCTTGTACCCATTTATAAGTGTGCTGTCTGCTCCTTTGAGTGGTTGCTTTGTTTTGCCATTGACCATCGCAGCCCTCCATGGACCGGTGTGCAGTCCACATTTATTGGAGGAACTTGATATACATTTGCTAAATGGATTAACATTTTAATCCTTATATGTCATTGGAGAGGTTTCTAAAGAACAAGTGATAAAGTTCAGTAACTTAGTAAGTTGACTTTGTGACATTTCTAGCTTACCTTTTTGATATTCTTAATTGCAGAGTGGAAGGGAGTAGCAAAATCCAGTACAGACTAGAAAAACAGCAACAGCAAATGTGGAATCTGCCTAGGACTTCCAACCTCGTGCAGCATTCTCCATCAGAAGATAAAATGTCTCCAATGTCTCCAATGTCTCCAATGGATGATATTGTAAGAGGTAAAATCTAAGTGTATATAATGTCAACTTATAAAGTAAGTAATATTATGTAAATATTAAGTGTTAATTTCCACTAACACTGAGACTCAGTGAAACATAATACACTTTATGATTGTGTACTTTTCTGGGATAATGACATAACATATAAGTTACTATATTTATGTAGGTATATCCATGCCACATCATTTTTAATTATCATTTAGGAGAAAAAAGCGTTTCATCAGTTGATCTTCCTGTGAAATTTATTGTTTATAGTCAGTTGTAGATGGCCAAGGCACCTCCAAATCAACAGACACAGGAGGCAGTTTCTTTCTATTGCTGTGTCCCTTCTTGCAGGAGGGTATTTCTGGGGAGGTAAAGGATGTTCAAGAGGAAAGAGCCTAAAGCTCTTTTTCTTCTAGCTACACTTAGGATATTGATGTTACAATAATTGAACATTAGCAAGACTCCAGATATTGAATTTTATTTTCTTATGACTAAATATTCCAAAATAGTATCATGGTATCATTCCTATACATGTATATAGCTAGAAAATTAAGAGATTAAAGGGAATGTTTTTTGGGATTTTTCGAGACAGCTTTTCTCTGTGTAGTCCTGGCTGTCCTGGAACTCACTTTGTAGACCAGGCTGGCCTCAAACTCAGAAATCCGCCTGCCTCTGCCTCCCAAGTGCTGGGATTAAAGGAGTGTGCCACTACTGCCCAGCCAAAGGGAAATTTTAAAGTATATTTCCTAGTTATTAAAATTAAAATGTAATTTATCTTTGTATTTACTGGATAGCAAAACAAGATAAAGATAAAGATAAAGATAAAGATAAAGATATAGAGATATAGATATAGATATAGATATAGATATAGATATAAGTTGTGTATTTTATATTACCTTAATATGTAGTAATATTAAGATAGGTTCTGGGGCTAGAGAGATGGGTCACCAGTTAAAAGCACTGACTGCTCTTCCAGAGGTCATGAGTTCAATTACTAGCAACCACATGGCTTGCAACTATCTGTAATAGAATCTGATGCCCTCTTCTGGTATGTCTGAAAACAGCTACAGTGTATTCATATAAATATAAACACTCATATAAATATAAATAAAATAAATATAAATATTTTTTAGAAGATAGGTTCTAAAGAACCATTCTATTTCTTTCGACTAGATCCTAAAAGCAATTAATTGGGTGAAACAATTCTAGAAAGTAATTGTGTCCTTAATAGTGAGTCTGGTAGAGCTAGAAGGTCCTTCATGTGGCACTTCTGTGTCAGACCTTAATGAAAAGCAGGGCTTTGGCATCATACCTCATAGAAAGGGTAGAGACTCAGCTAGCCCAAACCAAGAATAGTTTTCTTATTCTAAATTTGTATGCAAAGGAACATTACCTACCTGGAGATGCTCATATTCACATCCTTGAACTACTTCTATCAAATGTTTTATTGACCCTGTAGTATTATTGATGTTCATGTTTAAAAGATTAATTTACGAGCCGGGCGTGGTGGCGCACGCCTGTAATCCCAGCACTTGGGAGGCAGAGGCAGGTGGATTTTTGAGTTCGAGGCCAGCCTGGTCTACAGAGCGAGTTGCAGGACAGCCAGGACTACACAGAGAAACCCTGTCTCGAAAAACAAAAAACAAAAAAAAAAAAAAAAGATTAATTTACAAATTATGTGTATGTATATGTATGTGGGAATACGTGTTTGTTCACATGTGTGCAGGTGCCCACAGAAGCCAGAAGAGGACATGGGATCCCTTGAACCTGGAGCCACAGGTGGTTGTGAGTCACCTGACATGGGTGCTGGGAACTGAACTTGGGTCCTCTGGAAAGGCATGCTCGTAACTGCTGGGCTACCTTTCCAGCCTCTTAACTGACTATTCTCTGATGGTTGAATCATCTTTCTAATTTATATCCAGAAATTACACTAGAAATTCTGTGCATCAGTTTTTGCATTTACATCTTTGAGTTATCTGTCAATTTGAGTTTAAGAATTTAGATAGGGCCTAAAATTCCTCCATATCACTCAAAGACATCAGGAAGTGGAGTGTTCCAGCAAAAGGAATAATGCTATGCAAGCGCTTGGGGTCTTAAAGTGTTTCTCTGTGCTTGCGCTGAGACTGTCCTCTCCATTGGGAAATGCATGGACAGAAGGCATGTGCACGTGGCACCTCGCTATGACAAACGCTGATGCCTCTCCATCTCCCAGACAGCCTCCCTGCCTTCAAAGTTTTCTCTGCATTTGAAAGGCACCCAGAGACTGGGCGACACTGGCAAGGGACACCCACCATAGCAAGCACCTTGCTGGGACGCACTCTTTGTGTCCCTCCCCCTTCATGGGCACACACACACACACACACACACACACACACACACACACTCAACCCTGGAAGCAGGGAAGCAGTCTTTGTCCTGGTAGGCCATGCTCTTCCTTTTCCCAGGAACTGGGCTTCAATGCTGGTAAAGCTCCTTTGTCAACTTTACCAGTGGGAACTCTAGTTGCTGGAGATTTACCAAGAAAACCACAAAAGATCTGCGAAAGCTCTGGAATTAGCGTGTCATTTGTCCCAAAAAACAGGCAAGTATCTGCACGCTAAGCCTGAACCAGGACTGCCTGCTAAACTAAAAGAGTTAAGTCAGTTGTCCCCTAGAATACACACTAAAAGTAAGATATACTAGGAAGTTACATATTATATCGTGAATCAGGAAAATCACAACTTGAATGAGAACTGTCCATAGTAATTCCCAGAGAAAATAGATGTTAGAATTATCTGATGATGGTCTTAAAATAGCTTTCACAAAATGATTCAAGTATAAATTTTCTTTTTTGTTTTTTGTTTTTTGTTTGTTTGTTTGTTTGTTTTTGGTTTTCCGAGACAGGGTTTCTCTGTGTAGCCCTGGCTGTCCTGAACTCACTTTGTAGACCAGATTGGCCTCGAACTCAGAAATCCGCCTGCCTCTGCCTCCCAAGTGCTGGGATTACAGGCATGCCAAGTATAAATTTTCTTAAAGCAAGTAAAAAGTAGAATCAAAGGGAAATTTTAAACAAGGCTCAAATAGAAATTATAAAACTAGCAAAATAACAGCAGGAATCCACTGGGCGGGCCTACATACTAGAGAATAAATAGAAGGAGAGAATTCACTTGATCTAAAACAGAAAGTGTACTTAGGCAAAGGGAATAGGCCCATAAGGGTTTGTTGAAAAGTGACAAAAGTTCCTAGAGGTGAGGCAACTGAACTCTCAGAAGACAAAGAAAGGAGACTGAAAAATCATTGGAAGAAATAATCCCTGAGAATGATCCCAGGCTGATTGACATGTACCCATAGATTCGCAAAATCGAGCAATTTCAAAACAGGATAACCCCAAAGAAATGCATGCTAAGATACATAAATTAAACATCTGAAACCTAAGGACAAAGATAAAAGTATAGAAGGCAAGAAAGCTATGCTGTACTACACAGAGTAACATCATGTAGGTAATATCATAAGTCTTACTGGAAACTCAGAAGTGTCTCTACACTGCTTAATGCTGAAAGTCATGAACTCTGTGTTCACCAAAACACAGTCTCAAGTAATAAAGGAGAAATAGACTTCCACAGAAATGAACACTAGAAGTACTTGTTACTCTCGGGCTGCTCTGACATATTTGCTATAGAAATTGAAGTAATCATAAAAGAAATGATAATAGGAAGGAGTTTGGGTGCATCAGTTAGGGATAAAGAACAACAGGAAGATAATGGACAGTAGAATATGATGGTCCTCATGATGTTCCCAAATCATACGTGACAGTCAAAGCAAAAGTCAACCTTTTGGTTAATGCTGATATTTAGGACAATAATATTTAAAACCTGAAGATAGCTACATTGTAGCTTCTTCATATAATACTTACATATAATAAGTAAATGAAATCTTTTTAAAAATGAAAAGACACAAATCATTAATATTGGGAATTCAGTGAATACTTCTACAGTCTGTAGTGTAATGTATTCACTATGGATCCAGTAGTCATTAAAAAGTTATAGAAGAATATTACAATTATGTCAGGAAACATCACGGAAGAAGGGAAAGAATGTAAGACCCAGACAGTAGGGAAGAGGGCATGCTGTAGGGTAGTGACATGCTGTCTGTGGCACACATAAACTCACAACAGCTGTAGCTGCTACAAGAGCACGCACAAGACAGAGACAGTAAGCATTCAGTCACATATGAGGAATTAATAGGCTACTGGAGGAGAGGAGGCCATTGTCTTCAGTTATGGTTATTGATGAGTTGCTCATTTTCAAGCGGGTAGCTTCACAGCCACACCCAAGAGTGGCTCTAGTTAAGCTCTAGTGGGCCACAAAGCAAAAATAAGACCCAAAAGACATGAGAGTGAGGTGGGGACTCCATGACAGGAAAGCTGGAGTGTGCCGGGAGTATAGTGGAAGGATGCTTGGAGGGTGAATGTGACCAAAATGTGCCAAACACATGTGTGGATGTATCAGAGAGAAGTGACTCTCCCAAGAGCTCTTGCCCAGTGCCCTGTGCCCTAGAATAGGAAATAGAAAAGGGATATCGCCTTTCTAGCACTCTCCTCTTCCGATCTTGAGTTCCTGCCCATATTTGATTCACTATGTGTTCCTTGTCATTTCCATCAAGCACCTCCATCAGATGCTTAAAAGTGATGAGTCTGAGCCCGGCAGTGGTGGCGCATGCCTGTAATCCCAGCACTTGGGAGGCAGAGGCAGGCGGATTTCTGAGTTCAAGGCCAGCCTGGTCTACAGAGTGAGTTCCAGGACAGCCCGGACTACACAGAGAAACTCTGTCTCGAAAAAACCAAAAAAAAAAAAAAAAAAAAAAAAAAAAAAGTGATGAGTCTGCCTGACTGGATTGAGACCGCTAACACTGAGAGCAAAATAAACCTTATTATTTTATAAATTGAAACTTCAAATACATTTTATAGTAACAGAAATGTGCCCAACATAGGACACTGATTGGCTCATTTTTTAAGGCTAAAATTACTGTGATACACAAACTGAATTAATATGCATAAGAAAAATAAAACTATAAACCAGCATCTTTCCTAAGCTTAAACCAAAGGACACAGAGACAGTATACAAATTAACAAAATTAGAAATGAAAAGGGAGACATAACAACAGAAACTGAGGAAATTCAAAAGATCATCAGATCCTACTACAAAGGTCTATACTCAAAACAACTGGAGAATCTGGAGGAAATGGACAATTTCCTAGACAGATACCAAATACCAAAATTAAATCAGCATCAAGTAGATCAGCTAAATAGTCCCATAACCCTAAAGAAATAGAAGGGGTTATAGAAATCCTCCCAACCAAAAAAAGTACGGGACCAGATGGTTTTAGTGCAGAATTCTACCAGACCTTCAAAGAAGACTTAACACCAATACTTTTCAAACTATTCCACAAAATAGAGACAGAAGGGTCACTGCCCAACTCATTCTTCGAAGCCACAATTACGCTAATACCTAAACCACAAAAAGATCCAACAAAGAAAGAGAACTACAGGCCAATTTCTCTTATGAATATCGATGCAAAAATACTAAATAAAATTCTTGCCAACCAAATCCAAGAGCACATCAAAACGATCATTCACCATGATCAAGTAGGCTTCATCCCAGGGATGCAGGGATGGTTCAATATACGGAAATCCATCAATGTAATCCACTACATAAACAAACTAAAAGAAAAAAAACACATGGTCATCTCATTAGATGCTGAAAAAGCATTCGACAAAATTCAGCATCCTTTCATGCTAAAAGTCTTGGAAAGAGCAGGAATTCAAGGCCCATACCTAAACATAGTAAAAGCAATCTCCAGCAAACCAGTAGCCAACATCAAAATAAATGGAGAGAAACTTGAAGCAATCCCACTAAAATCAAGGACTAGAAAAGGCTGCCCTCTCTCTCCATATCTTTTCAATAACAAATTAAATATTATACAAAAATATTTGTACAATGTGACTAAGACAGAATTTCTCTTCTCACATTGCTTATATTTAGCCATGTCAATGAGGGAGGAGGCAGAGGAGGAGGAGGAGGAGGAGGAGGAGGCGGCGGCAAGAAGTAAAAGGGCAAATGTTTATTCAAATGATTTTTAGAAGTAAGTGTCTCAAAGAAAACAAACCAGGTAATGGCGGCTTGAAAGAAATAAATCCTTAGAGAGGGTAACACTTAAACCAATATGAGAAGGAGCCAACCCTTCAGAGACTTAGTGGTACACCAAAAAGCACTGTAGCCTAGCTACATAGATTTGAAGGAAATATTCATAACGTATATATATGGCAAAGGACTCACAGCTAAAGCTAGTTAGTATAAGGGTTGTGTACAAATCAGTGAGGAAAAGACAACCAAATAGAAGAAACATATTTGAGCAGATGCTTAACAAAAGAAGACATTGAAGTGGCCAATGAACATATGAAAATTGCTTTGGATCATTGCTTATTAAAAAACAAGAATTATAGATCACTTTGAAAGCTGGTCGATTTTAATGAAGATAAACATTCTTTTCTGCACAGGAAAAATGAATACATATGTCACGAAATTTACAGTAGGCTTTAGGAACAACCCTATTTGTTATCACAAACTTGTTACTACTAAAAATGGTAGACAAGCAGAGTATCTATAAATAGAAAGTTGCTAACCAATGTATGTTGTATTTATATAATGGATATCATAACAATTGAGCAGAATGAGGTGCAGAGTCATTAAAAAACAAATGAATATGTGAAGAGGATGTGGATAAGAGGCATACACAAAATGTCACGTGTGAGTGACAGCATTTATATGAAGTTCAATAACAGACAACTTTGGTAATAGAAGTCAAAATGGAGGATACTGATTAGAGGAAAAGCATAATAGAGTGTTTATGGGGATGGGTTTTGCTCTGTGAAAGATACCTAAGGCAATTTGTGCTGAAACTCATCTTTGTGTGTGTTTTGCCTCCATGAATTATGATTAATTCATTATTAATCACAAAGCACACACTATCAGCAACAACAACAACAACCAAATAGACCTGGATGATGTCTAACCCATCTAGGATTAGAGCAGGAGCAAAGGACTTAGGGTGGAAATGGCAAGTCAATGAGTCCAGAGAGAAAGTGGGAGTCAGACATGATCAGCTAACTTAAAATGGTATCACCCCGGTAAGGTACTATTTGACAGTGTATTGACTAAGTATTTTATACACTTTTAGGATACAGTTTGTTCACAATTTGACATTTTTATAGATTGACCTGAGAATCAGCAAACTTAGTTCTACTCCAAAATATTTGTTCTTTGGTGTCTCTGCTTCAAATCACTTACATGAAGAATGAGGTTGATCTTCCCACCCCCCATGAATTCTAGTTGTCTTAAAAAGAACTTTAAGAACATTAGAAGACACTAACTTTATTATCGTTTTTTTCTGTCCTAAAAATATCATAACCAAAGTTATACTGGAAATTGGCTTTTCAAAAATACTTTAAGATTTTAAATCCTCTTTAAATAAATAGGATGAAAACCTGTGTAAGGTTCATCAAAGCTTCCTCTAGAACAGCGGGGATAAGAATGAAGTTCTTCAGTATAAATGGCACTGCACTGTGCATATTAAGCAATAAGGAAAAGCATTTTGTATTGTTACACATTTAAACTTTTCATTATTTGATATACATGTAAAGTTAGACTTAGATGTTGTCGTGTCCCCCCCCCTTTTTTTTTGTGACTTTACTCATTATACCAATGAGTATATTGCCTACATGTATAACTGTGAAACAGATACATGCAGTACCCATAGAGGTCAGAAGAGGGCATCAGAGATCCCTAGGACTGGAGTTACAAATGGTTATGAGCCACCATGTGGATGCTGTGAATCACACTCTAGTCCTCTGGAGGAATAGCTCATGTCTTAACAGCTGAGCTTCTCCCTCTTTTTGGGGAAAAGTCTCACTGTATAGTTCTTTGAACTTGGTATTCTCTAGCCTCAGCCTTCTGAATGCTAGGATTACTAATTATGATGCCATACCCAACTGGTTACCTATGCTTTTATTCTCATAATACATTAGTAAAATACAGCTTTGTGCTAAAGGAGTTTGTTTGTTTGTTTATGTATTTATTTTAATTTTTGAGATTATAATTTGATTAAAACCTGTCTCACTTTCCTTTCCTACCTGCAAACACTCCTATATACTCTTTCCACTCTCCTTTAAATTCATGGCCTTTTTTTTCACTAATTGCTATTGCATGTATCTATGTTCATGTAAATACATATATATTACTAAATGTAACCTGTTTAGTCTATATATTGCTGTGAGTGTTTATCTGTCTGTCTGTCTGCCTGCCTGCCTGCCTGTCTGTTTGTCTGTCTGTGTGCTTCTGAATATTTTCAGGGATGACCATTTGGCACTAGACAGTCAATTGGTATGTTCTTCCCTGGAGAATTTCATTTCTCTTGTTCTTGGCTTTCCTCAGTTGGCTATAGTTCTTTGTGTAGAGTTGAGGCTCCACAGGTTTGTCCCTCTCCAGTTTGGTATGCTCATTTGTGTCACCCTTGTTCAGGTAACACTTGGGCAATACACAATCTCACAGCAAACTCCCTGATCTGTTTGTAAGATTGTAAGATCCTGGAGTCTTTCAGTCTTTCTGTTCCCTCCTCCCAAATGTTTCCTGAGCCTTCGGTGCAGATATGTTTTATAGATGTATCTGTTGGAACTGGGCTCCAAAATTCAGAATTTTGGTTGGTTGTGGTTTTCTGTTTTGACCTTTGTCAATTGCACAAAGAAGTTTCCCAGTGGTGGTGGCACACACCTTTAATCCCAGCACTTGGGAGGCAGAGGCAGGAGGATTTCTGAGTTCGAGGCCAGCCTGGTCTATAGAATGAGTTCCAGGACAGCCAGGGCTATACAGAGAAACCCTGTCTCAAAAACAAAACAAAACAAAATAGTATGAATTAATTAATTAATGAGAAGTTTCCCAGATGAGGGGTGAAAACTACACTTACCTGTAGATGTTAGGACAGATGTTTGTATAGTGTTATTATTAGGGATTATGCTGGACTTTTAGGAAGTTAGTGGTTGTAGATTCTCCCCCAGTAACCATGACTTCACTAGATCTGAGAAATTAACTAAATTTCTGGTACCAAGTCTAGTCTTTCTGGCTGTGTGGGTCATAAGTCCAATTAGAGAGCTGCTGGTTACCACCTAGGAGTGTGTACCACCACTACTCTGTTAGTGCTGTTGCACCAATTGACAGGGTTCATGGGCATGACAGCTGGGTGATGCTATTGGTTGCTTCTCTTCACTGAAGCTTCCATGTCACCTTTTGATACCATGAAAGGTAATCCTTGAGGAAAGGGCATGTGCGTCAGTTCCAGCAAAGTGGCCTCTGGACACACATGGTGTGTTTAGCGATAGGGACCCACCTTCTACCTCTGTGGGTAACCAAGGGCAACAGGAACAGGCTGTATGTTTAGAGAGTTTCTTGGACAGTGCACTACAGAAATTTTTAAAATAAATGGCTTAGATGCTGGGATATGTGTTTTAGTTTTGTTTATTCCTTATCAATGTCTTCTTAAAAGCTAATGCATTTATATGTTATTGTGCTTCTTCATGTTATTTATTCAGCCTATTATTTCTGTTTTCAGAACTGAAGGCAGAAGCTAGTCTTATGGACCAGATGAGTAGTTGTGATAGTTCATCGGATTCCAAAAGTTCTTCGTCTTCAAGTAGTGAGGATAGTTCTAGTGATTCTGAAGATGATGACCAATCCTCTCCTTTGGGTTCAGGGAAATACAGCTCAGAGCACCCTAGCATGTCTGCCGGGCTACAGTACAGGACTTCAGATGATGATGCTACTTGTAATAGACTTAATGACAACAGTACCCTTCTGATGAGTACTTTACGTAAGTATGCATAACCATAAGAACTAAAACGGGTCTTGCAGTTGTAGCCATGTTTGTTGGGAACTAAAATTTAAAGAAGAATCTTAATTTACGTATTTTGTAATTATTAGCCATTTTTTCTCCTTTGAAAGTTTAAAATGTATTTTGTCACTGGAGTGAGGGCTCCTCAAAGCTTTCCCATGGGCCCTTTTCTTTTTATTCTATCTTCTATTTCTTAGGTAACTTCCACATGCTTCTATTTCAATCAATATGTATATATGGAGATAGATAGATAGATAGATAAATAGATAGATAGATAGATAGATAGATAGATAGATAGATAGATAGAACTTTCAAATACCCGTCTCCATGCAGGCCTCTGAGTCTGGGTCCCGGTAGCTTCATCTCTTTAGTAAAAGGCACTTCAAATGCATGTTGTCCAAAACCAACCCTTTATTTTATTTTATTTTTTTGCTCACTGCATATCTGCCTTGTGAATGGCAGCATTTGCCACTTTTATGTAAACCAGAAGCCTGATTGTATTCCAGAATTGAGTGACTCTCTAACCTTTTTGTATAGTCAATATTTCACCAAGTCCTTTCAGCTTCTACCTCCTAAATAGTTTTCAAATACACCTGCTTCTTTCCATCTTTATGACTACCCCTGTAGTTCAGCTCATTTCCTCAATTCCCCCAACCATCAATACCAAGTCTTCCTCCCAACTTCATGTTCTCCCTTTTCCTTAACTACTGTGTCCACTTGATGTTATCAGTATGTGTATGAACATAACTGTAGGTCTATTCACTGAAGCACAGGCAACCTTCCAGGGCTGCATCTCTGAAGATAACTGAGCTTTCCTTCCCTAGAAGCCATCAACTGCCAATAGCTCCTCATCTTAACGTGGGATTTTGTAACCAGGCGTGGTGGCGCACGCCTGTAATCCCAGCACTTGGGAGGCAGAGGCAGGTGGATTTCTGAGTTCGAGGCCAGCCTGGTCTACAGAGTGAGTTCCAGGACAGCCAGGGCTACACAGAGAAACCCTGTCTCGGGAAAAAAAAAACAAAAGCAAGGTAGGGATTTGTGTGGCATGTTCATGTTGAAGTTTTGACTGACTTGATCTTAGGCAAGTCTTGTGTATACAGTCAATGCCATTTTGATCCACTATGTATATTATTAGCCATATTGAATTTTTATTGATTCAAATATAATTTATCTTCTCTCTTGCTTTAAACTTTTCAAAGTTTGCAATTTCTTTTACAATAGAGGGTAGACTTTAGCAAAGTTATATTGCTTTATTTATTTACTTAGTGTGGTGGTTTGTATATGTTTGGCCTAGAGTGTAGTACTATTGGGTGGTCTGGCCTTGTTGGAGTGGGTGTGGCTTTGTTGGATTAGATGTGTTGGTGTGTTTTGGTGGCCTTGGGCTTTAATACCCTTATACTAGGTGCCTAGAAGCTAGTCTTTTGTTTGCCTGTGGAACAAGATGTAGAACTCTCAGCTCCTGCACCATGCCTGCCTGGAGAAAGCCATGCTTCCACCTTGATGATAATGGACTTAAACTCCAAACCCGTAAGCCAGCCTCAATGAAATGTTCTTTATAAAGGTTGCTTTGGTCAAGTTGTCTCTTCATAGCAGTAAAAGCCTAAGACAGAAATTGATACCAGGGACTGGGGTGTTGCTGTGATAGGACTGGCCATGCTTTTGTTTGGAATGTGGATTTTTGGACTTTGGATTTGGAAAGCAGTGGAATGCTTTGATTGAGGCTTAATGGGCCATCCTTGTAGGAATATGGAAGATGTTGTTGCTGCGTGTGATTTGAATGGTAGTAACCTGACTAGAAGTTTTAGAGGAGAAAAATTTTAAATATGTGGCTGAGAGACTGTTCTTCTTTGGTGAAGAATGTGGCTGGTTTTTGCCCCTGTCTGAGGTGTCTACCTTAGGCTAAGGTAAAGAAATTTATATTTGAAGCAGTGCAGGAAGCCAGCTATACACCCAGCAGCCAGCGAGGAGCAGGCAGTCTGCACAGGTGAGACTGTCCCTGAAGATTGGAGGATCCAGTCCAGAGGCCTCTGGCAAGAGCCTTCTGGTTTCTGCATTTGGATCAGGAACACCCTTGGCTACAGTGTGACATCTCCAAGCAGTGCAGGAAGCCAGCTATGCTCCCATTAGCCAGTGAGGAGGAAATAGCCAGCACAGTCTGCATCCAGATCTGATCGGGGCCACAGAGGTACATACTCAAATACAACTACAAGAGAGTGGGTCTCAGCTGCTATCTTTGCTTCTGTGACTGAGCAACATATTGGTAGGCAGGTTTTACCAGAGTATAGGATCACTTGAGACACATTGCAACAGGACTCCACCTGTACCTAGGAACTCTGCAGCACCACAGCAATTTGTGCCAGGAGAAAGCAGTACACCCAAGGTTGCTGAGATAGGCCTGCGTGCACACACATACAGGAGGGGCAAGCTCCAGCCAGTGACAGCGGGCCCAACTACCACCTGAGATAACCAGATGGCAAAAGGCAAACATGGGAGCGTTGCTAACAGAAATCAAAGCAATATGGCCCCATCTGAACCCAATTCTCCCACAACAGCAAGTCCTGGATACCCCAACACACCAGGAAAGCAAGATTTGGGTTTAAAATCACAGGTCATGATGCTGATGGAGGGCATCATGGAGGACTTCAAGAAGGACATAAATAACTCCCTTAAAGAAATACAAGAGAACGCAAGTAAACAGCAGGAAGCCCTTGAAGAACTAAGGGAAAACACAACAAAACAGGAGAAGGAATTAAACAAAGCCCCCCAGGATGTAAAGAAGGAGGTAGAAACAATAATGAAATCACAAAGGGAGACAACTCGGGACATAGAAAACCTAGGAAAGAAGTCAGGAGTCTTGCATCCAAACATCAACAACAGAATACAAGAGATAGAAGAGAGAATCTCAGATACAGAAGATACCATAGAAAGCATTGATAAAATAGTCAAAGAAAATGAAAAATGCAAAAAGCTCCTGACCCAAAATATCCAGGAAATCCAGGACAAAATAAGAAGACCAAACTTAAGGATTATAGGTATAGAAGAGAGTGAAGATTTTCAACTTAAAAGGCCAGTAAATGTCTTCAACAAAATTATAGAAAACTTCCCTAAAGAAAGAGATGTCTATGAACATACAAGAAGCCGACAGAACTCCAAATGTATTAGACCAGAAAAGAAATTCCTCCCATTACATAATAATTAAAACACCAAATGAACTAAACAAAGAAAGAATATTAAAAGCAGTAAGGGAAAAAGGTCAACTAACATGTAAAGGTAGACCTATCAGAATTACACTGGATTTCTCACCAGAGACTATGAAAGCCGGAAGAGCCTGGGCAGACATCACGCAGACCCTAAGGGAATACAAATGCCAACCCAAAATGCTATATCCTGCAAATCTCTCAATTACCATAAATGGAGAAACCAAGGTTTTTCATGACAAAAACAAATTTACACAGTATCTTTTCACAAATCCAGCCCTTCAAAGGATAATGATTGGAAAACACCAACAAAGGGAGGGAAACTACACACAAGAAAGTAATCTTTCAGCAAACTAAAAGAAGATAACCACACAAACATAAAAATTACATCTAAAACAGCAGGAAGCAACAATCACTATTCCTTAATATCTCTTAACATCAATGGACTTAATTCTCCAATAAAAACATAGACTAACAGACTGGATGCGTAAACAAGACCCAACATTTTGCTGCATACAGGAAAAACCTCTCAGTGTCAAAGACAAACACTACCTGAGAGTAAAAGGCTGTAAAACAGTTCTCTAAGCAAATGGTCCCAGGAAACAAGCTGGAGTAGCCATTCTAATATCCGATAAAATAGACTTTCAACTAAAAGTCATCAAAAAAGATACAGAAGGCCACTTTATACTCATCAAAGGAAAAATCTACCAGGAAGAACTCTCAATTTTGAATATCTCTGCCCCAAATACAAGGGCACCTGCATTCATAAAAGAAACTTAAAGCTTAAAGCACACATCACACCCACACAATTATTGTGGGGGTTTTAAACACCCCACTCTCTTCAATGGACACATCAGGAAAACACAAACCAAATGGAGTCACAGTGAAACTAACAGAAGTTTTAGACCAAATGGACTTAATATATATCTATAGAACATTTCATCCTAAATCAAAAGAATATACCTTCTTCTCAGCACCTCATGGTACCTTCTCCAAAACTGACCATATAATTGGTCACAAAACAGACCTCAAGAGATATAACATGATCGAATTAATTCCATGCCTCGTATCAGATCACTATGGAATAAGGGTGGAGTTCAATAGCAACAAAACCAACAAAAAGCCCATATACACATGGAAGCTGAACAATGCTCTACTCAATGATACCTTGGACAGAAAGAAATCAAAGACTTTTTAGAATTTAATGAAAATGAAGGCACAACATACCCAAATTTATGGGACACAATGAAAGCAGTGCTGAGAGGAAAACTCATAGCTCTGAGTGCCTACAAAAAGAAGCTGGAGAGAGCATACACTAGCAGTTTAACAGAACACCTGAAAGCTTTAGAACAAAAAGAAGCTAATACACCCAAGAGGAGTAGAAGGCAGGAAATCATGAAAGTCAAGGCTAAAATCAACCAAGTTAAAACAAAAAGAACTATACAAAGAATCAACAAAAGTAGGAGTTGGTTATTTGAGAAAATCGACAAGATAGATAAACCTTTAGCCAGACTAGCTAGAGGGCACAGAGACAGTACCCAAATTAACAAAATCAGAAATTAAAAGGGTGAAATAACAACAGAAACTGAGGAAATAAAAAGAATTATCATATCATCCTACAAAAAATCTATACTCACCAAAACTGGAAAATCTGGATGAAATGGACAATTTTCTAGATAGATACCAACTACCAAAATTTAATCAGGATCAGATAAATGATCTAAATGGTCCCATAACCCCTAAAGAAATAAAAGTGGTTATTGACAGTCTTCCAACCAAAAAAAGCGCAGGACCAGATGGCTTTAGTGCAGAATTCTATCAGACATTCAAAGGAGACTTAATGCCAGTAGTCTTCAAACTATTCCACAAAATAGAAACAGAAGGAACATTACCCAACTCATTCTATGAAGCCACAATTTTGCTAAGACCAAAACCACACAAAGATCCAACAAAAAAGGAGAACCTTAGACCAATTTCCCTGAATCCAAGAATACATCAAAACAATCATTCACCATGATCAAGTAGGCTTCATCCCAGGGATGCAGGGATGGTTCAATATATGGAAATCCATCAATGTAATCCACTACATAAACTAACTCAAAGAAAAAAACCACATGGTCATTTCATTAGATGCTGAAAAAGCATTTGATAAAATTCAGCATCCTTTCATGTTAAAGGTCTTGGAAAGAACAGGAATTCAAGGCCCATATCTAAACATAAAAAAGCCATATACAGCAAACCAGTAGCCAACATCAAAATAAATGGAGAGAAACTTGAAGCAATCCCACTAAAATCGGACTAGACAAGGCTGCCCTCTCTCCATATTTATTCAATATAGTACTTGAAGTTCTAGCCAGAGCAATTAGATAACAAAAGGAGGTCAAAGGGATACAAATTGGAAAGGAAGAAGTCAAACTATCACTATTTGCAGATGATATGATAGTATACTTACGTGACCCAAAAAGCTCCACCAGAGAACTCCTACAGCTGAAAAACAACTTCAGTAAAACGGCTGGTTATAAAATCAACTCAAGTAAATCAGTAGCCTTCCTATACTCAAAGGATAAACAGGCTGAGAAAGAAATTAGGGAGATAACACCCTTCACAATAGCCACAAACAATATAAAGTATCTTAGCATTACTCTAACCAAACAAGTGAAAGATCTGTATGACAGGAACTTCAAGTCTTTGAAGAAAGAAATAGAAGAAGACCTCAGAAGATGGAAAAATATTTCATGCTCTTGGATTGGCAGGATCAATATTGTAAAAATGGCCATCTTGCCAAAAGCAATCTACAGATTCAATGCAATCCCCATCAAAATCCCAATTCAATTCTTCATAGATCTAGAAAGAGCAATTCTCACATTCATCTGGAGTAACAAAAAACCCAGGATAGCTAAAACTTCTCAACAATAAAAGGACTTCTGGGGGAATCAATATCTCTGACCTCAAGCAGTACTACAGAGCAATTGTGTTAAAAACTACTTGGTATTGGTACAGCGACAGGCAAGTAGATCAATGGAATAGGATTGAAGACCCAGAAATGAACCCACAGAGTTATGGTCATTTGATCTTTGATAAAGGAGTTACAACTATCCAGTGGAAAAAAGATAGCCTTTTCAATAAATGGTGCTGGTTCAACTGGAGGTCAACATGTAGAAGAATGCGAATCGACCCACTCTTATCTCCTTGTACTAAGATCAACTCCAAGTGGATCAAGGACCTCCACATAAAACCAGACACACTGAAACTAATAGAAAAGAAACGGGGGAAGACCCTGGAGGACATGGGCACAGGGGGAAAGTTTCTGAACAGAACACCAATAGCTTATGCTCTAAGATCAAGAATTAACAAAAATGATCTAATAAAACTACAAAGTTTCTGTACATTGTCAAAAGGACAAAATGGCAACCAACAAATTGGGAAAAGATTTTTACCAACACCACATCCGACAGAGGCCTTATATCCAAGATATACAAAGAACTCAAGAAGATAGACTCCAGAGTGACAAATATCCCCCTTAAAAAATGGGGTAAAGAGCTAAACAAAGAATTTTCACCTGAGGAATATCAAATGGCTGAGAAACACCTAAAGAAATGTTTAACATCCTTAGACATCAGAGAAATGCAAATCAAAACAACCCTGAGATTTCACCTCACACCAATCAGAATGGCTAAGATTAAAAACTCAGGAGAAAACGGGTGCTGGTGAGGATGTGGAGAAAGAGGAACACTCCTCCTCTCCTGTTCGGGTTGCAAGCTGGTACTACCATTCTGGAAATCAGTCTGGCAGTTCCTCAGAAAACTGGGAATGATACTTCTGTAGGACCCCGCTATACCACTCCTGGGCATATACCCAGAGGATTCCCCAGCATGGAATAAGGATACATGCTCCACTATGTTCATAGCAGCTTTATTTATAATAGCCAGAAGCTGGAAAGAACTAAGATGTCCCTCAATGGAGGAATGTATACAGAAAATGTGGTATATATACACAATGGAGTACTATTCAGCCATTAGAAACAATGAATTCATGAAATTCTTAGACAAATGGATGAAACTGTAGAACATCATCCTAAGTAAGGTAACCCAGTCTCAAAAGAACATTCATGATATGCACTCACTGATAAATGGATATTAGCTTAGAAGCTTGGTATACGCAAGACACAATTCACATATCAAATGATGCCCAAGAAGGAAGCAGTGGTCCTGGTCCTGGAAAGGCTCAATGCAGCAGTGTAGGGGAATACCAGAACAGGGAAGTAGGAAGGGGTGGATAGGGGAA
Organism: Apodemus agrarius; assembly: GCA_964023405.1. Lineage (NCBI taxonomy): Eukaryota > Metazoa > Chordata > Mammalia > Rodentia > Muridae > Apodemus > Apodemus agrarius. Next base: position 63,351,473 of record OZ030018.1, read on the forward strand.
CAGGGGGAGAGAAGGTTTATGGGACTTTCGGGGATGGGGGATCCAGGAAAGGGAAAAATCACTTGAAATGTAAATAAAGAATATATCGAATAAAAAAATGTAAAAATGCAAAAACAAACAAAACAAAATATTAATTAGCTACTAAATAAAAGGTGCTGGATCTATACGTTTTTATATGAAAAGATGTACTTAAAATGCCTTAAAGTTTTTAAAGAATTAAACTGAGAACATGTAAACTTTGATCCCATTTTTCTGTTATAAAAAATTCATTCTATATGTGAGTAATAAAATTCTAAAGAGTAGGGCTCGAGAGATGGCTCAGTGGTTAAGAGCACTGACTGCTCTTCCAGAAGTCCTGAGTTCCATTCCCAGCAACCACATGGTGGCTCACAACCATCCGTAATGAGATCTGATGCCCTCTTCTGGTGTGTCTAAAGACAGCTACAGTATACTCATATACATAAATTAAATCTTAAAAAAAAAAGAAAAAAAAGAAAAGAAAAAAAGAAAAGAAATTCCAAAGAGTAGACAAGAAAAAAAAAAAGAAATTTATATTCATTGCATTGACAAAGGAAGTCTCAAGAAAGTCCAACAGAGACTTTGTTCTCTGGTTAAGTCTCATGAAAAACATTTTGATGAGGAATGGCAGGGTTAAAAAGGAAATATATAAAATGTATGTTTCAAGTAATAAAAGGGCACCAGGAAGTGAAAGGGAGCAGAATCCTGTATTCAAGGAGATAAACAGATTAAGGGAGTGGTGACTTTGTGGCAAGATCCCATCCAACTAAACTTGTTAATGCGTTTACCATTGAACAAGGAATACTCATACCATGTTAGGCACTATTATTACTTGGTTATTGTTTTCACTTGGACTTTTAATTTGGAATGAACTGCAATTCAGAAATAAAAGACATGCAGGTTTTGATTTGGATCTTGAGGCAGGGTGGCCATGAAAAGCTTAGGTCCAAGTAAGGTGGTATATGATATTAATTTCAGGAGACAGAGGCAAACAGATCTCCTAAATAGAGAAAAGTCTAAGTACAGGCATGGTAGATCACACCTTTAATTCTAGTATTTAGGAGATAGGCATGCAGATCTCTGAGTTCAAGGTTAATCTACAGAGCAAGTTCCAGAACAGCTAAGCTTAGGAAGTAAAAGAATTAAAAAACAGAAAGTTGGTGATAATATAATAGAACAAGTGTGCATGTTCCAGCCTCCATAAGCAGCAGAACTCAGCAGCATCAACCATGTGACTCTGCCTGTAGAATCAAGTATAGAAGAGATTACTGGGACAATTGATGCTGGTTTTCTGGAACTAAGAAAATAGCAGTGATTAAGAAACCAGCATTATTGAGATGAAATATGGCAAGTGTTTTCTGAGAACACAAAGAAGCTATGTTCCAGAGATAGCCAAGGTTGTTCCTTGTGCTGAAGCTGTACTTGGTAATGTGTAAAAGTCACTCAGGTGGTACTGGTTTTGAAGGTATGAAGGGGTCATGGAGAGCAGCTGAGGCTCAGCACTGTGAGAGCCCAGGGAAGGCCATTGGTGAAGATGTAGCTTCAGTTGTAGTTGATGGCCCAGGACTGAAGGAGTCATGCAAAGAAGTTGAGGCTTGGCACTGCGAAGCAAGTCTATGATATGCTATTGATAAAGCCTAGTTGCAGAGGAAGACCCCAGTATATTGGAGATACCAGTTCCATAGGATGATCACCAAGAACAGCAACAGCAGTAGAACAGATCAACCTGAGCTTAGAGTACTACAGAGGGCAGAGCTGGAGAAGTGACTCAAGCCTTTCAGAGGAGCCCAGAAGATCATGTGTGGATCTCAGACATTGGAACAAGAAGCTGTTATGTTGAAGTTACCTTGGAGACCCCATGTTGTTCAAGATGTCAGAGCCATAGGATGTCTGCTGAGGAAAGCTGCTAACAGAGAATAGAACCAGCCCAAGAGAAAGAAGTTTGTTGTAGTCAACAGAGATGAAAAAGGAGTTGGAGAGCTGAAGATCACTTTAACATCAGACATGGAGATGCCAAGTTTGTAGTTGCCTAGCTGGTTTTCTGTCTTGCTTTGGAGATTACAGTTAAGGGATTGGCTGAATCTCAGAAGCGATTTTGAACTTTGGACTTTTCACATTCTTGGGTCTGCTATAGACTATGAGAACTTTGTAAGTTGGACTGAGTTTTACATTATGCTGTGTTTAGGTATGACCCCATAGACTCATATGTTTGAACAAATCTGTGGGAGCCAGGGAGTAGAATGTGATGGTTTAAATATGTTTGGCCTAGGGAATGGCACTATTTGATGGTGTAGCCTTGTTGGATTAGGTGCAGCCATAGCTGCTTGTCCTAGCAGCCTAGAAGCCAGTCTTCTCCTGTTTGGCTTTGGAACAAGATGTAGAACTCTTAGCTCCTCCTGCACCATGCCTGCTTGGACACTGCTATGCACCCCCACCTTGATGATAATGGACTGAACCTCTGAACCCATAAGCCAGCCCCAATGAAATGTTTCCCTTTATAGGAGTTGCCTTGGTTTTATAGTAGTAAAACCCTAAGACACTTGGGTATTTGTTTATATATAGTGTATGTGTATGTACATGTGTGCACATGTATGCATGCATTTGTGTATACATGCATTTGGAGGTCAGATGTCAACCTCTGGTGTCTCTCTTTATTGCTTTCCACCATTTATAATAATAATAATAATAATAATAATAATAATAATAATGATCATTATTATTATTATTACTATTATTAATTTTTGGTTTTTCAAGATAGGCTTTCTCTGTGTATAGATTTGACTGTCCTGGAACTCACTCTGTAGAGACCAGGCTGGACTTGCACTCAAGTGCTGGGATTAAAGGTATGCACCACCAGGCCCACCATATTTTTTTTTAAGACAGTTTTTGCTAGTTTGTCTGCAAGTCAATTATTTATGTACACTAGCTAGCCAGTGAATTCTAGAGATCCAGCACTGGGGGTACAGACTACAAACATGTCCAGGGAACTTTTCCCTTCTTCTGGTCTCCCAGGGCTTGTAAAAATGTGGTACACAAACATGCATGCAGACAGAGATCCCTCACACAAACAAAAAAATTAAATATTTTTTTACTTTTTCTTTTATTTTTATTGGATATTTTATTTATTTATATTTCAAATGTTATCCCCTTTCCCATCCATAGCCCCCTATCCCATCCCCACTCCCACTAAATAACTTTTAAAAAGCAAAATGTTTTTTAAAGAAAAGACCTGAATTACTAACAGAAAAAATTTGCTATGGGTATTGGTTTAGAGTTTAAAAGGATGTAGTTGTAAGCAGCTTGGACACCTTCAAGAACAGTTAACTTAAACATGCTTGAAATGGGTGTTGGGAGTTAGCTTAGTCTGTAAAGAGCCACACTTGCCATACGAGTATAAATTCACCCTCCAGAAACCATGTAAAAACATGTAGTTGGTGCCGGGAAGGCAGAGACAGGTAGTCCCCGCCGGTCTAGCTTAACTGGCAAATTCTAGTGTCTGAAGAACAACAACAAAGACTGTTTTCCAGGTTACACACACACACACACACACACACACACACACGAAGTGTTTAATATGTGCTAGAGAGGAAGGCACTTGGAAGACTTTAGTTCAATCCTTAGAACCCATATTTAAAATAACAAGAACAAAGCCTGAGTTGGGTGAGGCAGAGGCAGGGGACTCCCTGGAGCTTGCTGGCCAGCCAGATAAGCCCACTTAGTGAGTTCCAGACTAGTGAGAGATCTTGTCTCCAAAGCATCGGTGAATAGCACAGGGGACAATGACTGAAATTGTCCTTGGCTTCCACGTGCACACAAATGTGCACATGAACACAAACAAAGTTGCTTGATTTGATGCAGGAAAGTTATGCTTTCTCTGGGAAGCTAGCCAATGTATGGTGAGAGCAACAGAAGACAGGAAAGAGTAATAGACACATGGATGTTCTTCACTTAGTGAAAAGAGGCTAGGGAAAAAGTAACCATTCACATGCTTCCTGTGACTCTGTTTCAGAAGTCATAGTTTATACAGCACAGTTCCTCATTGGCTCCTTGAAGGGACCTACCATATCTCCAAGAGATAGCAATCTTCAAATGCGATTGTAAAGCCTGTTTCTGGTAAATGGGGCTGTAGACTAGGTTCCGGGAATCACAAGATCCTGCGAAGACTGTTATAAATTTAAGAAGAAAGAGAGAAAGAGATTTCCTCGTCAAAATGGGCAAATATAATTCTGAAACATGGAGAAAATCCATGTGATCCTAAGGAAGGTATATGAAGACATAGCCTTTTAGAAGACCAAGTCTCATTATGTAGCTCTGGCTGGCCTGGAACTTACTCTGTAGACCAAGTTTAATATATATAACAAAGCAAAGGAAAGCAGAAGTAAAACAAAATCCAATATATTATAAATAAGAATCAAGTTCCTCAAGAGAAGAGCATTTGCATGACATGCAAAAGGCCCAGAGTTTGAGCTCCAGTACTTAAAAATGTTACCATCAGCACAATGGATTATTGGTTAAAGACGCTTGCCACCTAACTGCCTGAGTAGAGTTCAGTCCCAGAGCTCACATGGGAGTAAGAGAGAAGTGACACCAACATCCTGTCCTTTGGCTTCCACACTCGTGCACATGCAAGAAGGTAAATGTTTAAAGATTAAATTTGGAAGAACAGTTTGTGGGAGTGTTTTGAAAAAGATCAGTAAGTAGGCAAGATGGACATGAGTGAGAAATGAATTAGTGAGATGGAAGGTGCTGATCCCAAACACAGGGTAAAATAAAAACTAAGAAAGAGGGAACATAAATGGAAAAGATTAAACACCGAATAGTAAGAATTCCAGGAAAAAATAGAAGGGATGGTGTGAAGACTTAACCTTTAGAATTTTTCCAGTACTGAAGATCACCATGCATCTACTCCAGATACTAAAGTAGGCAAATGAAAATAATGAAGATACACCTTAACACTTAAACTATAGCACACCAGGGAGGAAACGACACTTGTGCTGGCACACCTGGGTCAGAACTGAGAAAAGACTCAGCTTCTCTCCTGATTCCATGTTTCCTCTACACCATCACAGTGTAGTTACTGATGTAGTTAAGTTCAACTTAGTTCCTGTTAAAACTGTCCCATGCTTTTTCATTGTGTTCAGTCTTTATTGAGACTTTTTTCTACCTTTCTGACCTCATTCCCAATCTTTGTCTTCCCCATTTCTCCCATACTAGCCCCCCTAGCTTATGTACAAGGACAAAACACCATGTAACTCCCAGCGCTGTTTTGTCAGGTAATGGATGCTAAGGGAGGGCAGGTGGGCTTTCTTCAGAAGTGTGGCCCAAGCTTCAGCTCTACACCCTGGCACATCCAGGCAGGGCTAATTGGAGCCAGTGGGCTAGTTTTCTGTCCCTCCTGTTTTCTTCTTCTCCTCCTCCTCCTCCTCCTCCTCCTCCTCCTCCTCCTTCTTCTTCTTTTTTGGTTTTTTGAGACAGGGTTTCTCTGTATAGCCCTGGCTGTCCTGGAACTCACTCTGTAGACCAGGCTGGCCTTGAACTCAGAAATCTGCCTGCCTCTGCCTCCCAAGTGCTGGGATTAAAGGTGTGCGCCACCACCGCCCGGCAAGTGGGCTAGTTTTAAAAAGAGAGGAAAATGAAGAAGAGAAAGAAGATATGTAGTTTGAAGAAAGATGTAGTGTCAGGGAGAGGACATCCAGGAAGAGTTAGCTGCAGGGGTGAGTTGGAAGTACATATGATGTAAATACATTGCATTCATGTGTGAAATTACCAAAAAATATATAATTAAAAGAATCCCAACCGCTCTACACTTGCCTTAGAGCATTTATACTTGTTAGCTTAGACTCTGCCTCCACTGTTTAATGACTTTCTACTTTAAATTTCTCTTCAAATGTCGCCTCTCATAAAGCTTTCCCAGCTACAGTACTTACAATAGCACCTCCTGCTCCTCTTTCCACAATCCCACAGGACTTATCCCTACTTGACAGTATACTAGATACTTGTTTCCTGTCTTTCTGCTCCACTGAAATGCTGCCTCCATGACAAAACACACAAATGTCTTACAAAAGCGCTTGGTGCTTAGATATTCTTTATGGTACTATGACTGAACACTGGGTCTTGTGTACGGTAGCCAGACATCCCGCCACTGAATGACATCTGGTTTAAGGGTTCTTGGCATCTGTTCCATAATGGTTTGCATTGCATCTGAAGGTAAAGAAAATTATAATCTTTACACTCTTGAAAGTGATAGTCTGATGTAATAAGCAGTGTAAAGGGAAATGGTATCATCAGTATGTGAAAGAAAACTAAAATAAATGCCAGGTGATATGAAATGCTGAAGTTTGCTGCTGTGCATTGTACTTTCTACACAGTATTGATTGGTGTACCAGTGGCTGAATTATATTATAAGCAATCATATTAGACTGAATGAATTTAGTAAATATTAACAGTTCAACAATTTTGTTATTTTTATTTTAGGAAGTGATTTGCAGCTGAGTGAGTCAGAAAGTGACAGTGAGGACTGAAGCAATATCGAGCTATAGAGAAAACATTTGTGAGATGTGTGAGAATCTGTTTTGTATTAAGAATAAATATTCCTATGTTTGTGGAAAATGTAAAACTTTTGCTGAAAAAAATAAAGTTGATTCAGAATTTTCAACTATTTTTTGGTAGTTTCATGTGGTATCTTAGTTTACTCCTAACAAAACATTATTACATTTGGTATATGAGAAAACAGATTCATACAATAGGGAACTTGCACCAAGTATTATTAACCAACAAGTTGCAGATCAAGTATTCCAGAGTCTCTGTCCACTGATCTGTTTTACCACATTTGTTGCTGCCTGCAGCTACTGCGAACTGGCTCCTGGAAGAGAAGCTGAGGGATGGATGGGGAAGTGGCAAGAAAGGAGGGCCAGGATGATAGTTTACCGACTGAGGCCAAAGTTTAATGGAGGTCTGACAATTTGACAGTTTAGGTGAGCCCCTCCTCCCAGACTCCTGGATGAGTTTCTGGAACTGATCTGGCTGTTCATTGGGTGTTGGCTCCACTGCTCAGGCAGCTGGGCGGGTCACCTTCTTAATTCAGGAATTTGTAGACCTGGAAGAACTTCACCTTCACTCTGAGCACTCCACCCTAGGTGGAGCAGGATCCTGAATAGCACAGGAATCCCTGCTCAACAAAGGCTGAGAGAGGAAGTTCACCTTGATCAATGTCAAGTTCCTATCATGTGGCATGACACCCCATTATGGCTCTGTACATTTCCTCCCTTTTTATTAATTTGAAAATGAGGAGGTAGGAAACAACTGGACAAACATCCATCATAAGATGATGGGCCTTAACCAGGCAGGAAAGCATTGACCGTAATTCCTCTTAAATATGGTATGACATCTTTTGCAGAGGAGGAGCAATAGGCTCCCTTATTATTTTAAAGACAGTCTCTCCACGTTAACCCTATGCAATTAGGTGTGCTTTCTCGGGGCTCAGAGGCAGAAATCATGCTCCTCCCCATCTGGTATTTGGCCTTGCACCTCTCACTGGTGCCCATGTTGCTCGATTAGCAAGCAAACATAGATCTGAGTTCTATGTGGCTCCTAATGGAGATCCACTTGTATAAGTTTTGAAGCCAGGGGGTCTACAAGTGTCTTTAACAGACACAGGATCTTTCTATCCAGGTGAGCCTGGGTGGAGACAGTAAGTCTGCTTAACACACAAGGTCAAGAGTTAAAAGTGGAACAGGATTAACTTGTCTGAGGATGTCCCTGAGGTATCCAATTAAGTTGCAAATTAGCAACTTAAAAAACACAAAGCCTGCACATGAAATGCAATCACTGATAAGTGGATATTAATGAGCCCAGAAGCCCTAAATACTCAAGGCACAATTAGCAAGTCAAATGATTCCCAAGAAGAAGAAAGGAGAGGACCCTGGGCCTGTAAAGATTGGATCCAGTTTTGTAGAGAAACCGTGGGGGGAGGAGGAATGATTGGGGAATAGTTGGGGGGGGGAGAGGAATTATGGGACATAGGGGGGGGGACTGGGAAAGGGGAAAGCCTTTGGAATGTAAACATAGAATATAGAAAATAAAAATTAAAAAAAAAAAAACACAAAGCCTGGCCTCTGGGGTGAGGGAGGTAGCTTTGTGTATCAAGAGATAAACTGTTACTTCTCAGAAAAAGTGGAGACTATATTTTAAATTAACTCAGCTGGCTGAAGATGATTGTTCGTCATCTTCATAATTGGAATCTCCAATATTGGATTTATTTCTAGACCAGTTTATGATGGAGTCAGCTGATCACATTAAAGGAAAGAGAAGAGTCATTATAACAACTTTTTTTTCTATATCCTTTGTTTACATTCCAAAGGCTTTCCCCTTTACCAGTTCCCCCCTCACCATAAGTCCCATAAGTCCTCTTCCCCCCCACCCCCCCATTCCCCAATCACCCCCCCCAACCCTTTCTCGGTTCTGGTACTCTCCTATAAAACTAGATGCAGTCTTTTTGGGACTAGTGTCCTCTCCTTCCTTCCATCTTAGGAATCTTTTGATTTGCTAATTGTGCCTTGAGTATTCAAGCTTTTGGGCTCATTAATATCCACTTATCATTGATTGTATTTCATGTGTATTCTTTTGTGATTGGGTTAACTCACTTAGGATGATATTTTCCAGATCCAACCATTTGACTACAAATTGCTCCATGGTGATCTGATAGGAGGCATGGGATTAGTTCGATCTTCTTGTATTTGTTGATGTCTGTCTTGTGACCAATTATATGATCAATTTTGGAGAAGGTACCATGCGGTGCTGAGAAAAAGGTATATTCTTTTGCGTTGGGATGAAATGTTTTATATATGTTAAATCCAATTGGTCCAAAGCTTCAATTAGTTTCACTGTATCCCTGTTTAGTTTCTGGTTTCCTGATTAGTCCATTGAGGATAGTGGAGTATTGAAGTCACCCACAATTATTGTGTTAAGTGTCATGTTTGCTTTAAGCTCTAGTAGAGTTTCTTTTATGAATGAGGGTGCCCTTGCATTTGGAGCATAGATGTTCAGTATTGAGAGTTCTTCTTGGTGGATTTGTCCTTTGACCAGCAAGAAGTGACCTTCTGTGTCTCTTTTGATGACTTTAGGTTGAAAGTCAATTTTATCTGATAATTGAATGGCTACTCCAGCTTGAGACCATTTGATTGTAAAATTGTCTTCCAGCCTTTTACTCTAAGGTAGTGTTTGTCTTTGACACTGAGATGTGTTTCCTGTATGCAGCAAAATGTAGGGTCCTGTTTCCGTATCCAGTCTGTTAGTCTATGTTTTTTTATTGGGGAATTGAGTCCATTGATGTTAAGAGATATTAAGGAATAGTAATTATTACTTCCTGACATTTTTGACATTATTTTTTATATTTGAGTGGTTATCTTCTTTTGGATTTGATGAGAGGGGGTTTCTATCTTGCTCCTTCTGGGGTGTGGTTTCCCTCCTTGTGTTGGTGTTTTTCCCCTCTTATCCTTTGTAGGACTGGGTTTGTGGAATGATATTGTGCAAATTTGGTTTTGTCATGGAATACCTTGGTTTCTCCATCTATGGCGATTGAGAGTTTTGCTGGGTTAAGTAGTTTTGGCTGAAATTTGTGTTCTCTTAGAGTCTGCATGATATCTGCCCAGGATCTTCTAGCTTTCATGGTCTCAGGTGAGAAGTCTGGTGTAATCCTGATAGGTCTTCCTTTATATGTTACTTGGCCTTTTTCTCTTACTGCCTTTAATATTCTTTCTTTGTTTAGTACATTTGTGTCCTGGATTTCCTGGATGTTTTGGGTTACAAGCTTTTTGCATTTTGCATTTTCTTGGACTGTTGAATCAATAGTTTCTATGGTATCTTCAGCATCTGAGATTCTTTCTTCTATCTCTTGTATTCTATTGTTGATATTTGCATCTATGGCCCCTGATTTCTTCCCAAGGTTTTCTATCTCCAAAGTTGTCTCCCTTTGCAATTTCTTAGTTGTTTCTACTTCTGTTTTTAGATCCTGGATGGTTTTGCTCAGGTCTTTCGCTTGCTTCTTTGTATTTTCTTATAATTCTTTTGTGTTTCCTCTTTCATGACTTCTACTTGTTGTAGAATGTACACATTCTCCTGTATTTCTTTAAGTGATTTTTGCAATTTCTCCTTATTGGCTTCTATTTTTTGATCCATATTCTTCTGGATTTCTTTAAGTGATTTTTGTGTTTGCCTTTTAAGGGCTTCTAATTTTTGATCCATTTTCTCCTGTATTTCTTTAAGAGATTTATCTATGTGTTCCACTATCAGAATCCTGACCAGTGATTTTTAGATCCAAATCTTGTTTTTCTGGTGTTTTGGTGTATCCAGGACTTACTGCTGTCAGGAAACTGGGTTCAGATGCTGCCATATTGCCTTGATTTCTGTTAGTAACGTTCCTACGTTTGCCTTTTGCCATCTGGTTATCTCTGGCGTTAGTTGGTTCTGTCATCACTAGCTGGTTCTTGAACTTCCTGTGGGCCCATAAGGCTATTTCCCCACCACTGGATGACTGGGTTTCCCCTGGCACAGATTGCTGATGTGTTGTTCTCCTCTTGGGTGCTATTGTACCCCTGGTGTATCTTGCTCCAAGCAATGTTATATTTGATTATCTCTGTGGACCTGATGCTGCTTGTCTTTTCTGGTTCTGCTCGCTTAGTACAGTCATCAGCAAGGATGCCGGCAGCAGCTGCAGAAGTTGGGAGTGCAGGGTCTCCCACAGGGCAGAGAACCCACACCCTGCTGCATTGAGCCTTTCCAGAAACAGGGGCAACTCCTTCCTTCTTCTCAGACATCATTTGGTATGTGGATTGTGTCTTGGGTTTTCCAAAATTCTAGGCTAATATCCACTTATCAGTGAGTGCATACCATGAGTATTCTTTTGAGACTGGGTTACCTCACTTAGTATGATGTTCTCCAGCTCCATCCATTTTTCTAAGTATTTCATGAATTCATTGTTTCTAATGGCTGAATAGTACTCCATTGTGTATATATACCACATTTTTTGTATCCATTCCTCCATTGAAGTATATCTGGGTTCTTTCCAGTTTCTGGCTATTATAAACAGGGCTTCTATGAACATAATGGAGCATGTATCCTTATTCCATGCTGGGGAATCCTCTGGGTATATGCCCAGGAGTGGTATGGCAGGGTCCTCTGGAAGTGTCCTTCCCAGTTTTCTGAGGAACTGCCAGACTAATTTCCAGAGTGGTTGTTCCACCTTGCAATCTCACCAGCAGTGGAGGAGTGTTCCTTTTTCTCTACATCCTTGCCAACACTTCCTGTTTCCTGAGGTTTTTTTTTTGTTTCTTTTGTTTTTTGTTTGTTTTTGTTTTTTTTCAAGACAGGGTTTCTCTGTATAGCCCTGGCAGTCCTGGAACTCACTCTGTAGACCAGGCTGGGCTCGAACTCAGAAATCCACCTGCCTCTGCCTCCCAGAGTGCTGGGATTACAGGCGTGTGCCACCACTGCCCAGCTTCTGAGTTTTTAATCTTAGCCATTCTGACTGGTGTGAGGTGGAATCTCAGGGTTGTTTTGATTTGCATTTCCCTGATGACTATTAATGTTGAACATTTCTTAAGGTGCTTCTCAGCCATCCGAAGTTCTTCAGGTGAAAAGTCTTTGTTTAGCTCTGTACCCCATTTTTGGATAGGGTTATTTGGTTTTCTGGGGTCTAAGTTCTTGAGGTCTTTGTATATATTGGATATTAGCCCTCTGTCAGATGTTGGGTTGGTGAAGATCTTTTCCCAATTTTTTGGTTGGTGCTTTGTCCTTTTGACAGTGTCTTTTGCCTTACAGAAGCTTTGTAATTTTATGAGGTCCCATTTGTCATTTCTTGATCTTAGAGCATAAGCTATTGGTGTTCTGTTCAGGAACTTTCCCCCTGAGCCAATGTCCTCAAGGGTCTTCCCCAGTTTCTTTTCTATTAATTTTAGTGTGTCTGGTTTTATGTGGAGGTCCTTGGTCCACTTGGAGTTGAGCTTAGTACAAGGAGATAAGAGTGGATCAATTCTCAGTCTTCTGAATGTTGACCTCCAGTTGAGCCAGCACCATTTGTTGAAAAGGCTCTCTTTTTTCCACTGTATGTTTTCAGCTTCTTTGTCAAAGATCAAGTGGCCATAGAAGTGTGGGTTCAATTCTGGATCTTTAATCCTATTCCATTGATCTACCTCCCTGTCACTGTACCAATACCATGCAGTTTTTAACAGTACTACTCTGTAGTATTGCTTGAGGTCCAGGATACTGATTTCCTCAGAAGTTCTTTTACTTTTGAAAATAGTTTTAGCTATCCTGGGTTTTTTGTTATTCCAGATGAATTTGAGAATTGCTCTTTCTAAGTCTATGAAGAATTGAATTGGGATTTTGATGAGGATTGCATTGAATCTGTATATTTATTTTGGCAAGATGACCATTTTAACTATATTAATCCTGCCAACCCATGAGCATGGAAAATTTTCCATTTTCTGAGGTCTTCTTCCATTTCCTTCTTCACAGACCTGAAGGTCTTGTCATACAAATCTTTCACTTGTTTGGTTAGAGTCACACCAAGATACTTTATATTGTTTGTGGCTATTGTGAAGGGTGTCATTTCCCTAATTTCTTTTTCAGCCTGCTTATCCTTTGAGTATAGGAAGGCTACTGATTTGCTTGAGTTGATTTTATAACCAGCCACTTTGCTGAAGTTGTTTATCAGCTGTAGGAGTTCTGTCGTGGAATTTTTTGGGTCACTTAAGTATACTATCATATCATCTGCAAATAGTGAGAGTTTGACTTCTTCCTTTCCAATTTTTATCCCTTTTACTTCCTTATGTTATTAAATTGCTCTAGCTAACACGAAACAATTACAGTCTTTCACACAATGCCATGAATAGGACATAAGCATACATGTAGACACCTGCGCACCAAGGACAAACAACAATACACTGAAAGGGAAGCGTGATTGTTATGCAATTACATCCATTTTCCTACACTCTTTCTCATTTTCAATATTTGTTGGTAGTCTCATGTGATATCTTAGTTTACTCCTAACAAAATGTTATCACATTTGGTAGATGAGAAAACAGATTCAAACCTTAGCGAATTTGCCCCAAGTATTATTAACCAACAAGTTTCAGATCAAGTATTCCAGAGTCTCTGTCCACTTTTCTGTTTTACCACATTGTTGTCCCAAATTGTGAAATGCTAAAATAATTGCTTTATTGTAAGAGTTTGTGGTTTTCACTGTAGTTGTGACTTTCCTATTTGATATTCCTTAAATTGTGAGTGAACATACTTTAATTCTTGCCAAATTTACACTTTATATCAAACTGAAATTAATTATCCTAATAGATGCTTTGTTATCTTATAATATTTTGCTCTCAAGCAATTAACTTGAGTATTAAGTATTTGGTATTTACATTTATAATACTTTTGAATTTGAAGGAAATGCAAGTATTAGTTATAGCTGAAATTTACCAAAAAACAGGTTTTTATTATTTTTTTCAATTTTTTTCCTTTATTAATTTTTAAAGCAGTTTTAGGTTCCCAGAAAAACTCGTTAGAAAATTGGAAGAGTCATTTTCTCTCTGATGCTCCCTCCCACCTCATGCCAAAGGGGCATAGAGTTGCTCTAAATGATGGCTGTCCATTAGCACATCATCACCACCAAAAATCCATAGTTTATAATAGGATTTATACTTGATATTATACACCCTCTAGATTTCTCACAAATATGTATAATCCCAGCAGAAATCCATCACTGTATCAAACATAGCATAGTTTCATTGTCTTAAAAGTCTTGTGTGCAGTGCCCATTCTTCAGGCTGGCCTAGAATATGCCTCACTTCTCCTGCCTCATGCCCCAGGTGCTGAGGTTAGTCATGCATCACTGTCACTCCCGGCTTGACATCATATGATACATTACTGTGTGCATAGACTGTGCCATTTCCTGGTGTCCTGTAGTTGGAATCAGAGAAGGTGAATCTGGGAAGCAGTTTTCAGTTTAAACTAAGTTGACAATTGACAACATGAAAGCTCAAGAGTCCATCAAAAGAATGGCTAACTAAAGTGATCTATTTGTATAGTAAATTTGATGAAATAGAAGGAAAAAGTACATCCCAGTGCAAGAAAATGTCATAGATTTTGTATCTATCAAAAGTCATGTGCTCATACTATATAAGCAACTCCAAATTTCAATTATAGATGATTAATAACAAATGGTCAAAGGAACAAATGGATATTTTCCAAATAGTCAATAAATCTGTGACCAGGTTAACTGTATATACGAGTGCAAATACAGTTCAACTATGAGCACATGAATTAAATTTATCTGTAAGACAGTACATAGATATGATGCTTGATAGTCTTTTGTTGCTAAGCCACATGATACTTCTTATGTTACTAAGATTGGTATTCTAAGTTCCCTTATCTATTTGTTTGTTGCTGATAATTAAATACTATTTTGTGTGGGGTTGATTCTTATACCTTGGACATTATTAAAGATACATTTACTTTTAATTTTATATTTGCATCTTTTTTTAAAAAAATTTTATTGGATATATTCTATATTTACATTTCATTTCCCTTTTTCTGATTCCCTGCCCTCCAAAGGTCCCACATGCCCTTTTCCCTCCCCTATTTTCCCTCATCCACACCTTCCCACTTCCCTGTTCTGGTATTCCCCTATACTGATGCTTTGAGCCTTTCCAGAACCAGGGTCTACTACTTCCTTCTTCTCAGACATCATTTGGTATGTGAATTGTGTCTTTAGTGTCCCAAGATTCTAGGCTAATATCCACTTATCAGTGAGTGCATACCATGGGTATTCTTTTGAGACTGGGTTACCTCACTTAGTATGATGTTCTCCAGCTCCATCCATTTCTCTAAGAATTTCATGAATTCATTGTTTCTAATGGCTGAATAGTACTCCATTGTGTATATATACCACATTTTTTGTATCCATTCTTCCGTTGAGGGACATCTGGGTTCTTTCCAGCTTCTGGCTATTATAAATAAGGCTGCTATGAACATAGTAGAGCATGTATCCTTATTGTATGCTGGGGAATATTCTGGGTATATGCCCAGGAGTGTTATGGCTGGGTCCTCCAGAAGTATTGTGTCCAGTTTTCTGAGGAGCCGCCAGACTGATTTCCAGAGTGGTTGTACCAGCTTGCAGTCCCACCAGCAGTGGAGGAGTGTTCCTCTTTCTCCACATCCTCGCCAACACCTGCTGTCTCCTAAGTTTTTAATCTTAGCCATTCTGACTGGTGTGAGATGAAATCTCAGGGTTGTTTTAATTTTCATTTCTCTAATGACTAATGATGTTGAACATTTTTTAAGGTGTTTCTCAGACATCCGAAGTTCTTCAGGTGAAAAGTATTTTTTTAGCTCTGTACCCCATTTTTGGATAGGGTTATTTGGTTTTCTGGGGTCTAACTTCTTGAGTTCTTTGTATGCATTGGATATTAGCCCTCTGTCAGATGTTGGGTTGGTGAAGATCTTTTCCCAATTTTTTGGTTGGTGCTTTGTCCTTTTGACAGTGTCTTTTGCCTTACAGAAGCTTTGTAATTTTATGAGGTCCCATTTGTCATTTCTTGATCTTAGAGCATAAGCTATTGGTGTTCTGTTCAGGAACTTTCCCCCTGAGCCAATGTCCTCAAGGGTCTTCCCCAGTTTCTTTTCTATTAATTTTAGTGTGTCTGGTTTTATGTGGAGGTCCTTGGTCCACTTGGAGTTGAGCTTAGTACAAGGAGATAAGAGTGGATCAATTCTCAGTCTTCTGAATATTGACCTCCAGTTGAGCCAGCACCATTTGATGAAAAGGCTATCTTTTTTCCACTGGATGTTTTCAGCTCCTTTATCGAAGATCAATTGGCCATAGATGTGTGGGTTCAATTCTGGGTCTTCAGTCCTATTCCATTGATCCACCTCCCTGTCACTGTACCAATACCATGCAGTTTTTAACAGTACTACTCTGTAGTATTGCTTGAGGTCCAGGATACTGATTTCCCCAGAAGTTCTTTTACTTTTGAAAATAGTTTTAGCTATCCTGGGTTTTTTGTTATTCCAGATGAATTTGAGAATTGCTCTTTCTAACTCTATGAAGAACTGAGTTGGGATTTTGATGGGGATTGTGTTGAATCTGTATATTTATTTTGGCAAGATGGCCATTTTAACTATATTAATCCTGCCAACCCACGAGCATGGAAGATTTTTCCATTTCCTGAGGTCTTCTTCCATTTCCTTCTTCAGAGACCTGAAGTTTTTGTCATATAAATCTTCACTTGTTTGGTTAGTCACACCAAGATACTTTATATTGTTTGTGGCTATTGTGAAGGGTGTCATTTCCCTAATTTCTTTCTCAGCCTGCTTATCCTTTGAGTATAGGAAGGCTACTGATTTGCTTGAGTTGATTTTATAACCAGCCACTTTGCTGAAGTTGTTTATCAGTTGTAGGAGTTCTCTGGTGGAGTTTTTTGGGTCACTTAGGTATACTATCATATCATCTGCGAATAGTATTAGTTTGACTTCTTCCTTTCCAATTTGCATCCCTTTGACTTCCTTATGTTGTCGAATTGCTCTAGCTAGTACCTCAAGTACTATATTGAAAAGATATGGTGAGAGTGGGCAGCCTTGTCTAGTCCCTGATTTTAGTGAGATTGCTTCAAGTTTCTCTCCGTTTACTTTGATGTTGGCTACTAGACTTTGACCATTTTTTATTAATCATCTGTAATTGAATTTTGGAGATGCTTATATAGTATGGTGTTGCTGCCAGTAGCTACAGTGAACTCAGTCCCTGGAAGAGAAGCTGGGGATAGATGGGTGGGGGGTGGCGAGAAAGAGGCATCAGGACAACAGTTGCTGTTCAGGATGTCCCATGTTTTTTTTGACGATCTCACAATATAAGGCCTATGGGGTGAATCTCTTGAGACTTGGCTCAGTGTGGGTTGGCTCCACAATTCCACATTATTCAGTGGGTATCCTGCTTGATTCAGGAAACTGTAGGTCCGACAAATCAAAGTACTTCAGCGCTCCACCCCAGGCAAATATTCCATCATTTTTTTCTTTCTTTTTTCTTTTTTTTTTTGTTGTTGTTTTGTTTTGTTTGTTTGTTTGTTTGTTTGTTTTGTTTTTCAGAGGCAGGGTTTCTCTGTTTAGCCCTGTCTGCCCTGAAGTCACTCTGTAGACCAGGCTGGCCTGGAAATCAGAAATCTGCCTACTTCTGCTTCTCAAGTGCTGGGATTAAAAGTGTGCACCACCACCATCTGGTTCACAGGTAAATATACTGGAGGCTGTATTGTTCTATGGAGAACAAAGGCCAGAACTTCAAGGGCTATCATGGAGTTTCAAAAGCAGGGGAGGACAAAATTCCTCCCTTTCCATTAATTTTAAGAAAAACCTGTGGATAAATATCCATTAAAAGATGGCGGGATTTTAACTAGGGAGAGGAAACTTTGACTTTAATTCCTGTCTTAGTCAGGGTTTCTATTCCTGCACAAACATCATGACCAAGAAGCAAGTTGGGGAGGAAAGGGTTTATTGAGCTTACACTTCCACACAGCTGTTCATCACCAAAGGAAGTCAGGACTGGAACTCAAGCAGGTCAGAAGCAGGAGCTGATGCAGAGGCCATGGAGGGATGTTACTTACTGGCTTGCTTCCCCTGGCTTGCTCAGCCTGCTCTCTTATAGAACCCAAGAATACCAGCCCAGAGATGGCACCGCCCACAAGGGGCCCTCCTTAACTTGATCACTAATTGAGAAAATGCCCCACAGCTGGATCTCATAGAGGCACTTCCCCAAGTGAAGCTCCTTTTCCTATGATAACTCCAGTCTGTGTCAAGTTGACACACCAAACTAGCCAGTACAATTGACCCCTTGTCAACTTGACACACCAACATATCACTATTAAGCCTCAACCCTTACTTTCTTATTCATCCCCAAGATCTCAATAATGTAAAAGGTCCCACAGTCTTTACATATTAAAAATTCAATCCCTTTAAAATGTCCAATATCTTAAAATTCAAAGTCTTTTAAAAATTCAAGTCTCTGAACTGTGAGCTCCACTAAAATACCTTCTTTCAAGAGGGAAAAATATCAGGGCACAGTCACAATCAAAGGCAAAACTCAAACTCCAAAGTCTGGGATCCAACTCACGATCTTCTGGGCTCCTCCAAGGGCTTGGGTCACTTCTCCAGCTCTTCCCGTTGTAGTACACACCTTGTCTTCTAGGCTCCAGCTGCTTGTACTCCACTGCTGCTGCTGTCCTTGGTGGTCATCACATAGTACTGGCATCTCCAAGCCTCAACTTTTTTGCATGACCCCTTCAGTCCTGGGCCATCAATTACAACTGAGGGTACACTTTCACCAATGGCCTTCCATGGCCTCTCACTGTACCAAGCCTCAGCTGTTCTTCATGATGCCTTCATGCCTTCAAAAGCAGTACCACCTGGGTGACTCTTACACAGTACCAAGTCCTGCTACAGCACGAGGCACAACCTTGGCTATCTGGAACACATCCTCTGTGCTCTCAGAAAACACTTCCCAGAAGATTTCACCTCAGTGATGCTGGTCTCTTCTTACTCACCGCTAATTTCTTAGCTCCAGCTAACCAGCATCAATAGTCCCAGTAACACAACGACTCACTTTAGTGGTTCTGGTATCTTGTTACTCACAGCTGATTCTTCAGCCCCAGCTAACCAAGAACCACAGAATC
Organism: Apodemus agrarius; assembly: GCA_964023405.1. Lineage (NCBI taxonomy): Eukaryota > Metazoa > Chordata > Mammalia > Rodentia > Muridae > Apodemus > Apodemus agrarius. The sequence goes on from OZ030018.1 coordinate 63,370,201, forward strand.
TTCATGGCCCTGATAAGAGTCTTTAATCTTCCCTCTGAAATTTCACAAGCCAGGCCTCCATCTTCTCCACTGTTCTCAACATAATCTTCCAAGCTCCTACACATCTCACAGAGGTCTCAACAGTGAATGGACCATCTAATCCAAAGTTCCAAAGTCCTTCCACAGTCCTCCCCAAAACATGGTCAGGTTGTCACAGGAATACCCCACTACGCTGGTACCAATTTGTCTTAGTCAGGGTTTCTATTCCTGCACAAACATCATGACCAAGAAGCAAGTTGGGGAGGAAAGGGTTTATTGAGCTTACACTTCCACACAGCTGTTCATCACCAAAGGAAGTCAGGACTGGAACTCAAGCAGGTCAGAAGCAGGAGCTGATGCAGAGGCCATGGAGGGATGTTACTTACTGGCTTGCTTCCCCTGGCTTGCTCAGCCTGCTCTCTTATAGAACCCAAGAATACCAGCCCAGAGATGGCACCGCCCACAAGGGGCCCTCCTTCACTTGATCACTAATTGAGAAAATGCCCCACAGCTGGATCTCATAGAGGCACTTCCCCAAGTGAAGCTCCTTTTCCTATGATAACTCCAGTCTGTGTCAAGTTGACACACCAAACTAGCCAGTACAATTCCTCTTAAATATTATATGACACCTTTTGCAGAGGAGGGATAATAGGCTTTCTTAATATTATTTTAACAACAGCCTCTCAATGTCAACCTCTATGCAATCAGGTGTGCTTCCAGGGAACTCAGATCCAGAAAACATGGTCCTTCCCTTGCAGTGCTTTGCCTTGCACTTCTCACTGGTGCCCATATCTGCTCGCAAGCAGACACACATAGATCTGAGTTCTATGTGGCTCCTAAAAGAAGATCTGCTTGTGAAGCAAATGCACAGTTAGTGTCTTAAACTGGCAGGACCTCACTGCACACCTTTCTTCATTGTCTTGGGGAGCCACTGAGCTGTGTCTGAAAGAGACCTGCTTCACACACACACACACACACACACACACACACACACACAGGAGATTAAAAGGGAGAACAGCTTTGACTTTGTCTCTGGAAGGCCCAAGGTATTTAATTTATATGTAAATTAGCAGCTCTCTGAAACAAAAGCTCACCTCTGGAGTGGAGGAGGTATCTTTGTGAATCAACAGAGACTGTCTTGTAAGCACCAGATAAGCCGACTAATAAAGATTATTAGCAATCTTCATAATTGGAATCTCTAATATTGGATTTATTTCTAGACCAGTCCATGATTATGTTAACTGATATTAAAGAAAAGAGAAGAGTTATTATAAATTCTCCTTAATATTAATTTTTCTAAGTTAGTTTAACAGTCTCCAATTTCTCCATCCCATAAATTCTAAAAGCTTGAGGCAAGGCAGTTTATTTAATCTGGGACATTTGACAATTAAAGTATACTCAATATAGTTCTTTTGTTAACATTGTTTGGGCACTCAGCAAGCCCACAGTCAACATTAACTTCAGCATACCACACCACTCACTCTGGCAGCTAGCATGTTTCTGCAACATTCTGTGGAAAAATATAAACATGCCTTCTTCCCCAATATTAAGTCAGGATCATGTCATATGCAGAATTCTTCTATCTCACCTAGGCATTAATATGCCTAGCTATAGGATACTATAAACAACACTCAGCAAGGAATTCCTTGGAATCTGAATTTTATTTATTTTTATTTCTTTCTATTTTTACTTTTTCTTTTATTTATTTTTTATTCGATATATTAATTTACATAAGATTTCCCCCGTTCAAGGCTCCCTTCTCCCCACAAATCTCATAGGCCCTTTTCCCTCCCCCTGTTCCCCCATTCACCCCTTCCCCCTTCCCTATTCTGGTATTTCCCTACATCTGCTGGATTAAGCCTTTCCAGAGTCAAGGGACCCTTCCTTCTTCTTGGACATCATTTGCTATGTGGATTGTGTCTTAGGTATTCCTGTCTTCTAGGTTAATATCCGCTTATCAGTGAGTGCATACCATGAGTTGGATAGTGTTTCTTCTGTTTCTATTCTGTGGAATAGTTTGAAGAGTATTGGTGTTAGGTCTTCTTTGAAGGTCTGATAGAATTCTGCACTAAAACCATCTGGTCCTGTGCTTTTGGTTGGGAGGCTTTATGTGATCGCTTCTATTTCTTTAGGGGTTATGGGACGGTTTTGTTGATCTATTTGATCCCGATTTAATTTTGGTATTTGGTATCTGTCTAGGAAATTGTCCATTTCCTCCAGATTCTCCAGTTGTGTTGAATTATCACGGCGCATTTCTTGAACACCGTAATTTCACGCAGCCAAGCTGCAATCCAGGCAGAGGCTGTGTGATATTTACTGGGGAACGCCTTGTTTGGCAGGGCTGTTCAAGATGAATGCCGCTGTGGGCCTCCTTGGCTGCAGATAGAGCTGAGCTGAAATTTCTCATGGCAAGCTATGTGACCTGTTTCTGACCTGTTCTTTTACTTAAAAGATGTCCCTGCCAGCCGGAGGTGCGAGCATCCAGGCGTGATGGTTCACTCAGAGTTTATTCTTTGAACTACAGTACTGGCCATGATTTATCCTCTGGAGATCCATTGCTTTGCTTTTAATCAGCTGTACAGTTATTACCTAGATACACTAAAGAATTAACCTCCCAACAATATCTATTATTTGTGTAGTTAGCTGGCTTTGGCACTCTGACATGGAAACCATCAGTTAAGTAAAGTTTCAAAGTAAACCTGAGGGGGTCTTACAAGAAGGAAGCAAGATATTAAACTAAAACTGCACTAACAATACCTAGCCCTGTAACATAGTGGTTTCCAAGGACTCTTGAACTACTAGCTTATCATTAACTACAGAGGGACGCAATGACTTTGTGTGTATTCTCTAACGTTCATACCTGATTGATTTTGTATTTCCTTGTGCCAGATACTCATGGTAACCATTCTTTGTATACATTTCCCTGGATACATTTTTTCTTCAGTAATGTAATACCAACTTATGAGTATAAGAATTCCTGCCTCAGAACAGTAAAGTGCATTCAGACGCATTCAGATCTTGTGTGTGTCTGTCTGTCATTCGCCGGACCTGTACCTTCCTGCATACCAAAGACCCTGATTCCCCACGGGAGTGTGTGTTCCGACTGAGTCGGTCCGTGGCATTGAATATAGACTTTTGTAGTAGGATGTGATGATTTTTTTAATTTCCTCCATTTCTGTTGTTATATCTCCCTTTTCATTTCTAATTTTGTTAATTTGGATACTATCTCTGTGCCCTTTGGTTAGTCTGGCTAAAGGGTTTATCTATCTTGTTGATTTCGTCAAAGAACCAGCTCCTGGTTTTGTTGATTCTTTGTATGGTCCCCTTTGTTTCTACTTGATTGATTTCAGCCCTGAGTTTGATGATTTCCTGTCTTCTACTCCTCCTGGGTGAATTAGCTTCTTTTTGTTCCATGGCTTTCAGGTGTGCCATTAAGATTTGGTGTTCTAATTGTGTCCTGGATTTCCTGGATGTTTTGGGCTACAAGCTTTTTGCTTTTTGCATTTTCTTTCACTTTTGAGTCAATGATTTCTATGTTATCTTCGGCACCTGACATCCTTTCTATCTCTTGTATTCTGTTGTTGATATTTGCATCTATGGCCCCTGATTTCTTCCCAAGGTTTTCTATCTCCAAAGTTGTCTCCCTTTGCGATTTCTTAGTTGTTTCTACTTCTGTTTTTAGATCCTGGATGATTTTGCTTAGTTCCTTCACTTTTTTGTTCGTATTTTCTTGTATTTCTTTAAAAGATTTTTGTGCTTCCCCTTTCATGACATCTGCTTGTTGACTCAATTCCTCCTGCAGTTCTTTAAGTGATTTTCGTGTTTCCTCTTTATTGGCTTCTATTTGTTGACCCATATTCTCCTCAATTTCTTTAAGTGATTTTTTTGTTTCCATTGTAAGGGCTTCTAACTTATTCATGTTCCCCAGTATTTCTTTAAGAGATTTATTTATGTCCTTTTTGTGTTCCTCCAACAACATCATGACCAGTGATTTTAAATCCAAATCTTGTTTTTCTGGAGTGTTGGGGTATCCAGGACTTGCTGTTGTTGGGGAATTGGGTTCAGATGTTGCCATATTGCCTTGATTTCTGTTAGCAATGTCCCTGCATTTGCCTTTTGTCATGTTTATCTCTGGCTTAGTTGGTCCTGTTGACACTGGCTGGTGCTTGAACCTCCTATAGGCCTGTAAGGCTATTTCCCCACCACTGGATGACTGGGTTTCCCCGGGACAGATGTGCTACCTTACTCTTGGGTGTGGTTGGAGCCCTAGTGTGCCTTGTCCATCTAACCGCAGGATTTCCTGTAGATCAGCACTTCCCAGGTTGAACTGCAGGATCCAAGATGGTGGGGGATCTCGGTACGTGGGGCTTCGTCCATCCACGGAACTTCCAGCAGGTCAGATGCTCCCCCGCATGCTCAGGCAGCTGTAGAGCTGCCAGGCTCCCTGGTGCAGAAGGCACCCAGGCAGGCTATGCCCTGGACAATCCTTCATTCTGGTGCCCTCTGCATACCTGGCTGAGTTACCAGCTCAGATGGTGGCGGGTCTTGGGGCTCTGTCTAACCGCAGGATTCCCTGCAGGTCCGGAGCTTCCCTGGCTGGATCACTGGAGCCTAGACAGTGGCGATCTCAGTCTTCAGGGCTCTATCTGGTTGAGCTGCTCTCGCCAAGATGGTGGCAGACTGCGGGGCTCCCTGTAGATCAGGAGCTTCTTTGGTGAACTGCGGGATCCAAGATGGTGGGGATCTCAGTCTGTGGGGCTTGGTCTATCCACAGGACTTCCTGCAGGTCAGACACTCCCCTGCATGCCCAGGCAGTTGTAGAGCTGCTCGGATCCCTGGTGCAGAAGGCCGAATCCGAATTTTAAGATTTTAAAAAATATACAAACATAATTTAAATAATATGCATAATTTAAATAATATTTTCTCCTCTCTTTTCTTTTTTAAAAGAAGATATTGTTTTAAAATTTTATATTACCTCGTCCTAGAGGACAATAAAGAATTAAATTGTCAAAAACATCTCAAATGTTTGATAACTTTTATTCATTAAATAGCCAGTTCCATTGTCTGTTTTAAGTTAGAACACCAAACATGTATAATAATATAGGCAATAACTATGTAAGTATAGAAAATAAATGTAGCTACGTAAGTGACCCAAAAAACTCCACCAGAGAACTCCTACAGCTGATAAAAAACTTCAGTAACGTGGCTGTTTATAAAATCAACTCAAGAAAATCAGTAGCCTTCCTGTACTCAAAGGACAAGCAGGCTGAGAAAGCAATTACACCCTTCACAATAGCCACAAATAATATGAAGTATCTTGGCGTGACTTTAACCAAACAAGTGAATGATCTGTATGACAGGAGCTTCAAGTCCTTGAAGAAAGAAATCGAAGAAGACATTAGGAGATGGAAAAATATTACATGCTCTTAGATTGGCAGGATCAATATAGTAAAAATGGCCATTTTGCCAAAAGCAATCTACAGATTCAATGCAATCCCCATCAAAATGCCAATTCAATTCTTCATAGATCTAGAAAGAGCAATTCTCAAATTCATCTGGAGTAACAAAAAACCCAGGATAGCTAAAACTATTCTCAACAATAAAAGGACTTCTGGGGGAATCAATATCCCTGACCTCAAGCAGTACTACAGAGCAATTGTGCTAAAAACTGCATGGTATTGGTACAGCGACAGGCAAGTAGATCAATGGAATAGAATTGAAGACCCAGAAATGAACCCACAGAGTTATAGTCATTTGATCTTTGATAAAGGAGCTGCAACCATCCAGTGGAAGAAAGATAGCCTTTTCAACAAATGGTGCTGGTTCAACTGAAGGTCAACATGCAGAAGAATGTGAATTGACCCACTCTTATCTCCTTGTACCAAGATCAACTCCAAGTGGATCAAGGACCTCCACATAAAACCAGACACACTGAAACTAATAGAAAAGAAACGGGGGAAGACCCTGGAGGACATGGGCACAGGGGGAAAGTTTCTGAACAGAACACCAATAGCTTATGCTCTAAGATCAAGAATTGACAAATGGGACCTGATAAAATTACAAAGTTTCTGTAAGGCAAAGGACACTGTCAGAAGGACAAAACAGCAACCAACAAATTCGGAAAAGATCTTCACCAACCCCACATCTGACAGAGGGCTAATATCCAATATATACAAAGAACGCAAGAAGTTAGACATCAAAGAACCAAATAACCCTATCAAAAAATTTCGTACAGAGCTAAACAAAGAATTTTCACCAGAAGAAATTCGGATGGCTGAGAAGCACCTTAAGAGATGTTCAACATTAATAGTCATCAGGGAAATGCAAATCAAAACAACCCTGAGATTCCACCTCACACCAGTCAGAATGGCTAAGATTAAAAACTCAAGGGACAACAGGTGCTGGCAAGGATGTGGAGAAAAAGGAACACTCCTCCACTGTTGGTGGGATTTGAAGATGGTACAACCATTCTGGAAATCAGTCTGGCAGTTCCTCAGAAAATTGGGCATGACACTTCCAGAGGACCCTGTCCTACCACTCCTGGGCATATACCCAGAGGATTCCCCTGCATACAATAAAGACACATGCTCCACTATGTTCATAGCAGCCTCATTTATAATAGCCAGAAGCTGGATGGAGCCCAGATGTCCCTCAAAGGAGGAATAGATACAGAAAATGTGGTATATTTATACAATGGAATACTACTCAGCAATTAAAAATAATGAATTCATGCAATTTGTAAGCAAACTGTTGGATCTGGAAAATATCATCCTAAGTGAGTTAACCCAATCACAAAAGAATACACATGAACTGCAATCACTGAGAAGTGGATATTAATGAGCCCAAAAGCTCTGTATACTCAAGGCACAATTAGCAAATCAAAAGATTCCCAAGAAGGAAGGAAGGAGAGGACCTTGGTCCTGAAAAGACTGGATCCAGTTTTGTAGGAGAGTATCAGAACAGAGAAATGGTGGTGGTGGGGAGATTGGGGAATGGGCAGAGGGAAGAGGACTTATGGGACATATGGTGAGGGGGAACTGGGAAAGGGGAAAGCCTTTAGACTGTAAACAAAGAATATAGAAAATTAAAAAAAAAAGTGGAAAAAAAAAGAAAAAAAAAGTAAATAAATGTAGCATTTTTAGTTGCTTTTCCTGTTAGAGTAGTTCCAACTAAAAATCCTAAAAATGTATCATTAGTCACATGTACATATTTTTATTTTTTTAAAATTAGAAATTTGAGTATCATTTATGTGTAATAATTAAGTCCTCTAGAATTAACACCATTATGTTGTAAAGGTAGAAATTGAGGACACCAAGAACAAGCCTTTAGAATTTGATGTGTACATTTTCTAAAATTATTTTCAAGCAATTATTATTTTGATGATATAAAGAATATGCGTGTATGGCCAATTGTTCTTATATAGTCTGCCTGGGACACAAATTTCATGTACCATGCCTTAAGGGGTCTTGTCTAGGCATATTTTTATAGATTTATTAATTTATTTTATATAAGTATACTGTAGCTGCTTTCAGACACAGCAGAAGAGGTTGTCAGATTTCATTATAGATGGTTGTGAGCCACCATGTGGTTTCTGGGAATGAACTCATATTTTTAGTTGTGAGCCTAGCCTTTAATGTCTGAGCCCTGGATCAGCTCTCAAACATCCAGAGGACGGTCATTTAATGAAACATATCTTTTCTTATCTTGAATTGTATTTGTAAAAATAATTGTAAAATTTATGAAACAGCAGTATCAAAATAAAGGAACAATTTCAAGCAATTGTAAGCCATTATATATATACACACACATATATATATATGTGTGTGTGTGTGTATATATGTATATATATACATATATATATATATACACACACATACATACATATATATGTATATATATGTTATCAATATATAATTAAAGGCTTGATTTTCAACATTTTAAAAATAGCAGCTACAGCACCCAATTCAATTATCTCTGCTGAAGCAAGGGGAAACTCAAAAGAATAATCATGTGATCCAATTATATGAGCTTTACTCCCACAGTAGATGTATTCCTTATAGGATGCATGTACAAAAATATTAAAGCATGCATGGAAGCAAATTTTAACAGCTTATCTTTTGGATAACTATTAATTTTGCCTAAAAAGAATTGCCATGTAATAGATTAACTGTCAATAATAATCTATTTGATTGCTGTTTGAAACAAGGAACAAAAGTTTTATCAGGCTCTTAAAACATCCCTTTTAAAATACCTTTATGATTTTATAACATACCAATATCTTTATTGAAGGATGTAAAAACTTTGGAGAGGAAAAAAGCTGATTTTATGTTACTGTTCTCTTTGCCAAGGAATTGTAGTGAACATGTAGCAAAATGTTGACAAAAGTTTACAGTAACTTCCTTCGAGTTATGTCTCTCACTATTTATTTTGCATCTACCTAGAGAACATCAGAGGCTTAAATCCTCTTGTGGCAAGCTTAACGAGGTGTCGTAGCCAACTAAAACATCCTAACAATGTTTGAAAATCATTTACTTAAAAATTTTTAGAAGCCCATTGTTCAGAGCAAAGGCCTGTAATAAAATTCTGTGAACAATATACACTGAAAAATTTAAGATCCTAGTTTCTTGTATTGAAAGAGACAAACCATTTTTTCTCACATAAGGTAATGCTATTAGTCATTCCTTGAGGAAAAACTTTCTAATGAAATTGCTTTGTTTCTTTAAAGTTAGCTCATGCTCTTGTAAAGTTGGAAGCAAAAGTTTTTATAATCATCAGGATCCGAAAAGCAAAAACCAATCCATTAAATCTATAATAATTTTGTATGGAATAGGGAGGCCAAATTTTAATGCCTTCATTAGTTCTACATAGCCTTATTAATCTTTCATAGATCTTAAATCTGAACTGTATTTTGAATCACACCTGGATGAATATGTTAAAAATGTTCTTTTGGGGGTTGGAGAGATGGCTCGGTGGTTAAGAGCACTGACTGCTCTTCTAAAGGTCCTGAGTTCAAATCCCAGCAACCACATGGTGGCTCACAACCATCTGTAATGGGATCTGATGCCCTCTTCTGGTGTGTCTGAAGACAGCTACAAGTGTACTTACATATATCAAATAAATAAATCTTTAAAAAAAAAATGTTCTTTTGGCCAGAAACTCTGTGAGACCTGTAAGATAAAAGCAGTATCTCACAAGCCTCCAGTGAAGCTGCTCTGAGCTTTGTATTAACTCAAATGTAAATATATTCTGATCTGAGCCTATTGTCTCTAAGGCCAGGCCCACACCCACAGATCCTGCATGGCTGTAGCCTGCAGCCAGACCCCATAGTGTGAGTGTTGAAAGAAAACTGTACTTTTAGGGTTTCAGAAAAATTCTACTGGTTGTTTCTAGTAATCAAAGGAGCCTGTTTGATATCAAATAAATTTCCACTGAGATCTCTTTTTCAATCTTGGGAGTGTTAAATTTTGCTTTTACCGCCATACCAATAAACTTGTGAAAAAGTCGCAACATGCCCATACTGGCCATGGCTGTATCACTCTTAAAATAATCTTAATTATAAAATGTGTTAAGAATCGTGATCCCTTAACCAGACTGCAAACTGCAGCTACTGGCACACTGGCAATTTTTATTGTATCTCTTCATTTTCTCTTGCAATATTAGAGCATAACTACAACTTTGGAAAGCCAATCCCAATTTTACTCAATCTATTCTCCTTAAAATCAATGGCAAATGCATTACTTTCACACCACAAAATTTTTCTGCCAGTTCTTTTTTTTATTTTCTATATTCTTTGTTTACATTCCAAATGCTTTCCCCTTTCCCAGTCCCCCCCCCCCATTTGTCCCATAAGTCCTCTTCCCTCTGCCCATTCCCCAATCACCCCACTCCCATTTCTCTGTTCTGGTACTCCCCTACAATACTGGATCAAGTCTTTTTAGCACCAGGGCCCTTTCCTCCCTTCTTCTTGGAAATCACATGATTTGCTAATTGTGTCTTGAGTATTCAGGGCTTCTGGGCTAATTAATATCCACTTATTAGTGATTGCATTTCATGTGTATTCTTTTGTGATTGGGTTACCTCACTTAGGATGATATTTTCCAGTTCCAACTATTTGCCTACAAATTTCATGAATTCATTGTTTTTAATTGCTGAGTAGTATTCCATTGAATAAATATACAACATTTTCTGTATCCATTCCTCCATTGAGGGACATCTGGGTTCTTTCCAGCTTCTGGCTATTATAAACAAGGCTGCTATGAACATAGTGGAGCATGTGTCCTTGTTGCCTGCAGGGGAATCCTCTGAGTATATGCATTTCCCTAATGACTAATGATGTTGAACATTTTTTAAAGTGCTTCTCAGCCATCCGAAGTTCTTCAGGTGAAAAGTCTTTGTTTAGCTCTGTACCCCACTTTTGAATAGAGTTATTTGGTTTTCTGGGATCTAACTTCTTGAGTTCTTTGTATACATTGGATATTAGCCCTCTGTCGGATGTGGGGTTGGTGAAGATCTTTTCCCAATTTGTTGGTTGCCGATTTGTCCTTTTGACAGTATCTTTTGGCTTACAGAAACTTTGTAATTTTATGAGGTCCCATTTGTCAATTCTTGATCTTAGAGCACAAGCTATTAGTGTTCTTTTCAGGAACTTTCCCCCTGAGCCAATGGAATTCCTTATAATCCAATGGCCAAGGAATTATTGAGCATGCACACCATACTCTTAAAAAAAATTGGCTTTTTAAAATAAAAAGGGGAAACTGTACCCTCCAAGATCACCCAAAGCACACCTTGCTTTTGTTTTGTTTTGAATTTTTTGCAAACTGATTCTAAAGGTCAGTCTGCAGCAGACTGCCATTGACACCTGTCACTTCTAATTCTTATGCTATGGCTAAAAGGCGAGACCCTTTCACTAATACAGGGAATGGTCCAGACCCTGTTTTATTTGGGGAAGAGGTTCTGTTTGTAATTTTTCTCAAAAAGAAGATGGAGCCCAATGGCTTCCAGAAAGATTGGTATGGCAGGCAAACAGAGATCCTGAATCAGCCAGCTAAGTATGACTAATTCAAAAGCTTCCTTAAAGCTGCTTTGCCCACAATGGGAAGTTAGGTTCTTTGTCCTTAAGCTGTTAATTTGCAAGCCAGGTTTTGTTCCTGAGCCACTTATGCAACCAAATTAAATGCCATGGGCCTTCCAGAGACAGTCAAAGCAGTTTTCTCTCTTAATCTAATTTGTGTGTGTGTGTGTGTGTGTGTGTGTGTGTGTGTATGTGTGTGTGTGTGTGTGTGTGTGTGTGTATGTGTGTGTGTGTGTGTGTGTGTGTGTGTGTTTCAAGCAGGTCTCTTTCAGACACAGCTCAGGCTTCCCAGGACTGGAAGAGAGGTGTGCTGTGAGGGCCAGACAGCTTACATTCACAGGGCATTTGCTTTACCAGTGGATCTCTTTTCAGGAGCCACATAGAACTCAGATCTACGTGTGTCTGCTGGCGAGCAGACACGGGCGCCAGTGAGAGGTGAGATGCAAAACACCACATAGGAAGAACCATGTTTTCTGACTCCGAGTCCCTCGGAAGCACACCTGATTGCATAGGGTTTGATGTCGAGGGGCTGTCCTTAAATAATAAGGAAGCCTATTGCCACTCCTCTGCAAAAGACATTATATAATATTTAAGAGAAATCAGGGTCAATGCTTTCCTTTCCTGGTTATAAACCCATCCTCTTTTGATGGATATTTATCCACTGGTTTTTCTTAAATTTAATGGAAAGGGAGGAATTGTGACCTCCCCCAGCCCTTGAGGATCTGACCCATTGTTCTGGCAGAACGAGCGGAACCAGTTTCCAGCCTTCAGGGGAGAATCTTGAGAGATTCATTAAAGTTGGAGTCTTGAGCAAGAAATCATGCCTTGTCTCTATGTGTTTCTCTTGCCATCCTGCTTCCTAGCCCCATCCCTTCATCCAGGGAACCCAGGCTGTTAGCATGTAGCAGCAGGCGGCTACGGCTCCCTACCGTTGATCCTTCTCGGAGATGTCATTCTACAGAAGACAACACGCAACAGTGTCAGTGAGAAATGTGCTTTGTTGAAGGGCTTCTCACAATTCACAACAGGCCCTCTGCCCCCTGCATTAGATGCTTCTTCTTGCCTTTACTCTCACTCACGGCTGCATTTATCTCATCTCAAAGCCACATGAAAATTAAAATTAAACCAGTGATCCTTACATGTCCTTGCTTACTCTGAATCACCCATACGTTCCTCTTTCGACACGGAGTGACCTGGTCCTCTAATGTCACTATCAAATGACCCACACCTATCTGCTTCTACACTCAATGCCAGCTCTCATGTATTCCTATTAATAAAAGCTAATGGTTTTGCCAATCCACCCCACCACAAAGACTATCTTAATCTCAGACAATTGTCTCTAAGCCCAGTCAAAAAGCAGAGTGGCTGAGATGCTCCTGACCACTTCACTGTCCAAGCAACGTTACTTCAGTACTCATCACAAAGTCAGGGTCTGTGTCCCAGTCATCACACTGGGTCTTCACAGAAACCGATACGTCATGCCCCACTACAGCCTTCCACATCTGAGGGTAAAAGATGATGGAAATAATTAGGTAAGGATGCTAAAGTTGACTATGTGATCAATGGAGCATTTCCTTCTGCTAATTCTTGTACCATTTATCTTAAGATAAATCAATATGGTCCGATCCCACCCACATGTGGAGAGAAGTCACTACAGGTATGGGTAACACAGTCTGTCAAAGTGCTAGGATTGTTTACTATATCCAGAGCTTGTAGGGGTGACCAGTGGTCATATAGCACCTACGCAGGACTGCTGTGGCAGTTCAGATTTCTCCATGGTTTACCTAGCTGTCAGGGCACACATGAGTCCAGCATCCCTCCTGTCTATAATCTGCTTAGCTACATTGAAAAATGCTTACCCTGTCTGGGGAAGACTGCCCCACATTCACTGAAGGACTGAAGTCACTTACTGCACAGCTGTAGAGCATCAGTGGGACAAACTGGTTAAACTACCCACATTAGCTGGTGCACTTCCCTTAAGTGAAGAGAAGCCTCAGTTTTCTTAGAAAGGAAATATCAAGACTTTTTATTTTTATTAATTAAATGTCCAACTATGTTTAAAGACATAAGCATTCAAACTTAGCATGTAACAGGTCCCTCTTTTTGAAACACTATGTGAGATTTACCAACTAAGTGAATGTTACAAAAGTCTTGGGAGAATGCTAGTTTGATCTGGTGTCAATCATTGTTCCACTGGACACCTGCGTTTTGTTGAGCCTGGCCAAAGGAGTGTGAGGAAGAACTGTCCAGTCACACTGGGTTTTTGAGGAGAGGTAACAAGGGACCACACCCACCTGCCCTGATAGCCTTTGGGATTTCCTGGCTCAAAGACTCCGCCCACCCTTCTTTGTCAGGCGCCTCCACCACCACTGAAGAGATTCCTGGTGCTTCTCTCTCTCTCCCAAAGGAGACATATTTACCCACTCACCCCAAGGCTCTGCCCATCTAGGCCCCAAGTCTCCACTTTCTATACCTACCTGGAAGCCTCTGTACTTGCCCACACTTTATAATAACCTCTAAAAGAAATCTGAGGGACACAGGTTAAATAAAGATGTGGTAAGGAGCAACTGGAGAAGGGGTGAGGTACTGTGGCCAGAGTCACTGTGAGCTACTAAGAACACCTGTGCCTTCCCCGATTGGTAATAGCTACTAATTGGGGGTAGGATACATAAAGAGAACCTATAAGGTTGTGAACCCACAAACTTAAGGCCTCACTTTGCCATGTCCTGGCTCTCGGGCTACTCTGCAACAGAAGGAAACTGGAAAGGAGAAGTCAAATATATTTATGAGCAACAAGGAAGCAATGAGGTCTCATCTTGCCCCATTCCCCAGGTCTCAGTCCCTCCTCTCTCTCTCTCTCTCTCATCACTGTTGCCTCTTGGCACTCTCTCCTCTCTGCCCTTCTTGGGCTCTCCTCCCCTCCCCCTCTCTCCATGTGGTCTTGGCCAGCCTCTCCTCTCCTCTCCTCTCCTCTCCTCTCCTCTCCTCTCCTCTCCTCTCCTCTCCTCTCCTCTCCTCTCCTCTCCTCTCCCCTCCCCTCCCCTCCCCTCCTCTCTCTTCCCCTTCCCTCCCCTCCTCTCCCCTCCCCTCCCCTCCCCCTCTCTCCTCTCCTCTCCTCTCCTCTCCTCTCCCCTCCCCTCCCCCCTCCCCCTCTCTCTCCTCTCCTCTCCTCTCCTCTCCTCTCCTCTCCTCTCTCCTCTCCTCTCCTCTCCTCTCCTCTCCTCTCCTCTCCTCTCCTCTCCTCTCCTCTCCTCTCCTCTCCTCTCCTCTCCTCTCCTCTCCTCTCCTCTCCTCCTCTTCTCTTCTCTTCTCTCTTCTCTTCTCTTCTTTTCTCTTCTCTCTCCCCTCCCTCCCATCTCTGCCTTTCTCTGCCCCCACTACCCCATCAACTCCTATCCTCTGCCCTGAATAAACTGTATTCTATAACATGTCTGTGTGTATCTGGTCCCTCAGGAGTGCCTGGGCATGGGCAGCGCCTCACAGTGCTCTATACCATTCTCGAATCCTCTCTCTTTAGATGAACCCAACATTTGGTGCTGAAATCCAGGAACAACATTGGTGAGCTATCCAGGAGAAGAAAACTGGGAATCCAAACTACCTCGCTTGCTAGCCCTGGATGGGTAAGCCCCCCAACCCCCACTGGTCAGAGCGACAGACTCTGTAGTTCTAGGGTAATTTGGAGCTACCCCACGTTGTCCTTGAGGATGGGAGTCTGTAATTTTCCCCCTTTCCCTCATCTGCAACCTGCTAATTAGCTAGGCTTGCCTAAAGCACCCTTCCTCCCTTTCCTAGTCCTCCTACCCTCCGGGACAGTCAGTCTATGTTTGTGCTCTCACAGCTTGCACGCCTCCACTCTACATTGGTACACGCCGCTTGAGCTATGACTTCAGTAGCTGGCAGGAAGTTCTGCCCTGCACCTGCACAGACTTAAAATCGTTCCCCTGCCCACTGCGGGCTATGGCTTTCCTGCTAACAAACAGTTCTGCCCCACAGCCACTATCACACGGGTGTCCTGGTCCCGGCCAACACGCGAGCATCCTGGTTACTGCCACCGCCACCGCTGCCACCCGCCCCCCCCCCTTCGCGGCCACGGGCCACAGTGCAGGTCTCTCCTGTCATTCTAGTTACTGCCCGACACAGCCCAGCTGTGTCCCATGCTCCGTTCAGCTCAGCTACCGGGCTCTGCCTGGGCTCATGGGGCGAAGGAGGAAGAAGGGAGGGAGCCACAGGCAGCAGAAGGGGGAGGAAAAGATCTGGCCCCTTCAGTACACACTGGACAGGAGCTAGAAGTGCCCAGAGTGGTGCCCAGGCAGGTCAGCTCTCCAACCCCTGCACCCACAGTGCGGGTCTCACAGCTGCACAGCTTCTGCCACAGCTGCCTCTGCCACCCCAGCTTCTCCTGTGGGCCTCTCTCGTGGGTCATGGGGACTTGGGTGCCCGTTCCTGCGGGTACATGGACCTCCCACATGTGCGTGCCCGTGCCACTGCTTATTTTTCTCAGACTTCCAGTTTCCCACGTCTGGGAGAACAGTTACACTGGCTATCATGGTGTGCATGCCACCTGTCAGGTTCTCTTTCCTCCTACCAGACTACAAATTCCAACACACACTGACCATAGTAATGGGTAAAAATTTTCTCCTGTTGGTCAGAGGGACTCTTAGGCCTTCAAATGAGGGCTGGACAGCCTCTTTTGGACTGAGTCAGCTTCCAATGCCCAGTCCATACGCCTGCCCTCCCGACTAACATTCCTGCTTAGGACATTTAGGCCCTCCTTCGGGTGGCCCCCTCACTCAGAAGGCACCCAGAGCCCCCCACAGCTTTTACAGCTGCCCAAAGTCCTGGTCCAGGTTGGGCACTTCTTCCAACGTTCTGGGAACGTCGTAGCCCCTAAGGCCCTCATGGCGACCTGGGTCTTTAGTCTGGCTGCACTGTGCTGCTACTATTCTTCCAGGACGCTGGGATTTTATTTGGCAGCTACCCCTTCCTCACTGTGGGCGCTAACTGTATTCAACCACACATTTTAAAAGATTAACAGTCTGGAAAATGAAAAAAAAACCCAAGCTTCACCTATATGTGTTCCCACACCCTTAGCTTGTTTGTTCCCATAGCCTACGTGCTCAATTCATATCACAAGCCTAAATCTGACTAGACAAACTCAGTTTTTGTCACCACAATTTAATCCATTGCTGCCAGCTTACTCTGATCCTAGTCTCTTTACTAATAAAGCAATATGCTTTCCTCTACCTATACAACCTGTCAAAGCTACTTAAAATTTTCATTCCTATCCTCTCTTGACTATTACTCTCCAATCTTGTGCTCAGTCTTGTCAGAAGTTTGTTATTAAATTTATGACAGAATTCCCAAAGGCGTATAACAGCTTCTCGCAGGAGGTCTCAAAATAAAGATGTGGACATCGCTACAGGATGCTGCCTAAAAAGGAGTGCAGTGGACAAGACCGGATACCTTGAGTCAAATGACTTAGCTAAACAAAGGTAAGCCATTTCTCATGTCATGCATATCTGTTCCACAGAGAAAAAGTCCTGTCTCCTGCGCTTGAAAGCCAGATTGACAGCCCAAGTTGCCGTGGAGACTGGAGACCACAGAGAACCGCTGGCTACCTGAATCTGTCATTTTTAATAATATAACTGCTAAATTATTGTTTATTCCTCAGACTTCTGACTACATTGATAGCTAGACACTTATCTCCTTACCTAAACTCTGTTTCCATTAAATGCTTCATATTTCCTCTTCTTGCTCTGTCACTGTCCTATCATCTGAGTACCTATAGATTTGCCTAATAATAAATATTCCACTACATGATCCAACTTTCAATATTGTTCATTCTGCTCTACAAAAGGCTTTTTGTTGTTGTTTTTGTTTTTTTGTTTTGTTTTGTTTTGTTTTGTTTTTTTGATACAGGGTTTCTCTGTGTGGTCTTGGCTGTCCTGGAACTCACTCTGTAGACCAGGCTGGACTCAAACTCAGAAATCCGCCTGCCTCTGCCTCCCAAGTGCTGGGATTACAGGTGTGCGCCACCACGCCCGGCTCAAAAGGCTCATCTTAAAGACTGTTCATGTGGTTAACTCATGTTGTTAAACTTGTTAGCTACAGGAAACTTACGCAGATCTACTGCTCATAGTACATCTGCCACAAATTCCTACTTACTACCTATTCCAAAGGGTGGGATTCCTCTGGATTTCAATTGTGCATCTTAAGAAAATTTTTCCTTTCTCTCAAATGTACTTAATCTTATTCCCCACCTATACTATACTAATGTGTTTCAACATCTTGTCAAGTCCATGCCCTTGCCACATCTAGGACAGCTCCAGAGAAGCAACCTTCAGATGCTCTCCTCTCCTCTCAGCTTCTCTAGATACAGACAGCTTCTACTGGGAACTGTTTTCCTGACCTATCCTCAGATGGCTCCACAGACCCTGGACAGCAAGGAAGCAGCCAATTCTCCTGAGACTGGACAAACACCCTCCAGACCCCTTTCTCTAGGTTCCCCAGAGACACGGCACCCCAATGTCAGCATGAAGCAGACAGATATCAATACGATGACCCTATTCCTGCTTTGTCATCACCTCTTTTTATTTTTTCTTTTTTAATTAAACCAATACTGGGGAATGTTAGTATTCTGTCTAAGCTCCACCCCACAATTACCTGGCAAAAGCCAGGTATGCCCCGCCCCATAGTTGCCTGGCAACAGCCAGGTAGACCTGGCCCACTATAAAAGGGGCTGCTTGCTCTTCTCTCTCTCTCATCACTCTTACCTCTTGGCACTCTCAAAAGCCTTCCTCCCTGACATCCAACAGCTGAAGCCTGGGAGCCTTCCCAGCTCCCTCCTGAGTATTCAAAGGCTGCTCACATGTCCTGTGGGGCAATGTGTTCACTGCCCAC
This sequence comes from Apodemus agrarius, assembly GCA_964023405.1. Lineage (NCBI taxonomy): Eukaryota > Metazoa > Chordata > Mammalia > Rodentia > Muridae > Apodemus > Apodemus agrarius. The sequence continues at coordinate 63,388,190 of OZ030018.1, forward strand.
AACTCTGCATTCCTCCTGAGGCAGGAGAAAATACAGGCAACAAGACAAAGCAGGTTACCAAGAGAAGTGACACTGAATTCCAGATTACTGTGTTTATTGGACCCTCTTGTTGGCATGGCCGCAAGGCCTCTCAGCATCCTACAAGACCACACAGGATGTGGATCTGCAACAGCTGAAGAAGCACATGTGAGCACAGCACGTCTGGGAAGCTGCTCAGACCCAGCACACGTGTTTAAGGAGGGCAGATGCTGCAGGCCTTACAGTCCGCCTATCCTCACAGCCCCGCCTGTCCTCACAGGCACTTTCTAAGAGGAGGAGGAAAGGCTGAAAGTGAGAAGGCTGCTTGTGGAATTGACAATCCTGACCCTAGAGATGAAGGGACTACAAGTCTGAGAGTTGTGATCAAGTAACAAGTTTATAGCTGACCCGTGAAACACAGAACCAGTATCACATGAATCATTAAGAAGTAGACAGCTGCGAGCAGTGGCAGTCGGGTCCGGGAGTGGCAGAGTGAACGCAGGACACGTTTCCATCTGGCACTGTTCTGGGTCTGAAATACACAAACAAACAAACCATGGGAAATCAGAGCTCTTCCCTTACAAGGTAATCCTGTTCCCATCCTGTAAGTAGAGAGGCATCCTGGGAGACAGTCTCCTCAGTGGCTGGACACCTACACCATAGCCCACCGCCACACCTGAAGCCCATCCCCACAGTGCCGAGCCAGCCCCGTGACAGCTTACCCTTCGACAGCTACTGCCTGGGAGATCCATCAACAGCACCTGCTCTGGAGAGCCACAGGCGCCAATGATGGGAGTCCAGGCCGAATCCCATTCACTAAGTTCCAACCTGCGTTTAGGAAAAACATGCAACATGGGTGCCCTGCATGCGATTCTTCCTAGTCATCCCAGGAAGGTGGCCTAGGGGACTGGTGAAAAGAGTTAACTCAAGAACTTTAAAAGGGTCAGGGGCTGGGATACATTCCCCAGACCACAAGCGGGATGGGAGGAGATGGACCTAAGGATAGGGACACATTCGGAAGGACGGACCGTTGGCCACTTACCTCATCCCCTAGAGACCAATCTGTTTGGAGATAATACTGTTCTGCCAATCACATTGTACCTAATGGTGTTTGCCCTGAGGACTGTATAAAAGGTCCTCTGCGCGGACTACAGAGCTCACTTGATCTTCAAATGCAGAGCAGCCCTAGCATGCTAGTATTTTTTAAATAAAAATTCCTCATGCATTTTGCATCAATTTCCATCTCCGTGTGGTCCACTCAGGGGGTCCAGTAAGGTAAGACTGGTCGAGTCTTACACTGGCAGTAAAGGCTCCTCCCATGGTCCTGGCCCTCACAGTAGTAAAGGAACTGCCTATTTAGGATGCTGGCTTGAGTACTTCCAATTCAAAGGCTGGTTACTGCCTTGTCCACAGCATGACCAGCAGCAGGAAGCAGAATCCAATCCCTGTTTGTCTTGTGACTCGAGTTCTTCTTTCTCTCTATGGCACCCTTGATTCAGAGGCTCACCCCCTCTCCTCTCTTCTCTCCCCTTGATTCAGAGGCTCACCCCCTCTCCTCTCTTCTCTCCCCTTGATTCAGAGGCTCACTCCCTCTCCTCTCTTCTCTCCCCTTGATTCAGAGGCTCACTCCCTCTCCTCTCTTCTCTCCCCTTGATTCAGAGGCTCACTCCCTCTCCTCTCTTCTCTCCCCTTGCTCATTTTTTGAGGAAGAGACTTATTATACAGCCTAGACTAGCTTTGAAATTACAATCCTAGCCCTGCTTCCCAGGGCTGGGATTACAAGCAGGCACTGTCACAATTGGCACCTCTTTCTTATTTATAACAGGCAAAAGCACTCAAAAAATTCTTTACGGCTCTTAGAAGCCTCTGCAGTTTTCTGTTTCACTCTCTGCTGACTTGTTTATTACTTCATTTTGGAAATTCTCCCTTAAGGAGAGGCTGCCATCACTCAGTGGCCTCTGAGGACAATCAGGCAAGGCCACAGCTCATCATTCATCAGCCCAAAACCACATGTCTTCACTGGAGTGGGATGGATGCAGCTCCTCTCCTCTGCATGTCTCTTCCCCCCACAGGGACTCTAGCAGCTGAATACTACCTTTCTCTGTGGACCACTCTATTCAGCAGAGTGGAAATGCTTTGGTCTGAACTGGATCTAGGTAGCCCATCCTCAATTTGTCGCCCTACTCTCCATTCTGCTCTCCACCAGAAGGAAAGTGGGAGGGGCTAACCTTAATTGATATTGTGCAGACAGTCTCCAGAGTCATCCTGACTAAGCTGTCTCAAGGTGTCCAGATGAGGGGGATTAACCTCACGGGCCAGGTTGCATAGATTTAACAATTTCATAAGTGGCATAGAAAGGGCCATGAACAAATGCAACAGTCACCACACCATGCTGCTCTGTGCTCCTGCAGAGCACACGCTCAAAGCCACTTAGACAGGTGTTGAAAACACCTCAGCGGTGACCATACTGGACAGGAAAGAGAAATCTCACCTAAGACCTTCTCCCTGGGGAAGGCACTGCAGGAAGGCAGTAATGCACCCAGTGCCATTTGCTCTGAGGGAAGAGATATCAGACACAGTGGCCTGCCCTTGCAGAAGTAATAAAAGTACCAGCAAAGCCTGTGACTGGCAGGGAAAGGTCAGGCTTAGGCAGTGTGTCCATAAATCAGTCACATACTGTTTCTTAAGGGGCCTTTTATTCTTCCTTAGGTTACAGTCTGTAAAATTTCAGTTGGCTATGTGTGCTGGCTCAGTCACAGTACACAGAAGGCAGAGGCAGAGGAGGAGACAGAGGCAGAGAAGCAGAAAGGCAGAGAGGAAGAGAGGTAGAGGCAGGTGGATTTCTGTGAGTGCAAGGTCAGCCTGGTCTACAAATTGAGTTTGAGACCAGCCAGCACTACACAGAGAGACTGTCTCTCAAAACCAACCAAACAACCAAACAACCAAATGTCTGGGTATCAGGTATATAAGGTAATGAGAATTCATCTATTCGGTTCTTTAAAGAATCTGACACTGGGGCCCTGGAGATGGCCCAGTGCGTAACAGTGCTTGGGTTACGAGCATGACCATCTACACTGAGGCCCCAGCACCCATGTAACAGCTGGCCTGACTGTGCACACCTGTAAGCCCAGCACTATGGAGGCAGGAGGATGGCTAAAGGCTTGCTGGTCACTAACAATGGCAAATATCAGGTTCAATGAGATACTCCATCTCAAGTGGATAAGGTAGAGAGTGACAATAAATCAAGCCATCTAAGGTCATTGGACGTTGTCCCCCCCCCCATGCAAAGACACAGACACACGAGAATCCAACATGTGTCTCACATAGCTGGGGGCTAGAGTGAGACACCTTCACAGCGTACTTGTGTGATATGAACGGTAGACATATTACTGAGCCCTGGAGGGCGCAGGCCTCAACCTCAAGGGGGCCCTGATTTTGGATGGTGACCATGTCAACTCACCCTGAGCCTGGCCACAGAAAGGCTCAGGCACAGGAGCAAGCCCCGGAGGTGAGGCGTGAGCAGGGGGGGCCGTCCCACACCTACCCTGGGATCTGCTCCTTGGCCAGGGAGAGTGAGTTCTCAGCGGTTAGCCTTCGGTCTCGCTCTTCTTCCAGAAGCTTCTGTAACTCGCTCAGCTCTTGTTTACTGGTGCACAGCTGCTGATGGACTTCAGAAAAGCTTGGGTAAAAGGCAAACAGGGCACGGCTGATGCAGAGCCCAGGCTCTAACACGGCCTCACAAGGCTGCAAGTGTGTCTCCAGACACACAGACTACCATGGAGGCACACAGGGCAAACAGAGTAACAACACCCTCGGGGAGATGTGAGACCATGGTAACAGTTTTAACTGAGGTCTTTGTAGTTTTGTGTGTATACACACTTGTGTTAGAACCGCTGCTTGCTTCCTTCACACTATCTGCTAGGTGTGTTACCCTCTGTCTCTACATTACTTCTGTGACACTAGTCAGATAATGGCATATTAAGTGCATAGGGTGAACTATATTTCCACCATGATTACAACCCAATTTCTTTAAAACAGCATAAACTGATCACACACTGAAAGGATAAGGTTGCAGGCTAGGAATCCCCTGTGCCTGAGTCTTGGGTGACCCCAAAGGAAAAGAGGTTCAGCCCACTCTTTGTTGGCCTGGAAGTGTGCGCACATCACACCCACCTCCAGGGTCTGGCTGCGAACCTCTGGGAGTGTCCCTGGTGTCTTTTCCTGTCTCGCCTCTGCGGAGCGGCTGTGGCAAGGATAAGCGCGGCTGGGGCTGGCAGAATCACCTCGGGGGCTGCCGAGCTCATGCCTGGGGGCACTTAGGTCCCCAACACCTACTGATAGTGGGGGAGGGTGGGCTTTGAAAGCGTAATCCTGGCCTTGTAACAGGAAATGCGTAATGGGAACTACGCATGTGAAGGCTGTGCATAACCCTGGTGCGACCCTGTGCGTGCAGGCCACGTAGGCAGAAATGACTTAACCAGGTCCCATCTGGCCTCTGTGGGAGGCTGATTGGTTCTCAGAGAGCAGGGCTTGGATGGTTTGAACTGATTGGCTTAGAAGCTATGGAGTGGCTTGTATAGGCAGGCTTTGTTGTAAATCTATAAAAGCAGTCGTGGTTCTGCACCCAGTGTTCACTGTCCTCTATCCCATGTGGGAGATGGCTGTGGTCCCAGGGCTCTGGAATTAAAACCTCTTGCTTTTTTGCATCAAGACTGTTTCTTGTGAGTGATTGAGGTGACCATTTCTGAGGCGTGGGGTGCTGGGGTGCCCCCTGTTTTTCTTTCGGGTCTTACAACATGACAGGTTTCATTAGCACATTTCCATACGTGTAGATAATGTGTATTTTGGTCATATTCATCCCCATTTCCCTCTCTGCTTTACCACCCAATTTCTTTGCACCAGGGATTTCTGGAGGGTACAGCCTGCTCCTCCTACCTTGGCTGCTCCTCCCCTGTGGTCTCAGGTTCACTCCTTCTGTTAATTTCTTCATTTTTCTGGGGCGCTCCTGGAGCAGCATCTCCATTTAGTCTCCCCTAGAACAAACAGCAGCTTAGAAACCATGAGGGAAGCTCTCAAGACACTGTATGCCTGCAAACTGACACCCTGATCCACAGCAAAGAGAAGGGACAGTCCCTAGCTACTTTCCCACCATCTCTCTGAGCTCTGTCCTCCTGTCCTTAGGAATTTGTTTGGTTGTTTTTCTTAGGTATCACCCCATAACCACTGTAACTCCCCTCTTCCCATAGCGGCCCAGCCTCTCGCTGCCTTACCGTAGCCTGCAGCTTCTGCACCTGCTTCTCCAGGGCGGCACAGTGGTTGGAGAGGTGACTGTAGTGGTGCTGGTGCTCTCGGAGGCTCTGGCTGGCATCGCTGAGCTGGGCGGAAAGGAAGCTCTTCTCCTCCAGCAGCTGAGAGAACTGAGGTGGGAGAGGGTAAGTGCCACCCCAGGACATGTGAGCAGTGCACTTAGGCCACGGGCCTGATCTTCCACCACCTGAGTTATGCCTACCCTTGAATCATGCCACAGTTTGTTTCTTTCTAAGTGAAAAATGTCTAAATGTTTCAACAACAAAAGGAAAATAATTCTTGAAGAGTGGCAGGGAACTTTTATTTTTAATGGTTCCAAGGTCTATGAGTAGAAAACCTTAACAATAATTCCTCTAGGACAAGCTACTCCAGGAATGTAAGCAGAGGGCAGCAGGCTGGGTCCATGCTTAAATTACTATAGAAACCAAGCCCCAGAGCTCAATATAACCACAGACCAAGCTCACCCTTAAGCTGTGTATCGGGAGAAACCACTGTGACAGCTCGTGGTTCTATCTCACTCAAGTCACTCCAGTTCTTTAGTGAGATGGAACCCACAGAGAGTGAGAGGAGCTCAAATGACTGGAGACTTCAAGAGAGGCCTGTGGGAGTTCTCAGTGCCTAAAGTGGCCAGACACTCAGCAGGCAAATGGCTGTTCTTGTCTAACCAGTAAGTGGGTGACTGAGGTCCTAAGGTAGGTGCTGCGATCAGAGTGGAGGAGGGACTTGTGGGGATGTGGAACACCCTGTTTTTTTTTTTTTTTTAAATCTTGAGTGCTTGTTACACATTTTACTTTATTAAATTATACCATGCTATGTTAATGATCTGTTACTTTTACGTTTTACTTCAATATAACATTTAAAATTTTTAGCTGTTATCATCTACCAAAATGACTTATTCTATCATCTATAAATAGCTCTAATTCAGTTTAAAATGCTGCCATAGGGGTGATGTCTAGAGAGAGCCTCGGACTAGAGAGGAACAAGACCTGATGTGGTACTGGGAGGTGTGTACTGGATCTTCACAGCCAAAGAGATACAGAGGGCAGGGTTTCTAGAAACAGGTTGATGAGAGGAGAACCCAGCTCCCAAACAGAAATAAATCAGGGTTGGCTATTTCATCAATTCATTTGAATCCAAGGCTCATGTCAGACGAGTCCTGGTGATAGGACACGCGCACCCCTCAGCCCAAACATCCATTTTGGACATTCACACCTCTCCTCAAAGTAGAAAAGACCTTCTAATTCTGGCAGACACTACCTATCTAGGTTTCTTAGAGAGGGCAGGACTGGGAAGGAGCTATTGAGATTCTGACCAGTCAGAGAGCAACAGGAAGAAACTGGCTCATGGGAGATGGGTGGGAGATGCTTACACATTCCTAACAGAGAAGATGGCATGAAGCTTCTGTATTTTTAGTGTATGGGTTTTGTCGAGTCATTCTTAAAGACCTGCCAAAGGCAAGGAGAAAGTAGGCTGTGCTCTCTGCTCTGGAATAAACATGCAGCTCTCATAAACTTGTGTTCATAAGAAATGTGAACTTCTTCCCAAGTTACATGTGCCTGAGGCCGTGTGCCTGTGCCAAATCTTATTTCAGAAAGAGAAAAAAGAAACTCAATTTCAGTCTAGCAGGAGACATGTACCTTGCCTTTCAGCTGCTAGATTCTCAGCTCCTCCAGTTGAATTTCCTTTAACCTGTTATTGAGCTGGGTACTGAGAAGTTCTGTCTCATAAGTGAGGCTTTGTGTTTTATATTTTGAGACAGGGTCTGTTACTTGTTCACTGAACCCAGAGACCACCAATCTGGCTTGACTTTCTGGCAGTGGACTCCAGAGATCTGCCCATCTCTTCATGACACTGGTGTCACACAGATGTGCGCCTAAGCTTTGGCATTTATTTATTTATTTATTTATTTATTTATTTATTTAATGGTGTGCTGAGCTTAGGCAGCAAGCACTGTTATGGTTTCTTATTTGTTTCTGAGACAGTCTCTCACTGACCTGCTGCTTGTCTGCATAGTCTAGGCTAGCTGACCAGTGGGCTCCAAGGACCACCAAAGACAACTCAGGCATAAAACAAGCTATCTGTCGTCCAACCAACTTTCTCCATTTGTGAAAAAAGTTCCTTTAAAGAAAATGAGCAGAAACAGGCATGGCGCTGCATGTCTGCGACTGTATCTGCCTAGGCAGCGGAGGAAAGGGGCCTGACTTACAACAGCATCACTAGTAGCTTAGAAACTGTTTCAGAATTAATGAAACAGACTGCAACTGGGGATGTAGCTGTGGTAATGCACTTGCCTAGCATGTATGAGCATCTGGGTTAATTCAGTAGAGGAAAATAAAGATTGGAAGGAAGAAGGAACCGGGAAATTATTCAACTGCAAACAATTGCTGACCAAACAGTAATCCTTAAAACTTTTTGAGACAGTCTCAAAGACAGTCTCAAATTTCCAGACTGCCTAAAGCGAGCTACATAATCTTGGCTTGTCTTGAACTCATACGACCAGCCTCCCAGGTGTTGGAGTTAGAGGAATGTGCCACTGACACTGACTTCAAAAAATCCCTTTTACATTTAACATCTTTCTTGACAAGTTAGGGTTGAGCAATACTTTTAAGACAAGCTAAGTCCTTGCTATCCTGATCTAGTGAATGCCCAAGGGCTCAGCTGGCCCCATGAAGACACTGAGTAACTGGCCCTGTGCTTTCCTCTAATTAATCTGCTTTAAATTCTATAATCATTTACAGTGTGTGCAAAAGCAGCTTGTTACCTTTAGTCCTCTCATAACCAATGCAGATTCTGTGCAAAGAAAAGTCCTCAAGTTTGAAAATGGAAACAATATGTCAACGACGGGTAATCCTCATGGTGACAGCTTTACAGGGGCATCATATTTTTGAGCTAAGATAGAAGGCATCCCTTTTCTGGATGTTCATTTAATGATGGCTACAAATATAGCTGTGAGGCTGTTTGCACCATGGAATCTAAGACAGGCTCTCATCCATTGGCTTTTATTTTATCTTATAGAAGGGGCACATGTAGGAGACCACTGGAGTCAGACATGTCTTTCTCAGGCCTGAGCAGGGTAAAGGTGGGGCGTTAGTCACTCACTGGAAGTGGTCTGGTCATTCTGGAACTGTTGCTGCTGGTTGTACCCTGAGCTCTTGATGAGACACAGTGTGCTGATGTATACTTTAGATTAGATTCTCTGTGAAGGTCAGGTTGTTTATCTTTACTGGTTGCTTACCACATCCTGTTTTATTTTTTGCTGCCAAATGTTTTACCATATAGAGGCTATGTGAACCTGCATTAAACAAGACTTGATCAGAATCTGTCTTGTCTCAATTTCTCGAGTCTCTTGCCCTCTAGGTCCTCACTCCACCCCTCAGGAACCTGTTGGATACTCTGCAGGTGGGTTCAATTCTTTTTTTTTTTTTTTTTTTTGTATTTTGTTTTTTTCGAGACAGGGTTTCTCTGTACAGCCCTGGCTGTCCTGGAACTCACTCTGTAGACCAGGCTGGCTTCAAACTAAGAAATCTGCCTGCCTCTGCCTCCCAGAGTACTGGGATTACAGGCATGCGCCACCACCACCCAGCTGGGTTCAATTCTATTTCTAACTTTACATCTCAAATTGCTTTCATTATTTTATTCAACTAATTCTTTGTGTTTTCACAGACTTCATGAAGACGCATATCCTCTTCAAATTCCTTGAACATACTCATAATAGGTATTTTGAAGTCCTTGTATACTGCTTCTACTATATTGCAAATCTCAAGGCCTAATATAACTGGGTTATGGTGGAAATATATTGTTTTGCTTACTTGTGCTTGTATTTTTGAGCATGTGGAGTTTGAGGTCTTTCTTGATGTTGATATTTGGTCTTGTCTTTGTTGGGTGGTTTTGCAAGATATTTCCTATCCATTCACATTGAGGCAGTGAGAGGCCAGTGATTAGAGGAGAGAGAGGAGGAGGAGCTAAGAGAAGTGAGGGCGGGGGGGGGGGAGGGGGGAAATCAGTGGACCAGTCGAGCAGAGCAGGGAAGAAAGTGCAGATATCCAGATGGCTTCAGACATATTCCTGGTGTTCTGGAGAGGTTAGATACCGGGATAAGACATTATCAATGTAAATTGTCATCATGTAATTGGGAATTTTATATACATAAAGATACTTGGTTAAGTATTTAAGTTTAAGAGTCATGCTTTACCAGATATTTGGGTGCAGGGTGGGAGCACAGGACTCCCCCTGTTTAGAGTCTATGGTGAAGAGGCCTGGTGGGGCGGTACTTTCTTAATTATTACCCACAACAGGGTGGGTCTTCTGTTCTTTGATTTCTGTTGCCCTCTCTGGACCCTAGGCAGCTGTAGTGGCTGGGGAGTCCTTGTTATAGAATGCTTCTGTAGGTCAGTTGGTGGCAGGAGGGGAGGAGATAGGTTAGGAGGAAATGCTAACAAGGGCTGTGGAAAAGAGGTAGGGGTATCAGGTCTGCACCAGGAAGTGGAGTACTCAGGGAGTGGGCATGTGTGGGAAGAGGAGATCCTGCAAGCAGTCTGCTGCAGGACTGATAGGGAGTCCGGAGACAATGTAATGGAGAATGGAGAGAATAGTGAGAATCTCCTTCTGAATCTGCAGATCCGTGGCTGACAGAAAGAAATGAAGATGGCTAGAAGGCAAGGCTGAGAGGCTCAGCAGGGAAGAGCTAAGGTGGGTATGCTGGGTTACTTTTAGGTTATCACGATTGGGAGTTTTCTCCTGGCTTGTTAATGAGCATGCTCACTATTGCTGCATATAAAAGTTACTAGCATTTGTTTCTTGATATTGTACCTTACTTCCTTAATTAAAGTTATCAAAAATAAGTTTTCTAGTAACACCATTAAGGCATTTTAATTATAAATTCATCTGTAAATAGGGCTAATTTGCCTTCCTTTCTTTTTGTGTCTCTTATTTCTCCCTCATTTCTTATTACTTTGTCAAAGACTTCAAGCACTACTACATCCAGTAAGAGCAGAGTGGTCATCCTTGGCTCATTTCTGATATTATTATTATTATTATTATTATTATTATTATCATCATCATCATATCATATATATACATATATATTTTTATTGAATACCTTCTTTATTTACATTTCAAATATTATTCCCTTTCCTGGTTTTCCGACTCATGGAAAACCCCTATGCCATCCTCCTGGAGGGTTGGGGGGGGATCTCTGGAATGCTGTCTTTTGGACATGACATGGCTACCACACCCATGAAAAACACAGCAGCTGTGGTTACTTGAATAAGATCAAGGCAGAGAAAATCCCAGCACAGATGGACAGGAGCTCTGTGGGTCCTACCTGTTATCAAGGAGCTACTAGCACTTGATGGCTGTTTGGGAGGGAGAATCATTCTTTATGGAGGGTGTCCCCACTCTTAGGTTTCTTGTACTACAATGAATGACCCCATACCCATACCCATATCCACAATACTAAATGACTTAGTGGGTTATCACAAAAAAGAAAGAAAGAAAAGAAAAGAAAAGGAAAGAAAGGAAAGGGAAAGAAAAGAAAAGAAAGAAAAGAAAAAGACATGAAACTGGGAGAGACATGCTAGTGGGATGTGGGGGAAGCTGAAGGGGAAAAATGAGGTAGATATAATAAAATTTCATCCATGTATTTACATGTATAAACTCACAAATAGAGAAAATTAAAATTGAAAAGTAAAATAAACAAATTTCAGGCCACAAAAGCTACAGTTTTGTAAAGGCTCCTTTGAAATACAATCCTGAGTAAAAATTACCAACTAGGGAACATGAGAAATTCAAGAGATTTTGTTTACTCTCTACAGAGGCGAGCTGTGAGGCTTGAATAAGACTCTCCTCCACAGGCTCCTGTATTTAAACTCTTGGTTGGTGGTATCATTGGGGGAAGTTTAGGAGGCACGGTCTTGTTGGAGGAAGTATGTCACTGGAGGCGGGCTTTCAGAGTTTCAAGCCCAGAGCCATTTCTCCTTCCCTCTCGGCTCCAGACAGTTCCCCCTCTCTGCTCCAAGAGTCTGATAAAGGATGTGATCACTGCCCTGCCTGTTCCTGCAGCCGTGCCTGCTGCTTGCTTGCTGTGCACCACAAATGGACTCTTACCCTCTGGAACTGTAAGTCCAAATATGCTCTCTCTTCTTTAAGTTGTCTCAGTCATGGTGTTTTACTATAGTCTAGTTACTATGACTCTCTTAAATGTCATTTCACTCCATGGTTAATATAATTCTCTGTCAACAGTTAACTGCTGGAGTCAGCCCCTGCCTAATCCAGGTCCCACTATGACTGTACTAAGTGGTCACTTACCTCACAGACTGTACCATCAGCCTCCCTTGCTCTATTCTGGGCCTCCAGAAGAATAATCTGAGAGGAGAGTTTTTCTGAAAGTCAAAAAAGTAATATTTTTAGAGAATATATGTGGAACATTTGAAAAAACAGTGATATAACTGTACCAAGGCTATTTGAGATACATAAAATAATGGAGAGAAAACAAATAAGCTAAGTACTTTGAGGGAGATAAGACTGATGCCTCCAAAAAAAATGAGATGTCATACCTAACAGAACATAGTAGATATCATACATAACAGAACATAGTAGATATCATACATAACAGAACATAGTAGATATCATACATAACAGAACATAGTAGATATCATACATAACAGAACATAGTAGATATCATACATAACAGAACATAGTAGATATCATACATAATAGAAAGCAGTATGATAATGATCGTGAGAGACATGTAAATATTATGATATCTGAAAGGCTATAGTTGCAAAGACATGTGGCATGGAGTAGGTATTTATGCTATCATCTGAAATTCTACTGTCTTAGTTCATCCACATTCCTACTGTTTGACTTGTACATTTTGGCTCAATTGTCCTTACAATGTTCTGATCTTCTTTAACAGATGTTCAGACATTAAATGTTAGCACTAAAGGGGATATATCTTTTAATTGCAATCCCAAAGACCAAATGAGGACACAAATGACATAATATGAAGAGGTGACAGGGCAAGACGGACAGCTGGGATCAGGACCCCCATCTTAGCATACAGCTCTCACATGGGTGTCAACACTCTGGAAGATAAAATGATTGGGCACTGATTCTGGAGATACTCCAGGAAGCGTCTATTCTTTCTGAAAAACCAAACTAAAGAAAGAGCATTTAGTTTTTATGCAACATCTCAATGCCTTATCAGGACCTGGGGTGCACATATTTTGACTCCATCTTATCCTTCAACCTCCTCTTGTATTGCTATCTTTTTTTCACTCTATGAAAAAAAACTCAGAGCTTCTGTTCGGCAAATATCAAATTCGTTTACACATCACACATGTTCTGTTCTCTCCCTGATTAATATTTTCATTGCATGACTGCCCCGCCTTTAGTCATTGAATGCCAAGTTCCCAGAGAGGCCTAGCTTGACCTCTGTAATCCTGCCTTTCTCTTACTTCAGATATACTTGCAGGATCCTATTTCATCTCCATCCTAATATCTGTTACTCTAACATGCTCTTTTTTTATACATGTTTATGACTGTCTTGTACTCTAAAATGTTCATAGCTGTATCTACAGCACACAGAATAGTGCCTGGCTCACAGGCAAGGAAGAATACTCATGTACTCAAGGCAGTACATTTACTGTGCTCAAACAGTGCAGACCCCTGGGGAAGATGTAGAAGTGGCAGTTCACAAAGTGAGATCGAAGGGACAGGACAGAAACTCAAAGGTTATTTATGACAGAGACAGAAGAGCCAGGGCAGAGAATGCTAAGGCCATGACCCCCAAGAGAAGAGGACAGAAATCACAGAATCTGCACAGCATATGACAATTGCATGAGCAGGATAGAAACTGCTTGCAAAAATGGGAGAATAAGGATTATGGATAAAGTATCAAAAAAGTGCTTCAAAAGGGCTAAGTAATGAGCTGAATTTGTGGCTTTACTGGCAATGTTAGCAATATTTTTTAATAATTATGCATTTAATTACATATCATTTTGAGATAGGAGCTAGGTGGGAAACTATAAAAAAGCTACATGAAAAAATTGAATCTAGTTTTTTAAAGTTTGTGTGATATCCCCTCTGACTCGTACACAGAACAGCACAGCACAGCAGTTGGATGTCCCAGATCAATGGTTCTCAACCTGTGGGTCACAACCATTGGGGGGGGTCTAATGACCCTTCACAGGGGTTACATATCAGATAGCCTGCATGTCATACATTTACATTAGGACTCATAACAATAGAAAAACTGCAGTTATGATATAGCAACAAAAATAATTGTATGGTTGGGGTCACCACAACATGAGGAACTGACTTGTTTGGAAGGGTGCACACCACCCTCCTGGAAGAATGAGAGCCGTAAGGCTTCATCACCACATGCTACTGAACTGAGGAGGTTCTCACAGGACACAATGAACAGAATACAGATCCAAGAGATGCCTTCGTTCTTGTCGACTGTGCACACAGTCCAGTACAACAAGATGCTAATGCACTCAGCTTAATCCAGCAAGATGTTACCCAGCAGCTGTTATCTGCCAGCTTCTCCTACGTTTAGGTAAAGCAACTGAAAAAGTCTCTGTCCTTAAAAAGCTCACACCATGTCTTCGCAGGGCTGACAGTAAACAGGATAAACACTGACCATCCTCACACATCAGTCAAGGTACAAAGGATGCTGTGGGAGCACAAAGCACTTAACCCAGGATGAAGAATGAGTTCCTAAAGAAGACAGTGCCCTGGGTGAGGGCTGACGGGTGCAGAGCAAGGCAGACAGGAGGAGGAGGAGGAGTCTAAGCAGGAAGGTAACATGGCACGCGATGACTGGGACCTAAGCTGTAGCTTATTTTGATTTCTCTTACCTCATTCCTGCCTTCATTTTGCCTATTAAAAAAAATCAGCATCAGTAGAGTCCAATTCTCGTCATACTCCCTAGAAGATACCTCTGCCAGTTCCAGATGAATATAAAGTATTCAGAAACCCTGCAGCATTTACAGCGTGTCCCAGCAAATGAAGCCCTGATACAAGTGCCAGCACTGTGCTCAGCTATTTAGAGTACATTAGTTTTATCCTGTTAGCCACCAGTTCTGCTGCTGCCCGAGAGCCTTAGTGTGTAGAGCAGCTCTGTGTGCATATGCACAGCGGTAAAAGCAGAAGCACCTATGGGACAAGGAGACGGAATTCCGGCTTTTATTTATACATACCGTTCTCAGCTTTCAGCTCCTCCAGCTCTACCGTGCGAAGAAGCAAGGCTCCCTTCTCATTCTCTAGCTCTACCACTCTCTTCTGTAAAGAGGCGACAGTCTCCTCCATCACTGCCTACATAGTAGAGAGACAACAAGTTAGTGATTCCCCAGAGCAAGCTCTCACACTGATGCCCAGAGGGCCTCTAACATGTATAGCATTCCTAAGTTCTACAGCTACGAGGATGGTTTAGAAACAGCATCCACTCCTCTGCCTGGTGAATCTTTGGAGAAGGTTTTAATTCTAAAGATGGAAAAAGAAATAAAATCTATCCCATAAGCTTCTAGTTCATTGAGTTTTGATTCCAAGCAGAAGCCTGGATTTCAAAGATAGAAAGCCCAAGTAAACGGTGCATGAAAGAACATTTTAAAAGTTCAAAGGCACTGGGTGGTGATGGGGAATGCCTCAAATCCCAGCACTTGGGAGGCAGAGGCAGGCGGATTTCTGAGTTCGAGGGTAGCCTGGTCTACAGAGTGAATTCCAGGACAGCCAGGACTACACAGAGAAACTCTGTACCCCCCCCCAAAAAAAGTTCACCGGCAACACCTTACATTAGATCTGATTAAAGCCAGGCAAGCAGCAAGGCCTGGAGGAAAGTGGACAGGAAGGGAGACCTCCCAAGAGGTGGAAGAACTGTTTCCCCCAGAAACTGTTAACGCTGTACTGTTGGGTTTTTCCCACTTATAACAAAATGTTCTGCTTAATTTATGTATCCAGAATGATTGTCTCTCTTAATGACAGACAATTATCTATATTAAATCTTCAGGTTTTTCTCTTTTTTACACATTTTATCCTACTAGGCACTTAATTTTATACTCTTTTCCATCCAATTCCATGGAAACTGTCACGTTAGGCTACAGAGTTTGCACAGAAACTACAGGAGGTATGTTTAGGGTTTGGAACTTCTATCTAGAGGAAAGTTTCTAGTTTGTAATATATAAAACAAATTAAACTCCAATGATAGAGCTATAGGCATTGTATCTTGAAAAATAAGAAAGCTGTGGGGAGGAACACAGCTGTAGTGTGAGGGAACCAGACAGAGGAAGAACATCAGCCAAGGAGTTAACTGTCTATACATTCAGCCTAACCTCCAGCTGAACAATGAACAGAAACCCAATTACCTGAGGCAGAAATACCCAACTGAGTTTTGGGCTCTCTAACACAGGTCAGAGTGGACAGTGTGGGTCTGTGCTGCTTGCTCATTAAAAGTCTTCAGAAAGCGTCAGAAGTTTAGAAAGAATGAAAAGGGCTGAATCCAAATGAAACATTCATAGTATCCTAGACGCAATATAAAACTCACTCACAGCAGAGAGAAATGGGAAACTGATTCATTCTCAAGAAAAAAATATAACCAACACAGACTAATCACAAAATGATGCAAACTTTGGATTAGCAAGCAAGAACTTATTTATATTGTGGTGATAGGCACTGAACCCAGGACCTTTTGCATGTTCAGCAAACCCTCTCCCACTGAGTTAAATTCCTACCCCTTGTTTTTTGTCTTGAGTCAGAGCCTCACTCAACCAGATGGTCTTGAACTTGGGATGTCCTGTTTCTACCTCCTAAATTCTGGGCTTACAAGGATATGCTACTAGATCTGGCTGAAACTAGGATTTTTGAAGATAATATTATAACTATAATAAGATGTTAGCAGTGAATGAAAAGACAGAAACTTTAGGTTCAAGGCAAACAAACAAAATCTAGAAAATAAAGTTTGAAAATCTAGGATAGAAAGTCACAAATATGAAATGAAAAATCCAATGGACAGGCTTGATAGAATACGGAGAACAAAATGCAGTGACCTCGAAGGCAGATCAAGAGAAACCGATTAGTCTGATTATTGAAGAAAAATGACCATGGCCTCAAGGACATGTAGGGCAGTATTGAAATATACTTTAATTGGAGCATCCAAGAAGGGGAAGAATAGAATACACAGAAAAATTAGTTTAAGATGGACACACTTTTCTCTCACAAAGCTTATATCTGCAAAAAAGAAAAAAAAAAGACAGAATGAAAGGAAGAAAATTGCAAAGAAAACCACAAATGACTACATCACAAAGAGCAAGAGAACGGTCTTTTAAAGCTGAGTGGGAAAACGATACTTCCATCTATAGGAACAATCATATGAGGAACTGCTGGGGCCCTGTAAGGCAGAAGACTGTAAAATATATTTTTGAATGTCCTTAATGTAAAGGTGTTAATGCAGAATGATAAATCCATTCAAGAATAAAACAAAATGCAAATATTAGGTAACACCAAGAGAATTTTTCTTTAGTAGTCCTGACTGCAAGAATATGCTGGTTATTCTAGAAAAACATGGTAGTAGTTGGAAAGCAAAGCCTCACAGAGGAAAAGAACCTGGAGCATGGCAAATATGTCAACATTTTCTCATTGATGCCTTTTAAATACACGTAACAGTTCAGTGCATACATGTTAACACTGTATGCTAAAATTTAAAATGTTAATTAACATAAGCAGCAAATGTAGCATGAAGACTGGGGTGAGAGTATGTCATTACATGGCTTCTGTATTTAAAGTGATAGTCCTAAGAAGATTACTATGTTAAGAATATGCTGGTGTGGGCAGGCTGGCATGTGTGCGTGCATGTGTGTTTGTGTATGTAAACTTAATGGCCTACATGAGTTTGTGTGTGTGTGTGTGTATGTAACTAAACTTAATGCCTTAAATAAGTTTTTAGGCCATGTGGCCCCAGAGCGGGTAACACAGGTAGAGCCTGGCTTGCCCTTACGGGACACAGCTAAGACTCAGGAGAAGACAGAAGAGAGTGCCAAATAGGAGATGTGCAGAGAGTGTCAGCAGGCTGCACAGCAGCACGTAAACATGAGGCAACTATCTCAGGAGATCTCAACTACCAAAGCTATCTATCTCCTTCACATGATTAGAGAATAAACTTGTTGCGGATTGACCTTTTAAGTAACAACTGACTTCCATTAAACGTTCAAAGTATTTATGTGAATATATATACACATATATATGTGTGTGTACACATATACATATATATATGTGTGTATACACACACATACACACACACACATATATATATAAAATCAAATCTGGCAAAGATTACTTGACATGTAAGGAAGTCAGAAGATATAATCCACAATAAACAGATCCAGTACTGATACAGATGCTAGAATTAAAATAAGCACATCTAGACAGCCAGAGTCATAAAAATCATCTAATGGAAAGCAGCTCCCAAAATCAATGCAGAATTGAAATACAGAGACTCACCAGAGTAGATGAATTCTAAGTACAGAAACTACAGTGAAAATAAAGCCCTAGCCTATCAATACCCCAACGTTCAAAGCCAATGATGAAATTTTAAAAGCAGAGGAAATTTTATAAAGAGATTTTCTATCTAAATAAAACGTGACAGACAAGACAACTGAGGAGGGCTCTTTAAAGTGATGGTATATTTATACAATGGAATACTACTCAGGAATTAAAAAAATAATGAATTCATGAAATTTGTAGGCAAATGGTTGGATCTGGAAAATCATCCTAAGTGAGTTAACCCAATCACAAAAGAATACACATGAAATGCAATCACTCATAAGTGGATATTAATGAGCCCAAAAACTCTGAATACTCAAGGCACAATTAGCAAATCAAACGATTCCCAAGAAGAAGGAAGGAGAGGACCCTGGTCCTGAAAAGACTGGATCCAGTTCTGTAGGAGAGTATAAGAACAGAGAAATGGTGTGTGTGGGGTGTTTGGGAATGGGCGGAGGGAAGAGGACTTATGGGACATATGGTGAGGGGGGAACTGGGAAAGGGGAAAGCCTTTGGAATGTAAACAAAGAATATAGAAAATAAAAAAAATCGTGTACTCATAAAAAAAAATAAAGTGATGAAAACAACACCAAACTAAGTCTGTCAACACAAAAAAAGTCAGAACTACACGCTGATAGAACGATATAATTAGCTACACAAGAGCTGTAAGAACCCATCACCAGGAGTATGTCCATGCCTGTGAACACACACACATGAGCGCAAGGCATCCCCATGTACACCCTCAGGAAACTGAGGCAGTGCCTTACACAGAAAGGCATCAGAAGACTGTGCAGACTTCCACTTGCTTTTAATAATAAAAGTTTTCTAGAATAGGACCACAACCATTTTTTTTTACCTCTACTTTTGCTCTACAATGGCAATTTGAAAGAAAAAAAGGGCATATGTTCCATGATTATATTTATAAGTAAACCATAGGCAATCATGGAGGAAAGTGTAATATGTTCTCCTGCTTGAAAATATACCTTGCAGGCTGATAGTATGTTACACCTTATTACGATTTACCTACCATAGCTGAATGCATCTGACAAAACACTCATAGTATACTTATGATTTATGCATTTAATGATTTACAAACTTTATCTCAAGAGAAAAAGAAGACTCCCTCAACTACCAACAAATACAGAACTCTCATCACATGACAACATTCTAAAATATCTTGAGAAAAAGGTCCTGATGCCAGTAGCCTACCATGACATTTATAAAACATTAAAATGAACTAATGGGCAGGGAGGGACAAAGAACAGCTACTAGAGCAAATATACACAGTCAGTGTTACAATACTATCGGGAGGGAGGGACATGAGCACTCATTATAAAACTGTGCCTATGGTTAGCCTAAGCACTTGAGTCTGGCCTGGCAGAGCTGAGGAGGTAATCCGGAGGCCTCTGGTGGGAGCCTTCCGGTTTCCTATCAGAATTCCACCAGACTTCTCACCAGAGGCCATGAAAGCTAGAAGATCCTGGGCAGATCTCATGCAGACTGTAAGAGAACACAAATGTCAGCCAAGAGTACTATACCCAGCAAAACTTTCAATCACCATAGATGGAGAAACCAATATATTCCATGACAAAACCAAATTTACACAATATCTTTCCACAAACCCATCCCTACAAAGGATAATAGGAAGAAAACTCTAATACAAAGAGGGAAACTATACCTGGGAAAAAGCCAGATAGTAACCTTCTTTCATCAAACCCAAAAGAAGATAACCACTCAAATATAAAAATAACATCAAAAATGACAGGAAGTAATAATCACTATTCCTTAATATCTCTTAACATCAATGGAAACAATTCTCCAATAAAAAGACATAGACTAACAGACTGGATACGGAAACAGGACCCTACATTTTGCCGCATACAGGAAACACATTTCAGTGTCAAAGACAAACACTACCCTAGAGTAAAAGGCTGGAAGACAATTTTACAAGCAAATGGTCTCAGGAAACTAGCCGGAGTAGCCATTCTAATAAAAGATAAAATTGACTTTCAACCTAAAGTCATCCAAAAGAGACAAAGAAGGACACTTCTTGCTGGTGAAGGGAAAACTCAACAAAGAAGAACTCTCAATTCTGAACATTGATGCTCTAAATGCAAGGGTACCCTCATTTGTAAAAGAAACTTTACTAAAGCTCAAAGCACACATTGCACCCAACACAATAATTGTGGGTGACTTCAATACTCCACTATCCTCAATGGACTGATCAGGAAAACAGAAACTATACAGGAACACAGGGAAACTAATTGAAGATTTGGACAAATTGGATTTAACACACACACACACACACACACACACACACACATTAATATATATAACATATATATACATACATATATATATAGAACATTTCATCCTAAAGCAAAAGAATGTACCATTTTCTCAGCACCTAATGGTACCTTCTCCAAAATTGACAATATAATTAGTCACAAGACAGACCTCAACAAATATAAGAAAATCGAACTAATCCCATGCCTCCTTTCTGATCACCATGGAGTAAGAGTGGTCTTCAATAGCAACAAAACCAACAGAAAGTCCACATACACTTGGAAGCTGAACAATATTCTACTCAATGATACCTTAGCCAAAGAAGAAATCAAGAAAGGAACCAAAGACTTTTTAGAATTTAATGAAAATGAAGGCACAACATACCCAAATCTATGGGACACAATGAAAGCAGTGCTAAGAGGAAACCTCATCGCCCTGAGTGCCTCCAAAAAGAAACAGGAGAGAGCATATACTAGCAACTTAATGGCACACCTGAACGCTCTGGAACAAAAGGAAGCTAATTCACCCAGGAGAAGTAGAAGACAGGAAATCATCAAACTCAGGGCTGAAATCAATCAAGTTGAAACAAAGAGAAACATACAAAGAATCAAACCAGGAGCTGGTTCTTTGAGAAAATCAACAAGATAGATAAACTCTTAGCCAGACTTGCCAAAGGGTACAGAGACAGTATTCAAATTAACAAAATTAGAAATGAAAAGGGAGATGTAACAATAGAAACTGAGGAAATTAAAAAAAAATCATCGGATCCTACTACTAAAGCCTATACTCAACACAATTGGAGAATCTGGAGGAAATGGACAATTTCCTAGACAGATACCAAATACCAAAATCAAATCAGGATCAAATAGATCATCTAAACAGTCCCATAACCGGCAAAGAAATAGAAGGGGTCATAGAAAGTCTTCCAACCAAAAAAAGCACAGGACCAGATGGTTTTAGAGCAGAATTATGTCAGACCTTTAAAGATCTAACACCAATACTCTTCAAACTATTCCACAAAATAGAAACAGAAGGAACACTACCCAACTTATTCTACGAAGACACAATTACGCTGATACAAAAACCACACTAAGATCAAACTAAGAAAGAGAACTTCAGACCAATTTTCCTTATGAATATTGATGCAAAAATACTCAATAAAATCCTTGCCAACTGAATCCAAGAACACATCAAAATGATCATTCACCATGATCAAGTAAGTTTCATCCCAGGGATGCAGGCATGGTTCAATATGTGGAAATCCATATATGTAATCTACTACATTAACAAACTAAAAGAAAACAACCACATGGTCATTTCATTAGATTCTGAAAAAGCATTTGACAAAATTTAGCATCCTTTCATGCTAAAAGTCTTGGAAAGAACAGGAATTCAAGGCCCATACCTAAACATAGTAAAAGCAATATAAAGCAAACCAGTAGGCAACATCAAAGTAAACAGAGAAACTTGAAGCAATCTCACTAAAATCAGGGACTAGACAAGGCTGCCCCCTCTCACCATATCTTTTCAGGTGCTAGCTAGAGCAATTTCACAACATAAAGTAGTGAAAGGGATACAAATTGGAAAGGAAGAAGTCAAACTCTCATTATTTGCAGATGATATGTTAGTATACTTAAGTGACCCAAAAACTCCACCAGAGAACTCCTATAGCTGATAAACAACTTCAGAAAAGTGGCTGGATATAAAATCTACTCAAACAAATCAGTAGCCCTCCTATACTCAAAGGATAAGAAGGCTGAGAAAGAAATCAGGGAAATGACACCCTTCATAATAGCCACAAACAATATAAAGTATCTTTGTGTGACTCTAACCAAACAAGTGAAATATTTGTATGACAAGAACTTCAGGTCTCTGAAGAAGGAAATGGAAGAAGACCTCAGAAAATGGAAAAATCATCTATACTCTGGGTTGGCAGGATTAATATAGTTAAAATGGACATCTTGTCAAAATAAATCTACAGATTCAACGCAATCCCCATAAAAATCCCAACACAGTTCTTCATAGAGTTAGAAAGAGCAATTCTCAAATTCATCTGGAATAACAAAAAACCCAGGATAGCTAAAACTATTTTCAACAGTAAAAGAACTTCTGGGGGAATCAGTATACCACTCCTGGGCATATACCCAGAGGATTCCCCAACATGCAGTAAGGACATATGTTCCACTATGTTCATAGTAGCCTTATTTATAATAGCCAGAAGCTGGAAAGAACCCAGATGTCCCTCGATGGAGGAATGGATAAAGAAAATGTGGTATATTTACACAACGGAATAATATTCAGCAATTAAAAACAATGAATTCATGAAATTCATAGGCAAATGGTTGGAACTGGAAAATATCATACTAAGAGAGCTAACTCATTCATAAAAGAACACACATGGAGTGCAGTCACTGATAAGTGGATATTAGCCCAGAAGCTCAGAATTCCCAAAACACCATCCACATACCAAATGATGTCCAAGAAGAAGGAGGGAGTGGCTCCTGGTTCTGGAAAGGCACAGTGCATCAATGTAGGTGAATACCAGAACAGGGAAGTGGGAAGGGGTGCATGGGGGAACAGGGGGAGGGAAAAGGGCATATGGGACTTTTGGGGGGCAGGGAGTCAGGAAAGGGGAAATCATGTGAAATGTAATTAAAGAATATATTGAATTAAAAAAAACTGTGCCTATCTATGTGAATCGATGGAAGATGTCTTAGTAAACACAAATGTTATTTATCCTTGTTGGGAAGCTACTTTAATGCCTTTCAGGGTATTCAGATAGAGTCATCCCCCAAAAGGATTTCATTAGGCAGAAAATGTATGTTCATTCTCTCTGTAATACTCATTAGAGCCCTTCAATACAGTAAATACATATAGATCAGAGAGAAATTCACATTTAATTACCTTGTCGCTCTCATTATAAACATCTGGTAAACAAATCTGAGATGCTGTTTCATGTTTTTGCAAGTTTGGTGTATTTACAAACTGGCTAATTTCTTTGGATTTTTGCTGGAGTTGATCTAAGGAAGAGAAAACAAACATGCATATCTGAGGAAAACAAGACAAGCACATAGAAGCGAGTTCTGCTCCAGTCTGAAATCTCTACAGATATATCTCGCTGAACTTTACTAGTTCAGCTACCTAATTAATTACTTTTTTACTGTTTGAATCAAAGAATATCTCAGTAAACTACTTCCTTCAAAGGAAAAATAAGCACATGGGATGTTACAGAGTCACAAAGCAAAATGCAATCCTGCCATCTGCATAGGACTGGCCTGAACAGGGGACCCTGCGCTAAGTGCAGAGAGCCAGACAACTGCACAGTCCATCTCCACTTCGGGAACTAATGTGGAAACGCCTGAGAAAGACTAGTGATTCTTAGGGAGCTGGAAGGGTGAGGGAGATGAGAGGAAGTCAGGAAGGACGTCAAGAGGCTGCGAACACCCACTGTTTGCATGTATGGAATTCTCTGAATGCTATCAACATGCATAGCATAACTGGTAACATGCTAATAAACACAGGCCTAGACACATAAAATAATCATTTGTCAATTACCCCTTGAAAATGGATTTGGTGGAGCCAGGCACACCTTTAATTCTAGCTTTCAGAAGGCAGAGGCAGGCAGATCTCTGAAGCCAGCCTGGTCTACAAAGCAAGTTCCAGGGTAGCCTAAGACTGTACAGAAAAACCCTGTTTTGAAAAGACAAAAAACAAAACACACACATACACACACACACACACACACACACACACACACACAAAGAAGGAAAAAGAAAGAAAAAGAATAAAGGCTTTGGTGGTTTACTTTAGTCTTCATGCTCCACTAAAGTATTATAAACCCACCCAGAGTCTCTACCAGGGTTTTTGACATGACCATGGTTTGGAGAAGGGGACAATGGGTTCAGATAGTTCCCCTTTCCCTCATGATGCCTTCTAAACTTTCTGGTTGAAAACCAATGTTGAAGTACTTGCTTACAAATTACTTCATCCTAAACTCTTTCCCAGGGCATGAGAATTCCTATCTGTCAGTACTACATGGACACTTTAAAAATGCTGGTGACATGGACTATTGGAGTCCGGGGAATTGAACTTTTTTTTTTGTTTTTTGTTTTTTGTTTTTTGTTTTTTGTTTTTTGTTTTTTGTTTTGTTTTGTTTTGTTTTGTTTTGTTTTCGAGACAGGGTTTCTCTGTGTAGCTCTGGCTGTCCTGGAACTCACTCGGCAGACCAGGCTGACCTCAAACTCAGATATCTGCCTGCCTCTGCCTCCCAAGTGCTGGGATTAAAGGTGTGCACCCCCACCGCCCAGCACAGCACTTTTTTTTTATAAACTCCTAAAATGGTGAATTTTTAGAGTCATTTTCGATTTTAATGAAAATGTTTTAAAATGTTTCTTAAAAGATGCTGAAAAAGCATTTGACAAAATTCAGCATCCTTTTATGCTAAAAGTCCTGGAAAGAGCAGGAATTCAAGGCCCATACCAAAACATAGTAAAAGCAATATGCAGCAAACCAGTAGCCAACATCAAACTAAATGGAGAGAAACTGGAAGCAATCCCACTAAAATCAGGGACTAGACAAGGCTGCCCCCTCTCTCCATACCTTTTCAATATAGTACTTGAAGTTCTAGCTAGAGCAATTTGAAGACATAAGGAAGTCAAAGGTATACAAATTGGAAAGGAAGAAGTCAAATTCTCACTATTTGCAGATGATATGATAGTATACGTAAGTGACCCAAAAAACTCCACCAGAGAACTCCTACAGCTGATAAACAACTTCAGTAACGTGGCTGGTTATAAAATCAACTCAAGCAAATCAGTAGCCTTCTTATACTCAAAGGACAAGCAGGCTGAGAAAGAAGTTAGGGAAATAACACCCTTCACAATAGCCACAAACAATATAAAGTATTTTAGCATTACTCTAACCAAACAAGTGAAAGATCTGTATGACGGGAACTTCAAGTCTTTGAAGAAAGAAATAGAAGACGTCAGAAGATGGAAAAATATTTCATGATCTTGGATTGGCAGGATTAATATAGTTAAAATGGACATCTTGCCAAAAGCAATCTACAGATTCAAAGCAATCCCCATCAAAACCCCAAATCAATTCTTTATAGATTTTGAAAGAGCAATTCTCAGATTCATCTGGAATAACAAAAAGCCCAGGATAGCTAAAACTATTCTCAACAATAAAAGAACTTCTGGGGAATCAATATCCTGGACCTCAAGCAGTACTACAGAGAAATTTTGTTGAAAACAGCATGATATTGGTACAGTGACAGGCAAGTAGATCAATGGAATAGAATTGAAGACCCAGAAATGAACCCACAGAGTTATGGTCAGTTGATCTTTCATAAAGGAGCTACAACCATCCAGTGGAAGAAAGTTAGCCTTTTCAACAAATGGTGCTGGTTCAACTGAAGGTCAACATGCAGAAGAATGAGAATTGACCCACTTTTATCTCCTTTACTAAACTCAACTCCAAGTGGATCAAGGACCTCCACATAAAACCAGACACACTGAAACTAATAGAAAAGAAACTGGGGAAGACCCTGGAGGACATGGGCACAGAGCGAAAGTTCCTGGACAGAACACCAATAGTTTATGCTCTAAGATCAAGAATTGACAAATGGGTCCTCATAAAATTACAAAGATTTTGGAAACCAAAGGACACCGTCAGAAGGACAAAACAGCAATCAACTAATTGGGAAAAGATCTTCACCAACTCCACATCCAACAGAGGGCTAATACCCAATATATACAAAGACCTCAAGAAATTAGACCCCAGAGAACCAAATAACCCTATTAAAAATGGTGTACAGAGCTAAACAAAGAATTTTCACCTGAAGAAATTTGGATGGCTGAGAAGCACCTTAAGAGATGTTCAACATCACTAGTCATCAGGGAAATGCAAATCAAAACAACCCTGAGATTCTACCTCACACCAGTCAGAATGGCTAAGATTAAAAACTCAAGAGACAGCAGATGCTGGCGAGGATGTGGAGAAAGAGGAACACTCCTCCACTGCTGGTGGGATTGCAAGCTGGTACAACCATTCTGGAAATCAGTCTGGCAGTTCCTCAGAAAACTGGGCATGACACTTCCGGAGGACCCTGTCCTACAACTCCTGGGCATATACCCAGAGGATTCCCCAACATGCAGTAAGGATATATGTTCCACTATGTTCATAGCAGCCTTATTTATAATAGCCAGAAGCTGGAAAGAACCCAGATGTCCCTCAATGGAGGAATGGATAAAGAAAATGTGGTATATTTACACAATGGAATACTACTCAGCAATTAAAAACAATGAATTCATGAAATTCATAGGCAAATGTTTGGAACTGGAAAATATCATCCTAAGTGTGTTAACCCAATCACAAAAGAATACACATGAAATGCAATCACTGATAAGTGGGTATTAATTAGACTTACAGAGGACTATTTGCAATCTAGTCTGTATGTCTAAATGTGGCCTGACATTTCCAGAAACACATTCCTTTCTGTGCACAGCAAGCACTGTGGTCTTCTGATCAGTTGTGTTTTCCACAGGACTCCTCAGGGCCCAGACCATGGCTGAGTAGTGTTTAGCACTGAGCCGACAATGTTGAGACTTAAGACTTGAGAGACATGAAGAGAACATGCCAGAGGAGATGCATTTCCTTCTGAGCTTGCCTCTAACAGAGCTCTGAAGTAGGAAGTACAATCCCCTAGCGGGATAGATGTGTGGCTTTAAAAGCTACACACTGACCTTCCAGGGGCTGCACAGCCTGGGCTGACTCAGCAGCCTGTCCATGCTTCTCCAGACGCAGCTTCGAGTTTTCCTCCTTTAGAGCATCACAGGCAGATTGCAGCGCTTGCTCATTCTTCTGAAGAATCAAAATGTGAGCGGTCTTCTCCTCCATTTCTGTCTTATGTGTTTGCTGGAGAGCACTGTACTGAGTCTCCAGGTCAGCCTGGGCTTGGCCTGCTTGCTCCAACTGTCCCCAAAGCTGATACATTTCTTCCTGCAGGTTCTGGAAGGATATTTTCTCTGCCACTACAAGTTCTACTTTTTCCATCAATATCTTACACTCCTGTCTTTCTGTTTCCATGGTATTCTTTAGAGTACTATGTTCAGCCTCCAGCAGCTGCAGCTGCTGTGAAAGAACCTAAAACAAACAAACAAAACACCCAACATCAGGATCTACAACTACTGTACTCTCTCATTCCAGGAGCATTCTGACACACCCCCTAGGAGCCACACACTGGCCCTGAACCTGTGGAGTAACAAACACCCTCCATGTTTGCTTTCTGGGTGTTCTGGACCATTCACATTCGTATTTGCCTGGCATGAGTATGTTTTCATTGTGACTCTCCTGTTGGAGAACACGCTTCATTAGGAAGGATGTACATGTCTCCTTGTCTGTAGCACCATCAGTCTCTGGA
This sequence comes from Apodemus agrarius, assembly GCA_964023405.1. Lineage (NCBI taxonomy): Eukaryota > Metazoa > Chordata > Mammalia > Rodentia > Muridae > Apodemus > Apodemus agrarius. The sequence continues at coordinate 63,415,761 of OZ030018.1, forward strand.
CTCAATTCACGGTGAGTACATAACTCTAGTCTGTGCCCTGGAGGAACTCAGGGTCCAGGCACTGAAGCAGGCTGAGCATCGTATAGAAGCACAGAGGGCAGGAACCAGAGGAATATCGGAAAACGTTCAAGGGAAGAGGGATGGGCTAGGGTGACCTTTCTTTTAAAGACAGCTAACTAGTCTAAAACTTTAAAAAGTAAGCAATGAGCCAGGCAACGAGGTACAAAAAATGGTATTTCAGGCAGAGCGCCAAGGAAGAAACATGACTACCGACTGCCAAGGTGCTTGGAGTTAGCATTGAGAGAAAGTCAGGTGAGGAAATGGGCGAGGGCTGGAAACAACAAGGCTCTGCAGACACTGTCATTAAGAAAACAGAGCAGAGCCAGGTGTGGTGGTGCACGCCTGTAATCCCAGCACTTGGGAGGCAGAGGCAGAGGCAGGCAGATTTCTGAGTTCAAGGCCAGCCTGGTCTATAGAGTGAGTTCCAGGACAGTCAGGACTACACAGAGATACCCTGTCTCAAAATACCAAAAAACAAAAACAAACAACAAACAAACAAACAAATAGAAAACAGAGCAGTTCTCTAAGGAATAAGGAGGCTGCTAACAGGGCATGAAGACAATCCTCTTCATGCCAACACACACGCCAACCCAGGGAGGAGAGAGACCCACAGATAGCAAGACACAGGAAGGAGCAATTGTATTATAGGATCCCTTCACTACAGCTGAAAGTTGACCAACACAGATAGGCAGAGTGGAGACCATGCACAAGGCATGAGAAGCACTCAAGTCGGACAGGGGTACAGTGGTGGAAAAGATACTCACTAGACAATAACAGGAAAGTCTGCAGAAAGACTCGAGACCATCAGCGGTGAAGGGAAATGCAACAGAAGATGGCAGTGGGAAGGCCCGAGGAAGGCAGTGCTTGCTTCACCACTGTGTCACCCGCAGTCGAGCGCAGATGGCACCAAGGCTCTGAAGGCTCAATCGGCTTTTTATACCTGCTGCCTGACCACGCGCAAATGGACCCTGCCCATGGCAGGCAGTAGGCAGAAACCACAGATGGTACCTGGTTTCTCTGTTCTGCCGAAGTAAGCTCCTTCTGCAGCAGGTCCACAACCTGAGTGCGGCCCAGCAAGGCGTCTTCATGTTCCTCCAGCTTCCTCTGCATCACCCTCAGTTTCTGGAAAGAAAACATTATAGGCATAATTACAGATAAATACGGCCATTATTTTCCTACCTTTCAAAATGTCACATGTACTATAAGGCTATTTTACAGAGCATGGAAGATAAGAGATTAAAGAGTGGACATCAGGATGACAGGGCCCATCTAGCAGCAAGAGAACCTCCAAAATGCCTTCTCAATGACCAAATCCAAATGCAAGCAAGGCCTTGAATCAGGGCATCTAATATACTCAAGATAAACACACACTCACTTTCAAAGTTATATATAGTTCCTGTCTGATCCCTGAATAGCATAGGTGACATGCATTTCTTACCTACAAAAGAGAGCAAAACAAAAACTATTTCTCTTCTATTTTCAATCGCAGGAAAGACACTTGAAAAATAGCTATTGAATAATCAATATATACATATAGTCTATATTTTATTTTTCAAAGCAGTGTACTCTGAAGCTCCATGTGCTATGTTCCGAAAGACTGCTTAGAACGTATAATGACTTTTCACTCAAGAACAAACACATGAGAGTCTGGGAAGGAAGGCACAACTAGCAAAATCCTTGTGAGGGTCTGTGTTCAAATCCCGGAATCCACCGGAGCCAGGTGGAACAAGCCATGGCTCAGAGGCCATGAGCACCTGTTGCTCCTGCAACAGACACAGGTTTGGTTCCCACTACCATCTATAAGTGCAGCTCCAGGGGATCTGATGTCCTCTTCTGACCTACATGGGCACTAACATGCATGTAGTGCATCCATGGAGGCAAAACCATCCACACATAAGACAGGATCAGTAATTATGTAGTATCAGTAAAAGCCAGCCATGGTGACTCGCGCTGTAATCTGAGCACCCCAGAGGCTGAGATAAGAGGAGGGCTACAAGTTCCAGGGGAGACTGGGCTATAGGATGAGATCTTGTTGAAAAACCATCGTGGAGACTAGGGAGCAGAACACTATGCTGAACGAAATCAGAACTTATTTCAGAGTTGAAGATGTTCAAAAAAGTGTACAGGACATTAGAGGAAAATCAGAGTTAAAAAAGTTCAAAGAAGTTGAAATTCATCAGGAAGTTGATATAAAAGAAAACTCATCCCAGAAGAGAAACAAATCACAAAACGGAATGTCTTCAGTTAAAAAAGTAAAAGAATAAATCTAAAATATAATCAAAAATGTAATCGATAAACATAATAAATACTGAAGACAAAGAACAAACATAAAAGTTAGCAGAAACTAAAACCTGCAAAGAAGAAACCAACAACAATGGGGCAGAGCAGTCATTGTCAATCACGGAATTCAAGTTTCAGAAGACATATGAAGCATAGACAGGAAGAATATACTGAGCCCAAGTGCTGGCAAGAGCGCCACACACCATGGCAAACTCAACTGCTAGACCTGCAAGGGAGAGAGGGAAGGAGGGAGGAGAGACAGACAGGGAGGCCTCAGAGATGGGAGAGAGCTACTGACTATGTAAATAAGGAGGCATGTACAAACGAGAAACCAAACTCAGAACTCAAAGGCCATTCTTTGTCTTTTGTGTACTAGTAAATTGGAAATATATTGAAACATATGTAAATTAGTTTTAAATATAAGTGCATGTTATATATTATTAAGTATTGGTTACTACCTACCTACTGTAATGTTAAGATATACCAAATAGAACTTAATATTGATATATCCTTTTAATAAAGAAGCATTTACCATATACGTATCCATTAGCCAGTAGTGATTTGTTAACCTCATAATGATGAGGCAACTCACTCCTACCTGTGAGGCTTGTTCTGACTGGGCCTGGTCCAGCTGAGCTTGCAAACTGCCAATTAGTTTTTCCTTCTCCTGGAGTTCATGTCTTAATTTTTCTACTTTCATCTCTTCATCTGTTGAGCTTTTATCATGCTGAAAAATGCAATAAAGTACTTACTTAAAAGATGTAGTTCACACATATTTCATCTTTCACACTACTAGTCCTTTAGAGACATTTCATTGTAGCATCATTAACTGGATAGGGGCAGTCAGAAGCAGAACAGGAGGATCTGAGTTAGAAGGCAGCCTGGTGTAGATGGCCAAACAGATGCGACTCTGCTGAGAGACCTGTCTGAAACAAACAGAAAGCCAGTGACAGGAGCAAGGCAAAAACTATCAAAGAGCAGTGGATTTCCGGCTGGAAAGAGCTCAGTTTAAATTTCTGAGGAATAAGATTTGGATCCCAGAGCCACATAACAAGCCAGGGCCCCACAAACACCTGGGATTCCAGCTTCAAGGCACCTGACACCTTCCTGCCTCTGATCTCTATCTTCTTCCTCTTCTCTTCTCTTCTCTTCTCTTCTCTTCTCTTCTCTTCTCTTCTCTTCTCTTCTCTTCTCTTCTCTTCTCTTCTCTTCTCTTCTCTTCTCTTCTCTTCTTTCTCTCTTCTTCTTCTTCTTCTTCTTCTTCTTCTTCTTCTTCTTCTTCTTCTTCTTCTTCTTCTTCTCCCTCTATCCTCTCTCTCTCTCTCTCTCTCTCTCTCTCTCTCTCTCTCCTCTCTCTCTCCCCCCCAATGTCCCACACTAAGTATACTGTGGTTAAAGGGTTGCTGGAATTGACTGGAACTACCTGGGCATCCTTTATTTAACAGGGAGAGGAAATGAAGGTATAAAATGCTGACATACAATGTTTGAGGCCTAAGGAAGAAGTGAGCTAAAATGAAAAGCAGAGCACAGAATAACTTAAAAACCTAACTGCATGATTCAAGGGAGGTTTGACGAACCTGGACAAACCTGAACAGGAAAAAGTCAGTGCCTCCCACCACAGTCAGGGGAAGGGGAACCACAGGAACCATAATGGAGGAAACGGATCAACCTTGAGATGGTAAGCATTCTCTTCTTCTTCTTCTTCTCCTCCTCCTCCTCCTCCTCCTCCTCCTCCTCCTCCTCCTCCTGCTCCTCCTCCGCGGGCTTCTGCCGTACTTCGGCCTTAGTCTAGAGCCTCACACACAGGGCATAGCTGCTTTTCCACTGAGCTATATCCCCAGTGCAAACAAGGAAATGTAACATCCTCTGAGCGTTTTTCTCTGAACAGCAAGGCTCTCAGAAGCTGCGACTCCAAAACTGAACCCCCAGGCAACATCCCAGGAATTAACGTTTCTGAGAATAATTATATAGTAGTCAAAGAATGCAACAGACAAATTAAGGAAATAAAATGATGTCCCCTGCAGGGTGGTCTAGGCTGACTTGTAACTAGTGTGCAGTGACACACCAGCCTCAGAATAATTTGCACAAATGCTCCAATAAGACCTGATGTCTGCTGTTCTCTAAGTAGACACCTGCATGTGGCTATGAAGGGTAAGTTGAAGTGAATGTGCCCTGAGCAGCACCATGCTTCTCTAAGGACCACTTTCCTTGGTCCCTTGCATCCTGAGTAGACACTGCTTTGTGGGGGCAGCCATAAACTAGGGAGCCTCTACAAGGACACTAGGCAATGCAGGTGAGGGAGCCCACAGTTCACAAAACACTGATCTACCATTATCAGCTTATAGGAATAGAGAATAATCTATATTAGTTAAGGAATGAAAGGATTTGAGAGCAGGGGCAGAATCTTAGAGATCATAGTTTTTAATGTTCTAACCAATAATCAAACTCATCTGAGAAGCATGACTTTTCCTCTGTAGTTATCAGTGCTCTTCAGGACTTAGTTCTTCCAGTCAGCCCTTTAAAACTCTGATGGCCAGCGTAACAGCTCAAGCCCACACTTTGGGTAGGCGTTTGCTCTCCCCATGTGGCCTCCAGTCAAGGCAAAGCACAGGAAAGGGAGGCATTCTTCCCACCACAGCTGTTTGTGCTCAGCTCAGATCTGCTCTCTCTACTGGGGCTCAGGAGGTGCCATGTTCCTGGCCTGTCCTCATACCTTGGAGAGCTCCTCTGCCTGGGCTTCTGGAGGTGGAGCAGTCCCTGCTTGTATCTTTATTGCCTCTAATTGTTTATTTAAGGGTAACATCTCGGCCTTTGCACGAAGTTTTATTTTTTTAATTTCCTTCTCAATAGCTGATTTTTCCTTCTGTCATGGAGGAATGGAGACAATAAATGTGAATTAGCCATTTACCTAGCACACACATACAACTTATTTAAGGCAGGCAATGAGCTATGAGTAGAAAATGAATGAAAGGATTTGAGAGCAGGGGCAGAATCTTAGAAATCATAGATTTTAATGTTCTAACCAATAATCAAACTCAGCAAGCATGACTTTTCCTCTCTGTAGTTATCAGTGCTCTTCAGGACTTAGTTCTTCCAGTCAGCCCTTTAAAACTCTGATGGCCAGCGTAACAGCTCAAGCCCACACTTTGGGTAGGCGTTTGCTCACCCCATGTGGCCTCCAGTCAAGGCAAAGCACAGGAAAGGGAGGCATTCTTCCCACCACAGCTGTTTGTGCTCAGCTCAGATCTGCTCTCTCTACTGGGGCTCAGGAGGTGCCATGTTCCTGGCCTGTCCTCATACCTTGGAGAGCTCCTCTGCCTGGGCTTCTGGAGGCGGAGCAGTCCCTGCTTGTGTCTTCATTGCCTCCAATTGCTTATTTAAGGGTAACATCTTGGCCTTTGTGAGGAATTTTATTTTATTGATTTTTTTCTCGACAGCTGTTTTTTCTTCCTGTCATGGAGCGATAGAAACAATAAATGTGAATCGCCGGTTACCTAGCACACACACTAGTGTTTAAGGCAGGCAACTGTTCCTAGATAGAACCATTCCTAGATAGAAGACACCTCTGTTATCAATGTATCTGATAGATAAAATCAGTTATGTGCCATATGCAAAGACCCTCCAGGGATTAAACATGTGTCAGGATCCAAAAGCATTCTCAAAGGAGAACTATGTGCTAGGTTGTCAGACAAGAAACAGAAAAACAGAGTTGAGGGCGCCAGTGCAAACCGGCTGGCTCTGGCTTCAGAAATGAGTATGAGGAAGAATGGTACATCCTAGTGTCATTAGCAGGGAGCTGCAAACCCTTTACTGCTTCTTTATTCCATGGTCACTAAGGAACTTAAGGTTAAGATGTATCATCCTAAAAGATTTTAATTTATGGAAAGAATGGAGCTACTAATTTATACTTCTTTTCCTTTATCTATCAGTCTCTTTTGAATTTAACACACGCCTCACCTAACACACAATCTGTGTGTTATTAAAATGAAATATCTGGAACTATGAGACAAAAGTAGTCATCAATAAAGCTATGGCAAGTTCATAAACATGAGTAGTATGTTTTGAGAGTTTCTGGTGTTTCCTGTTAAGATCCATCACCTACCATATGCTTACCACACCTCCCACTCTACCACACCCTCCAGTGTGACATCTAACTCTCATGCTTTCATCTACCAAGCTTTGAAAAAGTGACTGCTGGGACTGTCCTGCCACACTTACCACTCTGGGCCCCATGACTCTGTTTTCTAGTGAAGGGACCATCGTCCTACCTGGGCAGCCTGCTCTGCCTGTGTTTGGCTGAGCTGTGATTGCAAAGTGCTGATGAGTTCCTCCTTCTCTTGAAGCTGCTGTTTCATCAGGACGAACTCTTCCACCTCTGCAGAACGTTTATCCAACTAAAGGGGGAAAATACTCACTTTAGCAAAGCAGTTGGCAGTCTTCGTCATTTGACTTTCTCATCTGTCTTGAATACCTACCATACTCCCTTCTAATTTCTACTTTAATACAAAAAAGAATTTCATATACTAATTTTAAAATATTATTGAATTCCTAAAATTTGTTAGAAGATAGAAGCAAAAGCAACACTGGTTGCAATATCTTTGAATGGTCACATAGGAAAGAGTCAGACCAACTCAACAGTGAATGTAAAAATGTGGACAATATTGACAATGTAAGTAGGAAGATACCCTATAAACACGTTAAGGGTAAACCATGGAAATCTGGATTTGCTTGGCATTAGAGACTTTAGGAGAGAAAGGGAAAGTGACAAAGCTACATCTGATGGCCTTGGGAATAAAAAATACAAAGCAGCAGACAAGTATTTTTTGCAACCCACAGCAGCCAGTAACAGAAGAGCAGTGGCAATTCGCATTCTATGGCCATAGGTAAATGCAGGACTTCTACAGGAAGAAAGATGAAGAGGGCAGGGCTCATCTACACCCTCTGATGTCTCAAACCTGAGACACAGGCTCTATTGTTAGAGACAGATATGCAAAACCACTTAGAAGAAACTGAGGTGTGACAGCAAGATGAAGAGGTCCAGAGATGTAGCCGCTGGGATGCTGCCTGCCCTGTGTGGTCAAGGCTATGAGCTCCAGGTCCACTGAGAGGCTGCCTGCCCTGCACGGTTAAGGCTGTGGGCTCCAGATCCAGCACCAGTGATAATAGTTGAGTACACTGGTATGTGCCTGAAATTTCAAAAACAGAGGGCTGAGACAGGAAAACAGAGTTCAAGACAGGCCTGGGCTACATAGTGAGACCCAGTGCAAAACAGAAAGCAGCATGGAAGTAATATAGAGGGAAAGGGAACCTGTATGAATATGCTGCATAATTTGGTATCAACCAGCCACATGAGGCTAGAGAAGTCTGACAATGTGATGACTCCAAAAGTATTTCATTTTAATAAATTGCTTAACTAAAATTTAAAGTTGAAATAAATTAATTTTATTAATACGGTTTCATTTTAGTCTTCCAACTACTGACATGACTTTATCTGTTCTATCAGATGAGACTGTAAAAAAGATTTAAAACTTTGTATGTGCACGTGTGTGCATGCATGAGTTTCTATGTACCACATGTATACATATGTCTTCAGAGGTCAGTGGGCGTTGATCGGATCCTCAGGAGCTGGAGTCACAGGTGGCTGTGAACTTCCTGATGCAGATGCTGGGGACCTAACCTAGGTCGCCTACAAGAGCAGTTAAAAGTACTCTTAACCTCCAAGCCATCTCTCCAGGCCCTCGAGTGAGGCTTCAGAAAGGCAGTGTGTGTGTGTAGTGCCCAGCGTATACAACTTGAGGTCAACAATTTGATGCAGTATGAATGATTTTTTTTTTTTTTGCTGTACTTGTATGTAATATGGTGATGTGTTAATCTGAATATGCAGATAGCATGAGTAATAGTAGTAATCAAGATAAACAAGAATAGAACATGAAGTGAATTATTTAATTACAATAGAATAATTCATCTAATTCAAAAGTCTACAGTTTGGAGTTCAAAATGAAAGCAGACTAGTGAATTATAATTCTCTCCTTTGGGTCTCCTAAGCAGTACTTCAGTGCAGACATTCCACAGTCTGCTGAGATATTCACCTGTTGTGGAAAGTGAGTGGACTCCAGTGTTAGCCCATGACTGCTGTACCTGCTGGTACAGACCAAAGTGAAGGGTGGGAGGCGGCAGGCCACAAATCAGACAACTCTTGCTCATATATATATATATATATATATATATATATATATATACACATACACAAAACCACAAAACAGAAGGCTATGGTTTTATTTTCCTCAAACAAATCTAAATGTTTAGAAGCACAATTTCACACAAAAGCAGAAATAGAAGGGAATCTAGTCAAAATGCCCCAGGATTAGCGCATACAAAAGGGTCAGCTGTGGCTCAGAGGCTGTGAGCACCTGTTGCTCCTGCAACAGACACAGGTTTGGTTCCCACTACCATCTATAAGTGCAGCTCCAGGGGATCTGATGTCCTCTTCTGACCTACATGGGCTCTAACATGCATGTAGTGCATCCATGGAAGAAAAACCATCCACACATAAGACAGGATCAGTAATTATGTAGTATCACTAGAAGCCAGCCATGGTGATCGCGCTGTAATCTGAGCACCCCAGAGGCTGAGATAAGAGGATGGCTACAAGTTCCAGGGGAGACTGGGCTATAGGATGAGATCTTGTTGAAAAACCATCGTGGAGACTAGGGAGCAGAACACTATGCTGAACGAAATCAGAACTTATTTCAGAGTTGAAGATGTTCAAAAAAGTGTACAGGACATTAGAGGAAAATCAGAGTTAAAAAAGTTCAAAGAAGTTGTAATTCATCATGAAGTTGATATAAAAGAAAACTCATCCCAGAAGAGAAAACAAAACACAAAACCGAATGTCTTGAGACAATAAGAACCAGATTCTCTACGTGTCAAGCTAGAGTGTTCCTCATCACATGCTCAGCCACTGAGTCAAACAACAATACCTGCAGAGCTTCCTCCTTCTGCTGGAGCTGAACATCCTTCTGACTAATGATATCCCTTAGCTCCAGAATTAACTTCTCAGCATCAGCCAGGCGGTGCAGAGCATCCTCTGGTATGCTAGTGTTCGATTCCATGACAATTTTCTGGGGTAATTCCTAATATTGACACAAAAACAAACAAAACAATGCACAGGGAAAAACAGCCTCAGAAATTCCCACAACCTTGCCTCATCTTTTGCCCAACTCCTCTCTTTAGAACCTGAGTTCTAACTAATCCAATAAGTTATCTTCAGCATTACAACACAGTATTTCGTTGAACTTAAAGTACTACCAACCTAATTTTATCAAAGAGAAAAAGAAATGAAGGAAGGAAGGCAGGCAGGCAGGCAGGCAGGCAGGCAGGCAGATAGGCAGGCAGGCCATGATTACATACTAGTAAGTGGAAGAAGCCAACATTTAGAATTAAAGGACAGGAGATGTGGCTTAGCTGGTGAAGGGAAGGCCTTGTGTGACTGCACCAAGGCCGGCCTTCAACTCCCAACATTCTACCAACCAGCGTGGCAGCACACACCTGCGATCCCAACATGCATTGCGCACAGGCTGGGAGGTTAGGAGTCCAAGGCCATCTTTGGCTAGATACATAGCAAGTTTGAAGCCAGCCTGGATACATGAGACTCTGTCTCAAACAAAATAAACAAATGAAATAAAAATGAAAGATGTTATTTAAAAAAAATAAAATAAAAAAAACTTTCCTTAACCATTTGTCTTTCAAAAAGCCAACCTGACTTCTGATTCCTTAAGGATCAGAAATACAATATAAACTAAGAGAAAGTGGAAGGTGGATATATAAAATAAATAGATGTTTCCTTACTCCTTTCCCATGAAAAGGAATTATGTTCCCAAGGAGGGAGACAAGGAGAAGGACTTCTTAGGACAAAGATCCCAGCAGGCTAAGCAGACAACAGAGCTCTCCAAGCTCAGGTAAACGTGGTTGCATCCTCACAGCTCTCTGGCTGACAACCCTCTGCACAGGATCACTTATAGAGTTGCGATTCTTTTTGTTGGTAAGTGTCATCACTTCTGCTTAGCATGAGGGAGGCTGCTCACACCACTCTAGCTTAAGCAATTCTCCTCAGAAGAACACGGAATGGGAGCCCTATCAGTTGGATGCAATAGAGCTACTCACAGCTTCTGAGGAAGCCATCAACGTCCAGTCAGTGTAATTTCCTGATAATTCATGCAAAACAATATTTGCTAATCCTGACGATTGGCTCAGCATCTCTGCAGGTGAAACAGAAAACACAAGGCAGTAGAGGCAGGTAGCTAGAGCATGTGCAAAGCAGGCAGGACCACTTAAAGACAACTAATGTGACTCCATGAGCCAAGCCTGTCCTCTGTAACTGGAATGAAGGAATGAAAGGCATCTTTCACAGCTGAGAGCTTTGTATAGCTCAAAGGCTAGGAATCTAAGAGCATGAAAGCTAAATGGAGTGAGATGGTTCTCTCTCTCTATGGCTTGCCACAAAACACAAATGGCAAATATGCTTGTAAGATCAGCAAACAGGAAATCACTGTGGTAAAGTTCACACGAGGAAAAAGTGATGGCTGTCACGTTGTAAAGTGCCAGAGTCACAAAGAGCAACTAAACAGGAAACTAAAACAGAGCTCCACATGCAGGCCAAGCTTCTATAAAACAGGCAAATAGAAACAGACTCTCCAAGTTCACATTCGCCACACCTTCCCTGCCATAAGATCTGACACTTATCTGAAGAAGTACTGCAGAGTCAAATAAAAAGCCTAGAGTTGGAGAGATGGCTCAGTGGTTAGGGACACTGGTTGCTCTTTCAGAAAACGTGCCTTTGATTCCCAGCACCCACACAGTGGCTTACAAACCATCTGTAACTCCAGTTCCAGGGGCACTAGACACATACTTAGTGCACAGACATACATCCAAGCAAAACATCTATACAAATTAAAATAAAATTTAAAATAAAATACAAACAAAAATTTGTAAGATGTTTTTCTTCTTTAAAAAGTTTTAGAAAGCCTTCACTGTTCACTGACAATTATTAATTTAAAAATATGTATCCAGTATGTAGTAGTTCACTAGGAATTATGCAAATGAATAAATAGATGACACATCCCTATCCACAGAGACCAAAGTCCATAACATGTACAGGAATAGAAGCAAAATAATCACACAGCAGAGTGTGTGCCTCTGTGGGCACACTCCCATTCCTCTCTCTGAAATCTGAACTACACGCCCACAAGTCACTGTGACACTCATGTTCATCTCATACATTTTTGATTGGCTCTCTGTGGTTTTAAATTCTTACTTTTCAAAGTGATCTACAACCAGGCTGAAGAGTTAATAGGACAATATTGCTACAACACCTAGAAAATCCATATTTGAGATTAGAGTAGAACTTTATAAGCAAAAATAACATTTCATAATACAAAAAGAAGAAAAAAAAACTGTGATTTTTACTAACTTAGAAATAAATGGTACCTGCAGCATATATACACAGCACTGCCTACCAAGCAATGTTCCAGGCCTTTACATAGAACATATTTATCTCCATTGTTTAATTAATTTTATCCAAAAACACTAAAAAGAAGATACAATCAGTAGCTCTGATTTTAAGATGAGTAAACTAAGATGCAGACAATTTAAGTAATTTGTCCATTAACACAATTCTACAAACTTCTTGGCTGGTGGTGACATATGAAAGGCACTCTGTTTTCTGAGTAACTCTCTCAACCCACACTCTTCATCCAGGATGAAAACAGGGATGGGGGGGTGCATAAGCTAAAATAATTGATGGTAGTACACCCTCAGGTAACTTGTTTTTCCACACAGAGGCTCCCACAGACATAAGCACACAGGAAACAAAGACATCCTCACAACAGTGTTTGACTGCTTATGACTGCAAACAACCTAAATGCCAATCAGGGAAGCACTGCTAACTCTATTTTCTTTTTTAATTTCTACAAGGGAAAGCTGTATAGCTGCCTGAAAGACAGCGTGGTGTTTTATTCTAATGTTTACTGAAAATGGTCAATATAGGTTGAATGTACTATGTCAAAATTCTTGGTTTCAGACTTTGAAATACTTTTATACACATATAAAAGAATCATGTTGCGAAGAGGAACTAAGTTGAAACACAAAAAAATTATGTATATTCCAACTATATTTTATACAGAGACTGACAGCCTCCTTGAGAGAGACAGAAGACTTTGCCGATGCTTTGATATCAGATGCAGGTGCCCAAAACTGTGAGACCTTGTTACAACAGCCACACCACATGTCACTAATAACTTCCCAGAGGATCGGGACGGGGTATCTTTACGTGATCCAAGCTTTTAAGCTTTGAAGAGTACTTTTCCAGGCTCCATGACTATCTTCCTTGCCAGCCCCAGGCCGGGCTGCCCTATACCTGCACCCAGCTCACTCCTTTGCTTTCCTGTAATCCCAGCAACCCCTGACTGCTCATATGATCCCCCACAGGCAAGGTCAGAGACCAGTCACTCTGGTGACTCTGGATCCCATCAAGTTGACAGCTAACACTCACCATCAAAGGCTCCTCTTTGTATCGTCCTGGTAATAACCCAAGGCATCCCCATTTGTGCATGAAGTTTCATGGCATTGAACTTTATTTTGTGTGTATGAATGTTCGGTCTGCATGTATACCTGCATGCCAGAAGAGAGTATCAGATCCCATTATGGATGGTTGTGAGGTAAGGAGGTTCCTGAGAATGTACTCAGGACTTTCTACTGTTAGCATATGAATAGTCACAATATTTTATTTTGAGCCCTTCATGATTCAGACGTTTAGCCCAGATCTGCTATATAATATTAAGTGGCAAGAAGATGTATTATGAGTCCCATGGGAGGGAAGTATGTGCTATGGCAGTCAGAATGTGTCTTAGGGGCAAATCATCTACAGAATTTCTGGAGTGGGAAATGGAGACAGAGGTAAGAATTGTGCTTTGCATTACACTCTTTGGTTTTGAATTTCCTTTGATCAAGAGCACATATAATTGAGCCAGGAAGAGGCAACCCAAGCCTTTAATACCAGCACTTGGGAGGCAGAAGCATGGGCCAGCTTTCTGAGTTTGAGGCCAGCATAGTCTACAGAGCCAGTTTCAGGACAGCCAGGGATATCTAGAATAATTGAAAACAAAAACAAAAACATATAATCGACCCTAAAATACCTAAAATAAAAAAGAGGACTTCTCACTTTCTTCATTACCTCATACAGTATTATTCTTCATAAAGAGCCAGGATGTAGCTTAGTGACAGAATGTGGCCTCACATGTCTAAGGTGCTGAGTCTGAGTTCCAGTCCCGAAGGAGGGCAAGGGGATCTTATGTAGCCCAGTCTGGGTTGTTACTAACAGACAGTATGTAATGAGCATCGATGTGTCACAAATAATTTATTTCTAGTAGGTTCCAAGAGAAGTTAATGATATATTTTATAAATAAGCATAATAGCAGTATCTCTTTAATCCACATGGGTTGGGGTGTCAGGAAAAAGAAGTGAACTTTAAAAGTCAATCAGAAAGTTAACAGGAAAACCTTCTAAAGATGATCACTTGTAGGAAGGACTATATTACAGTTGAATGGAACGCCCCCTCAAAAATCATGGGAATCCTCAGAAATGTTGACAATCATCTTGAGAAACCAAGAGGGGCTTTTTATGTGATCTTCAAATTCTGTTGTGAGCATTGTGGGCCAGATTTTTTTTTCTGATTAATTCTCTTGTACTTTGTATATTTTATAATCTGTGATGTATTTTCAGAGGTATTCTTACACTATCCAAATTAACATAAATCAATATATTAGGAATACGTTCAAGATGTTTTACCTATAGCATATGCAATTAAAAATGTTCAGAAACTACTTTTGTAGTCAAACAAATGTAACCACAGTGAGGACGAAAGCATTAAATGGTCTGTATCCCTGGGCCTAGTAAGGCAGTGGGCACCAGGCCACCAACTATGGCAGACAGGTGAGGTAAGGGGCGGGGCGGCCGGGCCAGCCGAGCGCCATGACCATGGCCCTTTGCCTGTGGCCAGTGGCAGGGCCTTTGCGGTGCTCCCTGCAGAGCCTGTGGATCCCACTCACCTGCAGGTGGCTGTGGCAGTGGCTGTCCCGGACACATCCGGATGCCCCCCTGCCCAAACTAAGCCACATCAGCTCCAGTACTCCAGTAACCCAACAACAATGCCACCATCAAAGTGCCCGACCTGGGAGCCAACCACTTGCCGCGAGAGGACGTTACCATGGGGATCAGGCACGCCTTGTTTGTAACTGTGTCTCAATGACAGACACCAACCAATGCCCTAAAGCCTTCCACTTCCTTAAAGATATAGCCAAGGGATTCTAAGAGAGATGTGCAGGGCGGACTCATATGGTGGGTTGTGACCCGGAAGAAGATCCCAGAAGGCCTGAAAACACCAAAGGGGTGGGTATTCGGCAAAGATCAGGTATTTGCTATATAAGTTGGAAGTTCCGGTTTGCCCTAATTTCTCGCCTCCCGCTGTTCATGCTAAGGACTATGGCTTCGGCTTCTGATGAGACTTTAAACTAGGGGTGCCAGCTGCTAATATTTGGGATTGGGTGAGAACCAACCCGGAGTAGAGCCTGAAACTTGGTCCTTCCAATGCAAATAAAAATGAGACTAGCCAAAGACAAATAGCAATTGAGTAATGGAACTCCGACTACCACCTGACATCACAGGGCATTACTCAAGATGTGAGGGTAAGAGACAGTAGTGAAGAGTTGAAAAGTTCCCCTAAGGAAGTGACCCTTCAGTTGGGATGAGCAAGCTGCAATTTAAGGGCTCAGGCCCTGTGAGGAGTCAGTGAGGAGCTCCAACAAGAAACAGAAAGCACTCATCAAGAGCTCCTTCAC